>CM061749.1:168008582-169208582 GCA_030979885.1 Lolium multiflorum | reverse complement strand
GCATACAGAATCAAAGACAAGAAGACAGGGATTGACGAGCCAAATCCCTGGAATGTGGCACAGCTCAGGCGTTTCTACGCCTAGGTGTCGAAAATATAGTCCTCCTTTGTAAAGCTTATGTACTGAAACGCCCACGAGTTTTCAGACGCACTCTTTTCCTTTTTCGGGGCACCGAGTGGGGCCGGGAAAGGTTTTTAATGAGGCGGGCTCGTGGTGCTGCAATATAATAAAGATAGTGGAATTATATATCTTCTTCTCGACAAGATCAGGGGTTTTCCCCTACATGATACAATATATATATAAACATAGTATCGACAAATACAAAAGAAGCATCCGGCCTTGGTAAAAATACCTCGCCAAAACAAAAGAGATATCAACAAAATAGCGATTAGCAAAAAAGCTCGGGGGCTTAGACCCGTACAAAATAGTACACAATGTATATTATCTTGCCTTGGGACAACCTCGCATTATAATACACAAAGACATTGCAATCAAAACGCCTGGGGGCTTGACGATAAAAAAAATAAAATACAATGACTTTACAATATAGCTCGTCTATACAGGATACAAAGTTCGGAATAAATGTCAAGGATTTCCCAATATATTATCTATGGTTAAGCGCTCGTTATTTACAGCGCGAGTACTATGCTCAGCATAGCTACCCTTCACGAAGAATTCGGAATCCATCCGAAGAAGTTCATCCATCATATCTTCAGCAACAGGAGTAACTATGTCATCATATTTGCCGAAGTTCCTCTTCCTCTTCGACATCTTCTCCAGGCACTTTGGGACAATTTGCCCTACATCTAACTTCGGGTAGCAAATCTTTATCATGATCATCGCAAACCTTGCACCAGCAGCTAGTTGAGCTCGTACAAAGCCGTGGATGCGAGGAGCATCTCGAAATTTGTCCATCAATGCAGGAAGGGTTTCTGGCATCTTATTGCGAGGAAACATGGTACCATACACCAGAGACAAAGTCCTTGTACAGAAGTCAAGATATTCGCGAACCTGAAGTGCACGATCTTGAAATCTCACGATTTGGCGGGTCCGCTCAGGTGTACCCCAAAAAGTCGATCCGTGTTCATGTGCAAGCCGAAGGAGAACATTGGAACGAGCCTCGACACGTTCATCTTCAGTTATAGGATCCAAAAAAGCACCTATGGTTTCATAAAACAATTCAGTGGGCAATAAGGAAGCAAGCAGCAAAGGAAAACGAAGAAGCGAGATAAAGACAATGAAATTTACCCGCCATATCCAAGCTAGCATCTGTTAACAGCTGCAGCATAGAATTCTCTCGAGATGCAGCCGCGTCAGCTTCAGCAACAGCAGAGTCCTTTTCAGCAATGGCAGTTTGTGCTTGTTGGAGTGCAATTTCCTCGGCTTCAGATGACTTACGAGCCTTCTCCATCAGCACAAGTGATTGCTTCTTCACGAACTGAAGTTGGTGTCGAAGTTCGTCTAATTCTTGCGGCAAGGAATCCTCGGCAGACGAAGCATCAGCAGGAGTTCTCCTTGGGGGAGAAGGCAAAATATTGGAAGAACCAGGAGCTGGCGTATAATTGTCAAAAATTAACTGGAAAAAGAAATATTTCGACATCAATCACTGAGCAAATATAGATTTCCATTCATCTCCATAATATATACATGTCTATTACAAAAGAAGGACCTTCTAGAGGGATACTGAAATAGTTCTCGCCAATAACACTACGGCGACAAAGCCAAAAGAAAGAGGAATGCTAAAAAAGAAAAAGCAGAGGCATTCAACTAGACCTCCGGCTTTGATGAGCTAGGAGTCGAAGATGGCTTGATCCCGATATAAGCCAGGATTTTCCTCGTGTTGGGCTTAGCTGCCTTGATCAAAGACCTCCACCTTGACTGTTCTATCTGATCAGTGTCGCCAACTTTCGACCAGTCGATAGATTGTTGGCTATCAGCAACCAAGGCGACAGTATTTTCCACGGCAATCTTCATATTCTCATGGCGCACCCTTAACCCAAGATCTTCAGACGGATTGAAACACTTGGCGAGGTCAAGGAAAGTTGCGGGTTCCTCTTTCTTTGGGAAGAAATAAGGAAAAAGCCGCGACAACCCTGCTTTAGCCTGGTCGATGCCTTCCCGTGCTTCTGATCCATGAACCTCGAGGAATGACAGAGCGTCAAGCAGAGGATCATTGGCGGGTTCGTCAAGTTGAAATTCTTGAGCTGTTCTAGCTGTCAAGAAAGGAAAAATTGAGCAACAAACGAGTGCAGAGAAGAAAATACAAGAGAATAATGAGTGGTACTTACCTACGAAGCGGCGACTCTGCGTCGTTAAACGCTTACGGATCGCCTCCTCGCGAGCAGACTGGGCGGCTATGTGATCGCTCAGGGAAGTTTCAGCGGTGTGAAGCCTCTTTCTAAGGTCTTCGACACCAGCAGCATCAGCCTTGGCTTTATCAGCTTCTGCTCGCGCATCAACAGCATCTAATTCAGCCTTTTTGCGAGCCTTTTCACTTTGCTCTAATTGCTGAGCAAGTGTATTGGCACGATCATTGGCTTCCGCCAGTTTTTCTACAATGGAAGATAAATATAGTTACAAATCTCGACAACAAAGAAGGAACAAAAGAACAGAGGCAAAAAGGAGCAGAGCATTACCTTCAGCTTTATTCGCATATTCACGGTACCCAACAAATTGGGCACCGATGCGAAGAAGATCCTTGATCACAGGCTGTTAACCAAAAAGAGAAGACAAAGAGAAAATGGGGGTATGAGAAAAATATGGTGATGCACAGAAGCAAACAGAGAAAACATAGACACTGACAAAAAAGTAAAGAACTTACATCTTCCATGAGAAGGTTCGAAGAGCTACTCAATTGGAGAGTAGGCTCCGAGACAACCTCCGTCCTTGCCCTTTTCGGTGAAGGGGCTCGGGGGCTCGAAGGAGGAGTAGAAGCGCCGATGTTTTGTTGAGGAGGCGAGGATTCCTCTCCTTCAACTCGTGGCTCTGAAATAACTAGGGTATGTGACATACTCGTTCGAGCAGCCACATCCAAAGCTGGCGTTTCCTCGTCATCATCACTATTGCAAAAGGGTGGCAGTGTAAAAAGCAAGGCAAGCAAAAATTCTTCGAATAGGAAAATAAAAGAGGGAACTTACGAACTGATGATACTCGCAAGATATGGGTCATAAGCTGCCTTTTGCGGTAAAGGAGCAGCTTCTTCGGGTTTAGAAGTCCCGGAATCTTCGACATCACCCCTCTTCCTTTTGTTCTTTGGAGAATCAGCAGGAGGAGGAGATTGGGCCGACGTAGTGTCTTCAGAAGCAGCATCTTTTTCAGCAGATCCCGCAGATTTTCGAGAATCTGCGGGTTCATTCACAAAAGAGGAGGCCTCTTGGTTATCATTAGAGATAACGGTCCTTTCTTCGACTTCCCCACCTTCAGGAAGAGGAGGAAGTGAAACAAGATTTGGATGATTCTGTCCAAAAAGAGGGAAGGATATCAGAACGAAGCAAACAATGCAAAAAAGCAAGGCAGTAAAAAATTGCGCGACAATGTTTACCTTAGGAAGTGCATGGGTGGCGCTGTATGGTTTTACGCGACAAGAAGAAGGGATGGAATCTTTTTTGCTGAGGGAGGTGATTTTTCGGACAAGCCTCTCCAGGTCCTTGACTTCCAAATCCACCGACAGTCGATCCACGTCTTCATTGCCAGTATATTTCCAGAGAGGAAATTTGCGAGCTTGAAGAGGCTGAACTCTACTCTTAAGGAAATACACTATAATCTGGATACCTGACAATTCTTTGCCGCGAGTATTTTGCAACTCATGGATGCGAGTCATCAGGGCTTCAGTCGAAGTTCTTTCTTCCTCGGTAGCCTCTGCATCCCAGGAACGGCGACGAAGAATTTTTTCGGCACCGTCAAAAGGAGGAATATTATCCTCGAGGCAGCCATCGTTTTCTTCCCGAATGTATAGCCACCTCTTGCGCCAACCTTGAACGGAGTCAGGGAGCTTGACGTCGAAGTAATCAGCAGTGGAGCGAATAGAAATAACAACGCCGCCTATATTATAGGCGACATTGGGAGAGCCATTGCGGCGACAGAAGAAAATGCGCTTCCAAAGCGCCCAATTGGGTGAGACGCCAAGGAAGGCTTCACAAAGCGTGATGAAAATAGAAATGTGGAGGATTGAGTTTGGCGTGAGGTGGTGAAGCTGGAGACCGTAGACATAGAGTAATCCACGGAGGAAAGGATGGATGGGGGTGGATAAACCACGGATGAGATGGTCGACAAAACTTACCCGGTACCCCATTGGAGGGGCTGGGTAGCTTTCTTCGCTGGGGAAGCAAACCGCTTTGGGTTTCGTAGTGATTCCCAGTTTCTTCAGGAGGTTCAGGTCTTGGTTTGTGATCTTGGACCTCTCCCACTCCGCAGTTCCTAGATCCGCGGCGGCCATGGAAGAATCAGGAGTGCTGTGCCTGGTTAAGCGACGCGGTGGCATCAACAATGGCAATGGCGAGCAGCTACGAAGAGAAGAGCTTTGGCAGCAGTGGAGCGCAAGGGGAGATTTTGCAGAGGAGAGCAGAGAACGGCGCGAGTGGAAGTGCTCGAGGAAGAAGAAGGAGATCTTATATAGAGGTGCGGTGAACCGACGGAACCGTTGGATGAAGAAAGAATGCAGGAGATGATTACCACGTGGCAACAAGGGCAAATTAGTATTTCAACATTGACGAGGTTACAGAACGTGCGCCAGGAAAAGCGGAGGACGTGTGTCCCCCACTTGCACGACGTGTCAACGTGGTGTGAACAATGGACCCACAAGGCAGAAAAAAATCCCGATTATTGACAGAGATGAAGAGAATTTGACAAGGGAAAATATGTCGACAAGAAAAATAAAAAGAGAATGGCGACAGGGTTAAATATTCGAATACTCTTGGAGCCTTTGATCAAATACAAGTTTTTGCCCAAATGCTCGGGGGCTACTTTGGAAAAATAGAAAATTTCGAGTATGACAATATAGAAATGGCGAGAGCCTATGACCAAATCCAAGAATTTGTTCATAGCCTCGGGGGCTACTCCCATCGGGAGCGCTGGTCGCGCACCCGATAAGTATAAAAATATCGAGAAGGATCATAAATATAGCGGCAAAGGATGCTAATCTGTGGAGCCTACACCCAAGCACAAGTTCTTGGCTGTAGCCTCGGGGCTACTCCCATCGGGAACGCTGTTCGCGTGCCCGATGAATTTGATCAGAAAAAAAAAAGTGAGTATATTTCGAGTTACACAAATAACTCTACATATACTCCCATCGGGAAGACAAAATAAAGTCATAAATATGACTCAATAAAATGTGCTATTCCAAAGGCGAAAAGCACTCGACAATATATTCTCAGAACGTCAAAGTTGCGATCAATTTCTGAATGCCGCAAATTTGCGAAGGTAAGACCCCAGATCCGTTCAGGCGTGGCATCGCCAAAGACTGCGCTCTACTTTTATCCGTATCAACAGATACGAAGAAAAATCCTAACGGACGCGTTAGGTACCCGATAAATTTGACTGGGACTCGACAGAATGGTAAGACCTTAAGCGGCACTGTCGAAGTTTACACCAGTATCCCGAGATCATGTCCGGGGACGTGATCTTGAAGTAGGTTTTTGCGGATTGCCACTAGAGCAGTTAACTAGTACCTGATCCGTCAGATGAACTAGCCCCAACTACCATTATCCCTGTACAATATAGAATTTTATGTGGAGTATGAATAAAAGCTCTCGAACAAAAATAAACGGGAGAGATTTTCCCCGACTCTACGATTCAAGCAAAATCTCGGGGGCTACTGACATAGGCACCCCAAATGGGCCTGCCATAGATAGTACCCGGGATTTACTGAAGGCCCACTATCCGAAGAATAAGAAGATTCGGGAGCCCAAGGTGTATTAAGGAAAGCTAGAGTTGTAATAGGAAGTGTTATTTGTAATCTGGCGGGATGAGTTAGAAACCGTCCCGGACTCTGTAACTTGTACAATACGAAACCCTCGGCTCCACCTCCTATATAAGGGGGAGTCGAGGGACAAAGAAAGGATCGAATCTACTGTCAACATAACCCTAGTTTTCATAATCGCCGAGTACTTTTCGCCTAAACCTTCGAGATCTACTTGCCCTCTACTTCTAGCAAAACCCTAGTCTACAATCTGTAGGCATTGACAAGTTAATCCTTTGTCACCGCGTTCATGAGATTTGCTCCATGCTCGACATGCAACTTGTATTGCATAAGTGGCTTTGCGGGTGTCTGTCTCTCCCACTATAGTGAAGATCCAATTTACTCTTTCTATTGACAACACTAGTATCACCGTTGTGTTCATGTTCGTAGGTAGATTGGATCTTGCTCGAAAACCCTAAACCACGTAAAATATGCAAACCAAATTAGACACGTCTAACTTGTTTTTGCAGGGTTTGGTGATGTGATATGGCCATGATGTGATGATGAATATGTATGAGATGATCATTATTGTATTGTGGCAACCAGCAGGAGCCTTATGGTTGTCTTTAAATTTCATGTTGAGTATTATTTCAAAGTAGTTGTAATAGTTGCTACATGGAGGACAATCATGAAGACGGCGCCATTGACCTTGACGCTACGCCGACGATGATGGAGATCATACCCGTTGATGATGGAAGATCATGTCCATGCTTTGGAGATGAAGATCAAAGGCGCAAAGACAAAAGGGCCATATCATATCACATATGAATTGCATGTGATGTTAATCCTTTTATGCATCTTATATTTCTTAGATCGCGACGGTAGCATTATAAGATGATCCCTCTCACTAAATATCAAGATAATAAAGTGTTCATCCTTAGTATGCAACGTTGCTAAGACTTGTCGTTTCGAAGCATCACGTGATGATCGGGTGTGATAGATTCTACATGTGCATACAACGGGTACAAGCCAGTTTTGTACACGCGGGTAGTAAGGTTGCCTTGACGAGACTAGCATGTACAGACATGGTCTCGGAACACGAGATACCGAAAGGTAGAGCATGAGTCATATGATTGATATGATGAACACTTTGAGTGTTCGCCATTGAAATTACATCTTGTCTCGTGATGATCGGACTTGGTGTGGTGGATTTGGTTCGTGTGATCACTAAGACAATGCGAGGGATATTGTTTTGAGTGGGAGTTCACCTAGTTTAATTTTGTATAATTAAAATTTGAACTCAATTTGTCATAAACTTAGTCTAAACTTTTGCAAATATATGTTGTAGATCATGGCGTCCCCATCAATCAATTTTAACCAGTTCCTAGAGAAAGAAAAGCTTAAAAGCAATGGTAGCAACTTCACCGACTGGTTCCATCATGTGAGGATTTTCCTCAATGGCGGAAATCTGCAATATGTGCTCGAAGCACCGCTAGGTCCCCCACCACCCCCTGCAGTATCCGAGGAAGAAAAGAATGTTTTCGAGAATCGGGTGATTCGATATTCTCAAGTTCAGTGTGCCATCCTGTGCAGCCTAGAGGCAGAGCTCCAAAAGCGTTTTGAGCACCACGACCCTTGTGAGATGATCCGTGAGCTCAAAGTTATCTTTGAAACTCATGCGGCCATGGAGAGCTATGAGGCCTCGAAGCAGTTCTTTGGCTGCATGATGGAAGAGGGCAGCTCCGTTAGTGAGCACGTGTTCGCTATGTCCGGACACGCGAGGAAGCTCAGTGACTTGGGGATTGTGATCCCTAACCAGCTGGGTATTCATCGTGTTCTCCAATCACTGCCACCAAGTTACAAGAACTTTGTGATGAACTACAATATGCAGAACATGAACAAGGAGTTACCTGAACTCTTTTCCATGCTGAAATCTGCTGAGGTTGAGATACAGAAAGAGCACCAAGTGTTGATGGTCAACAAGACCACCAGTTTCAAGAAGCAAGGCAAACCTAAGAAGGGCAACCTCAAGAAGGGCGGCAAGAAAGTTGCCGCGCCTCCTGAGAAGCCTAAGGGTGGCCCTAAACCTGATACTGACTGATATTACTGCAATGGGAAGGGGCACTGGAAGCGTAATTGCCACAAGTACTTGGCTGATCTGAAGAGCGGCCTTGTCAAGAAGAACAAAGGTATATCTGATATACATGTTATAGATGTTTATCTTACTGGTTCTCGTACTAGTGCATGTGTATTTGATACTGGTTTGGTTGCTCACATTAGTAACTCAAAACAGGAACTACGGAATAAACGAAGCCTAGCGAGGGATGAAGTGACGATGCGCGTTGGAAATGGATCCAAGGTCGATGTGATCGCTGTCGGCACGCTCCCTCTACATCTACCATCAGGATTAGTTTTAGACCTCAATAATTGTTATTTGGTGCCTGCGTTGAGCATGAACATTATATCTGGATCTTGTTTAATGCAAGACGCACTACAAGAGAATTGGCATGTAGAGACACTATTTTGGTTCAGTAGAGACACTTAAATTGTTCCTACGTAGTTATAGAGGCACTTTCCATATTGTCTCGAAACTGTCACTACGGGCGGTGTCTCTACGTGGTAAGGACAATAGTAATAATGTCTTTACATTTTAGAAGACATAAAAGAGACATTATATTGTGTCTCTAGAGTAAATAAATGTAAAGAAACCATGTGAAAAGCAATACTCGAACTCATGACCTTAGTGATTAAGACTTATTCTATTAACCATCTCACCCTTTCACAAGTATATGTTGATATTTGGAACAAATTTATATTTAGTATTGCCCACCATGACCCAAATAAAGAACGAATGTCTCTAGAGAACAAGCAAAATGCCTCAAACATTGCCTCTAGATAAAAATTAAAGACATACAACAAAGTGTCTCACGGATTGCCTCTTGATAACTTATTTGTGACACTTTGGAGTGCCTCATAAGTTGTCTATAGAATGAAAATTGCAACCCCTTACAAAAATGTCTCAACTAACGTCCCTACATATGAGACTATTTCTGAAGTGTCTCAAAAAGTGCCACTACAACATGCAAAGTGTCTCAATGTGATTTTTAAAGAGGCAAAGTAGTAAGTGTCTCTAGTAAAATGTCTCTATGGAAGGTTTTTCTTGTAGTGACGGTTATTCATTCAAGTCTGAGAATAATGGTTGTTCTATTTTTATGAACTAGCTGGGTGACCCGCGCAATCGCGGGCTAGCACCTATAATTTTGATCTTCGTATAGCTCTAATTATTTCATGGTTTAGGGAGAGCTCACTACCGATAAACGTGTATATCGTTTTCTTTTCATAATTTCAACCATCGGGATCCAACTTTACCATTAGCATAAACTTTATGGTACTGCGAGTCTGCATAGTCTGATAGTGTAACAATGTTATACAACAATCTTATATCTATATTTTGTAGATGTATTTTAGATGTTTAATTTTTATTCTTTAATGGGTGCAATGAAACTTAAACACCTATTTATTTGCTAAACATTTTTTGAACAACCTAATAGCTTTATTAGGTATTGTTTGGGCACAATCTCCCATTACAACGTCAGCGATGATCGCTGGATAGTCATACACCCCCAGATTACATAGGAATCAGGCATACATTGTACTCCAAACCTAGCAAGAATTTCAGCAGGTTGATTTGGCTTCTCTTGTAGCAAGCTGAATCTGACACCTCAGCAAATGTTTTTTTGGGGTCTTCAAATCAACTCATATAATACTTGCAGCACCTGAGTAATCAGCATTTTTATAATTTAGTCCCGAAGCCACCAGTTGCGCATCAGTTTCTGTAATCATCCGAATAACACCCAGTTCTGCTGCAAGGTTAAACGCCACCTCTGTCGTACGTAATTCCACCATGAATGGACTACACCTGCTTTCTCCACGTCCTGGTCGATATTACCTCACCCTTTGAATCACGGGAAATAACAGCCCAACCTTGTTATGAGTAAACGCCCGATAAAGGTTAAATCTGGTAGTCTCATCAGGTGGTGCCTTCCACACATCATTTTGTCTGAACGTGGTCTTCTTTTCTTTCTTAAAACACTGAAGAAACACTCTCCAGCTGAACATATTGCCTCATGCCCAACATTTATAGCAGAGTCTGGTATTTCTCCCTCTCTCGCCTTATTTCTCTAATGCCACCCCAACCACCACATGGCACTCACCTCTATTCGTTTGCGTTCCAGGAATGTCCATACAATATCCACTACAGCATCTACACCACTATACACTACCCTAACTGAATAACATGTTCCAACTTCATAGCACGCCAAAGCTGACAAACTTCTTTGCACCTTGCACTTAACAAAAAAAATGCCAACCATCCTTGGATCTTAGCAGAGACACTCATTACTAAATGGAAAATGATCCAATCCCCCCGGGGGATCACGCGCTTCCAACCTCCGGACGCGCGGTCGTACGATCGGATCGATCGCAGCCGGACATGTGGCTCGCAGGCCCACGCACGTGGTCCACCTCTACCCGCCTCGTCTGTTTTTTCTCATCCACTCGTTTCATCCTCATCCTTTCCTCACGAACACGGCTCCCGTTGACCACACAACGTTTGCTGCTGCGGCTGTTCTCCACGCGCTGGACCGCCGACCGCATGCCATCCCCGCCGCCGGACCCTGTGCCTCCTCCGTTGCCGGCAGGGATGCCGCTCCGGCTGCTAGTTTGCTCCTATCAGCTGGTGCTGCTCCGTTTGCCGGAGCCGTTCCTGTCGCCGGCCGCAGAACGCCGCGCCTTGTCGCCGGCCACTTCCTCCGCAACTTCTCCCTCATCGCCCCAACGATGAAGCTCTGCCCTGCGCGCAGCCGCCGCCTCCCCATCCGTCCTCTCGCCTAGCGCCGCGGCCGCTGGAGGCGTGGTCGGGACAGACTCGAGGTGCTGCCACCAGCGGGCGCCACTGCTGCTTTTTGGGGGCGGAGGTGCTGCCACCGGCGGGCGCCACTGCTGCTTGCGGTGGGCGGAGGTGCCTGCGGGCGCCTTTGCTACCTCCTGCCGGCAGACGTGCTACTACTGATGACCGTCGTTGCTGCGCGTCGTGGGCGTAGGTGCTGCCTACTGAGGGCGCCGTTGCTGCCTCCCGTCGGTGGAAGTGCTGCCTGCCGTGGACACCTTGCTGCCGGCGGTTGACACCCGCCGGCACTAGTGCTACCAGCCCAGGGCGTCGATGCTACAGGCGGTCGCCGCCGATGCTACCAGCGTCGCCCACGGACGGCGTTGCTGCCAGCTGCAGGCGATGTCTCCGTTAATGTCTTAGAGGATTTGTAGCATATGAATAAAAAAAAATTGCTACAATTTATTTGCGGTTTTGCTACATCTGCGTAATATGTTTGCTACGTGGTCTCCGGCGAGGTCTCCGGCGAGCCCAGCCTTTTTATTTTTTTTTTCTGAACGAACCGTTTTTTGCTTCAGTCATTTGCTGCCGGGGGTGATTTTTTGCTGCCGGGAGATGTTTTTTTGCTACATGCAAATCTAACCGTCAAAATGGTTGATCCGACGGCTGGGGACCCGGGGGCTGGGGAATCAGATCCCCCGGGGGACGCCCAGCAGTTTCCTTACTAAATTATCCCGGAGAGCGAGAGCATTATGAGCACACCGCCACATACATGAATACTTGTGCGCCTGGAACTCCTCTCAGACCAGTAGATACTGAGTTCTCCATCACTATACATATATAGCCTGGTCGTCAAAGAACAGCGGGGCCCTGGCTCCCGAGCACATCCTCTCATGGCTTCGATCGCGCTGGCGGATGGCGTTCCGGGCGTAGATGTCCGAGCCCTCGACGTTGCCCTTCTCCATGGCCTTCATCTCCTTGAGCTTCTAACCCTCCACACACTTGCGCTCCTGCCGATTCGGCGTGAATTTGAGGCCCAAACGTGCCATCAGCTTCTCTGTGTTGGTCATGGTGCTTCCGATCTAGGGCCATTGGAGATTCATCCTTGCGTCTTCCACGCCGGCTGATGGTGGATAGTATGAAAACGAATTGGTCCACCCATTGGTGAGACATAGGATGAGTGTGGCGGCGAAGAAGCCCTCGTTGTTGGTGATGATACGCTAGGGTTTTCGATAGGATCCCATCTGATTTCGGGAGGAGACGGTTTCCTTGGCTACTATATGGGTGGGAGGATGGAGCTAGCTGTGGCGTGACTCCCCACGTGAAACGAAACGTGAGCGCAAGTAGCGGTCGTCAAACAAAAATAAATCTGAACAAAGCGTGAGCCCATGTACCGCGAGTATCTGAACAGAAACAAATCTGAACAAACAGAAACAAACGTGAGCGCATGCTCAGATACGTATTGACCGGGAGGTTAAGGATAGTCTGACGAAAGAAATATCTTAGCCGTTCTTTTTTATGTTGCCAGATGCTTGCTAAATCTGAGTTGTTTATTGGTTGTTGTTTTAATAATATAATAGATAATATCTTTTATGGTCATGCGCCTGAGACAAATGGTTTATTTCTATTAAATCTCGATAGTAGTGATACACATGTTCATAACATTGATGCTAAGCGAATTAAATTGAATGATAATTCTACTTATATGTGGCACTGTCGTCTTGGTCATATTGGAGTGAAACGCATGAAGAAACTCCATTCCGATGGACTACTTGAGTCACTTGACTTTGAGTCACTTGATAGATGTGAAGCATGTCTAATGGGAAAATGATTAAGACTCCATTCTCTGGTATTATGGAGCGAGCTACAGACTTATTCGAAATCATACATACCGATGTGTGCGGACCAATGAGTGTAGCCTCGCGCGTGGTTATCGTTATGTTCTAACCTTCATAGATGATCTGAGTAGATATGGGTATATCTATTTCATGAAACATAAATCCTAGACTTTCCAGAAGTTTAAGGAATTCCAAAGTGAAGTAGAAAATCAACGTAACAAGAAGATCAAGTTTCTGCGTTCTGATCGCGGAGGCGAATATCTGAGTTATGAGTTTGGCATGCATTTGAAGAAATGCGGAATACTTTGACACCGCCGGGAACAGCACAGCGCAATGGTGTGTCCGAGCGTTGTAATCGAACTCTCTTAGATATGGTTCGTTCTATGATGTCTCTTACTGATTTGTCGTTATCGTTTTGGGGTTATGCGTTAGAGATAGCTGCATTCACTTTAAATAGGGCACCACTGAAATCCGTTGCAACGACACCGTATGAATTGTGGTTTAATAAGAAACCTAAGCTGTCGTTCCTTAGAGTTTGGGGTTGCGAAGCCTATGTAAAAAAGTTACAACCGGACAAGCTAGAACCCAAAGCGGAGAAATGCGTCTTCATAGGATACCCTAAGGAACTATTGGGTATACTTTCTATCACAGATCTTAAGGCAAAATCTTTGTTGCTAAAAACGGAACCTTTCTTGAGAAAGAGTTTCTCACTAAAGAAGTGACTGGAAGAAAAGTAGAACTCGACGAGGTTACTGAACCTTCTCTCGTTGATCAGAGTAGCGCAGTACCGGAAGATGTTCCTGTGCCGCCCGCACCGATAACAGAGGAAGCTAATGATAATGATCATGAAACTTCGAGCGAAGTAACTACTGAACCTCGCAGATCGACAAGGGAACGTACCACTCCAGATTGGTATGATCCTTGTCTAAATGTCATGATTGTGGACAACAATGATGAAGACCCCGCGACGTATGAAGAAGCGATGATGAGCCCAGATTCCAACAAATGGCAAGAAGACATGAAATCCGAAATGGGATCCATGTATGATAACAAAGTGTGGACTTTGGTAGACTTACCGGATAGCCGTAAGGATGTCGAGAATAAATGGATCTTCAAGAGAAAAACAGATGCTGATGGTGTTACTGTCTATAAGCTCGACTTGTCGCAAAGGGTTTCCGACAAATTCAAGGTGTTGACTACGATGAGACTTTCTCACCTGTAGCGAAGCTAAAGTCTGTGAGGATTTTGTTAGCAATAGCTGCATTTTTCGATTATGAGATTTGGCAGATGGATGTCAAAACGGCATTCCTTAATGGTGACATTGAGGAAGAGTTGTATATGGTACAACCCAAAGGTTTTGTCGATCCTAAAAATGCTGACAAGGTATGCAAACTTCAGCGTTCCATTTATGGACTGAAGCAAGCATCCCGGAGTTGGAACCGACGCTTTGATAAGGTGATCAAAGACTTCGGGTTTATACAGTGTCATGGAGAGGCCTGTATTTACATGAAAGTGAGTGGGAGCTCTGTAGCATTCCTGATATTATATGTAGATGACATATTATTGATTGGGAATGATATAGAACTATTAAGCATTGTAAAAGGTTATTTGAATAAGTGTTTTTCAATGAAAGACCTTGGTGAAGCAGCGTACATTTTAGGCATCAAGATTTATAGAGATAGATCAAGACGCCTAATAGGGATTTCACAGAGTACATACCTGGACAAGATTCTAAAGAAGTTTAGAATGGATGAAAGTAAGAAAGGGTTCTTACCGATGTTGCCAAGTAAGGTCTTGAGTAAGACTCAATGTCCGGCTACGACAGAAGAAAGAGAGGGTGAATCAATCCCCTATGCCTCGGCAGTAGGCTCTATCATGTATGCCATGTTGTGTACTAGACCGGATATAGCACATGCTGTTAGTTTGAATAGCAGATATCAAAGTGATCCGGGAATGGAACACTGGATAGCGGTCAAGAATATCCTGAAGTACTTGAAAATAACTAAGGATATGTTTCTTTGTTATAGCGGTGACCAAGAGCTCGTTGTAACCAGTTACACCGACGCAAGTTGGAACACCGATCCTGATGACTCTAAGTCTCAGTCTGGTACGTGTTTATATTGAATGGTGCTGCAAGAGCTGGTGCAGCTCCAAGCAGTGCACGGTGGCGAAGTCTTCAACTGAATCGGAATACATAGCGGCTTCAGAGGCTTCATCGGAAGCGGTATGGATGAAGCGGTATGGTGCAGCTCCAAGCAGTAAAGATTTGCAAAGTACACACTGATCTGAATGTAGCAGATCCGTTGACTAAAGCTCTCCCTAGGGCAAAGCATGACCAACACCAGAATGCCATGGATGTTAGGTACCTTACAATGTAATCTAGATTATTGACTCTAGTGCAAGTGGGAGACTGTTGGAGATATGCCCAAGAGGCAATAATAAACTGGTTATTATATATCTTTGTGTTTATGATAAATTTTTATATACCATGCTATAATTGTATTAACCGAAACATTGATACATGTGTGTTATGTAAACAACAAGAAGTCCCTAGTAAGCCTCTTGTATAACTTGCTTGTTGATTAATAGATGATCATAGTTTCGTGATCATGAACATTGGATGTTATTAATAACAAGGTTATGTCATTATGTGAATGATGTAATGGACACACCCAATTAAGCGTAGCATAAGATCACGTCATTAAATTCATTTGCTATAAGCTTTCGATTCATAGTTACCTAGTCCTTTCGACCATGAGATCATATAAATCACTTATGCCGGAAGGGTACTTTGATTACATCAAACGCCACTGCATAAATGGGTGGTTATAAAGGTGGGATTAGGTATTCAAATTATGAGTTGAGGCATATGGATCAACAATTGGGATTTGTCCATCCCGATGACGGATAGATATACTCTGGGCCCTCCCGGTGGAATGTCGTCTAATTAGCTTGCAAGCATATGAATGGTTCATAAGAGACCACATACCACGATACGAGTAAAGAGTACTGTCGTAGACGAGGTTGAACAAGGTATCGTGATACCGATGATCAAACCTCGGACAAGTAAAATATCTCGTGACAAAGGGAATCGGTATCGTATGTAAATGGTTCAATCGATCACTAAGTCATCGTTGAATATGTGGAGCCATTATGGATCTCCGATCCCGCTATGGGTTATTGGTCGGAGCGAAGTCTCAACCATGTCCGCATAGTTCGCGAACTGTAGGGTGACACACTTAAGGTTTGATGTCGCTTGAGTAGATATGAATATGGAATGGAGTTCAAGTTTTGTTCGGAGTCTCGGATGGGATCCAGGACATCACGAGAGTTCCGGAATGGTCCGAGAATAAGATTCATATATAGGAAGTCATTTTATAAGTTTGAAAATGATCCGGTGTATGGAAGGTTCTAGAAGGTTCTAGAAAAGTCCTAAGAAATCACTATGGAAGGCGGAGTCCCGGAGGGACTCCACTAGCATGGCCGGCCAACCCTAAGGGGAGGAGTTCTGGTGGACTCCACGTAAACGTGGCCGCCACCCCCCCCCCCCCCTCAAGGAAAGGTGGGAGTCCCACCTTGAGTAGGACTCCCATCATGAGTAGGTTTCCCACCAAAGGCAGGTTTTGGTGTTGGGGTCTTATTCGAAGACTTGGACTACAACTCTTGGGGCTTCCACCTATATAATGAGGGCAGTGTGGGGGCCGAACACACCAAAGCCATCTAGGCCGCAGCCCCCAAGTGGTCGGCGCCCTAAACCCTAGCCTCTCCCCAAACCCTAGCGCCCTCCTCCACGCAATACTCACGCAGCGCATAGGCGAAGCCCTGCTGGAGTTCTCCACCACCACCGCCACCACGCCGTCGTGCTGCCGGGATTCCGAGGAGGATCTACTACTTCCGCTGCCCGCTGGAACGGGGGAGGAGGACGTCGTCTTCATCAACACCGCACGTGTGACCGCGTACGGAGGTGCCCGATTGTGGCACCGTCAAGATCTTCTACGCGCTTTTGCAAGCGGCAAGTGATCGACTACATCCACCCGAGATCTAATCTCGTTAAGCTTGCGAATCTTCGAGGGTTAGTCTCTTCATCTCAATACATTACTAATTGATCTGGCTTGTCACTTTTGGTAGGAATATTTTGTTTTCTATGCTACGAATCCCATCACTCATTTGGCAGGTGGAGTTTAGCATCTTTTGCGAAAAGCAATAGTTTCCCTATCTTTTATAAACAATTTTTATTTTTCAGAAACATCGTCTAGGAACATATTAGCATAACCCATGCCGTCGCAAGACAGTTAGCTTCATATGCTCCTAAACATCTACGGACATGCTAGCATAGGCCCATGTAAACACAAGACAACCTAGCTTTGCATGCTCCTAAACCCATTGTTTGTCCCATAAGTTTTATTAAGAAATTGGAATGATGAGATCCTCCAAACAGTTCCAGACTCTATGCTCATAATGTCCATAATCGGGGACATGGCTAAGTAGCACGTGAAGGTTGTTGGTGGAGTGTAGGGCGGCGCAACACCGGTGAAACCGGCGCCAACGTGAACACAACACAATCAAAGTACTTTGACCCAACGTGCATTGAGGTTGTCAATCTCACCGGCTTGCTGGAAACAAAGGATTAAGCGTATCGAGTGGAAGATGGTGTTTGTTTGCAAAGAACAGAAAATAGTAGAATGTATTCAGATGTAAAAGAATGGACCAACACATTCACTAGTGGTGTCTCTCCAATAAGATAACAAACATGCTGGGTGAACAATTACAGGTAATTGACAAATAAAGATTCAATACATATCAATGATGATTACTATGTGATTTAATCAGGCATTATGACAAAGTACATAGACCGCTATCCAGCATGCATCTATGCCTAAATAATCCACCTTCAGGTTATCATCCGAACCCTTCCAGTATTAAGTTGTAAACAATGTATAATTGCATTATATGGTGCGTAATGTAATCAACACAAATATCCTTAGACAAAGCATCAATGTTTTATCCCTAGTAGCAACAGACATCCACAACCTAGAACTTTCTGTCATTGTCCGAGATTCAATGGAGGCATGAACCCACTATCGAGCATAATTACCCCATCTTGGAGTTACAAGTATCAGCCCGAGCCTCTACTAGCAACGGAGAGCATGCAAGAACATAAACAACACATATATGATAGATTGATAATCAACTTAACATAATATTCTATATTCATCGGATCCCGCCAAACACAACATGTAGCATTACAAATAGATGATCTTGATCATGTTAGGCAGCTCACAAGATCTAAACAATGATAGCACAAGCGGAGAAGACAACCATCTAGCTACGCTATGGACCCATAGTCCAAGGATGAACTACTCACGCATCAATCCGAGGCGGGCATGATGATGTAGAGCCCCTCCCGTGATGATTCCCCTCTCCGGCAGGTGCCTGAATCCCCCGAGATGGGACTGGCGGCGGCGCCTCTCGGTAATGTTTTCCGTATCGTGACTCTCAGACTGGGGTTTCGCGACGCAGGCTATTTGTAGGCGGAAGGGTAGGTCGGGGACGCGAGGGCCCACACACTAGGCCGCGCGGCCGGGCCCGGGCGCGCCGTCGGTGTGTGGCCATTATTGCCACTGGTCTCCTTTCGGTCTTAAGCTTCGTGTAAATAATTGCGTTGATTTCGTCCAATTCCGGAATATTTCCTTACTAGGATTTCTGAAACCAAAACAGCGAGAAAAACATCGTGGCACTTCGTCATCTTGTTAATAGGTTAGTGCCGGAAAATGTATAATAATGTTGTAAAGTATGTATAAAACATTCAAGTATTGTAATAAAAGTAGCATGGAACATAAGAAATTATAGATACGGCGACGTATCAAGCATCCCTAAGCTTAGTTCCTACTCGTCCTCGAGTAGGTAAACGATCACACAAATAATTTCTGAAGTGACATGCTACCAACATAATCTTGAGCAACATTATTGTAAAGTATGGGATGAATGGAGTGATCTGAACAAAAAATTGCTAAGGATAATGACTAAGCAAATGAATCATATAGCATAACTTTTCATGAATAGTACTTTCAAATAAGTATCAATAAGACTTGCATAAGAGGCTAACTCATAAGCAATAAATTCAAAGTAAGAGGTTTCGAAGCAATATCTCATGGATTTTGTCAACATAGAGTAATATAACGGGTGCAATAAGTAAACATGTAAGAATCAATGCACACAAGTGTTTGCTTCTTAGATAGAAAGAAGTGGGTAAAATGACTCAACATAAAAAGTAAAAGAATGGCCCACTTCTTGAAGAAGCATAGGTTATATTTGTGACATAAAAAACTTTGTTTGTCTGAGCTCATTTGCTCATGGTAGTAAATAATTTCATGCTCTCACATGTATAAATTTTCTAACCTACAAATTGTAAAGTCTGTATAGTGTGTAATTTTCTTTGTGTCACCAACTCGGAAGAACCACAGTTATCATCGCATAACATATGTTTCAACCAAGTGTCTCAAAGGGGTTCTATGCCGCCTGTACAAGTGTCTAGGGAGAAAGCAATTGGATTCTCGCTTTTGATTATTCTAACTGAACATCCATACCGGGACAACATAAACACAAGAGATAATGGACTCCTCTTTAAAGCTTAAGCATTCAACAACAATTAATATTCTCATAAGAGATTGAGGATTGTTGTTCCAAACTGAAACTTCCACATGATACATGGCTTTAGTTGGCTGCCCAATGTTCTTCTCTAACATATGCATACTCAAACCATTTGATCATGAAATGCTTCCAGGACAAGACGAACATGCATAGCATCCCACTGATATCCCAACTCAGAGTAATTGATGGGCGTCCCCAGAAACATGGTTACAGCTCAACAAGCAACTTATAAAATTAAGACACATAACTACTATTCATCACCACAATGATTTTTAAGCTATTTGTCTCATGAGCTATATATTGCAAAGGTAAAGGAATGAAATTTTAAAGGTAGCACTCAAATAATTTACTTGGAATGGGAGAAAAATACCACATAGTAGGTAGATATAGTGGACACAAATATGGAGTTTGGCTCAAGGTGTTTGGATGCAGAAGCATTTCCTCTCGGTACAAGGTTTGGGCTAGCAAGGTTGTTTGAAACAAACACAAGGATGAGCAGGTACAACAAAACTCACACAAGAACATGTTGCAAGCATTATAAGACTCTACACTATCTTCCTTGTTGTTCAAACACTTTTACCAGAAAATATCTAGACCTTAGAGAGACCAATCATGTAAACCAATTAAACAAGCTCTACGGTAGTTCTTCATTAATAGATTAAACTACATGATGCAAGAGCTTAAATATGATCTAAGAGAGCTCAAACAATTGCCAAGTTACCAAACCATATATGCAGCATTTTACGATTCCAACCAAATAGAATTTAACGAAGCAATCAGCCTTCGCGCCATGAATATTAAAGCACAATTAAGAATACAAGTGTTCCATGTGAAAAAGCGGAGCGTAAATATCTCCAATATAAGGATGGCGGGATCAACTTTATTCAAAACAAAACGAAAATAAGCAAACCGACGCTCCAAGTAAAGAACATAAAGATGTGATGGAATAAAATATAGTTTCACTAGAAGTGACCTGAAAATGTTGTCGATGAAGAAGGGGATGCATGGGAATCCCCAAGCTTAGAATGCTTGAGTCTTCTTAAAATATGCAGGGATGAACCAGGGCATCCCCAAGCTTAGACCTTTCACTCTTCTTGATCATGGTATATCATCCTCTTCTCTTGACCCTTGAAGACTTCCTTCACACAAACTTCAGGCTCAAACTAATTAGAGGGTTGGTGCATAACCAAAGTTCACATATTCAGAGGTGGAAACAATCATTCTTAACACTTCTGTACATTTCACAAAGTTCTGAAAGTTAATGGAACAAGAAACTCGTTCAACATAGCAAAAGCGGCCGAAATAAAAGACAGAATCTATCAAAAACAGAACAGTCCGTAAAGATGAATCTGGAAGGGGCACTTAACTTGCTCAAATGGAAAAACTCAAAACTAATGAATGTTGCGTACATATCTGAGGATCACGCTCGTACATTTGCAGATTTTTCGATTTTTTTACAGAGACTTCTGCGAGAATTCGTGACAGACAGCAATGCTGTTTCTGCGCAGCGATCCAAATCTATCATCAACTTTAACATAGAAACTTTACTTGGCACAAAAACGTGATAAGGAGAGGTTTCTACAGTAGTAAACAACTTCCAAGACTCAACAATACAGTAAACAAAATGAAACTTGGGTTATCTCCAAAGAAGTGCTTCTCTTTTGTACCTTTCATTAGCGCAGAAAGTGCAAATCAAGTATTTTCAAGAGAAGAAGCATCAACATCATAACTTGTTCTAATAATAGAATCAAAAGGCAACTTCATTCTCTTTCTAGGAAGTTCCATACCTTTCTTGAGAGGAAATTGATATTTAATATTACCTTCCTTCATATCAATAACAGCACCAGCGGTTCGAAGAAAAGGTCTTCCCAACACAATAGGACAAGATGCATTGCATTCGATATCAAGACAACAAAATCAACGGGGACAAGGTTATTGTTAACCGTAATGCGAACATTTCCTCCCCAAAGGTTTCTTTTTAACATTATCGGCAAGATTAACATCAAATAACAATTCTTCAACGGTGGCAAGTCAAGCATATCATAAATCTTTTTTAGGCATAACAGAAATACGTGCACCAAGATCACATCGCCATTTACACTCAAAGTCATTGAATTTCATCTTAATGATGGGCTCCCAGCCATCTTCTAATTTCCACAGGAATAGAAGCTTCAAGTTTTAATTTCTCTTCCCTAGCTTTAATGAGCGCATTTGTAATATGTTTTGTAAAGGCTAAATTTATAGCACTAGCATTGGGACTTCTAGCAAGTTTTTGTTAGAACTTTATAACTTCAGTAATATGACAATCATCAAAATCTAAACCATTATGTTCTACTGCAATGGAATCATTGTCACCAATATTTTGAAAAATTTCAGCAGTTTTATCACAAGCAGTTTCAGCAGCAGGCAGTTTTGTACGCTTTGCAATAGGAGTAGAAACATTGCCAACATCAATTTTACCATTGATTGTAGGAGGTGCAGCAACATGTGAAGAATCAACATTACTAGTGGTGGTAATAGTCCATACTTTAGCTACATTATTTTCTTTAGCAATTTTTTCTTTTTCTTCTCTATCCCACCTAGCATGCAATTCAGCCAACATTCTAATATTATCATTAATTCGAACTTGGATGGCATTTTTTTAGCAAACCTAGCATCTTTAACTTCCTCCAGGCATAACTTTCAATTTAAAAAGATCAACATCAAGAGCAAGACTATCAACCTTAGAAGCAGAATATCAATTTTACTAAGCTTTTCTTCAATAGTTTTATTGAAAGCGGTTTGTGTACTAATAAATTCTTTACGCATGGCTTCAAGACCAGAGGGTACACTCTTATTATTGTAAGAATTACCATAACCATTTCCATTATTAGAAGGATGTGGCCTAAAGTTGTTGTTACCATAATTATTCCTATAAGCATTGTTGTTGAAAGTATTGTTCTTAATGAAATTCACATCAACATTTTCTTCTTGAGCAACCAATGAAGCTAAAAGGAACATTATTAGGATCAATATGATCTACCATTTGCAAGCATAGACATAATAGCATCAATCTTATCACCCAAAGAAGAGGTTTCTTCAACAGGATTTACCTTCTTACCTTGAGGAGTTCTTTCAGTGTGCCATTCAGAGTAATTGATCATCATATCATCAAGTAATTTAGTTGCGGAGCCCAGGGTGATGGACATAAAAGTACCTCCAGCAGCTGAATCCAATAGGTTCCTTGCAGGAAAAATTCAATCCTGCATAAAAGGTTTGGATGATCATCCAAGTAGTCAGTCCATGGGTTGGGCAATTCTTTACCAGAGTTTTCATTCTCTCCCATGCTTGAGCAACATGTTCATTATCAAATTGTTTAAAATTCATTATGCTACTTCTCAAAGATATAATCTTAGCAGAGAGGATAATATTTACTAATAAAAGCATCTTTACATTTAGTCCATGAATCAATACTATTTTTAGGCAAAGATAGAACCCAATCTTTAGCTCTTCCTCTTAATGAGAAAGGAAACAATTTCAGTTTTATAATATCACAATCTATATCCTTATACTTTTGCATTTCACAAAGTTCAACAAAATTATTAAGATGGGCAGCAGCATCATCAGTACTAACACTAGAAAATTGCTCTCTCATAACAAGATTCAGTAAAGCAGGTTTAATTTCATAGAATTCTGCTGTAGTAGCAAGTGGAGCAATAGGAGTACATATAAAATCATTATTATTTGTGCTAGTGAAATCACACAACTTAGTATTTTCAGGAGTACCCATTATAACAGTAATAAAGTAAACTAGGTAAATAAAGTAAAGAAAAGTAACTAATTTTTTTGTTTTTGATATAGAACAATTAAATAAGACAGTAAGTAAAGTAACTAATTTTTGTGTGTTTTTAATATGAAGCAAACAAGACAGTAAATAAAATAAAAGTAAAGCAAGACAAAAACAAAGTAAAGAGATTGGATGTGAAGACTCCCCTTGCAGCGTGTCTTGATCTCCCCGGCAACGGCGCCAGAAAAATAGCAGTGCGCATGAATGTACCCGTCAGGTTGGGAACCCCAAGAGGAAGGTATGATGCGCAGTAGCAAGTTTTACCTCAGAAAGAAACCAAGGTTATCGAACCAGTAGGATCCAAAGAAGCATGTGAAGGTTGTTGGTGGAGGTGTGTAGTGCGGCGCTTGGTAGGCTTAGGCGCCAACGTGGAACTGCACAACACAATCAAAGTACTTTGCCCCAGCGTGCAATGAGGTTGTCAATCTCACCGTCTTGCTAAAAAAAAGGGTTAAGCGTATCGAGTGGAAGATGGTGTTTGTTTGCAGAGAACAGTAAAAAGCAGTGGAATGTATTCAGATGTAAAAAGAATGGACCGGGGTCCCCAGTTCACTAGTGGTGTGTCTCTCCAATAAGATAACTAACATCCTGGGGTGAAAAAATTACAGGCGGGCAATTGACAAATAAAGATTCAATATCAATGATGATTACTATGTGATTTAATCAGGGCATTACGACAAAGTACATAGACCGGTATCCAGCATGCATCTATGCCTAAATAATCCACCTTCAGGTTATCATCCGAACCCCTTCTAGTATTAAGTTGTAAACAACAGATAATTGCATTAAGTATGGTGCGTAATGTAATCAACACAAATATCCTTAGACAACATCAATGTTTTATCCCTAGTAGCAACGGCACATCCACAACCTTAGAACTTTATATCATTGTCCCAGATTCAATGGAGGCATGAACCCACTATAGAAACATAATTACCCCCTCTTGGAGTTACAAGTATCAACTTGGCAGAGCCTCTACTTGTAACGGAGAGCATGCAAGAACATAAACAACACATATATGATAGATTGATAATCAACTTAACATAATATTCTATATTCATCGGATCCCGCCAAACACAACATGTAGCATTACAAATAGATGATCTTGATCATGTTAGGCAGCTCACAAGATCTAAACAATGATAGCACAAGCGGAAAAGACAACCATCTAGCTACTGCTATGGACCCATAGTCAAGGATGAACACGACATCAATCTGGAGGCGAGGCATGATGATGTCGACCTCAGGTGATGATTCCCTCTCCCGGCGAAGTGCGGGACGATCTCTGAATCCCCGAGAGATGGGATTAGGCGGCGGCGGCCTCTCGAGTAATGTTTTCCGTGTCGTGGCTCTCGGTCTGGGGGTTTAGCGACAGAGGCTATTCATTATGCTACTTCTCAAAGATAAAATTTTAGCAGGACAGGGGGTTGCGCGACGAAGGCTATTTGTAGGCGGAAGGGTGGGTCGGGGGCGGCAGGGGCCACACTGGGGGCCGCGCGGCCGGGGCACAGGCCGCGCCGCCTGGTGTGTGGCCACCTCATGGCCCCACTTCGTCTCCTTTCGGTCTTCTGGGAGCTTCGTGTAAAAATAGGCCTCTGGGCGTTGATTTCGTCCAATTCGAGAATATTTCCTTACTAGGATTTAAAACCAACAGTGACGACAGCAACTGGCGCTCCGGCATCTTGTTAATAGGTTAGTGCCGGAAAATGTATAATAATGTTGTAAAGTATGTATAAAACATTCAAGTATTGTAATAAAAGTAGCATGGAACATAAGAAATTATAGAAACGTTTGCGACGTATCATTGTCCCATAACTCATTCAGAAAACAATGATGAGATTCTTCCGTACATTCCTGCCTAGAAAGCTCAAATTATCCATAACCGGGGACACGGCTAAGTACTTAGTTTGACACTCTCGAGAGGCTGTACACATTCCCCACATGACCTAGTATGTTCTTCTTCCATGATGCACATTTTGCTCAAATGGACAGATGTCGACTAGGACAAGACTTTTCAGAAGCAATACCTCAACCACAATGGACGCGCTCCATCCTACCAACACCTACCACCCTCTGTACATTGGGTCGAGTTCTCGCAACCTACTCAATCTAGCCAGAGCCCATATAGCATGTGGTTGTACTGGAAGCTACTAAAACAGGAACACCGGGCTAATCTCTTTGTTCTGGGTGGCCAACCTCAAGTGTGATGCACACGGTGCTGCCATAGAAATGACCCCGGTGCAACCACTCAACATAAACCAAGCATTACCACTTCCACCCAGATGATTCATTATTTTAGGTTGTTTTATTACATAAAACCATACTTTCATAATACCACATATCACATCATGAAATCCCAACCACGCATCTACAATAGCAATGCTAAGCATACTACAATACGGTAGCGACAAAGAACAAGTGTTGAACATGTGGTTGTTCTAATAGGTGATCATAGCATAGCAATATATATATTTAAAACAATCCTACACATGAATAGCTACTGAAAATAACTACAAAGTGCATAGAAAAATAGTAGGACAAGACGGTGTGTGACACTTGCCTTTTTTGCTAATTGAAGAATTCTGCACTTCTCTCAATCAAAACTCGTAGCTCTCCGTACAACTATAAGATACAAGTAACACAACATAAACACACATTGAACAACAACAAAATCAAGCAAGACAAACAAAGAGTTGTTATGCATTGTATTTTAGTTTCCATTTAATTTGTGAATAAATGAGAAATTCAAGGTATGGCTTGCAAGATATGATTAGAGAATTTGAATGATGAGCTCAATTATTTAGAAAGAAAAGTACCATCAATGACCAATAGGAAAAGACATATTGGTTACAAAGGAATAGACAAAATTGGAATGGTCCATGTGATAAGAATAACATAGATTCCTCATGGCGAAAACTTAGATGCTATTAAGTTTAAGTGTGACAACACTTATCACGATAGCTCAAGTTACACAAAGGCTTGGGTATGGACTAATGATATATTAAATTACTCCAATAACACATTTGTAATTTGAATAGTCCAAGCTTAATAAATATGATCGAATGGCATGCGATTGGATAGGCATGAATGGTATTCAAGATGCGCATAAAAGATTCTAAGGAATGTCAAGGTTTCAACACATGTGCTATGTAGTAGAGTGCCTCCACAACATTTGCACAAGGGAAAATCTATAAATAAGATTTGTCACAATTTACTCAAATAACTCAATTGTGGTTTAAATATCGTGAACTAGGCAATATAATTGGGATATATATGATCTTGGACATGATGAAAATATCTAAATGATTTTGGTAAATGGGTATGATAATATGATTCACTTTGGCAAAATGGAATTATGAATTTAGGCTTGAAACCAATTGTGCGCGTTAAAACATTGGTGGGTTTTATATAGACACTCATGATTAATATAAAACATAGGGAAAAGATATGTATCAACGGGGTTATGGATTGTCTGATATGACATATAAAAGGATATTACTTCAAATCTAAAACCATGTGAAGTGAATATGATCAACTAAACTAAACAGGTGTGCTACTGAATGGGGAGTTCCAATGTGATTCAGTTGCAAAAGGAATCATCTTAAAAATATTTATAGAATTTAAGCTATGCCAAAATTACTCAAATCATCATATTTAAACTTAAATACTTGCAAATAGTTCTAAAAGTTTTAGGAAGTGATGTTACTGAACAGGGGACATTAATAAATTCCATTTGCAAAAGGAATCATTTGATTTGAATTTGTAGAATTTGAATTATGGCAAATACTCAATTTCACGTATTCAAATTTGAATATTTAAAAATTACTCGAAAGTAAGATTTAAAATCATATTTGTGCCCTACACATTTTTATGAGTTCAGGGGTATATCATTTTCTAATTTTGGGCTTGTAATAGTTTTTCTATAATTTTTACAAGATTAAACATGTCGCGGTTAAAATTTAATGTTGTACGAAAAGTTGTCAGAAAAAGTTTCTCGGATGGAAAAACTTTCTACACGAAAGTTGTAGAGAACTTAATTACAAACTCAACAGAGAAATCATCTAAAACAGATCTCTAGATCTTTTGTTATGGAATTTTAAAGTTGGACATCAGCTATAAGCTAGACATACGAACCGACCTCTTGATTGCTAACTGTATTGTTCACGTGATCCAACAGCCGTTAGATCCAGATCTAAGAGCCCTACAGAGCATGAAACAGCTGATATGTGGGAACCTTACAGTGGCGACTCGTCGTGGTCGTTGTCGGCTCTGTGCTCGGTCATCGACGCCGGCGAAACTGCGGGGGTCCTAGGGCGCGTAGAAGGCGTGGACGGCGTGCGTAACGAGGGCTCCCGTTGATGCGCTTAAAGAGCTCGACTGCTTCCGCCTTGCTTCGGTAATCGTCGGCTGGGGCAGTGGCCGACGTCCGCGTCACACGACCGTCGTCGTTGTCGCGTTCGGCTCCTGTAATGGTAGTAATCGGCGAACAACGGCGGCGACCGTACCAACTCCGGCGAGCTATTTTGTCGGCATGGCGGCGCGAAATCTAGGATTTTAGGGGGCAAAATTCGAGGAGATATGTGGGTATTTATAGGAGATTTTTCGTGTTAAAGGGAGCACGAATTTGTTGTGATTTTCGTGGGATTTAGTTCGGTACAGAACTCCTATGCGAGTTGAACTCGATCTGGAGGTAGTAGACGAACCTAGCGAACGGGGCTGCCGGTCAGAGAAAAGAAAAAGATGGAAACGCGGGCGTGCCTTGCACGCGCGGGCATATGTGCCTCCGTTGCGTGCGTGACCGGCTCGGCTGCCCTGGCTGGTTAGTTTTTATTTTATTTTCTTTTCTTCTTTTATTCTTTAAATCGTTTTAGGTCACCTCTTTAAATCTCAGTTTTTATTTTATTTTCTTTCCTTCTTTTATTTTCTTTCCTTTTTTTACTCTTTCAGTTCAAAATACAAACACAAGTACACACTTGTCGTATAGGCTATTTAGAAAAACAAGAAACATAATTTGTATTTTTATTAATTATTATGTAATCGGTAATATTTTAAGTTCAATAAAATAATTTTTATTTGAACATGGTTTTTGATTTAAAGTCGAAACGACTCAAATAATTTTATAAAACTAATATTGGTCAGAACCAAATTACAAAAAAATTATTATGCATATAACACTTTATATGGCTACTTGGGCATTGATATTTCAAAATAAGGTTTGGGTCTTTTGTCTATAAATAAAATCTTATACGATTTCAAAACAATAAAATAGAAATAGTTTCGGTTTAAAAATACTTTGAAAACAATACTTTGTGAAAACTTATTTTGGGAAAGGCTTTTAAACAAAACTCAAAAAGTTTTAATTCCTTGTAAAATTTTAACAAAGACAAACAATTCAATCAACTTATTTAATAATTAAACATTCTAAAATTTGGAAAACTTTGGGTTGTTACAGACTACCACCCTTAGGAATCTCGTCCTCGAGATTGGAGAAAAGCTAGAAAAAAAAAGTTTGCGATATGTTGGGTGGGCTACCACCCTTAATGGAAACTTTTATAGGCAGTCTTATGTCTTGGTTTCAGGCTAAGCTTATCTTGGGTATGACTTAGCACATCCTAGGATATGACTTGACACCAGGTCATCTTTGGGAGACTTCTAAGTTAATATCCAATAGGTTGTTGTTTATTCACATATAGTGAACAACATATCTTTTCAAAATGACTTGAGTAGGCTTTTCCTCATGGTTAGGCTTCTAATCCCTATGGGCTGGTGGTTGAACTACTTTTGACACTTAGGGGTCACTCTTTGTGTCAATCAGGAGAACAAAATGAGAGGACTTCACGACATCCTTCATCCTCTTACTTGTTAGTGTCATCGACGGTCTTCCACTATCTTCATCTTGTAGTTGGATGTTCATTCTCATTGTAGTCCTACGCTTGGCAGCACTTGCCTACTATAAGGGTATAATATTTCTCCATCCTAAGGTTTAGGCTTATCATCGACATCTCTTTTGTAGGTATGTCTCTCTAGATTCGCAAAGTCAATATTACGAAAGCGAATAATAAGAGTAGTAGGAATGGTGATCAATCCATCCTGCACCCAGATCATTACTCCGTATTTGATTATTGAATCTCGTATTCTAACACTTGGTCAACCTCACAAGTTTCATAAAAATTTCCATGGAGAATTGAATCAATGTTTCAGTCCCCAATTATTGAATTGTTTTGAAAACATTTCTATCGATCCCTAACTAGGGTTTTTCGTATCTCACACTCTTCGGTTCTTCGTCTTGATAGGAACATGAAGGTTGGTTTCACTACTATTGTTTTCATGGCGAGTTAGCGAGAAAACATTCTCTGGGTTGGGTATAGATGAGAATAGATAGAAAGATTCTAAAGAAGATTTCCTACCCAAACACATCAAATCAAAGCAAAACATCTTACAAACAACATCTAACAAGCATCAAGCAGTATGTTTCAAACACAAACAAACTAGTATGGTCATACCTCAATTTGGCAAGATCAATACTTTCTAATGCTAGCGTTGTTTCAACAAAAAGAGAGCTAAGTGGTGGTCTATTCTATTTCTGCATTCAATGCTTCAACTTCTTTTACTGTTATGGTGTATCTTTCGAGTTGTCAAGTATGCATCGAAGTCTTCTCCAAGTTCTTCGTTGGCCTTCCATGAAGTTGCATCATGCTGAGTCGAATAATAACATATGAATCATCGGTCTTCACACTTAAGGGACATGGTCATCATCAGTCCTTCCTTGATGGATTTCAAGAGTTAGGCCATCTAAGGTAAGAGGAAATACTTTTGAAGGTGAAGTAGATGAGAATACAAGAAGTTCAAAATGAAAGTTCTTTTTAATAAAGACTGGATTAGATAAAAAAAATTCATCCTAAGGTCTTCCTATTTCTAATCCAAACCTAGGGTCACGAACCTACGGTCAACACAATGCTCTGATACCATCTGTAACGATCCGACCCGGTAAGGGTTGAATCTCTGTGCTTAATAGTGCTAGTCCCTGGATCAATCGCTAGCACACACAGTTTGAGATGTAATACCAAGAAATAAAGGTCTTTATTACATCACATGATCCAAAATTACATAATAACTTACAAATTGCATAGCACAAGGCTAGCTCAATATCAGAGTTTCACAACGATCCATAACAGCATGGAGTCCTTCGTCCTCATGTGCCACAGGCGAGCATGTCAAGTATAGACTCGTAACCCTAACCATCAAACCTCACTCGTTCATCAAAATATCTGCAACATAAAACGTTGCAGCCACGCAGGGTCAATACATTTGGAATTGTATTGGCAAATGTCACTATTTGGTGGATATATAAATGGCGCCTATCAACTACGTGCTCATTTGGCAGGTGGAGTTTAGCATCTTTTGCGAAAAGCAATAGTTTCCCTATCTTTTATAAACAATTTTATTTTTCAGAAACATCGTCTAGGAACATATTAGCACCCGATTTTGGCCAAATCAGGAGGTGGGCCGTAAGTGAAGATGGGCTTGAAGGACGTACACATGAAGGATCTTTGAAGCGGCCTTGCGCTAAGAGTTTGGAAGCAGCGCATATGTATCTGTAATATATTAGATCGCATTGTAATTTAGAATTAAAAGATAGAGTCTGCCCGTGCACGGTTGGGTGCACGCCTCAATTAGAAAGTCCTTTGTACTATAAATATGTATCTAGGTTATCGAGGAAAGAGGACAACCAACGTTCAACCAACAAATCAATCTCGGCGCATGGCCACCCCTTTCCTGCTACGAGGTTTCTAGGTAAGCATCATGCTGCCTGAATCGCATCTTGAGGCAGCACAAGCTTCATGTTGTTCATGCGTTGCTCGTACTGAAGCCTTTTTGATGGCGAGCAACGTAGTTATCGTAGATGTGTTAGGGTTAGCATTGTTCTTCATGTAATATGCTATCGTAGTGCAACCCTTGCATATCTAGCCGCCCTTACACCTATCTCAGGTGTAGGGGCGGCACCCCGCTTGATCATTACTTAGTAGATCCGATCCGTTATAGTTGCTCCTTGCATGCACGGTTAGTTTAATACGCATAGTTAGGCCTTATGCTGGGGTCGGACGATCCGGTGGTGCGTTAGGCGTTGTTTACCGTCCCTGCGAGGGATGTTCCGGGAATCAACGTATGTTGGTTTTTCGGCCTCTCGTAGGGGTAGTTTGCATCATCTTGCGTAGCCGCTAGGCCCGATCACACTTAGGACGTTCCGATTATGCGGTGAAAACCCTAAACTGTCATGGATCGTTTTAGCTTTGTTCTGATCAAGCAGGATCCCCATGCCATTGCAAATCCATCAAGGACCATGGGGCGATCGGCTCTTTGAGCCGATCCACGAAACCTGAGAGCCGATAGGGCTCGTATTTAATGTTTACGTGTCTACCATGCGGGAACAATCGAAGCACTCTAACACCTTCCTGATCGGGTCTAGGTCAGGTGGCACGCCCTAGCAACCGCCAGGACGCGCGCCAGAAGATTTGCGGGACGACGCGAGGTGCCGGGGATCCACTAAGCGGCCCTGGGAGCTTCCCGGCTCTTCGTGTTGCTTAACCAACGCCCGTCGGGGGGTTTTGGAGGGTAACACATTCTGGCACGCCCGGTGGGACCATCTTCTGCAACATCCACGTCAACAACGACATCCGAGATGGCAGAGGAGCAGATCACGTACGAGGAACTCCCTCCGCACAAGAAGAAATGCGATGAGCTGAAGGCCATCTGTGAAGCCGAGCTCATCGTTCGAGAAGACCCGTTCGCACGGCATCGATTCAAAAGTTGCGCCACAAGCGTCCTTGAAGGAGTGGATGTTTGTCTCTCCCTTCACGAGGAACGTGCCCAGAAGCCTGCGACGGAAATCAGCTACGTGGTGGCTCATTCCATGCATCGGCACTACGAGAGCCTGGTGAATGCTTTGGAGCGCGTTGCGCTCCGTGTGGTGCAAGAAATCATGGAGCGTCGGTACTCCCTTGAGGACTGTTCTAGGGACTGCAGAGAGGGTGCGCTCCACACCAGGCCACTGCTGCGGGTGCGCGATGGCAGCTCACGGCAACAGGTTCACCGACGCGTTGTCTACAAAGTTGGGGTGATCCGGGCGACTATCAGTTCTTACATGACCCGCCCAAGGAGATCCCGCACGGATACGTGTGCACGTTTGTGCCGGATTGCAACAACTGGACGCAGGCGATCCAGGCTCCACCAGGAGGGACTGCCGGAGCAGGAGCAATTGTTCCGGCAGGAACAACGACTGCAGCAGCGGGGAGTTTAGGAGCAGAAGCTGAGAAACAAGCGTGGCTAGCCAAGTATGCCACTGCACCAGTCCATGAAAGCTCGGCTGCTACTACCTCCACCTGAATCGGATCAGTGCGGTCTTAGCAGAGACCGGGTTCATCTGCCCGAAAAAGAAGATGTCCCGGCTATTCAAGCCGTACCCCAATGAGTTGACACAGTACCACCTAAGTACCGGCTGCCGGACTTCAACAAATTCAGTGGGTCGGAAAGGTCCAGCTCCATCGGGCACGTAAGCAGATACGTGATTGGGCATGGCCGGCATCGGATCAGCCTACGGGTGAGTTCTTCTGCCAATCCCTCACCGGTCAGTCGTTTGGATGGTACACCTCGTGCAGCAAATTCAGTGCAATGCATGGAAGCAGCTGGAGGAACTGTTCCACACACAATACCATTCAGAGGCTACCGAAGCTGGTATTGCCGAACTAGCACGGGTTCGGGAAACGAGGGGAGGCAGTGTACGTATATTCAACGTTCCAAGCCCAGCTCCAGAATCGATGCTATTCGATTCCTTATGGAGAAAGAGCGATCAGTGACGTGGCAGGCCTTGCAGCGTCGTTCAAGGATCTGACGTTCCAAGTGGAGTACAACTCATTGGCGCACCTGGTCAATAGACTGACCTTATATGAGCAGCGCCATCGGTTGTACCAGACAAGTTGTAGCGCCAATCCTTTGGTCAATGCGGCGATGAAGATTCTCGAGGAAGATCAAATTGCGTGCTTGAATGGGCGGGGCGCCGATTTTGTGTCCTGCCAATGGAGTAAATCCACCAGGGCCTCAAGAGGGTTGGACTTTAGCGTGATAGCGGAAGCAGATCTTGATCTATACGAAGAAAGCCTGAGTTGAAGCTACCCGAAGGCCACAAGATCCCACGGCACAAGAGATGAACAGAGCCATCGCAAATGGCATCACACCGTTCCGCACTTACACCACCAACGGCTTGCAATCTGCAGCTGTTGGATGGCGATAGAATCAGGCCGATTAACTTTCGGACGGTTTGCCATGAAGGTAGACATGCGTCCGTTTCCGGACGTCAACATAGTGGACCTAAGCCACTCCATAAGAGAGGGGTTCTCTTTCGATGTCAATATGGCAGGGTTTGTGATCCGCCATGGCGTGGACAAAACAGAGAGCAGCCACTCTCGTGGCAAAGATAAAGAGGCCGTTCCACGCGACCGGCCCCAAGACGACGATAGACGGTACCTAGCCGAGGAGGAGGTGAGAAGCATACGGTATCAACGCCCATTATCCGTGCATCTCCTCAACAAATATGAGCGGCAGTACGACCGACGTCGCCTCTCTGACGTGACGGCGAAAGATATCGTTGGTCTGATGCGGGGGCGGAGGTATCGTGGTCGTGACAGCAACCACGGCCGGATGCAGAACGTCGCGCGGAGGAGGTCAGGGAACAGAACCAAACGTGGATAAGCAACTAGGATTTGTCCCTTCTTCAAGCATTCTTGGGACTCGGGAGGAATGAGCCGATTGCCAGCAATCGAAGCGCCCAAAATGCCAGATAGCATAGAAGGAGGGCAAGCGAAGTGTCGGTGTTCGAGCGTGCGGGGCCTCTCCACCTCATCATCGCGAGGGCGAGTCATCTCGAAGACTTCGAGGAGTCAGATGGAGAAGAAGATAGGTATCACCGACCAAGGTGGTCTACGATGGACTTCGACCATTCTCAGAAGCGAGATGCGGCGGCTGCGAGGGAATTTGGAAGAAAGCGGGAGCACGGTACACAGCACGTTGAGGAGAGCGGCCCGATCTGGCCGCGAAAATCAGCAAGCTGCCCCGGAGACAAGGCGCGCTCGAAGAAAGTATGGCGCCCCAAACAGGCGAAAGCCGATGCACGGGCATCGGCTGATGCGATCTGCAGCATCGGGCGACACAAACATGGTATCCGTGACCCGGACGGAGTAGCAAGTCCAAAACATTGGACATACGTAGCAAGGCCGATCCCTGCGATCGGCCCTCAAAAAATGAAAAGCAAAGGATCTTATCCCCAACATGCCACGTAGCTACGGTGGGAAATCCAGAAGTTGCAAACCATCGACAAGCATTGCAACGAAAGAGCTGATTCGGCAATCGGCAAAACTATCTTCAACATACCTCGTCGTGTTCAACATTGATCCAGGATGCACAGAGAGAACCGATACCATCAGTACTTGACAGAATCGGCTCGGGGGCACACGAGATGGATGAGACACGGAGATCTGAGAAGCTGGGAGAGGATACGAAGCTGAGGATGCATGCCAAATGCCCAGCAGCTCAAGATTTAAAAGTGGAAAATCTAAAAATTTTGAGCACAGCCGATGCGTAGACATCGACTTGAGGATTAAAGCCGATGCACGGCCATCGACTCAAGGGATGCGACCGTTACACGCAGGAGCCTAATGGAGCAGTCATCAAGTAGCGAGGCTCTACTGAAGGGCAAACATGCCGGCGGCTCTCCTCAGTAGAATTGTTGGTGGCTCCGTTAGCAAACCTCCAAGCGGATCATGTGTTGGCAATATCGGGTGGGGTAAGTTTAAGGGATCGCGACCCTGATCAATAACAGGAGCAGCACAAACATGCAGTTCAGGTTAAGGGTGAGCCCGACAAAGGAGCATGTCTCTTCTAAGGCCAGACAGTCGATGATGAAGCAATCGGTCGGCATTACTGTCAAAGGTTGTTGCGACCAAAGTTGGGGAGAGCACCAGGAAACATCCTCACCAGGAGTTGCATCAGCCTGCCAAAGATGATGAGCCAATCTGATCAGCAAGGCGCCGGACTTGAACGGAAGAAGCTCGGGGGGCAGTTTGCCCTGAAAGATCCTTCGCTATAGGAAGCCGATTTTTGTCGGCTCTGCATCACCACTTGTTTGAGGAATGGTCTTGGTGTCGCAAAAATATCAGTTTCCGCATACAAGTCAATTGAGTGACCAGCCCGGAAGCTCTATTATGAACCTGCCCAAAAACCAGATTACCAGCCTGCTAGGTTGGTGGGTAAGAGTCATGACCCTGTTTGAGGTATCTCATGGTGCAAAGCCGATGCCTGACCATCGACTCTGGCAACAAGTGGTCAAAGCTGCCTCATTACCCGGTTTGGCAGTCTTGTCGGGGAGAAGGTGGCACCCAAGACCTTTGTTGTTCATTGAGAGAGTGACCGGTGATCATCTAAAGTACCGGCCGACAATGGGAAGGGGTGATCGGCTGGTTGGCCTGCGTGATGTCTCTTTCGAGGACGTGATCAAGACCAGGGCTTGTTTGTCTGGTGCAGGGTCCTCATCAACTGTTTCACCTCGGCGAGGCTCGGGGGCAGCTGGCCTCGTGGATGTTGTTTTAGAAGCCGATTGGAGAGTCGTCGGTTGGTCCACAGGACATGGACTTGTTGAGCATTGACCAAGCTCAGTCACTCCGATGTCAAAGGATGAAAAGCGGATCATGGGGGATCGATGCGTGGAGATCGGCTCATTAAAAATCGATCGAGTTGACAATCGGCTAAATTATAAAAAAGAATCGGTAAAATCAAGTTGGGGGAAATTCTCCATTGATAAACCAGATTTCTTACAAGGGAGGAGCCGATTGCTTAAGAAGGGGAGAACAAAAGAAGGGTCTGTTGACCAATCTACTACGGCTAGGCCTACACTAGTAGATCCTAATCTACGGGCCGTCACCGCCTTCATCATCATCCTCGGAGCTCCCATCGGCGCTGCTGCCGACGGGCTCCTCGTCGCTGCTCCCGTAGCCCTCTGCAGGAGCTTCGTCCTCCTCTTCGTCATCGCTGTCGTCGTCGTCCCACCACATGCGGAGGCGTTTCGCTGGTGGGTAACCCTCGAGGGAGTCGTCGTCGTCTTCTTCCTCTTCTTCTTCCTCCTCGTCGGAGGAAAAGCTCCTCCCAGGGAAGAGGTCGTCGTCGCTTGTTGCTTCCAGCTCCCCGTCAATGAGGAACTGAAGGTCTTCTTCCCCGTCGGTGAGGGGTTCGTCGTCTTCCGACTCGTTGGAGAAGTCCCAGTCCCGCGCGTCCCAATACTCTAGGGGCGCGGGCCTCGTAGATGGCCATCAGATCGACCTCCTGCTCGAGCTCGGCTGGAGGAGGAGGGAGGCCAGAGAAGGCAGGCCACAGAGGAAACGGAGGGAAGAGGAAGAATCCATGAGGAATTTCGAGGAGGGTTTTGGTTTGCCGATGGCTCTTGTGGAGCGGGGGATGAAAAAAAGGAACTACAGGAAATGGCCAAATAAAAGAGGGTATAGCGATTTAATGCACAAGCGGTTTCGAGCGGACGTGGTGCCGGAAGCTGTCAAATCGTCAGAGAAGTTGAGGAAGGCAGACGTCATCATAAAGAATCTTGCGGCGGTTCTGCTCTGCCACGACATGACCCATCGAAGGAAGCAGATGGTTTTTGCAATTATCATTATCCAAAACCGAGGGGGTGTGTGTTACCACCGATTTTTAGCCAAATCAGGAGGTGGGCCGTAAGTGAAGATGGGCTTGAAGGACGTACACATGAAGGATCTTTGAAGCGGCCTTGCGCTAAGAGTTTGGGCTTAACTGCCTATGTATCTGTAATATATTAGATCGCATTGTAATTTAGAATTAAAAGATAGAGTCCGGCCCGTGCACGGTTAGGTGCACGCCTCAATTAGAAAGTCCCTTGGACTATAAATATGTATCTAGGGTTATCGAGGAAAGAGGACAACCAACGTTCAACCAACAAATCAATCTCGGCGCATCGCCACCCCTTTCCTACGAGGGTTTCTACCGGTAAGCATCATGCTGCCTAGATCGCATCTTGCGATCTAGGCAGCACAAGCTTCATGTTGTTCATGCGTTGCTCGTGCGAAGCCTTTTTGATGGCGAACAACGTAGTTATCATAGAGATGTTTTAGGGTTAGCATTGTTCTTCATGTAATATGCTATCGTAGTCCCAGCCCTTGCATATCTGGCAGCCCGCCTATCTCAGGTGTAGAAGTGACATACAGCTGATCATTACTTAGTAGATAGATCCGTTATGAATTTGCTGTACATCTGCAGGGATTAGTTTATATCTGCATAGTTAGGCCTTATCTTTGGGATTCGGATAGATCAAATTCAGTATGATTATTGTTTACCATCCTACGAGGATATTTAGGAATCAACGTATGTTGGTTTTAAGCTCGTAAGGTGGTTGCATCATCTTGCGTAGCATGGTAAATCACACTTAGGACGTTCGATTATGCGGTGAAAACCCTATGTTGTGGATCGTTTTAGCTTTGTTACGATCAAGCGGGATCCCCATGCCATTGCAAATCCATCAAGGACCATGGGGCGATCGGCTCTTTGAGCCGATCAACAGGGCCTGAGAGGCGATAGGGCTCGTATTTAATGTTCGTGTCTACATGGGGAACAATGAAACACGTTAGCACCTTCACGACCAGGTCTGGTGGTGTAGCCACGCTCTAACCTTGCCAGGACATTGACGAGAAGATTTGCGGAGACTGACGCAGTGCAGGATCCACTGGCCTGGGCTTCCCGACTCTTCATGTTTGCTTAACCAACGCCAGTCGGGGGTTTGGAGGGTAACGAACATATTAGCATAACCCATGCCGTCGCAAGACAGTTGGCTTCATATGCTCCTAAACATCTTCGAACATGCTAGCATAGGCCCATGTAAACACAAGACAACCTAGCTTTGCATGCTCCTAAACCCATTGTTTGTCCCATCAAGTTTTATTAAGAAATTGGAATGATGAGATCCTCCAAACAGTTCCAGACTCTAGTTGCTCATAATGTCCATAACCGGGGACACGGCTAAGTACTTAGTTTGACACTCTCGAGAGGCTGTACACATTCCCCACATGACCTAGTCTGTTCTTCTTCCATGATGCACATTTTGCTCAAATGGACAGATGTCGACTAGGACAAGACCTTTTAGAAGCAATACCTCAACCACAATGGACGCGCTCCGTCCTACCAACACCTACCACCCTCTGTACATTGGGTCGAGTTCTCGCAACCTACTCAATCTAGCCAGAGCCCATATAGCATGTGGTTGTACTTGGAAGCTACTAAAACAGGAACACCGGCTAATCTCATTGTTTCTGGGTGGCCAACCTCAAGTGTGATGCACACGGTGCTGCCATAGAAATGACCCCGGTGCAACCACTCAACATAAACCAAGCATTACCACTTCCACCCAGATGATTCATTATTTTAGGTTGTTTTATTACATAAAACCATACTTTCATAATACCACATATCACATCATGAAATCCCAACCACGCATGACGAGGGTGCTCCTCGACAATGTCCTCCGATTGGGGCTTAGGGTTGATGGAATCCTGTAGGCTGACACGAGACATCGGTTAACAGACAGGGAGAGCAATTTACCCAGGTTCAGGGCCCTCGATGAGTAACACCCTTACGTCCTGCTGTCGATCTTGATTATGAAAATGTCGGGTTACAATGAGATTGCAGAAGGTTTCGACTGCACGGTCGTCGGGAGGCTGGTGCTACGGCGACCCTGGCTCTAGACTTAAGTTGGCTAAAGTTGCTAAGATTGATTGTGTCCCTCGGCATCCCTCTCCTAGACTTTATATAGGAGGCCAGGTCTCCAAGAGATCTGGGTACGACTAGGTTTACAAAAGACCTAGCCCTAAACTTTCCTTGTTCGGCTCTTCATCTTGTACTTCAAGGAATCTTCCCCAGCACCGCCTTAGTGGCCCACCTTGCCATCGGGTATCTTCATGGGCCTCCAGTTGGGCTGTTCGGGATAGGGCAATGTCGGTTACCCGAAGGGTAATGCCCACGTCAGTAGTCCCCGGGTGTCTAGCCGAAGATTTTTCGGGTAGAGACTTAAGCATGCCATCACTGAACGTTCTTCTCCCTTGATTGTTCTTGTCCATCTTGTAATAGCTTTATCTTTTTTTATCGGGTGCGCGTCTTGTGCTCCCGATAGGAGTAGCCCCCGAGTCTATATACGGATGCTTGCAATCCGTGTGTAGACCCAAGTTGTACTACTCGAATGTTTTCCTCTGCCGAAGTTTCTTGCGGGTCTTCATAAACCATCCGATAAATTCATATCAAGGCTTGTGTTCTCCCAATAAGATTTAATGCGTAAAGGATAATGAGTAACGTGCCCAGCTTTTGCTGGTTAACTGCCGTTGACAAAACAACGTTACCCTACACAGAATCAAGTCCCCGGGCATGATCCTGGAGTACAACAAACTTTATCGGGTGCGTCTTTGCGCTCCTATGAAACAACCCCCAGTCACAAACACGGTTTCTTGTGACAGGTGCGGAACTGAGCCAAACTGAAAGCTGTTCTTTTCTTCAAATGCTTCTTCACGATCTTCTTTGTTGCCAAAACCACCGGCGAGCAGTGGTTAAGCAACACAAAGAGCCGGGAGGCTTCCAAGACTACTGGGGGCCCTGGTCCCTCGACGTCGTCCACAAATATTCAAACACCTCCTGGCGGTTGCTAGGGGGTGCCACCTGACCTATACCTGGTCGGAAGGTGTCGGATTGCTTCGATTTAGTTCCCTGCATGGTAGACACGTAAACATTAAATCTGAGCCTCGATGTTTCCCTATGGATCGGCTCAAAGAGCCGATATGCCCCATGATTCACGTCGAGTTAACGAGGACATGGGGCTCTAGCGATCTCACGAAGTTAAACCAATCTCTCTGACGATTTAGGGTTTTCACCGCATGATCGGAACATTCTACGCGTAGTTGAGCCTAATATACACGAAGATAATGGAAAACTAACCTAAAAGAGGCCCAAAAACCAACATTAAGTTAATTCACGGAACATCCCTCTTAGGACTAACAAACCATACCCTACTTTTCACAGGATCGTTCAACCCTTTTGCAAGGCCTAACCATACGAATATTAAACTAATCCCTGAAGAATCAAGGAGCAACTATAACAGATTGGATCTACTAAATAACGAACAAGCAAGGTGCTGCCCTTACACCTAGATAGATATAAGGGCAGCTAGATATCGAGGGACGGCATGGCTAAGAAAATACTCTTAAGAAAAGCATCCATGCAAGTCCCAAAACATCTAAAGTAAATAGTGCTGCTATCGCCATGTGGCAGCTTGGCACAGCAACACAAGGTGCCGAATAATACGTCTTGCCTAGATGTAAGATGCGATCTAGGCAGCATGATCCTTGGGAGAAACCCTCGAAAAGAAGGGGTGGCGATGCCCCTGATTTGTGTTTGTTGTGAACGTGATTGTCCTCCTTTTTCGATAACCCTTAGATACATATTTATAGTACAAGGGACTTTCTAATTCGGGCGTGCACCTAACCGTGCACGGGTTAAACTCTATCTTTTAATTCTAAACTAATATACAATCTACTATATCTACAGATACACGGGCAATCTAGCCCAAACTCTTCGCGCAAGGCCTTCAAAGACGCTCCATGTGTATATCTTTCAAGCCTATCTTCTTACGGCCCATCTCTGGTTGGCCAAAATCTGAGCTAACACATACCCCCTGGTTTTGGCAATGATAATTTCAAAACCACTCTGTTTCCTTCGAAGGGTCATGTCGTGGCGAGCAGAACCGTCGCAGAATTCTTCATCATGATGCCTTGCCTTCTCAACTTCTCTGCCTGATTACGGTTTTGGCACCACATCCTCGAAAACTGCTTGAGCATTAAATCTCCAATATATCACCTCTATTTTAACCGCATCCTGCAGTTCACCTCTTCATCCCCTTCGCATTAGCACCAAAAACCCTCTCTGCCACCATGTCTTCTTCTTCTTCCTCCTCCCGCCAGTCGGGTCTTTCCTACGTGTCCTCTCCCATTCGAGAGTCAACACCAGAGTGGGGTACGCAGGCGGCGTACGACATCCTTGCCCCAACGGCGTGGGACAAGGAAGACCACGACTTCTCCGTCTGGTCTGAGGACGACAAGTCCTCGACCGACGGGGAGAGTGACCTCCGCTTCCTCGCCGACGGGGAAACGAGGAGGAGGAGAGCCGATGACGTCGCTTCTCACGGGATGACCGCTCACTCCGAGGAGAGGAGGAAGAAGGAAGGAGGAAGATGACACCTCCTCCGGTGAGCCGCGGCCCAGCGCCACGCCCTGGCCGAGAGCCTCGGCGGCACCGGCGGCGGCAGCGGCGGCGGCAGGGAGGCGAGGACAACGAGGGCCACACCGGCAGCGAGCGCGGCGGCGAAGAGCCGCCGGGAGTAGCGCGAACGGCGGCGGCAGCGGCGATGACGAGCGGCGGCCATAGATAGGATCACTTAGTGTGGGATCGGTAGTAGTAGATGGGGCAATGTATCCCCTAGTTCTTCCTTTTGAGAGCAAACGGCTCTTTTATGTAAGAAATCCCATTATCAATGAAGAACTCCCTTTAATTTGATTTCGCCGATTTCCTTTATGCTAATTTAGCCGATTTCCCCTCATACTGACTTTGCCGATTGTCAACTTGGTCAATGCTCAACGAGCCGATGGCAACGCATCAGTCCTTCACAATAAATTGTGAGACGAGGGTCAGTTATCCCCTCAAACGGTAACCTGCAACCCCTTGCTCAGGCAGAGATCTCAAATTTCCAATCGAACAGGCCCAGCCGCGCGAATTCCAGATTTTGGACTCCAAAACACCTGAGCATAATGTCCTGACGGCAAAACTCCTGAATTAATGCCTTCGGGAGAGCTCTAGGACCGTTCTTTGAAACAACGATCTTTTGAAGGCGATACTTCTGAGAACAAGATGGCCCAGGCCTATCAATGATGGCTCCCTCTTTAATTCACTCCCACAGCTCCGGTGGTTTTCTTGCAAGAACTCACCACCTCTCAAAGATTGTGATGCGGAGAGCCAGCCGATTTCAACAAAATCGGCTCCTAAAAACAAAGCATCCTTGGAGTCAGTTGCCCCCCGAGCCTCGGTCAGGGGGCGAGAACGACGGCGAAAGGTGGTGCAGGAAAACTTTGAAGAGCAACATCCTTCTAGGCTATTAGTTCATTAATCCTGCTCTTGTACCTCTACTGAAGATAATATCAGCGAGAACATGCAATCCAACCGACGAAGCTCAAGCTCGGGCACCTCTGAGGACACCACCATGCATCAGCAAACCCCTTCCTCGAACCAAGAAGCTTCACATGTAATGGCTCTCAACTCCTCCTAGCTCAATTTTGTGCTTTGCTGCTCAGATCGGCTCACCATCTTCTTTAGACTGATGAAACTTCCAGTGGGGATGTTGATGAAGTTCTGATGCCCTCCTGCTCCTGAATGTAACAACCTCTAAAGGTGACATCGAATAAGTCGCCGCCTTGGCAAGCCCGATGACCCACGGTGCATCGTCATCGGCTGTTCCCATGGCCCTAGGAGAGGTATGCTCCCCTTGTTGGGCTCGCCCTTGCACGATACGCATGCTTATGTTTGCTCTTGTTGTTTGTCGGGGTTGTGATCTCTTGGAGCTTCGTGGTTGATCTTTGGATCATCGGGCCGGCCTCACGGCATGTGATGAACAGAGTCCCAACGTCATCGGCCCCTTGCTCCAACACCTCAAAGCTCTGGTTTCTTCACCCATTGAGACATTGGTCGAAAACTCTGAGGAGGTGAAGAACATCCTTGAAGAAATCCAGCCCCATGTCCCAGTGACGCTGCGTTGAAGCTCGGCCGGTCATGACGTTGTGCAGCCGGGTCAAGGGTGCAGTTGGCTCGTCAGGAGAAATCCACTTACGCCACGCCCGGCTCCTCTCGCGGCGCAGTGAGCTTGAGATCTTACGAAAGGAGCTGAAGGACTTCGAAAAAAGGTGCGGGTCACCAAAGAGCTCATCTGTGACAAGGAAGCTTCCATTGCTTGCTCCCAAAAGGAAGCAGAATACCTCAAAGCTAAGCTTTCCTTCAGTGAGGCCTGCTCAAGTGGCAGTTTAAACTCTGTAATTCTAAAGTCGATGGCTGTGCATCGGCTGTTTATTCTTAGGTCGATGTCCTAGCATCGGCTGTGCTTAAAAATTTTCTATTTTCGATTTTTATTAGCCGATCGATTTCATGAATCGGCTCCTCCTGTACATACTTCGTGGCCTCGTACCTTCTCTGTGTGTATGTCCCCGAGCCGATCCTTCAAGTAATTGAAGATATCGGCTTTCCAGCTGACTACAAGCCTGTCACACAACTCACCATGCTAAATAGCACCGCGGCTAACACGTGTGGTGAGAATAATTTTAGCCGATTGCTGGAATCTGCCTCCCTTGCAGTTGTTGATCCAACTATTTGCTGATAAATGTTGGTCGTGGCTTATCCCAGGACCAATGTCAATCTCTTCTAGTTCATCAGCTGATGTAATACCCCAGCTTTTCATCGCCTGCTAAATCAATGTTGAACAGGCAGAAGGCATGTTGAGGCTAATTTTGGCCGATTGCTAGAATCGGCCTCCTTTTTTATTGCAATGCTTACTGAGGGTTTACAACTTCTTGGTTCTCTGCTATAGCTACGTGACATGCTTGATGTGAGATCTTTGCTTTTCATTTTTTGGGGCCGATCGCAGGGATCGGCCTTGCCACGTACGTCCATAGACTTGGACCTTGCTACTCTGTCAGGCCAGTGGATAAGACCAGCCTCACCCCGTTTTTTGAAGCTTCGATGCGCTCACAGCCGTCCAGGTTGATTCCAGAGAGCGGCTCTTGGTCGTCTGCATCCCAAATGTTCATGCCACCCAAAGAGATCTCGATCGAGTCATCGCATGAACAACCTCCTTCATCTCCATCCCATTGTATGATGCACTGATGCATTGTGGATGGAATGCAACAGTTAGCATGGATCCAATCCCTTCCTAGCAGGACAGCGTAAGTGCTTTTGCTGTCGACGATGAAGAATGACGTAGGGATGGTTTTTCGGCCGACGTTAAGTACGTTCAGAACACCCTTGGCTTCTGACGCTTGGCCGTTGAAGTCGCTTAGTGTGACGTTGGTCTTGATCAGATCTTCATTGGATCGTCCCAAACGTCGTAACATGGAGTACGGCATTATATTGACTGCTGCTCCCGTGTCAACCAGCATCTTGCTGATAGGCTGCCCATTGATATAACCTTTCAAGTATAGGGCTTTCAGATGCCTGTAGCTCCTCTCTCGTGGCTTCTCAAAGATGACTGGCCGCGGGCCGCAATCGAACTGTGCCACTGACACTTCCTCGTCTCTTGGAGCACAAAACTCTGACGGGAGAATGAACACCACGTTTGTATCAGCCGATGCCTCTGCGTCGGCTTTTGTCTGCTTGGGTCGCCACACTTTCTTTGGTGGGCGAGCCTCTGTCTCCAATGTTTGCTGAATTTTCACGGCCAGATCGGGCCGTGCTTCCCTCAACGTGTACAGGTACTGCGCCTCGGCTTCCTCCAAGTTTCGTAGCCGTTGCACTCTGCGCTTTTGGGAGTGGATGAGTCCATCAGGGCACCACCTTGGCCGGTGATATCTATCTTCTTCATCTGACTCCTCGAAGTCTTCATCTTGAGATGACTCAGCTCGTTTGTTCTGAGGTGGGAGAGGTCCTAGACGCTTGAACACTGAAACTTCATTTGTTCCCTTCCTCTTTTGTCTACGTTCTGGGTAGTTCTCGATTGTAGGCAATCGGCTCATTCCTGAGTCCTAGCAGTGTTTGAAGAAAGGACAGTTCCAATGCTTATCCATGTCCTCTTGCTCTCTTGACCTCCCTCTAGCGTGACGCTCATACCCTTCGTATCGACATTTCTTCTGCATTAGACCGCGATATCTCTCATCATCTGCGTCGTAGCGCCGACGTGGTCATACTGCTGCTCATATTTGTTAAGGAGGTGCGCGGAAAGTGGTCGTTGATACCGCACGCTTCTCACCTCTTCCTCAGTCAAATACCGTCTGTCATCATCTGGGGCCGGTCGCGTGGATCGGCCTCCTCTTCATCTTGCCACGGGAGTGACTGCTCTCTGGCTTATCCTTGCTATGGCGATCTGCAAGCCCTGCCATGTTGATATCAAAAGAGAAACCTGGCTCGCGTCTTATGCAATGACTGAGATCCACCATGTTGACGTCAGGAAACGGATGTGTGTCAACTCTCATGGCAAACTGACCGAAGAGTAATCGGCCTTGTTCTATTGCCATTTGAATCTGCTAAGACTTTGTAGTCATTGGTGGCATGAGTGAACGTGTGATGCCATTTGCAGTATGGCCTGCCGTTCATCTCTTGTAACGTGGGGATTTTGTGGCCTTCGGGTAACTTTAGCTGTTTTTCCTTTAGCAGCAAATCAAAAATCTGCTCCGTTTTGCTTAAATCAAAGTCAAACCCTTTTACAGGCCCTGGTTGTTTCACCCACTTGCAGGACACGGGTTTTGCCCCCGAGTCCATTCAGCTACAGCGACTCTCCTGATCTTCTGCAGAATCTTCATCTTCTTCCGTCTCGACCAGGGCGACGCGCTTGAACTTGTCCTGGTACAATTCTGGGTGGCGCTGTTCATACGATGTCAATTTCTGAACCATATGCGCCAGTGAATTGTAGTCCGCTTGGAAGGTCACATCTTTGAGCGGCGCTGACAGGCCTGCTATCGCCAGCTCGACTGCTTCCTTCTCAGATAAACGAACCGAATAACATCGGTTTCTGACGGTCCTGAAGCGCTGAATGTATTCAGACACCGTCTCTCCTCGCCTCTGCCGAACCTGTGTCAGATCGGCAATGCCAGCTTCAGTAGTTTCGAATGATACTGTACGTGAAACTCTCCTCCCAGCTGCTTCCACGTTCGAACCGAATCTGGTGGCAACGAGGTGTACCACCCAAAGGCCGGACCCGTGAGAGATTGTGAAAAGAACCTCACACGTAGCTCGTCTGAAGCTGAGACAATGCCCAACTGTGCCAAATATCGGCTCACATGCTCAATTGAGCTGGTTCCTTCTGATCCACTGAATTTTGTGAAGTCAGAGAGCCGATACTTAGGCGGTAGTGGAATTAGGTCATATTCGTTGGGATACGGCTTGGAATAGCCGATCATTCTCTTCTTTGGCAGGATGCCGAACGGTCTCTCAAGATTGCATCCGATCCACCGTAGGAGCTGCAGAGGTTGAGCGCTCATGACTTGTTCCGGTGGCATATTTAGCTAGCCACGCCTGTTTCTCCGCATCTGCTCCAGAACTGCCTCCTGCCCAACTACTCCTGTTGGCGACTCCCTCCTGCCGTAACTGGTTCGCCCAGTTGTTGCAGTCCGGCACGTACGTGCACACGTATCCATGTGGAATCTCCTTGGGCGGCTCATACAGGAATTGGTAATCGCCAGGATCGCCTCCAACCTTGTAGACGACGTACGCCGGTGAACCTTGTTGCTGTGGAGCTGCAAACGTGTATTGCAGTGGTGGCCTAGTGTAGAACGGTATCTCCCCCTGGTGAGTTCCTAGAGCAGGTCCCGGCGGAGAATACTGATGCTTCATGATTTCTTGCACCACATTAAGCGCAACACGCTCCAAAGTGTTCACCAGGCTCTCAGAATGCCGATGAAGAGAATGAGCCACAGCATAGTTAATTTCTTGGCGCAGGGCTCTGGTACGGTCCTCCGAAGGGAGAGACAGATCTACTCCTTCAAGCACGCCTTCGGGTTTGAACCCTTTGAACCTAATCCCGTGCGAACGGGTCTTCTCGAAAGAGCCGATGAGATCGGCTTCGAAGATGGCCTTGAGATCATCATATTTCTTCTTGTGCTCAGGCAGATCTTCGTACTTGATCGGTTCGTCCGCCATCTCGGATGCAGGTGTTGACGTGGTTGTCGTAGAAGATTGTCCCACCAGTGTGCGGAGAATGTGTTGCCTGCCAAAACCCACCGGCGAGCGGTGGTTAAGCAACACGAAGAGCGGGGAGGCTTCAAACCGAGGGGCCCTGGTCCCTCGACGTCGTCCCGCAAATGTTCCGACACACGTCCCAGCGGTTGCAGGGCGTGCCACCTGACCTATACCTGGTCAGGAAGGTGTTGGATTGCTTCGATTAGTTTCTGCATGGTAGACACGTAAACATTAAATACGAGCCCGATCGGCTCTCAGGTTGCCCTGTGGATCGGCTCAAAGAGCCGATCGCCCCATGATTCACGTCGGGTTAACGAGGACATGGGGCTCCTGCTTGATCACTACGAAGTTAAACCAATCTACGACAGTTTAGGGTTTTCACCGCATGATCGGAACATCCTACGCGTAGTTGAGCCTAATAGACACGAAAGATAATGGAAAACTAACCCTAAAAGAGGCCTAAAAACCAACATTAAGTTAATTCCCGGAACATCCCTCTTAGGACTAACAAACCATACCTAACGCACTACCGGATCGTTCAACCCGTTTGCAAGGCCTAACCATACGGATATTAAACCAATCCTTGAAGAATCAAGGAGCAACTATAACAGATTGGATCTACTAAATAACGAACAAGCAAGGTGCTGCCCTTACACCTAGATAGGTATAAGGGCAGCTAGATATCGAGGGACGGCATGGCTAAGCAAATATGCGCAAGAAAAGCATCCATGCAAGTCCCAAAACATCTAAGATAAATAGTGCTACTCGCCATCAACAACGCTTCAGCACGAGCAACACAAGGTAACGAATAAACGCGTACTGCCTAGATCGCAAGATGCGATCTAGGCAGCATGATGCTTACCCGGAAGAAACCCTCGAAAGAAGGGGTGGCGATGCGCCTGATTTGTGTTTGTTGTGAACGTGATTGTCCTCCTTTTCGATAACCCTAGATACATATTTATAGTCCAAGGGACTTTCTAATTCGAGCGTGCACCTAACCGTGCACGAGTTAAACTCTATCTTTTAATTCTAAACTAAGATACAATCTACTATATCTACAGATACACGGGCAATCTAGCCCAAACTCTTCGCGCAAGGCCGCTTCAAAGACGCTCCACGTGTATATCTTTCAAGCCTATCTTCACTTACGGCCCATCTCCTGATTTGGCCAAAATCTGGTGATAACACGATCTTCTTTATTGAAAAATCTTCAAGGTCATGTTTATCGGGTGCGCGTCATGCGCTCCCGATGGGAGTAGCCCCCGAGTCTGGGCACGGACGCTTGTGACCGGGCGCAGACTCAAGTTGACCACTCGACAATTTTGTTCCTTCGACTCTTCAACCGATATCTATAACGTCAGTGATGACGTAGCCACTGCTATGGTTTGATTGACAAGACACGTCCTGACAGGCCCATCCTACTCCTGTGTGGTCCTGTTTTTCGAGAAAAGACCGCTTCCTACGCGCGGTTATCAAAACGTCTCCTCGATTTCCGTGACTTGTTGATGAAAAAGAGACTCTTTCAGTAAATTGAGGACACATGCCCATTCAATCCTTGACTCTGCATCTTATAATCCCTTGCGACAAATCTTTCCCTCTTTACGCCTTATCATTGCATTCTTGCCTTCCTCGTTCTTCTTCCACACTCAAACCAACTGTGTCGCCGTCAAAACTAGATCCCGCGAGAATCTGAGATGGGAAGAAGAAGATCTCCACCACAGCTACGGATGCTACAAGCAGCGGTGCCGCCGCCAAATCCGGTGTGAATCCTCCGAAAAGGAGCACCTCACATGCTCCTCCTCTAGCTCCGGCGCCGCCCAGCTCATCGAGTTCCGCCGCCGGGTGCCCCGGCGATTGGCCTGCTTCCACTACTACGAAGCGAGACGAGAAGAAGGCTAAGAGCCTCGGTTACATCTCTTCCGAGGAGGGGAATGTTATTCTTCCAGGTGCGATCTCACGGCCCAATCCCCCTGCTGGTTTTACCGTGATGTTCTTATCATTTTTGCATCGAGGTCTTTCGCTTCCTGCCCACAAATTCCTTCGTCATCTCCTTCAAGTTTATGAGATCCAGTTATGGCAGTTAACTCCCAACTCTATCCTCCATCTTGCCATTTTTATAACTCTCTGCGAATCATTCTTGGGCATCGAACCGCACTTCGGCCTATGGAAGAAAATATTCTTCGTGAAAAGGTACAACTGTAGTGGCGGATCTTTCGTCATTGGTGGAGTTGGCTTTGTTGCCCGCAAGGAAGTGAAGTACTTCAATTTCCCGATGAGGGAGTCTGTTCAAGGGTGGAGGCTGAAGTGGTTCTACATTAGAGACTCTTCGACTGCTGAACTCCAGCTTCCTCGCTTTTCCGATGTCCTTGAACCAAGCCCCCGGAACCGGAACCATACCCAGCGATCCCGCCGAAATCCGCACGATAGATTCAGAGACGCCCTCCGACACGACGTGCGCGATGAATCACACACGTGATGCCAGAGGAATTAACACGAGCGGTAACATTACAACAGGATTACAATAGAGCCCACAAGAAACATATATTACAACAACGACTCCAACGAGTCAAGATACAAATATACAATACAAAGATCCAAATCATACAGAAGATCAAATACGTCCGAGTACGGACAAGATACAAATTGGACTAAGAGTCATGAAGATAAACGATGGCGTCCATAACCCTGCCCAGGCCAAGCCGGAAGGGTAACCTTGCTAACGTCGTCATCTTGTACCTGCCAAAGTCGGGCCATCGGTTGCCGACAAAAGGGAGGAAGCAAAAGAGAAAGGGAAAAGGCGAGAGTAAGTACCAAGGAACGAACTCCGGCACGTACTTAGCGAGACTAGAAATGGCTATGCTCGCCGGGCGAATACATATATCGCCTGGGGCTATATGGTAGGTTTAGCGGCAGCAAAACTATAACCAATAGAGACACGCTACAACATCCGTCTACTCAGAGAAGATAAGAGAGCGCACAAGGTAACAGATAAATACTACACAAACATAACCCAGCCGATTACACATATCCCCTTCAACAAAGCGAAGAGGCAATGTAAAAGGCACTCAACGGTGGACAAGTTTTATTAGGTATCGGTTGTAGTAATGCTATATTACTACACAAGTTATTATCAGATTATTAACAACAAGTATAAGGTGTAAGTTGTTCTATGATCAAGCTATACAATTCCAAGTCGTCCATAACCGCGGACACGGCTTATCGATAAGATGTACACCCTGCAGGGGTTGCCCAAATGTAACCATACGCATGCTCGACCCACTTACGACAGGTGGATGTCTCACAACAAGACCGTTCCCAGTTCAACAAGAAAGTCTAGGGGGGCCACCCGACTAAGCTACCCGTGACGAAGTCCGGCCGTACTCCGAGACGGACTCAGGGTTTGCGACGGCGGCTAGGCGTGCGAACCACACGCTTCGCTAAACGTCCCGCGGGGTACAGTACAGAATATAAACACCCGAAGGCAACAGGAAGTAAACACCCGAAGCCAACAGTAAGTAAAGCATATACATGGCATAGGCAAATAAAACCAAGGTTGTGGCCCCCTTTTCAACTGACTTGAGAAAAGGTAATGGGTGAGGGGGTCCCAATAAACGTCCCCACGTACGGGTAGAGCGCTCAATCTCGGAACAGATAACAAGAACTCGGGTCCTAGGGGACATTAGCGAGTCAAAGTTCCGATGCTTTCGCAAAGGGGCTCACAGATGCCTCTGCTTACAATTTTAGTTGTTAACAATAAAGTAAAGTGTGAATATCTCCAACAACTGATATAGCATGTGATAACCACCCAACAACCCAACATATCCCGATAACAGATCGAGATAAACAACAGAGCCTAAACACGCCTACGACTCGCAAGGCTCAAACATCAAGCAACGGCTATGGTTAAGGAATGATACATATAGGATTATTATGGTAAACAAGTGGAATAGGAGACGTGACTCGATAAAGAAGCGCAACATAAGGATAGCAATGCGAGGGAGAGTAGGTGAAGAGAGAGGGCTCGCCTGTGAAAGGTTGCAGAAGAACTTGTCGGAGAACTCGTCGTATCTCACATCAACACTTCGTGATCCTATCCGTGAAGAAGCAAATGCTGGACAAACAACGCATGCAATCTTACTACTACGAAAGAAGAATCGGCATGATCAAGATAATATGCATGACATGGCAAAGATGATGCGATGCAATTATCCAATTAAGCGGAGTCGGAACCCCGGACAATCAAATTAGGTTTGGAGTTGCATTTTCTACCGACAAATTTAAGGGTGGTTTAGCATAGCAAACATGGCAGGGGTGAGCTACATCAAAGTTAAATGGAACCGGGACAACCTTTATGCAATATCCCACATATTCCATATGTTACATATTAGGTGATAATGCAAACTAGCACGAATTTGTATGATGCATGATGCAACAGCAAGCATGGATGGCATATTTAGATTCCTCACATTTTTCTGATAGATTTTCATATAAAATACTTTGCATTCCGACAAACGGTTTGAGAGATATGAATTTTGCAAGATTTGTACATTTTCTGCAAAAAAACAAAATGGGAAGGGACGAGCCGGGCTGGACATGCACTGTCTTGGCCCCGATCTGGCCTACTGCGGGCGACGGATAGCTGCCTACCGCGCTCTGGGCGACGAAGATGCTCAGGACGAGTGGGCTGAGGCCCATATGCATAAGATCTAGCAGATCTGGCAAAAACAGCAAAAAAGCTGGGCTTTAATGCCATTGACAGGAATTGAACTCAGGATCTCCACAAGCCAGACAAAGGAACGAACCACTGGGCTATGCGTCTGATGTTATTTGCAAAGAGAAGCGCAGCCTTTTCAACAAGGCCGACGCGGAAGATCTGGGAAGAGCCAACCATGGCGGGAGCTTGCACACGAGTTTCGATCTACGGATTTCGAGGGAACCGGGACGAGCGCGAGGGCGTCGGGGTTGCGCCTCGCCATGGTGAACTTGATGGTGGTCGAGCTTCGAGCGGGGAACCACCGGAGGAAGGCCGCCGACGTGGTCCTACGCAGCGAAACGCCGGTCAACGCCGGTGGGACAGCAGAGAGCGGGAAACAGATGGGGAAGAGGTCCCTCATGCGCGGAAACTCACCAGGAAGGTCATGGCGAGGTCGGGGAGGCCGGGGACGGACTAGAGCGGCCGGAATCGAGGATTAGCTCGCCGGAGACGGAGGAGGAATCGGCGACCGTGTCGTCGGTACGGGGCGCGCCGGGTCAATTCCTTTGGCGTAGAGGACAGTGAAGACGAGGCGCATCTTCTCGTGGCTTCGGCTCGGCGAGGGGAGGTCTGCAGCGGCGGCGCCATGGCGATGTGGAGGCGGTACAGTGGGGTCTTTCTCCTTCGTTTGCTCACAGAGAAGAGTAAAAGGGAAAGGTTGGAGGAAGGTAGGTGGCGGCTGATACGTCTCCAACGTATCGATAATTTCTTATGTTCCATGCTACTTTATTGATGATACCTACATGTTTTATGCACATTATATGTCATATTTATGCATTTTCTGGAACTAACCTATTAACAAGATGCCGAAGAGCCAGTTGTTGTGTTTTTGGTTTCAGAAATCCTAGTAAAGAAATATTCTCGGAATTGGACGAAACTTTCGCCCAGGGTCCTATTTTTGCACGAAGCTTCCAGAAGACCGAAGACCTAACGAAGTGGGGCCACGAGGAGGCCAGGGGGTGGCCGGCGCGGCCCAGGCCCTGGCCGCGCCGACCTATCCCCTGGGCCCCTCGTGTGGCCCCTCGCGTTGACCCTCCGCCTACTTAAAGCTCCGTCGCGAAACCCCCAGTGCAGAGAGCCACGATACGGAAAACCTTACAGAGACGCCGCCGCCGAATCCCATCTCGGGGGATTCGGAGATCGCCTCCGGCACCCTGCCGGAGAGGGGATTCATCTCCCGGAGGACTCTACACCGCCATGGTCGCCTCCGGAGTGATGAGTGAGTAGTTCACCCCTGGACCATGGGTCCATAGCAGTAGCTAGATGGTCGTCTTCTCCTTGTTGTGCTTCATTGTTAGATCTTGTGAGCTGCCTAACATGATCAAGATCATCCATCTGTAATACTATATGTTGTGTTTGTCGGGATCCGATGGATAGAGAGTACTATGATTATGGTGATTATCAATCTATTGTTCATGTGTTGTTTATGATCTTGCATGCTCTCCGTTATTAGTAGAGGCTCTGGCCAAGTTTTTACTCTTAACTCCAAGAGGGAGTATTTATGCTCGATAGTGGGTTCATGCCTCCATTGAATCTGGGACAGTGACAGAAAGTTCTAAGGTTGTGGATGTGCTGTTGCCACTAGGGATAAAACATTGATGCTATGTCTAAGGATGTAGTTGTTGATTACATTACGCACCATACTTAATGCAATTGTCTGTTGCTTTGCAACTTAATACTGGAGGGGGTTCGGACGATAACCTGAAGGTGGACTTTTTAGGCATAGATGCGGTTGGATGGCGGTCTATGTTCTTTGTCGTAATGCCCAATTAAATCTCACTATATTTATCATGTCATGTATATGCATTGTTATGCCTTTCTCTATTTGTCAATTGCCCGACTGTAATTTGTTCACCCAACATGCTTTTATCTTATGGGAGAGACACCTCTAGTGAACTGTGGACCCCGGTCCTATTCTTTACATAGCATACAATCTCCTGCAATACTTGTTTTACTGTTTTCTTTGCAAACATCTTCCACTCGATACGCTTAATCCTTTGTTACAGCAAGCCGGTGAGATTGACAACCTCACTGTTTCGTTGGGACAAAGTACTTGGGTTGTGTTGTGCAGGTTCCTAGTTGGCGCCGGAATCCCTGGTGTTGCGCCGCATCACATTTCGCGACCATCAACCTTCAACGTGCTTCTTGGCTCCTCCTGGTTCGATTAAACCTTGGTTTCTTTCTGAGGGAAAACTTGCTACTGTGCGCATCATACCTTCCTCTTGGGGTTCCCAACGAACGTGTGAGTTACACGCCATCAGCGGCGGCTGATGTCTACGGGTGCTTCTATTCTTGTAGACAGTGTTGGGCCTCCAAGAGCAGAGGTTTGTAGAACAGCAGCAAGTTTTCCCTTAAGTGGATCACCCAAGGTTTATCGAACTCAGGGAGGAAGAGGTCAAAGATATCCCTCTCAAGCAACCCTGCAACCACAAAGCAAGAAGTCTCTTGTGTCCCCAACACACCTAATACACTTGTCAGATGTATAGGTGCACTAGTTCGCGAAGAGATAGTAAAACACAGGTGGTATAGATGGTGGTAATATTGCAGAAAGTAAAGATGCAGTAAAATAGTAAACAAGCGGCGCCAGAAAATAACTTGCTAGCGTGGGAAGCAATTCTTTATGGTGGAAACAAGGCCTAGGGATCATACTTTCACTAGTGGACACTCTCAACATTGATCACATAATAAATAAGTTCTTTCTCATCTGTGCTACATACACTCTTGTTTGATAATGAACACCATTCGTTGCGTAGGATTACACGAACCCTCAATGCCGGAGTTAACAAGCTCCACAACATTCGATATTCATGTTTAAGTAACCTTAGAGCATAATAGATCTTTGCAAAATAAACCAAGTACTAACATAGCATGCACACTGTCACCATCACACTACGAAGGAGGCATAGATCACATCAATACTATCATAGCGATAATCAACTCCATAACCTACAAGAGATTATGATCATAATCTACGACAAGAACTACACGATGCACACACTGTCACCATTACACCATGCAGGAGGAATAGACTACTTTAATAACATCACATGAGTAGCACATAGATAAATAGTGATACAAAACACATTGCAATCATAAAGGGATATAAATAAGCACTTCACTACGCCATTCATAACAGTGAATAAGTATTCTGTGAAATATAGCCTAAGAGACCCACACGGTGCACACACTGTCACCTTTACACACGTGGGACAAGGAGTCTCCGGAGATCACATAAGTAAAACCCACTTGACTAGCATAATGACATCTAGATTACAAGCATCATCATATGAATCTCAATCATGTAAAGCAGCTCATGAGATTATTGTATTGAAGTACATAGGAGAGAGATGAACCACATAGCTACCGGTACAGCCCCGAGCCTCAATGGAGAACTACTCCCTCCTCATGGGAGCAGCAGCGGTGATGAAGATGGCGGTGGAGATGGGCGGTGTCGATGGAGAAGCCTTCCGGGGGCACTTCCCCGTCCGGCGGCGTGCCGGAACAGAGACTCCTGTCCCCCAGATCTTGGCTTCGCGATGGCGGCGGCTCTGGAAGGTTTCGCGTACCGTGGCTTATTCTTCTCGGGGTTTTAGGTCAGGGACCTTATATAGGCGAAAGGGGAGCCTCGGAAGGGGTCTGGGTCCACCAGACACTAGGGCGGCGCGCCCTGATGACCCACAAGTATAGGGGGTGTATCGTAGTATCTTCGATAAGTAAGAATGTCGATCCCAACGAGGAGCAGAAGGTGTTGACAGCAGTTTTGGTGAAGGATTCACTGTAAATGCTCACAGACAAGTTTTCAGGGGGTTTTGATATAGCAGATAAATAAAGTACAAGTAAATAAAATGCGAGTGGCCCAATCCTTTTTAGCACAAAGGACAAGCCGGTTTGTTTACTTATAATGACCAAACGTTCTTGAGGACACACGGGGATTTTAGTCTAGTGCTTTCGCTTCATGTAGCTAAATAATCTTCATTGTTTTGATAAGTGTTGTGTGGGTGAACCTATGCTAATGCACCGCCCTTCCTAGGACTAATACATACTTGTGATTATACCCCTTGCAAGCATCCGCAACTACAAGAAAGTAATTAAGATAAATCTAACCACAGCCTTAAACTCTGAGATCCTGCGATCCCTCTTGCATCGATATACTAACGGGGGTTTAGGTTTCTGTCACTCCGGCAACCCCGCAATTAGCAACCGAATACAAGATGCACTCCCCTAGGCCCATAAATGGTGAAGTGTCGTGTAGTCGACGTTCACACGACACCACTAGAAGAATGACACCACAACTTAAATATCATAACATTGAATATTACTCAACCATAATTCACTACTAACATTTAGACTTCACCCATGTCCTCAAGAACTAAACGAACTACTCACGAGACATCATATGGAATACAATCAGAGGTGATATGGTGATGAATAACAATCTGAACATAAACCTTGGTTCAATGGTTTCACTCAATAGCATCTACAACAAGTAGAGAATAACACCGGGAGAGTTTCCCCTATCGAACAATCAAGATCAAACCCAAATTGTTACAGCGGTGACGAGGTGCTGCGGTGATGATGGCGGTGTAGATGGTGGAGATGATGATGATGATGATGATGGAGATGATGTCCAGCTCGATGACGATGGCGATGGCGTCGATTTCCCCCTCCGGGAGGGAATTTCCCCGGCGGATTCCTGCCCGCCGGAGAGCTCTTTTCTCTCTGGTGTTCTCCGCCCCGCAGAGGCGGCTGTAACCCTTCGTGAGGTCCTCTCTGTGGCTTAGGTTTTCGGGACGAAGGAGTACGCGAAGAAAAGGAGGCGAAAGGGGCTGTGGGCCCCCACACCACAGGGTGGTGCGGCCAGGCCATGGGCCGCGCCGGCCTGTGGTCTGGGCCCACCTTGGCTCCCCTCTTCTTCCCCTTCTGGCTCCCTCCGTCATCTGGAAAAATAGGAATTTACGTGAAATTTCCTCCCACAGTTGATCTTCCGAAATATTGCGTTCTGACGGTGCTTTTTCCAGCAGAATCCTGGCTCCGGTGCTTGATCCTCCAATAATGATGAAACATGCAAAATAGATAAAATAACATAAGTATTGTGTCCCAATATGAAATATATCAATGAATAACAGCAAATTATGATACAAAATAGTGATGCAAATTGGACGTATCAACTCCCCCAAGCTTAGACCTCGCTTGTCCCCAAGCGAAACTGAGCTCGATAAACAAGACCACATGTTTATGGAGTGAAGAGTCGATAAATAAAATACGGACAAGAAGCATCATATTCATTCACACAAGACATTCTAGTAAACAACTTCCTCATATAACTCATCTTGAAATAAGTAAAGAGAAATCACAAGTAAAGGTGCATAAGAAATCATAGTTGGTGATGGCAAACTTTGTTCTTGGTCAGAGAACTACTAACGGATTGTACTTCTAAGCAAAGCTTTCATATTAGAATTTATAGCTGGGCTTTCATATTCAATCATAACAATCTTCTCATAATCATTGATAACTTCAAAGTCATATTCATTCAGATAAAATTGGTACTAAACAAGAAAGTATAAAAGACATGATTAACTGAATCATAGCATAAATGATTGGTTCACAACAACTCAATTGCTTGCTTGAGATAGAGGGAAATAGGTTTACTGACTCAACATAAAAGTAAAAGATAGGCCCTTCGCAGAGGGAAGCAGGGATTAAATCATGTGCTAGAGCTTTTCAAGTTTTGAAATCATATAAAGAGCATAAAAGTAAGATTTTGAGCGGTGTTTGTTGTTGTCAACGAATGGTAGCGGGCACTCTAACCCCCTTGCCAAACGAACCTTCCAAGAGCGGCTCCCATGAGGGACGGTATCTCTACCAGCAAGGTAGATCATCCCCCTTCTCTTTTGTTTACACATGTATTTTAGTTTTATTATGGATGACACTCCCCCCAACCTTGGCTTTCTCAATCCATGGCTAACCGAATCCTCGGGTGCCTTCCAACATTCACATACCATGGAGGAGTGTCTATTGCAAAATTAAGTTGCTTACTGATAAATCAGGGCAAAACATGTGAAGAGAATTATTAATGAAAGTTATTAATTGGGGCTGGGAACCCCGTTGCCAGCTCTTTTGCAAAATTATTGGATAAGCGGATGTGCCACTAGTCCATTGGTGAAAGTTCGCCCAACAAGATTGAAAGATAAAACACCACATACTTCCTCATGAGCTATAAAACAATGACACAAATAAGGAGTAGTATATTTTGAATTATTTAAAGGTAGCACATGAAGTATTTACTTGGAATGGCAGAAAATACCATGTAGTAGGTAGGTATGGTGGACACAAATGGCATAGGTTTGGTCTAAGGTTATGGATGTATGAGAAGTATTCCCTCTCGATACAGGTCTTTGGCTAGCAAGGTTTGATAGCAAGCATAAAGGTTGAGGGAAACAAACAAATATACATATGATAGAACAATCATGCATCTTTCTCATAAGCACAAGCAATTTTAACTTAAGAATACTAAGCATAGAGATAATAGAGTAATATATCTAAGTGTATTTCTCTCTTTTATTTAAACATCAGGGTGTTGTTGCTATTGACCAATGCTAAGTTTGCCAAAACCAAATAGATTTACTTGATGCTCCCAAAGTGATATCAATACTAATGTCAAGAGTAATCATATAATGGAGATTGCAAACTAAAATAAGGTGTGCAAAAAGTAAATGATAAGACTTCTCATTAATATTCCATAACGATAACTCACACCAACGGATACATAGATAACCAACTAAGAGAGATACTTCCACATTGCATACTATTCCATATGATAACTTCCCTACTCATGATATGACACTACTTGATAGTAAAAGATAAAGGTAGTGATAATGTGATACCGCGGCACTCCCCCAAGCTTGGAACAAACCAAGGGGATGCCAATACCGATGATGAATTACTCCTTCGGTGATGATGGTGATGGATTCTTCTCGCGCTTCATAAGGATCTCCTTCAGCTTCAGCTTCTCAATTTTGTAATTCTGCACCAAAACCTGAAGAGACTCATTGTTATCCGAGTGTGGCGGTGACGGCCTTGTGCTGGGATTTGAGTAATATTCCAGCATTCTGCGAAGTCGCTGGTTCTCCTCCTGAAGTATCTCCACTTCCCTTTTAAGAGCACGATATTGATCACAAAACTCATCAGCAACCCGTATTGCTTCCTCCACACAAGGGAAAGAGTCGAGGTCCAGAGCAGGCGGAAGAGCTCCCTGCAAGTTATGAGAAAAAGAACGCCCAGTGTTAACCGATCCCACCAAGATTGGCTTACTCTTCGTAGTTTCCCACTCTCCTTTTGCTGATGCTATCTTCTCCTTCTCCTTATTGATCCTTTCATCCATCTCTTCCCTCCAAGGCCCCTTGTCTTTGTTGTTGGAGGCCATGGTGCTTCTAGATCAAAACAAATCTGGCAGAAAACAGCTCGAAACAAAACACGACGAGAAAACGATATACGGACCTCCAGGGGTCCGGGGGATTATATAGCAATTATTTTTACGACAAAAGGAAGGTTCCAGGCCGAAAACGAGTGGAAACGGGACGACGAGGGACTGTCACCATAGGTCGGCGCGGCCAGGGTGGGGCCCGCGCCGGCCTATGGTGACGGGCCCTCGCGCGTCTTTTCCACTCCGTTTCGATTCCGTAATTTTTCATATTTTCCAAAAACAGCAGAAATAATGTTCGGAAAGGTAAACGCGGACTTTTTATTACCTGTACTGTTACCTATTCAAAGTCGAGTTCTGGCGGACTGTCAATTTGTCCTTTGATGAAAGCCTCCGGTGTTTCCACTTGAATAATATCAACATCAACATTATAAGAATCACCCGAGATATAATGCTTGAGTCTTTGTCCATTCACCACTTGCGTAGCATTGCCTTGGAGAGAGCTAATTTTAATTGCTCCTGAACGATACACCTCCTCAACAACATATGGTCCTTCCCATTTCGAGAGTAATTTCCCTGCAAAGAATCTGAGACGAGACCGATACAATAGGACTTTATCCCCAACATTAAACTCTCTTTTGATGATCCTTCTATCATGCCACTTCTTAACTTTTTCTTTAAAGAGTTTAGCATTTTCATAAGCTTCACTTCTCCATTCATCTAGAGAACTCAATTGTAGCAACCTCTTCTTACCGGCAAGTTTAAAATCTTTATTAAGTTCCCTTACAGCCCAATAAGCTTTGTGCTCTAGTTCTAAAGGTAAATGACAAGCTTTTCCATAAACCATTTTATAAGGTGACATTCCCATAGGATTTTTATAAGCAGTTCTATAAGCCCATAGTGCTTCTTTCAATTTGCTAGCCCAATTCTTTCTAGATTTATTAACAGTCTTTCCCAAAATGGATTTAATCTCTCTATTTGATAATTCTACTTGACCACTAGTTTGAGGGTGATAAGCGGAAGCAATTCTATGATTAATACCATACTTAGCAAGAGTTTTTCTAAAACCTCCATGAATAAAATGAGAACCTCCATCAGTCATAATATATCTAGGTACTCCAAATCTAGGAAATATAACATCTACAAGCATTTTTATAGAGGTCTCACCATCAGCACTCTTTGTAGGTATAGCTTCTACCCATTTAGTAACATAATCAACAGCGACAAGTATATGAGTGTTACCTTCTGAAGAAGGGAAAGGACCCATGAAGTCGAATCCCCAACAATCGAATGGTTCAATAACAAGAGTATAATTCATAGGCATTTCATTGCGTCTAGAAATATTACCAACTCTTTGACATTCATCACAAGATAAAATAAATTTCCTTGCATCTTTGAAAAGTGTTGGCCAATAAAAACCTGATTGCAGAACCTTTTGTGCGGTTCTATCTCCAGCGTGATGTCCTCCATAAACACTACCATGACATTTACTCAATATTTCTTGTTGTTCATATTCAGGAACACATCTTCGCATAATACCGTCTACTCCTTCTTTATATAAGTGTGGGTCATCCCAAAAATAATGCCTCAAGTCATAAAAGAATTTCCTCCTTTGCTGAGCTGAAAAGGTTGGAGGCAAATACTTCGAAACAATAAAGTTAGCATAATCTGCATACCAAGGGCTCTCTCGCGAGCTCACCTTTATTACAGCCAATTGTTCATTTGGAAAACTATCATTAACAGGAACAGGATCATAAGCAATATTTTCCAATCTAGACAAATTATCAGCAACAGGATTATCAGCACCTTTCCTATCTATAATATGTAAATCAAATTCTTGCAAAAGAAGTACCCATCTAATAAGCCTTGGCTTAGCATCTTTCTTTGTCATAAGGTATCTAATTGCAGCATGATCAGTATGAATTGTAACTTTTGAATCAACAATATAGGGTCTAAACTTGTCACAAGCAAAGACTACAGCTAACAATTCTTTTTCAGTTGTAGCATAATTTCTTTGAGCAGCATCAAGAGTCTTACTAGCATAATGAATAACATTTAATTTTTTATCTACTCGCTGTCCAAGAACAGCGCCTACAGCAAAATCACTAGCATCACACATAATTTCAAAAGGAAAATTCCAATCAGGAGGTTCGACTACAGGAGCAGTTGTTAAGGCTTTCTTTAGAGTTTCAAAAGCTTCCTTACAATCATCATCAAAAACAAAAGGTACATCTTTTTGAAGAAGATTAGTAAGAGGCTTTGAAATTTTAGAGAAATCTTTAATAAATCTCCTATAAAACCCAGCATGACCAAGAACACTACGAATACCTTTAACATCCCTCGGATAGGGCATCTTCTCAATTGCTTCAACTTTAGCTCTATCAACTTCAATACCTCTCTCGGAAATTTTATGTCCCAATACAATTCCTTCATTAACCATAAAGTGGCATTTCTCCCAATTAAGAACAAGGTTAGTTTCTTCACATCTCTGCAAAACTTTATCGAGGTTTCGCAAGCAATTATCAAAAGAATTCCCATAGACAGAAAAATCATCCATGAACACCTCTACAATACTTTCGCAAAAACCATGAAAAATAGCAGACATGCATCTTTGAAAAGTAGCAGGAGCATTACATAAACCAAAAGGCATACGCCTATAAGCATAAGTTCCATAAGGACAAGTAAACGTGGTTTTCTCTTGATCTTTAGCTTTAACAGCAATTTGTGAAAACCCAGAATAACCATCAAGAAAGCAAAAATGAGTATTTTTAGATAACCTTTCTAGCATTTGATCGATAAAGGGTAAAGGGTAATGATCTTTCTTAGTAACTTTATTAACTTTTCGAAAATCAATGCACATTCTATACCCTACAACTATTCTTTGAGGAATAAGCTCATCATTATCATTAGGCACAACATTCATTCCTCCTTTCTTAGGAACACAATGCACAGGACTAACCCATCTACTATCAGCAATAGGATATATAATACCAGCTTCAAGTAGTTTTAATACCTCATTTCTTACCACCTCCTTCATCTTCGGAATTAGACGACGCTGATGTTCAACAACAGGCTTTGCATCATCTTCCATATTGATAGCATGTTGGCAAATAGATGGAGAAATCCCTTTCAAATCATCAAGTGTATAGCCAATAGCTCCTCGGTGTTTCTTCAATATCTCCAATAACCTTTCTTCCTCAATCTCTGAAAGCTTAGAACTAATAATAACAGGATATATTTTCTTATCATCAATATGAGCATATTTAAGATTATCAGGTAAAGGCTTTAAATCGAAAACAGGATCTTCCTTTGGTGGCGGTGTTGTACCCAAATCTTCCACCGGTAAATCATGCTTGAGAATAGGTTGGCGAAGAAAAATTTCCTCAAGCTCATCTCTTTCTTTCCTAAAAGCTTCACTTTCACTATTCTCCAAATGTTGCTGCAAGGGATTATTAGGAACAAGAACAATAGATGCACACTGCTCCATTTTAAAATCATTACTAGGCAAGTCAGCTTTATAAGGAGTTTTAGTAAATTTAGAAAAGTTAAATTCATAAGGTTCACCAGCAAATCTAGTCAAAATTTTCTCTTTCTTACAATCTATAATAGCTCCACAAGTATTTAGAAAAGGTCTACCAAAAATGATAGGACAATGATCACTAGCAGCAGAACCAAGTACCAAAAAGTCAGCAGGATATTTAATCTTACCACATAGAACTTCCACATCTCGAACAATACCAATTGGAGAAATAGTTTCTCTATTGGCCAGATGAATAACCACATCAATATCTTCAAGTTCACAAGAACCAATTTCGTGCATAATCTCCGTGTAAAGTTCATAAGGAATAGCACTAACGCTTGCACCAATATCACATAAACCATAATAGCAATGATCACCAATTCTAACAGATAACATAGGAACACTAACTTGTTTGGGTTTATTAGGATGTGAAACAATATTAGAAGCATCTTCACAGAAAATAATATGACCATCCTCTACATTTTCAGTCACAAGATCTTTAACTATTGCAACAGCAGGTTCAATTTTAATTTGTTCTTCAGGTTCTTTAGGTTTCTTTTCACTTTTATTAACTGCACTAGATATGACAGAGTACTCCTTCATTTTAGCAGGGAAAGGAGTTTTTTCAATATAAGCTTCAGGAATAATATTATCAACAGTTTCAACCACTACACATTTGTTTACAGATGAATCAACTTTATCTTTATACGGTTCATGATACTTATCAAAATTCTTCTTAGGCAGTTCATAATGAGAGGCAAAAGCTTTATAAAGATTTACAGCAACTTGAGAATCAAGACCATATGTAGCACTCATATTACGAAATTTATCAGTATTCATAAAAGCTTCAATGCATTTATAATCATAAATTATACCTGATTCTCTATCTTTGTCGTTCTCCCATCCTTCAGTATTTTCTTGGATCCGATCAAGAAGGTCCCTTTTAAACTCTTCATTCTTGCGTGTAAATGATCCAGAACAAGAAGTATCCAGCAAGGTCTTGTCTTGAAAAGAAAGTCTTGCATAGAAGTTATCAATAATAACATTACCAGGAAGCTCATGAATGGGGCATTTGAGAATTAAAGACTTCAATCTCCCCCAAGCTTGGGCAATACTTTCTCCATCATGAGGCCAGAAATTATATATGCGGTTCCGATCTTTGTGAATTTCACTTGGAGGATAGAATTTGGAATAAAATAAAGGCACAATGTCCTCCCAATCAATAGAATCACCATTCTTCAGCAATTTATACCAGTGCGCCGCTTTACCAGACAGCGATATAGTGAATAGTTTCTTTCTAACTTCATTCATAGAAATACCTGCACATTTGAATAACCCGCATAATTCATGCAAAAACAATAAATGATCACCAGGATGAACAGTTCCATCCCCTTCATAGCGGTTATCCATAACACGTTCAATAATTTTCATAGGTATTTTATATGGTATTACTTCCTCACCTGGCGCCTCATCCACTACCGTTGCAGTAGTAGTAGATTTCCCAAATAGAAATTGAAGAGAAGATCTCTCCATAATGACTTATAGCAGCAGGCAGAAATAAAATCAGCACAAACAGTAAAGGTTTTCCTTACCAATTCCACTTACCAATAGCGCTTCACTCCCCGGCAACGGCGCCAGAAAATAGTCTTGATGACCCACAAGTATAGGGGGTGTATCGTAGTATCTTCGATAAGTAAGAATGTCGATCCCAACGAGGAGCAGAAGGTGTTGACAGCAGTTTTGGTGAAGGATTCACTGTAAATGCTCACAGACAAGTTTTCAGGGGGTTTGATATAGCAGATAAATAAAGTACAAGTAAATAAAATGCGAGAGAAATAATCGCTGCGAGTGGCCCAATCCTTTTTAGCACAAAGGACAAGCCGGTTTGTTTACTTATAATGACCAAACGTTCTTGAGGACACACGGGGATTTTAGTCTAGTGCTTTCGCTTCATGTAGCTAAATAATCTTCATTGTTTTGATAAGTGTTGTGTGGGTGAACCTATGCTAATGCACCGCCCTTCCTAGGACTAATACATACTTGTGATTATACCCCTTGCAAGCATCCGCAACTACAAGAAAGTAATTAAGATAAATCTAACCACAGCCTTAAACTCTGAGATCCTGCGATCCCTCTTGCATCGATATACTAACGGGGGTTTAGGTTGTCACTCCGGCAACCCCGCAATTAGCAACCGAATACAAGATGCACTCCCCTAGGCCCATAAATGGTGAAGTGTCGTGTAGTCGACATTCACACGACACCACTAGAAGAATGACACCACAACTTAAATATCATAACATTGAATATTACTCAACCATAATTCACTACTAACATTTAGACTTCACCCATGTCCTCAAGAACTAAACGAACTACTCACGAGACATCATATGGAATACAATCAGAGGTGATATGGTGATGAATAACAATCTGAACATAAACCTTGGTTCAATGGTTTCACTCAATAGCATCTACAACAAGTAGAGAATAACACCGGGAGAGTTTCCCCTATCGAACAATCAAGATCAAACCCAAATTGTTACAGCGGTGACGAGGTGCTGCGGGTGATGGCGGTGTAGATGGTGGAGATGATGATGATGATGATGGAGATGATGTCCAGCTCGATGACGATGGCGATGGCGTCGATTTCCCCCTCCGGGAGGGAATTTCCCCGGCGGATTCCTGCCCGCCGGAGAGCTCTTTTCTCTCTGGTGTTCTCCGCCCCGCAGAGGCGGCTGTAACCCTTCGTGAGGTCCTCTCTGTGGCTTAGGTTTTCGGGACGAAGGAGTACGCGAAGAAAAGGAGGCGAAAGGGGCTGTGGGGCCCCCACACCACAGGGTGGTGCGGCCAGGCCATGGGCCGCGCCGGCCTGTGGTCTGGGCCCACCTTGGCTCCCCTCTTCTTCCCCTTCTGGCTCCCTCCGTCATCTGGAAAAATAGGAATTTACGTGAAATTTCCTCCCACAGTTGATCTTCCGAAATATTGCGTTCTGACGGTGCTTTTTCCAGCAGAATCCTGGCTCCGGTGCTTGATCCTCCAATAATGATGAAACATGCAAAATAGATAAAATAACATAAGTATTGTGTCCCAATATGAAATATATCAATGAATAACAGCAAATTATGATACAAAATAGTGATGCAAATTGGACGTATCACGCCCCCCCTCTTGCCGCGCCGGGGTGGTGTGTGGGGCCCCTGTGGCCCCCCTCTGGTCCTTCTCGGGTGCTCTGGAAGCTTCGTGGAAAAATAGGGTACTGGGCGTTGATTTCGTCCGATTGCGAGAATATTTCCTTACTAGGATTTCTGAAACCAAAACAGCAGAAAAGGAACTGGCACTTCGGCATCTTGTCAATAGGTTAGTTCCGAAACGCATAATAATGACATATAATGTGTATAAAACATGTAGGTATCATCAATAAAGTAGCATGGAACATAAGAAATTATAGATACGTTTGGGACGTATCAAGCATCCCCAAGCTTAGTTCCTACTCGTCCTCGAGTAGGTAAACGATAACAATGATAATTTTTTAAGTGACATGCTACCATCATAATCTTGATCAACATTATTGTAAGCATATGTAATGAATGCAGCGATCAAAAACAATGGTAATGACATGAGTAAACAAATGAATCATAAAGCAAAGACTTTTCATGAATAGTACTTTCAAGACAAGCATCAATAAGTCTTGCATAAGAGTTAGCTCGTAAAGCAATAATTCAAAGTAGAGGTATTGAAGCAACACAAAGGAAGATTAAGTTTCAGCGGTTGCTTTCAACTTGTAACATGTATATCTCATGGATATTGTCAACATAGAGTAATATAACAAATGCAATATGCAAGTATGTAGGAATCAATGCACAGTTCACACAAGTGTTTGCTTCTTGAGGCGGAGAGAAATAGGTGAACTAACTCAACATAAAAAGTAAAAGAATGGCCATTCGCAGAGGGAAGCATTGATTGCTATATTTGTGCTAGAGCTTTGATTTTGAAAACATGAAACAATTTTGTCAACGGTAGTAATAAAGCATATGAGTTATGTAAATTATATCTTACAAGTTGCAAGCCTCATGCATAGTATACTAATAGTGCCCGCACCTTGTCCTACTTAGCTTGGACTACCGGATCATCGCAATACACATGTTTCAATCAAGTGTCACAAAGGGGTACCTCCATGCCGCCTGTACAAAGGTCTAAGGAGAAAGCTCGCATTTTGGATTTCTCGCTTTTGATTATTCTCAACTTAGACATCCATACCGGGACAACATGGACAACAGATAATGGACTCCTCTTTAATGCATAAGCATGTGGCAACAATTAGTATTCTCATATGAGATTGAGGATATATGTCCAAAACTGAAACTTCCACCATGATTCATGGCTTTAGTTAGCGGCCCAATGTTCTTCTCTAACAATATGCATGCTCCAACCATTAAGGTGGTAGATCTCTCTTACTTCAGACAAGACGGACATGCATAGCAACTCACATGATATTCAACAAAGAATAGTTGATGGCGTCCCCAAACATGGGCACAACAAGCAACTTAATAAGAGATAAAGTGCATAAGTACATATTCAATACCACAATAGTTTTTAAGGCTATTTTGTCCCATGAGCTATATATTGCAAAGGCGAATGATGGAAATTTAAAGGTAGCACTCAAGCAATTTACTTTGGAATGGCGGAGAAATACCATGTAGTAGGTAGGTATGGTGGACACAAATGGCATAGTGGTTGGCTCAAGGATTTGGATGCATGAGAAGTATTCCCTCTCGATACAAGGCTTAGGCTAGCAAGGTTATTTGAAACAAACACAAGTATGAAGCGGTGCAGCAAAACTTACATAAAAGACATATTGTAAACATTATAAGACTCTACACCGTCTTCCTTGTTGTTCAAACTCTTTACTAGAAATTAGCTAGACCTTAGAGAGACCAATTATGCAAACCAAATTTTAGCAAGCTCTATGTATTTCTTCATTAATAGGTGCAAAGTATATGATGCAAGAGCTTAAACATGAGCACAACAATTGCCAAGTATCACATTATCCAGGACATTTTACCAATTACTACATGTAGCATTTCCCGTTTCCAACCATATAACAATAAGTGAAGCGATCAACTTTCGCCCTTGAACATTAAAAGCTAAGAACACATGTGTTCATATGAACCAGCGGAGCGTGTCTCTCTCCCACACAAGGATGAACTTATTCAGAGAATGAAAATAACAAAACAAAAATAAAAGCACACAGACGCTCCAAGTAAAATACATAGGATGTGACTGAATAAAAATATAGTTTCACTAGAAGAAACCTGATAAGTTGTCGATGAAGAAGGGGATGCTTTGGGCATCCCCAAGCTTAGATGCTTGAGTCTTCTTAAAATATGCAGGGATGAACCACGGGGCATCCCCAAGCTTAGACTCTTCACTCTTCTTGATCGTAGTATATCATCCTCCTCTCTTGACCCTTGAAAACTTCTGCCACACCAAACTTCAAGCAAACTCATTAGAGGGTTAGTGCACAATCAAAAATTCACATGTTCAGAGGTGACACAATCATTCTTAACACTTCTGGACATTGCCCAAAACTTCTGAAAGTTAATGGAACAAATAAACTCATTCAACTTAACAAAAGCGGCAATGCGAAATAAAAGGCAGAATCTGTCAAAAACAGAACAGTCCGTAAAGATGCATGTGGGGCACTTAACTTGCTCAAATGGAAAAACTCAAAACTAATGAAAGTTGCGTACATATCTGAGGATCACGCTCGTAAATTTGCAGATTTTTTCGAATTTTTACAGAAACTTGTGCCAGAATTCGTGACAGACAGCAATGTTGTTTCTGCGCAGCGATCCCAAATATAACATCAACTTTAACATAGAAACTTTACTTGGCACAAAAACATGATAAGGAGAGGTTGCTACAGTAGTAAACAACTTCCAAGACTCAACAAAACAAAAATTGCTGTAGTAAAATAAACACATGGGTTATCTCCCAAGAAGTTCTTTCTTTATAGCCATTAAGATGGGCTCAGCAGTTTTAATGATGCACTTGCAAGAAATAGTATTTGAAGCAAAAGAGAGCATCAAGAGGCAAATTCAAAACACATTTAAGTCTAACATGCTTCCTATGCATAGGAATCTTGTAAATAAACAAGTTCATGAAGAGTATAGTGGCAAGCATAGGAAGATAAAACAAGTGTAGCTTCAAAAATTTCAGCACATAGAGAGGTGTTTTAGTAACATGAAAATTTCTACAGCCATATTTTCCTCTCTCATAATAACTTTCAGTAGCATCATGAACAAACTCAACAATATAAGTATCACATAAAACATTCTTGTCATGAGCCACATGCATAAAATAATTACTACTCCCAACATAAGCATAGTCATTCTTATTAATTGTAGTGGGAGCAAATTCAACAAAGTAGCTATCAAATATAGGAGGTATATTGTAATCATAATCAAATTTATCCTCCATAACAGGTGGTAACAAAAGACTACTATCATTATAATCATCATAAATGGGAGGCAAAGTATCATTAAAGTAAATTTTCTCCTCAATGCTTGGGGGACTAAAAATATCATGCTCATCAAAACCAGCTTCCCCAAGCTTAGAATTTTCCATAGCATTAGCAACAATGGTGTTCAAAGCATTCATAGTAATAACATTCCCATTAGCATGCATATAAAGTTCCATGGGTTTCTTAATTCTTTCTTCAAACACATCATGTCCTAATTCAAGATAAAGTTCATAAAGATCTCTCATATTTTTGTTGTTTTCCATTATGCCTAACTAGTGTAAACAAGAAACCAAAAGATGCAATTGCAGGATCTAAAGGAAATAGCTTCGAGTACTTACAACGGCGCCGGAAAATAGCTTAGTAGCCGAGATCCGGAGTGTGAGTACCTTTTACCTTTCCTCCCCGCAACGGCGCCAGAAAATAGCTTGATGTCTACGGGTGCTTCTATTCTTGTAGACAGTGTTGGGCCTCCAAGAGCAGAGGTTTGTAGAACAGCAGCAAGTTTTCCCTTAAGTGGATCACCCAAGGTTTATCGAACTCAGGGAGGAAGAGGTCAAAGATATCCCTCTCAAGCAACCCTGCAACCACAAAGCAAGAAGTCTCTTGTGTCCCCAACACACCTAATACACTTGTCAGATGTATAGGTGCACTAGTTCGGCGAAGAGATAGTAAAACACAGGTGGTATAGATGGTGGTAATATTGCAGTAAAAAATAGTAAACAAGCGGCGCCAGAAAATAACTTGCTAGCGTGGGAAGCAATTCTTTATGGTGGAAACAAGGCCTAGGGATCATACTTTCACTAGTGGACACTCTCAACATTGATCACATAATAAATAAGTTCTTTCTCATTTGTGCTACATACACTCTTGTTTGATAATGAACACCATTCGTTGCGTAGGATTACACGAACCCTCAATGCCGGAGTTAACAAGCTCCACAACATTCGATATTCATGTTTAAGTAACCTTAGAGCATAATAGATCTTTGCAAAATAAACCAAGTACTAACATAGCATGCACACTGTCACCATCACACTACGAAGGAGGCATAGATCACATCAATACTATCATAGCGATAATCAACTCCATAACCTACAAGAGATTATGATCATAATCTACGACAAGAACTACACGATGCACACACTGTCACCATTACACCATGCAGGAGGAATAGACTACTTTAATAACATCACATGAGTAGCACATAGATAAATAGTGATACAAAACACATTGCAATCATAAAGGGATATAAATAAGCACTTCACTACGCCATTCATAACAGTGAATAAGTATTCTGTGAAATATAGCCTAAGAGACCCACACGGTGCACACACTGTCACCTTTACACACGTGGGACAAGGAGTCTCCGGAGATCACATAAGTAAAACCCACTTGACTAGCATAATGACATCTAGATTACAAGCATCATCATATGAATCTCAATCATGTAAAGCAGCTCATGAGATTATTGTATTGAAGTACATAGGAGAGAGATGAACCACATAGCTACCGGTACAGCCCCGAGCCTCAATGGAGAACTACTCCCTCCTCATGGGAGCAGCAGCGGTGATGAAGATGGCGGTGGAGATGGCAGCGGTGTCGATGGAGAAGCCTTCCGGGGCACTTCTCCCGGCAGCGTGCCGGAACAGAGACTCTGTCCCCGATCTTGGCTTCACGATGGCGGCGGCTCTGGAAGGTTTCGCGTACCGTGGCTTATTCTTCTCGGGGTTTTAGGTCAGGGACCTTATATAGGCGAAAGGGGAGCCTCGGAAGGGGTCTGGGTCCACCAGACACTAGGGCGGCGCGCCCCCCCTCTGGCCGCGCCGGGGTGGTGTGTGGGGCCCCTGTGGCCCCCCTCTGGTCCTTCTCGGGTGCTCCGGAAGCTTCGTGGAAAAATAGGGTACTGGGCGTTGATTTCGTCCGATTCCGAGAATATTTCCTTACTAGGATTTCTGAAACCAAAAACAGCAAAACAGGAACGGCACTTCGGCATCTCGTCAATAGGTTAGTTCCGGAAAACGCATAATAATGACATATAATGTGTATAAAACATGTAGGTATCATCAATAAAGTAGCATGGAACATAAGAAATTATAGATACGTTTGGGACGTATCAGCGGCGTGGATGGGAGAGAAGCTAGGGTTTACATGGAGGCTTGGAGAAGGTTTAAAGGAGGAGGGGAGTAGTTGGCCTCGGCTGCTTGGTGGATGTTGACGTGAGCCAAGGTGCTCATGCTCTTTGCGTGCGGAAGAAAAAGACGAGGAAGGGAGACTCGGTCTCCTTTCCGAAGGTAAGCGGGCCAGGGAGGAAGAAAGAAAAAAAAGGGCCACCGGGTGGGGTTCGGTTGGGATGGTGGGATGCACAAAAGACTACTGGGCTAGAAGGGGAGATGGGAAGAAAAAGGAGAGGCGGGCCAGAGAAGGATGGAAGAGATGGGTCGTCGGGGAGAGAGGTCCAGGGAGGGGGTTTTATTATAAGAAAAGATAAGAGAGGGTTTAATAAAACCATACGGGAGGAATACAAGACAAAAAAAATAATTTAGGGTTTATAAAATAATTTTGTTTTGTAAGAACAAACATGGATGATATGATGCATATGCCATTATGATGCATAAAAGAAAAGAACAAGCAAATCTAGTAGGGGTACTACCCGGGGCCGTTACAATCGACACCACTAAAAGGAACCTCGCCCCGAGGTTCCACGTCAACCTAAGGGGGAGTTGGTTAAACTATCGGATCTTCTTGTACCATGTTGACAAACACCCGACCTTGAGGTGGAACCTTCTTCTGGCGAAGTGTTGATCTTCTCGACACCACTAACAAGAGTTCTTGCTCCATGCTGATCGGGCGACACCACTAACAAGAAGTCATTGTTCCGATGACGGTGATGACTCCGGAGAAACAAAGGAAGGAGTAACAGTCACACGGATCCACCAATTCAGGTTACAAGAGCGAATAATAAGAGTAGTCGGTATGGTCATGACTCCATCCCGCACTCAAAGTATTACTCTGCACAAGAATAGGAGAATCGTGTAACCAACTCCAGGAATACAGATTGACGATCTTGGTAAACATCGACATCGAAGGTTCATGAGGTCAAAAACACAAGGGTTAGAGGAAGAATCACATAAACCGAGATGGCATCAACAGAGAGGACAAAGGTTAGCCGTCGGTGATGTTCTTCTGCCGGAAGGTCTTCAGAGATCGATCCTATTAGGTAAAAGGCTTAGATCGTCCAACCCGCATCAGAACCTAAGACTCGGAAAACTCAGATAAGAGAGAAGACTCGAAACGCGCAAAGGTAAGAGGAGAAAGAATATAGATAAGGAGAAAAACAGAGCTAATCAGATCTATCCAACGAGTTTTAAAAATATAGTTTTGACACTAGACACAACAACGTCCGTTGGCAAGGTTATCCTACAGGTTGGACTAGTGGGGTACCGTCAACCTGGGCTCTGATACCAACTTGTGACGCCCCGGAACCGGTACCATGAGGATTCCAGCGATCCCGCCGAAATCCGCACGATATCGATTCAGAGACGCCCTCCGACACGACGTGCGCGATGAATCACACACGTGATGCCAGAGGAATTAACACGAGCGGTAACATTACAACATGATTACAATAGAGCCCACAAGAAACATATATTACAACAACGACTCGAACGAGTCAAGATACAAATATACAATACAAAGATTCAAATCATACAGAAGATCAAATACGTCCGAGTACGGACAAGATACAAATTGGACTAAGAGTCCGGAAGATAAACGATGGCGTCCATAACCCTGCCCAGGCCAAGCCTGAAGGGTAACCTTGCTAATGTCGTCATCTTGTACCTGCCAAAGTCGGGCCATCGGTTGCCGACAAAAGGGAGGAAGCAAAAGAGAAAGGGAAAAGGCGAGAGTAAGTACCAAGGAACGAATTCCGACACGTACTTAGCGAGACTAGAAATGGCTATGCTCGCCGGGCGAATACATATATCGCCTGGGGCTATATGGTAGGTTTAGCGGCAGCAAAACTATAACCAATAGAGACACGCTACAACATCCGTCTACTCAGAGAAGATAAGAGAGCGCACAAGGTAACAGATAAATACTACACAAACATAACCCAGCCGATTACACATATCCCCTTCAACAAAGCGAAGAGGCAATGTAAAAGGCACTCAACGGTGGACAAGTTTTATTAGGTATCGGTTGTAGTAATGCTATATTACTACACAAGTTATTATCAGATTATTAACAACAAGTATAAGGTGTAAGTTGTTCTATGATCAAGCTATACAATTCCAAGTCGTCCATAACCGCGGACACGGCTTATCGATAAGATGTACACCCTGCAGGGGTTGCCCAAATGTAACCATACGCATGCTCGACCCACTTACGACAGGTGGATGTCTCACAACAAGACCGTTCCCAGTTCAACAAGAAAGTCTAGGGGGGCACCCGACTAAGCTACCCGTGACGAAGTCCGGCCGTACTCCGAGACGGACTCAGGGTTTGCGATGGCGGCTAGGCGTGCGAACCACACGCTTCGCTAAACGTCCCGCGGGGTACAGTACAGAATATAAACACCCGAAGGCAACAGTAAGTAAAGCATGGCATACATGGCATAGGCAAATAAAACCAAGGTTGTGGCCCCCTTTTCAACTGACTTGAGAAAAGGTAATGGGTGAGGGGGTCCCAATAAATGTCCCCACGTACGGGTAGATCGCTCAATCTCGGAACAGATAACAAGAACTCGGGTCTTAGGGGACATTAGCGAGTCAAAGTTCCGATGCTTTCGCAAAGGGGCTCACAGATGCCTCTGCTTACAATTTTAGTTGTTAACAATAAAGTAAAGTGTGAATATCTCCAACAACTGATATAGCATGTGATAACCACCAAATAACCCAACATATCCCGATAACAGATCGAGATAAACAACAGAGCCTAAACACGCCTACGACTCGCAAGGCTCAAACATCAAGCAACGGCTATGGTTAAGGAATGATACATATAGGATTATTATGGTAAACAAGTGGAATAGGAGACGTGACTCGATAAAGAAGCGCAACATAAGGATAGAAATGCGAGGGAGAGTAGGTGAAGAGAGAGGGCTCGCCTGTGAAAGGTTGCAGAAGAACTTGTCGGAGAACTCGTCGTATCTCACATCAACACTTCGTGATCCTATCCGTGAAGAAGCAAATGCTGGACAAACAACGCATGCAATCTTACTACTACGAAAGAAGAATCGGCATGATCAAGATAATATGCATGACATGGCAAAGATGATGCGATGCAATTATCCAAATAAGCGGAGTCGGAACCCCGGACAATCAAATTAGGTTTGGAGTTGCATTTTCTACCGACAAATTTAAGGGTGGTTTAGCATAGCAAACATGGCAGGGGTGAGCTACATCAAAGTTAAATGGAACCGGGACAACCTTTATGCAATATCCCACATATTCCATATGTTACATATTAGGTGATAATGCAAACTAGCACGAATTTGTATGATGCATGATGCAACAGCAAGCATGGATGGCATATTTAGATTCCTCACATTTTTCTGATAGATTTTCATATAAAATACTTTGCATTCCGACAAACGGTTTGAGAGATATGAATTTTGCAAGATTTGTACATTTTCTGCAAAAAAACAAAATGGGAAGGGACGAGCCGGGCTGGACCTACACTGTCTTGGGCCCGATCTGGCCTACTGCGGGCGACGGATAGCTGCCTACCGCGCTCTGGGCGACGAAGATGCTCAGGACGAGTGGGCTGAGGCCCATATGCATAAGATCTAGCAGATCTGGCAAAAACAGCAAAAAAGCTGGGCTTTAATTGCCAATGACAGGAATTGAACTCAGGATCTCCACAAGCCAGACAAAGGAACGAACCACTGGGCTATACCTCTGATGTTATTTGCAAAGAGAAGCGCAGCCTTTATAACAAGGCCGACGCGGAAGATCTGGGAAGAGCCAACCATGGCGGGAGCTTGCACACGAGTTTCGATCTACGGATTTCGAGGGAACCGGGACGAGCGCGAGGGCGTCGGGGTTGCGCCTCGCCATGGTGAACTTGATGGTGGTCGAGCTTGGAGCGGGGAACCACCGGAGGAAGGCCGCCGACGTGGTCCTGCGCAGCGAAACGCCGGTCAACGCCGGTGGGACAGCAGAGAGCGGGAAACAGATGGGGAAGAGGTCCCTCATGCGCGGAAACTCACCAGGAAGGTCATGGCGAGGTCGGGGAGGCCGGGGACGGACTAGAGCGGCCGGAATCGAGGATTAGCTCGCCGGAGACGGAGGAGGAATCGGCGACCGTGTCGTCGGTACGGGCGCGCCGGGTCAATTCCTTTGGCGTAGAGGACGGTGAAGACGAGGCGCATCTTCTCGTGGCTTCGGCTCTGCGAGGGGAGGTCTACAGCGGCGGCGCCATGGCGATGTGGAGGCGGTACAGTGGGGTCTTTCTCCTTCGTTTGCTCACAGAGAAGAGTAAAAGGGAAAGGTTGGAGGAAGGTAGGTGGCGGCGGCGTGGATGGGAGAGAGGATAGGGTTTACATGGAGGCTTGGAGAAGGTTTAAAGGAGGAGGGGAGTGGTTGGCCTCGGCTGCTTGGTGGATGTTGACGTGAGCCAAGGTGCTCATGCTCTTTGCGTGCGGAAGAAAAAGACGAGGAAGGGAGACTCGGTCTCCTTTCCGAACAGGTAAGCGGGCCAGGGAGGAAGAAAGAAAAAAAAGGGCCACCGGGTGGGGTTCGGTTGGGATGGTGGGATGCACAAAAGACTACTGGGCTAGAAGGGGAGATGGGAAGAAAAAGGAGAGGCGGGCCAGAGAAGGATGGGTCGTCAGGGAGAGAGGTCCAGGGAGGGGGTTTTATTATAAGAAAAGATAAGAGAGGGTTTAATAAAACCATACGGGAGGAATACAAGACAAAAAGAAAATTAGGGTTTATAAAATAATTTTGTTTTGTAAGAACAAACATGGATGATATGATGCATATGCCATTATGATGCATAAAAGAAAAGAACAAGCAAATCTAGTAGGGGTACTACCCGGGGCCGTTACACCTAAACAATCTTGGAAAAATACCCTTTCACGTGAAGAAAAACCAGCAGTCGATAGATTATTTGCGAGATTCCTTCGGATCAAGGGAGTCGATGGCCAAACCATGATAGGCACAGAAGTAGCTGTTGTATTCTTGAAACGTCGAGTCCAGCCAATCATGGCCAGAGCACACCTGATGTGGTTGTACTCGGGTCCCAAGGACGAGACCAAGATAAATGCTGCCGAACTATCTGAAAAAGAGTTACTTGATGAAGTTCGTCGCCTCACCCACTTCAGTCAGCAGGACTTGATTCCTCTCATATCTTCTCACATTCCTTTTGATGCTGATCACCCACCAACCGAGGTAATCCCTTGCTTTCACATTCTCATTGTGTTGTTTTCCTTGGTTAATACAACTGTGGTTGCACTTACTTGTTTTACCCTTGACAGAATCTCATAGATCCTGATTATGCGCAAGACCTGACGAATGATACTTCCGAAAAGGGAGATTCCTCAGTCCCCGTGGGGTTCCATACCGAAGGAAACACGAGCTCGGAAGCAGAGCATGATGACCCAATAAATCCTGAAGCCATCCTTATCGACCCCAAATCTGCAGCTGATGATATTAGCGACACAGCGGGATCAATGCACGATGATGACGCTGATCACGCTGTCTTTGTTAATGCAGCTGCGGAGGAAGCCGAAGCTCTGCCTTTGAAGAGGTCATCCGGCGGTTTTGCCGATGAGGATGATCTTTGGGATCTGTAAGTCCTTGATTTTCCTTTATTTTTGCCTCTGCCATTCTCTGTTTTAACCCTGCAAACCACTTGCTTCCATAGTGATGAAAACTTCATCGAGCCTCCGCCCAAGAAGCCTAGAACCGGAGCCGCCCCGCCGGATCTTGCAGCTTCTGAGGCTTCGGCCCTGCCGACGTCTATGCGAGCTAGGAACGTCTTCCCAGTCAGTTGCCTGTAGGGTTAAGGCAGATGATTTGGGCTCTACGTTGCTGAAGTGATTCTTCTACTCTGATGATTAGATTAGGCCATTCGAGGCTATCTTGTAAAGATGGGTCATGTGACCTTATTGTAATTTTCTTATTCCGTTTTGTAAAGGATGATGTAATTTGATATCAGTTTGGTTATGTGTTCACGGCACACTGATCATGGGAACGTGAACTGTATACATGGTATTTCGGACTGGCCGGGCGTTGGAGAAGGATGAATCGCCAGTCCTGCTTTGCTCAGTGCGCCCTTGTTGATTATTGCTTTTGTAAACATTGGTTCTTGTATTAATGTTCTCTTCAAGGGGGGCTATCTCCATCTGGCATAAGCCTAACCTAGATCTCTAGGGCCTACCGGTAACACAACAGTGACTCTACGACTCAAAGAGTAATACAAGTAGAGCTGGTATCAGAGCTATCCTGACTGTAGGAGACCTTAGTTAGCATGGACGTTAGTTAGGAAACAAGTACTTGGGAAAAACTATTTACGAAACCAATTCTCTCTTTAGTCGGAAGCATAGCTTCTACTCCCCTTATTTATTCAAAGCTTCTAAATTCTTATCTCTCCGCTTTATAAAAATGCTTGAAAATTCTTACTCTATGGTCTCATCCACTTCAAACCTACATATTGGACGATGTCCCCAACTCAGACCGGAGACTCGAACTCAAAGATGGATCAATCCCTCGGGAAGCCTCATGTACCTCCAACAGTAGCTACGGAAGTTTGGATGCCAACTTATCCATACACATATAGGAATGATAATATCATGTCTTTGGTTGTCACCAAAGTCTGTCAAGGAGCTGACCTTGTTCCTCCATGGACTTGCACCTTTTTGCAGTCGTCTGGGATCAAGTCCTCAGTTCTTGACTAGTAATTTTTAGGCCAGCCACCAGAAGATGCCGACTTTGGGAGTGCCTCAACAACTACCCCTCTGAAGACCTCACGTCCTCGGGATGATGAGACCATAAGATCTACGCAGTTTTCGCCTTCGCTTCAACATCGATGACTCAATACCAGGCCTGCTTCGCCACCAACTGCTACCAGGATCCAAGTTGAAGCCAATGTCAGCCAGATGAAGACATTAGCATATGTGACAAGCCCTCAAACCTATAGGATGGATAGGACAAACTCGATCGCTTTGATTGAGCTACCCCCACGTATTAGGCATCCCTAGATGCTTAGAATGCCTTGTTTGGTGTGATGATTGCTTGTAGTACCTGAGTGTGCTGCCTGGAGTGTGTTAATCTGTTTGTTGTGTGTATGATTATCTTGGCCTTTCGGTCTGAAAAACATTCTTAGTGTGATAACCCAGCGTAGGAAGCCTCCCGAAGATGTTTTCACCTCATCTACCTCACCGATAAAATGCTAACTGCTAGTTAGTTGGATAAGTTGACCATGTTGACAAGTTGTTTTTCAACCATCAGAAAGAAACTAACCCAAACCCCCAACTACACTAACTACTTTCAAGATCAGCTGAAGCATCTCTACTAATCCGAGAAGACAGAAGCCCCTACCTTCAAGAGTGACTGCACCTCTGCAAGAAGACATACTAACTTTGTCTAACCTTGGAGTATAATCGCGCTAACTTCGAGGATAACTTTTTGAGACTACCCTCTAACACACCGTCTAACAAGCTGAGAGGGCAATAGCGTCCAAGCCAAGCTACATCACATGGTTCATCTGGTCCTCATCAAGTGAAGCTCATGAAGATACCTCAAGACTCAAGATTAGGTGTAATTTACCCGCTCACTTCTTAACTGGTATAAGTCAGCACCGACCATCATGCTGAAGATTTGCCTTCGACGACCTTTGTTACATATGGACAACAACCAGGCGCTTCATCGACTTACTAACTTACCGCGCGTTATATGGTAGTAAACACCGTGAGTGCCTCTTGAAGTCGTGGACTACACATCGCCCATGAAGATCCTTCAACTGATTACGGAAGATCGACGACTTCTTCAGAAGCCCCAGACAGAGCCACAAGGCAGAAGTTCAGAGTTTTTCTGAAGCCCTCGATGAAAAATCTTAAGGGTGGAAGATTTCGTCTTCCACTAAAAATTGGAGCTGACCCTAAAATTTTAAACCTTTCTAAAACACCGTTGGAAACTTGGGATGCACTAACTCCCCTTGAAGCTATGGACTGCACCTCGCTCCCTGAAGATGCTTCAACTCAAGACGAGAGAAAGATCACTTCTTCGAAAGCACCGACAAGACCGTGGCCGAAGCTTAGAGTTTTTAAACCCCCCCTATGAACAATTTTAAGGGTGGAAGACTTCGTCTTCCACTAAAATTTAAAGTTAACTCTAAAAAGTTTTCAACCCTGCTAAAGCACCGCTGGAGTGCACTAACTCTCCCAGAATCTTGAACCCCCACTAGGATCGCTTAGAAGCTACAGATCTAACATCTGCATGGGGTAGTCAACCTCTTTATGAAGCTCGCCATCGGCAGGAATCCATCATGTCTCCCAGAAGATGAAGCAACGACCTTCTCAACAATGGCACATCTACAGAAGAATGGAGTCTAACTTTAGTTAAACTTTACAACCCCTCTAGTTCTACGCTTAGTACTCTCGGGACGAGATTATTTTAAGGGTGGAAGAGCTGTAACACCACAACTTTTGCAACCTTGTTTATTTGTCCATAATGCAAAAATTAGGGGGAACAAAAACTTTTTCTATAGACTAATTAAGATGAATTGCCTTGATCTGTTTGTTATGATGAATTGCCTTGATCTGTTGGTAGATGAATTGTCTTGATTTGCTTGTTGAGTTTTGTTTTGAGCTACCCTTAAGAACAACACCTCTAGTGGTTAAACAAGCAACTCACTAAACAAAACACATGTGTGGCTTAGGAAGAATTGTTTTCCTTCTTACTACATCAAACCCTTCTCCTGATGGCAACTTGAGTGTACCATCTTGATTTTTCTCTTTGTGTCAATCTAGCTCAAATCATCCTTAATTCAAAACTTGGGACCATCTACCCCTTTGCTACATCTTTCTCTTATACCCAATCATCTTGGTTGTTTTTGAAGTCAAGTCAACCATCTGTTTTGGTAGTCTTAAAAGTTCCAATTTTTGGCAGTTGATCTCTAAGCACCCTTAACTATTATTGGTGATCTCAATGCATGGATCTCATCCATGCATCACCATCTGCAACTTCCACGTCTTGCATGTCACATCCTCCACTTGCAACTCTTATATTCACTTGATCCTGCACCCTATCCAATGTTTAACCTCAAGATCACTTCCTTCACTTTTACCTCTTGTTTCTATTCAAGTTTAATCTTCACAAAACCAAGAGTGGGAATGATGGGTACATTTTGTAGCCACCATCTACTCTTGAGAACACTCCTCCCTAAATAAGTTTCCTTTCTCAAAAACCCTATTGTTTCTCCTTCTCTAGTTTTGATCACAAAACTACTTCTAGTTTTATTAAATTCTTTTCAAGATATTTCTTCAAAGAAAATAAAGAACTGAAATGGGTTTTGTTTTTCATCCATTTCTACCAAGTACTGATTTCTAAAAAATTATTTCTATTTTGCTTTGTTTTAACAAAAAAAAACTTGTTTATCGTACCTATATCATTTCTTGTTTATTTTACATTTGAGAAAAACTCTACTTTACTTGAGAAAGTAAGTAGGATATTTTGAACTCCTATGTTCCAACTAGTTTTGTCTCCACACTTTCAAATTTCATTTCACTTGAGTTCATTCCCAATTGTCTCTAGATAATTGAGGTGTGTCCTATAACTTTCAATTAAACTCTATTTCAAATGGCAACTCTTGCACATCTCGGATCTACCACATTGTATCCACTCATCCTCCAATTCTTGATCAAATGGATGATCATTTGATACTTTCAAATGAACTCCCTTCGACAAAACCCTTGACTCAGGGAGTATTTCAAACCACTCCCAATTGGCCTCTTATTTGGAGAACAACTTATATTTCATCATACCTATCTCACTCTTCCATTCTTTTCCATCATCACCTTGACCTCTTGAATTGATGATTTATGTCACCATATTCATCCTTGTGAGTATATGGTTACTTCACTCACCATCTCTCTTAGTCTTGCTCTGCAATTATCTAAACCACCATCACCACCATCATCTCTTGGCCAAATTGATAATTTGATCAAATAGCTTTATTATTCAACATTGGCACCAATATTTATTATCACCTCTCTTCCTAATTTAAACACATCATCTAAACCACCATCTTGGCAAAGAACCATATGGCTACAACTTGATCAACTTACATGATGGAAGCTCCCTTTTGATGCTTCATTTTGGCACGGCACAAGGAGAAGAGCCGGCCATGGCAAGATTTTCGGCCAGCCATCTTCCTCCTCACTTTCTTCCTCAACAAGTCTTGCCTCCCACCTAACCCAATCAATAAATGGGCAGCCACCCACCACAACCAATCAAAAAGGAGGCAGCCACCATCCTCCCTCTTTATAAGGGGCTTGGCCGGCCACCTCCCTCCCTTTGCTCTCATTTTCTCCACTCTCCACTCCCTCACACTCTTCTCCTACTCTCCCCCACGAAATTGCTGCTCCCCCTTGCTCCCATGGCCGGCCATGGCCATGAAGAGCTCACCAAGATGAAGTTCCCTCCTCCCTCAAGCTCCTCCTCACCATGAGAGCATCCCTCTCCTTCTTCTCCCCAACCCTAGATGGTTTTCTCTCCTCTTCTTCTTCCTCACTTGCTAAGATTGGATCTTGAGGCAGGTGCATGTTGATCCAAGCATGGAGAAGCTTGAGCTATCTTCAGATCTGAAGTTCTTGAGCAAAGTTCGTCCAAATCCCTGCAGTAATTTCTGCTATCTTGCTGTTTCAAATTCTGTATGATTTTGTAAAATCTGCCAAAACTCGTGTGCAGGGCCAAATCGAGTGATTCAAAGTTCCGCGGATAGGTATTGAAAATATCTACAAATTTGGCGTTGGTTTCACCCTAAAATTCGTTACAGATTTACCTCGGTAAATAAAGTTCTATAAACATGCAGATTCACTGTTTGTTAGATGTGTTCCGTTTTACAAAACCTTTTTGAGCAAACTCAACTGCGGGTGAAAGCCCTCTTCAGTACCTTCATTTTGGCGGTGGTTTCACTTCGATTGACCTCCTGAAACTGAAATGGTTCACAGATCAAGATCTGGTCAGATCTGACTTTGTCGAATTAAACCAGGAGCTTGGGAACGAATTTCTGAATGAAACAAATTGGGTAAGAACCAGCTTTTCAATATCTTTCAGATGCAGTTGACCTCATATTTTTATGATTTGTGTACGATTTGTGGTGAATTAAATTTGTTCTGTGGGTTCTGCAGACATGGCTGTTAGCTTTTAAATCACCAAAAATCCATCTTTGAACCTAATTGAGTGATTCCAACTTTGTAGAACTGCTGGATGTTTTCTTAATCATCTCAAACAAGTTTCAAACATTTATCTGTTATGTAAATTCAGAGATAAAGCAAATGGTAAAGACATGCAGTAACCTTGTTAATCCATTTGTGAGAGTTTCACAAATAATTTGAACCCAAATCCAATTGTGTATGCATCTCTGTTTGAATATCTTTCAAATTCCAGTGGTCTCATATTTTTAGGATTTTTCTACGATTTATGGCTTACAGATCTTGTTTTCTGTACAGTCAGATTCAAACAAATTCCTAAATTTGTAGGATTAATATTTTTGGGTGAATCCAATTGGGTTAGTCTTGTATTAATACTGGCCATCTAGGAAAAATGGTGTTAGTCTCTGTTCATGCTTATTTGTTATTGTTAGTAATGTGTATGTGTGACATGGGTTGTTGAAGCAAAACTTTTTGGTTTATTTGAAAACTTTAACCACCTCTTTGCATTAAAATTGGTCAACCAATGTTTTATTCTTGCAAAACAAAACCTCTGCAACTTAACCTTAGTTCTATTGTTTGGCTTAAGTCTTCAAATAGTGTGACATATCATTTACTTCCTATTCTTAGTAGTGTTTTGTAAACAAAATAAAATAGGGAGAATGATTTCCCGCTTTTCCAAAAATGTTTCAAAATATAATATGAATGTTTGTAATGCCAAACTAATGCACTTGTACTCTTTATGATGTTATCTATCAGGGGATATTTAGTTATGCCATGGTGATAACCGAGAGAGGCAATTGCTAAGCATGATACTCTCATACCTTTATTAGATAAATAAAATGGGGTTTCTTCTAGATGCTTTGTAGTATCTATACATCCTTAATATGTTACCCTTAGTAGAGTGGTTAGTTTTTGATTGATGCTTGTTGCTTGTTGTTTTGTTGGTGCAATGTGTTTGATTGTGTTCCTTTTATATTTTCCGACGATAGATGCGAACAATTCCGGAGAAGAAGAAGAAGTGGTTCGGACAAGGATTTTATTTATATTGACGGGATTCTTATATTGATGAAGTTGAAGAAGTCCAGGGACAAATAAGCCAAGGCAAGCCATCTTTTGATCTCTGATATGATGTCTCTTTGGATGTCATCTTGTGCTATCAATAGCATCTTGGTTCTATGTGTGATGATCTCCATATTGTTGTCATCTATGCTTGGATGCAAGCATGGTACCTCTAGTAGTTTTATCTTGTCAAGGTTTTGGTAATTGGTTGGGTGTATGGTATCATGGCCATTGCTAGCCAACTTGTTTTCTATATTTAGCTTGAATATGTTCCACCTCGGGACAAGATTCATACTACACCCCCTTCTAGTGTAGAGGTATCAATACCATGTTTTTGGTGTATTCTCAAATTGTGATGAGTATGCCTGATTCCCTTAATGGTGTTGGTGTTGGTCAATTCTCATCCCTATCTATTGATTGGGTTAGATAGCACCACAAATCTGAAAGTATATTTCCTCTTGTGTTGTCATAATACATGCTTAGCTCAAGCAAGTATGATCCACTCCAATACCTCTTTTTCATACCCTCAATGGCGTGATGACCCTCATCTTGGCCATAGTGTTGTATTAGTTCAACTCATGAAACTTTAGGTTGGGAACCCCTCAAGGTTTACCTTGTTGTAAATGTTTATGAAAACCTTGGGTGAGGCAATCTTACCCAAGCGTATGGTTTATGAAAGGAAAGGATCTTGACAAAGATGGTTGGAAAGAGGAAAGTGTGTGTGACTTGGGTTTTTGAGAAAAACGACACATGGTTCTTTGTATTCGCCCGGAACAACTAAACAGCGCAACCATAGCTACTCCAACGTGGGCACGGGGCTTAACTTGACGTTTGTTCTTCTTAGCATGAGGCACCGCACAACTATACAAGGGTACGGTTACCCCCGAGTCCGGGTTGTCATGGTTGGGACAATAGTATAACGGGAGGCCTTCGGGGCTGACCCGTCCGGAAGACACTATGGGTCTCCTGGCTTGGCGGTGGAGCCACGCTCAAGAGGAGGTGAGCTGCCACGGTGCCGGGGAGGTACATACTCCATAGGGTAGGACCTCGTGTTAAGTCGAATGGGCGAAAGGTTATGTCCGGGTATCCGTCGTGGCATATGTCGTTATGGGGATGATGCCCACACGATAGGTATCCGGATAGTTGTGGTGAAAGTGTGCAAACTCTGTAGAGTCAAAACTATTCGAATAGCCGCGTCCGCGGTCATGGACGGTTGGGATGGCCGTTACCGAGCTGTGTCGAGTTTTGGTTTTGAAAATGTTTTCCAAAGGAAATGTGTGTTGGAAGTACCGGAAGGGTACGGGAAAGATGTTGTGCCGACCATGTGGAGATGGTCGAGGAAAATGAAACAAAAGCGGGTGACCCTTCCTAGTGTTTCATGTAGAGGAACTCTTCTTTAACAAAGATATAGAGATGTCATAGGACTTCCCTAGTATTCCCATCAATTGAGATGGCGGTATGCTACCTCTTCTTTAACAAAGATATAGAGATGTCATAGGACTTCCTTAGTATTCCCATCAACTGAGATGTGGGATGCTATATCCACAAGAGAAACTGATTCTCTTTCACATGCTATATCCATAAGAGAAACTGATTCTCTTTCACATGCTATATCCACAAGAGAAACTGATTCTCTTTCACATGCTATATCCACCAGAGAAACTATTCTTCCTCTCTTGTCTTCTTTAGTTAGAATTGTTATCACCTTCTTGGTGGTTTGCGAGTACAATTCAAATGTACTCACGGCTTTGTCCCTGGCTATTTACTTGGCCAGACCTGGAGGACTTCGACAGATGAAGAAGGAGTTGACGACGTCTATGCGAGCTAGGAACGTCTTCCCAGTCAGTTGCCTGTAGGGTTAAGGCAGATGACTTGGGCTCTACGCTGCTGAAGTGATTCTGCTACTCTGATGATTAGATTAGGTCATTCGAGGCTATCTTGTAAAGATGGGTCATGTGACCTTATTGTAATTTTCTTATTCCGTTTTGTAAAGGATGATGTAATTTGATATCAGTTTGGTTATGTGTTCACGGCACACTGATCATGGGAACGTGAACTGTATACATAATAGGGTATTTCGGACAGCTAGTCCGGGGTCCCCACAGAGCTGGTATCAGAGCTATCCTGACTGTAGGAGACCTTAGTTAGCATGGACGTTAGTTAGGAAACAAGTACTTGGGAAAAACTATTTACGAAACCAATTCTCTCTTTAGTCGGAAGCATAGCTTCTACTCCCCTTATTTATTCAAAGCTTCTAAATTCTTATCTCTCCGCTTTATAAAAATGCTTGAAAATTCTTACTCTATGGTCTCATCCACTTCAAACCTACATATTGGACGATGTCCCCAACTCAGACCGGAGACTCGAACTCAAAGATGGATCAATCCCTCGGGAAGCCTCGTGTACCTCCAACAGTAGCTACGGAAGTTTGGATGCCAACTTATCCATACACATATAGGAATGATAATATCATGTCTTTGGTTGTCACCAAAGTCTGTCAAGGAGCTGACCTTGTTCCTCCATGGACTTGCACCTTTTTGCAGTCGTCTGGGATCAAGTCCTCAGTTCTTGACTAGTAATTTTTAGGCCAGCCACCAGAAGATGCCGACTTTGGGAGTGCCTCAACAACTACCCCTCTGAAGACCTCACGTCCTCGGGATGATGAGACCATAAGATCTACGCAGTTTTCGCCTTCGCTTCAACATCGATGACTCAATACCAGGCCTGCTTCGCCACCAACTGCTACCAGGATCCAAGTTGAAGCCAATGTCAGCCAGATGAAGACATTAGCATATGTGACAAGCCCTCAAACCTATAGGATGGATAGGACAAACTCGATCGCTTTGATTGAGCTACCCCCACGTATTAGGCATCCCTAGATGCTTAGAATGCCTTGTTTGGTGTGATGATTGCTTGTAGTACCTGAGTGTGCTGCCTGGAGTGTTTTAATCTGTTTGTTGTGTGTATGATTATCTTGGCCTTTCGGTCTGAAAAACATTCTTAGTGTGATAACCCAGCGTAGGAAGCCTCCCGAAGATGTTTTCACCTCATCTACCTCACCGATAAAATGCTAACTGCTAGTTAGTTGGATAAGTTGACCATGTTGACAAGTTGTTTTTCAACCATCAGAAAGAAACTAACCCAAACCCCCAACTACACTAACTACTTTCAAGATCAGCTGAAGCATCTCTACTAATCCGAGAAGACAGAAGCCCCTACCTTCAAGAGTGACTGCACCTCTGCAAGAAGACATACTAACTTTGTCTAACCTTGGAGTATAATCGCGCTAACTTCGAGGATAACTTTTTGAGACTACCCTCTAACACACCGTCTAACAAGCTGAGAGGGCAATAGCGTCCAAGCCAAGCTACATCACATGGTTCATCTGGTCCTCATCAAGTGAAGCTCATGAAGATACCTCAAGACTCAAGATTAGGTGTAATTTACCCGCTCACTTCTTAACTGGTATAAGTCAGCACCGACCCTCATGCTGAAGATTTGCCTTCGACGACCTTTGTTACTGCTTCATATGGACAACAACCAGGCGCTTCATCGACTTACTAACTTACCGCACGTTATATGGTAGTAAACACCGTGAGTGCCTCTTGAAGTCGTGGACTACACATCGCCCATGAAGATCCTTCAACTGATTACGGAAGATCGACGACTTCTTCAGAAGCCCCAGACAGAGCCACAAGGCAGAAGTTCAGAGTTTTTCTGAAGCCCTCGATGAAAAATCTTGAGGGGTCTTCCACTAAAAATTGGAGCTGACCCTAAAATTTTAAAACTTTCTAAAACACCGTTGGAAACTTGGGATGCACTAACTCCCCTTGAAGCTGTGGACTGCACCTCGCTCCCTGAAGATGCTTCAACTCAAGACGAGAGAAAGATCACTTCTTTGAAAGCGCCGACAAGACCGTGGCCGAAGCTTAGAGTTTTTAAACCCCCCCTATGAACAATTTTAAGGGTGGAAGACTTCGTCTTCCACTAAAATTTAAAGTTAACTCTAAAAAGTTTTCAACCCTGCTAAAGCACCGCTGGAGTGCACTAACTCTCCCAGAATCTTGAACCCCCACTAGGATCGCTTAGAAGCTACAGATCTAACATCTGCATGGGGTAGTCAACCTCTTTATGAAGCTCGCCATCGGCAGGAATCCATCATGTCTCCCAGAAGATGAAGCAACGACCTTCTCAACAATGGCACATCTACAGAAGAATGGAGTCTAACTTTAGTTAAACTTTACAACCCCTCTAGTTCTACGCTTAGTAATCTCGGGACGAGATTATTTTAAGGGTGGAAGAGCTGTAACACCCCAACTTTTGCAACCTTGTTTATTTGTCCATAATGCAAAAATTAGGGGGAACAAAAACTTTTTCTATAGACTAATTAAGATGAATTGCCTTGATCTGTTTGTTATGATGAATTGCCTTGATCTGTTGGTAGATGAATTGTCTTGATTTGCTTGTTGAGTTTTGTTTTGAGCTACCCTTAAGAACAACACCTCTAGTGGTTAAACAAGCAACTCACTAAACAAAACACATGTGTGGCTTAGGAAGAATTGTTTTCCTTCTTACTACATCAAACCCTTCTCCTGATGGCAACTTGAGTGTACCATCTTGATTTTTCTCTTTGTGTCAATCTAGCTCAAATCATCCTTAATTCAAAACTTGGGACCATCTACCCCTTTGCTACATATTTCTCTTATACCCAATCATCTTGGTTGTTTTTGAAGTCAAGTCAACCATCTGTTTTGGTAGTCTTAAAAGTTCCAATTTTTGGCAGTTGATCTCTAAGCACCCTCAACTATTATTGGTGATCTCAATGCATGGATCTCATCCATGCATCACCATCTGCAACTTCCACGTCTTGCATGTCACATCCTCCACTTGCAACTCTTATATTCACTTGATCCTGCACCCTATCCAATGTTTAACCTCAAGATCACTTCCTTCACTTTTACCTCTTGTTTCTATTCAAGTTTAATCTTCACAAAACCAAGAGTGGGAATGATGGGTACATTTTGTAGCCACCATCTACTCTTGAGAACACTCCTCCCTAAATAAGTTTCCTTTCTCAAAAACCCTATTGTTTCTCCTTCTCTAGTTTTGATCACAAAACTACTTCTAGTTTTATTAAATTCTTTTCAAGATATTTCTTCAAAGAAAATAAAGAACTGAAATGGGTTTTGTTTTTCATCCATTTCTACCAAGTACTGATTTCTAAAACATTATTTCTATTTTGCTTTGTTTTAACAAAAAAACTTGTTTATGGTACCTATACCATTTCTTGTTTATTTTACATTTGAGAAAAACTCTACTTTACTTGAGAAAGTAAGTAGGATATTTTGAACTCCTATGTTCCAACTAGTTTTGTCTCCACACTTTCAAATTTCATTTCACTTGAGTTCATTCCCAATTGTCTCTAGATAATTGAGGTGTGTCCTATAACTTTCAATTAAACTCTATTTCAAATGGCAACTCTTGCACATCTCGGATCTACCACATTGTATCCACTCATCCTCCAATTCTTGATCAAATGGATGATCATTTGATACTTTCAAATGAACTCCCTTCGACAAAACCCTTGACTCAGGGAGTATTTCAAACCACTCCCAATTGGCCTCTTATTTGGAGAACAACTTATATTTCATCATACCTATCTCACTCTTCCATTCTTTTCCATCATCACCTTGACCTCTTGAATTGATGATTTATGTCACCATATTCATCCTTGTGAGTATATGGTTACTTCACTCACCATCTCTCTTAGTCTTGCTCTGCAATTATCTAAACCACCATCACCACCATCATCTCTTGGCCAAATTGATAATTTGATCAAATAGCTTTATTATTCAACATTGGCACCAATATTTATTATCACCTCTCTTCCTAATTTAAACACATCATCTAAACCACCATCTTGGCAAAGAACCATATGGCTACAACTTGATCAACTTACATGATGGAAGCTCCCTTTTGATGCTTCATTTTGGCACGGCACAAGGAGAAGAGCCGGCCATGGCAAGATTTTCGGCCAGCCATCTTCCTCCTCACTTTCTTCCTCAACAAGTCTTGCCTCCCACCTAACCCAATCAATAAATGGGCAGCCACCCACCACAACCAATCAAAAAGGAGGCAGCCACCATCCTCCCTCTTTATAAGGAGCTTGGCCGGCCACCTCCCTCCCTTTGCTCTCATTTTCTCCACTCTCCACTCCCTCACACTCTTCTCCTACTCTCCCCCACGAAATTGCTGCTCCCCCTTGCTCCCATGGCCGGCCATGGCCATGAAGAGCTCACCAAGATGAAGTTCCCTCCTCCCTCAAGCTCCTCCTCACCATGAGAGCATCCCTCTCCTTCTTCTCCCCAACCCTAGATGGTTTTCTCTCCTCTTCTTCTTCCTCCCTTGCTAAGATTGGATCTTGAGGCAGGTGAATGTTGGTCCAAGCATGGAGAAGCTTGAGCTATCTTCAGATCTGAAGTTCTTGAGCAAAGTTCGTCCAAATCCCTGCAGTAATTTCTGCTATCTTGCTGTTTCAAATTCTGTACGATTTTGTAAAATTCGCCAAAACTCGTGTGCAGGGCCAAATCGAGTGATTCAAAGTTCCGCAGATAGGTATTGAAAAGATCTACAAATTGGCGTTGGTTTCACCCTAAAATTCCTTACAGATTTTCCTCGGTAAATAAAGTTCTGTAAATATGCAGATTCACTGTTTGTTAGATGTGTTCCGTTTTACCAAACCTTTTTGAGCAAACTCAACTGCGGGTGAAAGCCCTCTTCGATACCTTCATTTTGGCGGTGGTTTCACTTCGATTGACCTCCTGAAACTGAAATGGTTCACAGATCAAGATCTGGTCAGATCTGACTTTGTCGAATTAAACCAGGAGCTTGGGAACAAATTTTTGAATGAAACAAATTGGGTAAGAACCAGCTTTTCAATATCTTTCAGATGCAGTTGACCTCATATTTTTATGATTTGTGTACGATTTGTGGTGAATTAAATTTGTTCTGTGGGTTCTGCAGACATGGCTGTTATGTAAAGGATGACTTGGGCTCTACGCTGCTGAAGTGATTCTGCTACTCTGATGATTAGATTAGGCCATTCGAGGCTATCTTGTAAAGATGGGTCATGTGACCTTATTGTAGTTTTCTTATTCCGTTTTGTAAAGGATGATGTAATTTGATATCAGTTTGGTTATGTGTTCACGGCACACTGATCATGGGAACGTGAACTGTATACATAATAGGGTATTTCGGACAGCTAGTCCGGGGTCCCCACCGCCGAGGCCCGGGCGTTGGAGAAGGATGAACTTCCTCGCCAGTCCTCCCTGGCTTTGCTCAGTAATGTTCCTCTTGCGCCCTTGTTGATTATTGCTTTTGTAAACATTGGTTCTTGTATTAATGTTCTCTTCATGCTTTGTCGGGACCCCGGAGGTCATGGCTAGACAAACCCAGATCTCCATCTGGCATAAGCCTAACCTAGATCTCTAGGGCCTACAGGGTGAGAATCGGTAACACAACAGTGACTCTACGACTCAAAGAGTAATACAAGCTCATAACTGAGCAAAGAACCAAAGTATTACAAGCAAAGGTCACTGACCTGACATTTCATCAATCAATGGAAGCGAAGTTATGCTATTCTAAATAGCAAGATAGCAAAAGGCCTAAGAGGCCAGGAGCATAACGGCGACGTCCCAGCCCATAGATTCCAGGCTGCCACCTGGGAATCCCAAGCTACTCGTCGGTGTCGACCTAGAAACCTTCATCTGTTGGAGCGACTTCGTCTGAAACAAAGCATGCAAAGCTGAGTACAGGGACTCAGCAAGACTTAGTACAACCTTTTAGCAAAGCTGGTATGCGAGGCTTTATGTGGAGCTTATTTTGCGAAAAGCCAGTTTTCCTTTGTAAAACAAGAGGGAGCAGAAGCTCGTCTATTCAGACCATTTTAAAAGGGGATAAGAGAGCGATATCTCTAGCTCTACTGATCATCATATTGAATCCACCGAATCTTCATCATATGCTGAACCTATCAACTAGGATCACCCCCTCGACACCCTGAGAGGGGATCCTTATCACACATTGACAACAAGTTTTACGATTAGGTTCAAGTTGTCTATGATCACAGAATCCATCACCAAGTCGTCCATAACCGTGGACACGGCTTTTCGAAAAGATTTACCCTGCAGGGGTGTACAATTTTATCCACACGCGCCGACCGACTCTTAGTGCCACTAGATTAACACACTTCCTTGGTGTGCCGGCAGAGGGTGGTCGACCAAAACCTTTCCCTTACTTCGCCTATTCCATGAGTCAAACTAACTGGGGAGCTCCGTCATCGTAGGTAGCCACTCTCCGAGGCGGTCCCGGTCATTGTGCGCAGGGGATCCAGTTCAATGCCTACAGCATCCTTCACCCCGGCCACATCCCTGTATGATGCACCTTTGAAAACCTTTTCCATGCCTTCGCCATGCAGAATGCCAAATGGAACACGCAAACTAATTGACTCATGGGTAAGCTAGGTAAGTTCGGGCCAAGGGGTTCCCATGGGCCCCGTGTGGCTGTACGCTCAGTCTTGGTTCCGAAGGCGAGAACTCAGGTCCTAGTATCGGCGAGAACGAGTCAAATCACCACATCCCCATGTGGCGGCCCATCCAAGCCTTTAGCATGTTTATTAACATCATCACTGATCTTACCACGTCATCCTGTCAAACTAGGTTCATTCGTAGCTCTGATTCATCAACCGGATGGATCAGACTTCAACAGCTAAGCATGGCTAAGCATAACACATATATGGCTCTAGCGATGCGAACAAGCTCAGACCTAGTTTTGCTGGGAGCGGTGGATCAGGAACTCTGGGCTACAAGGATGGAATATGCACACATAGGATATCTACAACTGCCGATAAAACATATTTGAAGCGGATGCAATATGTAAGAACCAGAAGTAAAAGCATTTCGAAACCATATATGAACCAGGTTAGGGCTTGCCTTTGTCCCTGACAAACCAATATGGATCTTCAGAGATCCCATGCTTGACTTGTTCGTCGATGGACAAGTATTGATCTTCGTCGTTGTTGATCTTCATCGTCTTGGGCACTTGCTCTATCGATCGCGAAAAAGCAAACACCGGAAAGGTAGAACAACAATCAACACATGGCATTGATGCAATGCACATACAAGGATGATGACATGACATGTTAATTAGGTACTGAAATAACCCTAAGACATCATCAATTTAACTGGGGTTCGACGGGACTAGGGTTAGTAGTTCCGGAACCTCAGAGGGGTTGATTATGTTCTTCTAAAACAACTAGGGTTCAAAGTTGTTTAACAATGCATGATTTTTCTACCAAATTGTAGATCTCATTTTTCTGAAAATTTTGATATATAATACATATTTTTCTGATTTAAAATGAATAAGTTATGAATTTTACAAGTTTTATTCATTTTAAATCATTTCTGAAAACTCCTGGAAATTAATAAAAACCTGACAGACTGGACCCACATGTCATGGATTTAATATTTTTCTAAATATTTACGAAAATAATAAAAACCTGACAGAGGGCCCCACCTGTCATATTATAATTATTTACCAAAATGAATTTCAGAAAACAAATAAACAAAAAGAAAAGGGGGCGGGCCCCACGACGGTCAACCGCCGGTGGTCAACTCCGGCGGCCGGCGCCGGTGACCACACAGAGGAGGCGCTAGATGGCGCCCCAGGACACGCGGGAGAGCGCGTTCGACGCGCGGGGCCAAGGCGAGTCGGACGGTGGCGGCGCCGCGACCATCTGGTCGCCGGAGCGTGGCCGGCGACGAGGCCGAGCGGCGGCCGGCACGAGCGCTCGACGCGGGGACGCTGCGGAGGGCCAGAGAGAGGGCCGAGGGTACCAACGGGTCAAGGAGCTCACCGCGGAGCTCGAGGAGGTGACGACGAGGCTCGGGGCGGCCGGAAACACCGGCGAGCGGTGGTGCCGGGGTTGGAGACGACGGCCCGATGCCGTCGATTGAAGGCGAACGGCGGCGATTCCTTTGGCCAGGAGGGCCACGGCGGCGAGGCGGAGCTCCCTGGACCCTCGCCGGAGCTCGGGGCGGCGAGGAACGACGGCGATTTGAGGAGGCCGGCGGCTACTGTGAGCTAGGGTTTCGATTTCGCGCAGAAAATGAGGGAGAGGGGGAATTGGGGGTTGCTAGGGTTCATCACGGCGGCCGGAGGGGTACTTGTAGGCGTCGGCGGGCGGCGGCGCGCATCTTGGCGCCGGCGACGGCGTCCGCGGCCGACACGCAGGTGCTTCCCGAACGAGAGGTTGAGGATGACTGGCGATTTTGCGGAAAACCCCCTGGGGTGGAGTTGGGCCAAGATGGGCTGCTGGTGGGTTGGTTTTCTGGGCTGCGCAGGGAGAGGAGGGAAGAGAGGGGAATTGGGCTGCTGGCCCAAAACAAGGGAGAGGGAGTTTTCTTCACTCTTTTTTTCAAAATATTGTTTCTATTTTGTTTTCCAAACTCTTTTTGCATTTTGAAATCTGTTTGAAACTTCAAACTTTCGTGCATATTTTCTAAGGAAAATATCATGATGCAAATGATGCACAAACAACCCTAATCTAGGTTTAGCTAAAACAGGGGTGTTACAGATCTATCCCCCTTAAAAGAATCTCGTCCCGAGATTCCAAGGTAGGAATAGAGAAGGTAACAAGGACTACACCGGTCTTCAACGATCTTGTCGGTACCACGACAATCTTCCTTCTTGAAGAGGTTGATCCACGACGTCATGAAGAAGTTGATCCACAACACCATGGAGAGCTCTTCATTTTCTTCCTTTGAGGTTGTTACTCAACAGCACCTAGAGGAAAGAGGGAATGACACTGGACGGTGGATCTTCACGAAGATCGAGTATCTCATCGTCAACTCATGGAAGGAGTGTTTAAAAACAACTCTTGAGCTGAGAAACATGAAACACGTCAAGGTAACGGAGGAAACATAAGAAGTTTCAAATTTTGGTAGGCAATTGCTCCACGCTTGACAAGATTACGAAGGGACAAAGTAGCGAGGAGTTAAACTGCCTTTGATACCGTAACGAGACATTCTTAGGGAGGGTGACTCGTAGAAGCACGGATGATTATCCAACGAGAGCAACTTTGGATTTAAAAATCATAGTCACTCTTTTGGTAGGATACATGAAACGATTGTTGTCTACTCAAAAGGCCAAGGCCCTGGATGACTGACGAATTCACACAACGTGTGAATTGATTGGAACTTCAGGTACAACCCAAAGGAAGGGAAAAAGCATTGTCGAATGACGTAGCAAGGATCACCGGGGAGTGAATTTTCTCCTAACGAAGTTGTTATCACCGGAGAAATGGTTTCGAGGGATTGATCGAGAGACATTTGGGAACTTTGCTTCTAATTTTCTCCTTGATGTTCTAGACACCAATATCAGGCTTCTGACTAGCCTTCAATAGGTCATCAAGTGAAGGTCGGACTTTCCGATTGAAAAGACATCATAAGGGCAACTTCTAGAATAAGTCACATAAGATCCTTATGGAGAGTGGTTATTCTTTATGTTTCAAGAGATTATGGCATTAGATCTTCCGGCTAATTGTGTTAACCACGACAACAATCTTGCCGGATTTACAAAAGACCTATGTCATGAATCCTTGAGAAACACCAACCATCATTGCCGCTTGAGATTCAGCTTAGGTTAGGTGTAAAGATATTTCAGACTTAGCATGTCCAAATAGAAATTTGCAACTGCTACCACCAAGGTAAAGTTGCTAGATTCTCAAGACGTAGACTATAATGTCAAGCTCCAAAAGATTGAGCCAGATTGCGTAATACATATGGTTGCAACTGTCGAAGACAATTGCATCATATGAACTTGCAATGTAACACAGTTGAGTCCTGGTGGGGACATCAAAGAAAAATATCAAAGCGATTAAGCTTCTTCTCTTTCTTGAACAAACCAGTCAGTGGCTTGGTGTGCATAGAGAAATGTTTCAAGCATATGGAGGTAAGAACCTTCCACTCAAGAACATTCCGCACATGCCTGACTGACTTGCGATGATTCTCGAGGAAAGAAAAGGGAACTCTACTCAGATCCACGGCGACATCTTTCAGCAAATGCACGTGAACTAGAGAAGGTGACTTCTAACATCCAGAACACATACTTTGTGATAACACAAAGATGGTTCTTAAAAGTTTCCAACATTAATGCCAACTGTTCAATATGAACCTCTTTAGACATGGAGGAAATAAGAATGTCATTGATGGGCTCAACAACAACTTATCAAGATACTCCAATGAGAGAACCATATGTTGCATGAACAAGGCAAAATTATTGTTCAGACCAAAGGACACGAAGATGTACTCAGGCTAAACACCATGAGTATAAACATCATCAAGATAGTCCTTGGAACTGAATTTGATTTGACGATAGCCCAAGCTCAAATCAAAGATTTGGGAAGATAGCATATCCATAAAGGAGATACTTCATTACTTCAACACGTACAAAACTAGACATCCCTTTAAAAAGGAACAAGTATGATAGAGCTTTTGTCTTTCAACTCTCCAAGTTGTTGTTTAAGCTCAATCAACTAGTCCAGGTATCTAGTATGGTTTTCTTGGAGAAAGAGTGATTCAGAGAACCAGCTAAATCACGAACTTGACAACACGGTCATGTGGAAACATGGAGATACTTCTAGAAAGACATCCAGAATATCACGTACCACCGATATATCATTGAGTTCGAGAGGGAAGCTTGCTTTACAAAGCAAGGATGTGGTCTTGAGAGCTTCGGCGTGAACCTAACTCTTTGACCGAAGAAGGTGTGCCTAGCTAGATAACAAACTAGGGAGCACAGTCAAACTTTGCTTAGTGATCGGTTAACAATCATGCTAGGAATGACACAAACGTCGTTGGATTTCAAAGCAATGAGAATTGCTAAGAATCTCGGATGGCCACATCAATACAAACACCCCAACATTCCCAAGAAAGGATAGCTCAGAGGAAGGGCGAGTAAAGATATGTATGAGCATCACTTTATCAGTAAGGCCATGAGACTTATCACGACCTATAGATATAAAAGAGTGTGATACTCTAAGGTAGAACAGAACAGAAGTTGCATAAACCTCACATTCTGCGGATTACAACACTTTGATCGGGTCCTAGAAATGGACGAGGTACTGGAGTTTGTTTCTCCTGACATCTCGAAGTGAAATGTCTTGGAAGACCACAGGAGTAACATGCACTAGAAGAACCAATGCACATTAACTACTTGGCTGCTAACTAGCAGACAAAGGTCGGAAAGTAACTGAAGAGGAGGAACATGATCAAGATCGGAAATCCTGATATGTAGATGCACAAGATAACACTTTTGTGAAACTCATGCTGAAAAGAGAGGTGTGACAGAGTCATGGACATATATGTGAGACTCACAAAGAGCACTCTTGTCGTGGTCCATTTGATTCTCGGAAAGAACCTCTGCCATAGCTAATGAGAGGAAAGGTCTTTGTTGTCGTAATTCAATCACGACTACAACCAAAGACTCGAGGGCTAGGTGGATTTGAAGTTAGCCATCCTTATGTATGGTTTGACCATGGACAACAGGGATCAACGGAATGGATCTTGGGTTAAAGGTCAGCATCATGTACCGAGGTTCAAAAGAAACCAGCACAATCCGGGACCTTCGGTTCAAGTCCAAGGGTTAAAACATAGAGAAAAGAGTAACTACTATCTGAGTGACACAAAGGACACTACGAGGTAGTAACCACAAGGTAACTTTCAAGAAGCCATAGATAGCTTTAGAAGTATCCAAGCAAATAAAAAGGAGACATCCGAGGTGAAAGGAAACCTCGAAGCCTAGAACAGAATGATGTGGAACCCACAAAATAGAGAGATCATGATGAAAGGAAATCTCTCGATTGAAACGAAACAAAGAAAGAACAAAGAACACACAAGAGTTTAGAGAACACAACCCTAGGTCAACTGGTTAAGAAACGACCAGCCCTTGAGGCACCTAAGTTTTGAAAGACCAGAAGAGATATTAAAACTTTTTCAAATCAACACAAGGTAAGATGTGACACTGAATTAGAGCGATACCAGATAAGGAGTAAAAAGAATCCTAATCAGATTTTTCGCAAGTACTTTTTAGCTTTCAAATAGTTTTCACAAACACTAGACTCAACATCGACCAATGGAAAGGGTTTTCCTACAGGCAGTCTGGCTCTGATACCAAAACCTGTCGGGACCCCGGAGGTCATGGCTAGACAAACCCAGATCTCCATCTGGCATAAGCCTAACCTAGATCTCTAGGGCCTACAGGGTGAGAATCGGTAACACAACAGTGACTCTACGACTCAAAGAGTAATACAAGCTCATAACTGAGCAAAGAACCAAAGTATTACAAGCAAAGGTCACTGACCTGACATTTCATCAATCAACGGAAGCGAAGTTATGCTATTCTAAATAGCAAGATAGCAAAAGGCCTAAGAGGCCAGGAGCATAACGGCGACGTCCCAGCCCATAGATTCCAGGCTGCCACCTGGGAATCCCAAGCTACTCGTCGGTGTCGACCTAGAAACCTTCATCTGTTGGAGCGACTTCGTCTGAAACAAAGCATGCAAAGCTGAGTACAGGGACTCAGCAAGACTTAGTACAACCTTTTAGCAAAGCTGGTATGCGAGGCTTTATGTGGAGCTTATTTTGCGAAAAGCCAGTTTTCCTTTGTAAAACAAGAGGGAGCAGAAGCTCGTCTATTCAGACCATTTTAAAAGGGGATAAGAGAGCGATATCTCTAGCTCTACTGATCATCATATTGAATCCACCGAATCTTCATCATATGCTGAACCTATCAACTAGGATCACCCCCTCGACACCCTGAGAGGGGATCCTTATCACACATTGACAACAAGTTTTACGATTAGGTTCAAGTTGTCTATGATCACAGAATCCATCACCAAGTCGTCCATAACCGTGGACACGGCTTTTCGAAAAGATTTACCCTGCAGGGGTGTACAATTTTATCCACACGCGCCGACCGACTCTTAGTGCCACTAGATTAACACACTTCCTTGGTGTGCCGGCAGAGGGTGGTCGACCAAAACCTTTCCCTTACTTCGCCTATTCCATGAGTCAAACTAACTGGGGAGCTCCGTCATCGTAGGTAGCCACTCTCCGAGGCGGTCCCGGTCATTGTGCGCAGGGGATCCAGTTCAATGCCTACAGCATCCTTCACCCCGGCCACATCCCTGTATGATGCACCTTTGAAAACCTTTTCCATGCCTTCGCCATGCAGAATGCCAAATGGAACACGCAAACTAATTGACTCATGGGTAAGCTAGGTAAGTTCGGGCCAAGGGGTTCCCATGGGCCCCGTGTGGCTGTACGCTCAGTCTTGGTTCCGAAGGCGAGAACTCAGGTCCTAGTATCGGCGAGAACGAGTCAAATCACCACATCCCCATGTGGCGGCCCATCCAAGCCTTTAGCATGTTTATTAACATCATCACTGATCTTACCACGTCATCCTGTCAAACTAGGTTCATTCGTAGCTCTGATTCATCAACCGGATGGATCAGACTTCAACAGCTAAGCATGGCTAAGCATAACACATATATGGCTCTAGCGATGCGAACAAGCTCAGACCTAGTTTTGCTGGGAGCGGTGGATCAGGAACTCTGGGCTACAAGGATGGAATATGCACACATAGGATATCTACAACTGCCGATAAAACATATTTGAAGCGGATGCAATATGTAAGAACCAGAAGTAAAAGCATTTCGAAACCATATATGAACCAGGTTAGGGCTTGCCTTTGTCCCTGACAAACCAATATGGATCTTCAGAGATCCCATGCTTGACTTGTTCGTCGATGGACAAGTATTGATCTTCGTCGTTGTTGATCTTCATCGTCTTGGGCACTTGCTCTATCGATCGCGAAAAAGCAAACACCGGAAAGGTAGAACAACAATCAACACATGGCATTGATGCAATGCACATACAAGGATGATGACATGACATGTTAATTAGGTACTGAAATAACCCTAAGACATCATCAATTTAACTGGGGTTCGACGGGACTAGGGTTAGTAGTTCCGCAACCTCAAAGGGGTTGATTATGTTCTTCTAAAACAACTAGGGTTCAAAGTTGTTTAACAATGCATGATTTTTCTACCAAATTGTAGATCTCATTTTTTCTGAAAATTTTGATATATAATACATATTTTTCTGATTTAAAATGAATAAGTTATGAATTTTACAAGTTTTATTCATTTTAAATCATTTCTGAAAATTCTGGAAATTAATAAAAACCTGACAGACTGGACCCACATGTCATGGATTTAATATTTTTCTAAATATTTACGAAAATAATAAAAACCTGACAGAGGGCCCCACCTGTCATATTATAATTATTTACCAAAATGAATTTCAGAAAACAAATAAACAAAAAGAAAAGGGGGCGGGCCCCACGACGGTCAACCGCCGGTGGTCAACTCCGGCGGCCGGCGCCGGTGACCACACAGAGGAGGCGCTAGATGGCGCCCCAGGACACGCGGGAGAGCGCGTTCGACGCGCGGGGCCAAGGCGAGTCGGACGGTGGCGGCGCCGCGACCATCTGGTCGCCGGAGCGTGGCCGGCGACGAGGCCGAGCGGCGGCCGGCACGAGCGCTCGACGCGGGGACGCTGCGGAGGGCCAGAGAGAGGGCCGAGGGTACCAACGGGTCAAGGAGCTCACCGCGGAGCTCGAGGAGGTGACGACGAGGCTCGGGGCGGCCGGAAACACCGGCGAGCGGTGGTGCCGGGTTGGAGACGACGGCCCGATGCCGTCGATTGAAGGCGAACGGCGGCGATTCCTTTGGCCAGGAGGGCCACGGCGGCGAGGCGGAGGGACCCTCGCCGGAGCTCGGGGCGGCGAGGAACGACGGCGATTTGAGGAGGCCGGCGGCTACTGTGAGCTAGGGTTTCGATTTCGCGCAGAAAATGAGGGAGAGGGGGAATTGGGGGTTGCTAGGGTTCATCACGGCGGCCGGAGGGGTACTTGTAGGCGTCGGCGGGCGGCGGCGCGCATCTTGGCGCCGGCGACGGCGTCCGCGGCCGACACGCAGGTGCTTCCCGAACGAGAGGTTGAGGATGACTGGCGATTTTGCGGAAAACCCCCTGGGGTGGAGTTGGGCCAAGATGGGCTGCTGGTGGGTTGGTTTTCTGGGCTGCGCAGGGAGAGGAGGGAAGAGAGGGGAATTGGGCTGCTGGCCCAAAACAAGGGAGAGGGAGTTTTCTTCACTCTTTTTTTCAAAATATTGTTTCTATTTTGTTTTCCAAACTCTTTTTGCATTTTGAAATCTGTTTGAAACTTCAAACTTTCGTGCATATTTTCTAAGGAAAATATCATGATGCAAATGATGCACAAACAACCCTAATCTAGGTTTAGCTAAAACAGGGGTGTTACATGCTTCTATTCTTCTCAGGGGCTGCCGACATTCCTGTTGAGGCTCTGGACAAGGTCCCGAGCAATCCTCCTTCGAATGCTCTGTCGATGACGCTCGCGTCCCATCAGCTTGTATAAGATCTTCTTCAGAAGGGCAAGGGAGCCATGGCGCGGATTCACTCGATGATATTTCCCAAGATCAGCCAGGACAAGACTCTGGGCCAACTGATCGACGCCTTTGCCGTCAACACCAGGGAGGTTATCGAGGTATTCAAACGTACTTCACGTACCTACGGCGCCCTCCTAGCCTTCCAACTTATGATGGGTCACGGCTTCAAGGAAAATATTGAAGAAATGTCTAAAGAGCTGCCAAAGGGACCTGATGGAAAAGCCGTTGATCTGGGTGCTTTCAAAACCTCAGCCCTTACATGCGCTCGCCAGCTCCTTGAGTTGGTTGAGACTAAAAAGTCATCGGCTGGTCCTAGTTTGTCGAACCAGACCCAGGCCCTCTGAACCTTGTAACTTTTATTTGACCAAACAATGTCGAGTCATAAAACTCTCGCAGTTGTAATAAATTTTATGTCGGCAATGTTGCTACTTATATATTTTTTGCTACAATAATTGAGTTCGCACGCTCCCGATGGGAGTAATTTACCCATGTTGGCTCTATATAATCCATCGCGCCTTTGGTCAATTTTTGCAGGTTTATCCCGTGCCTTCCTTTATTGATGATTCTTCGAGTGCCCTTCCCGAAAGTGATCGGCTCCAGCGCATGAGGGATCGGGTCGCTCAAATGGAAAAGGACATGCGTAGTACTTATGCTCTGGCTGCCATTGTCAATAAGAAGAACGAGCTTGCAGCTGATACTGAGCGCTACGCGCTGACTGAATTGCACAAAGCCGCTGAGAGTTTAAATTGTAAGTGCCTCGACCCTTTTGCTTTTTACTGTTCTTGAAATACCCTATCTCATTGTCTGCTGGTTCTTTTGCTAGTCATAGCTCTGAACAAGACTGAAGAGAACAAGCGCATGCAAGAACGTGTACATGCACTGACCCAACTCTCATCAGCCGATGAAGTGTTCTGGAGAGAACAAGCAAAAGCTTCGACTGTCGCCAAATTCCAGGACCGGGTTCAGCAAGTACATCGCTTCTTTGACAAGGCGTACAAGGCACTCAGAGTGATCTGGAAGACAATGTTTCCCTTGAATGCAGTTCCTTCCACGCTGTTAACTTGATGTCAGAGTTTAGCAATGCCAGGAAGATTCGAGACTTGGTTCGTGCTCAAGTTTTTGCAGGAGCCGAGTTTACACTGTCCCTTGTTCTGGCGCGTTATCCTTCAGCAAATCTTCTTTCAATCGCCAAAGCGACTGGTGACTTAGAACTTCTGTACCCGAAGGTGATGCTGCCTGCCAATATGATTGTCGACAGGCTTGAACAAGACTCGAAGACACCTGAAGAAAAAGAAACTCCGCAAGAGTAATTCAGTGTCCCATTGTAAATAAGATTCTTTTTATAAGTTCGAATACTCAATGTTGTTATCGGTTAGTGATACGTCTCCAACGTATCTATAATTTCTGATGTTCCATGCTTGTTTTATGACAATACCTACATGTTTTGCTCACACTTTATAATGTTTTTATGCGTTTTCCGGAACTAACCTATTAACAAGATGCCAAAGTGCCAGTTCCTGTTTTCTGCTGTTTTTGGTTCCAGAAAGGCTGTTCGGGCAATATTCTCGAATTCGACGAAACAAAGACCCAGTATCTTATTTTTCCCGGAAGATCCCAGAACACCGAAGGAGAGTCGGAGGCAGGCCAGAGGGCCACCACACCATAAGGCGGCGCGGGCCCAGGCCTGGCCGCGCCAGCCTATGGTGAGGAGGCCCCAGGCGCCCTCCTGCGCCGCCTCTTCGCCTATAAGACCCCTTTCGACCTAAAAACGCGATACCAATTACGAAAGTCCAGAAAGACTCCAGGGGCGCCGCCGCCATCGCGAAACTCCGTTTCGGGGACAGAATCTCTGTTCCGGCACGCCGCCGGGACGGGGAAGTGCCCCTAAGCCATCTCCATCGATGCCACCGCCTCCATCATGCTCCGTGAGTAGTTCCCCTATGGACTACGGGTTCTAGCTGTAGCTAGTTGGTATTCTCTCCCCCATGTACTTCAATACAATGATCTCATGAGCTGCCTTACATGATTGAGATCCATCTGATGTAATCGGTGTTGTGTTTGTTGGGATCCGATGAATTGTTACATTATGATCAGTCTATCTATAAAGTTTGTGAAGTTATTGTTGCTGCAGTCTTGTTGTGTTTAATGCTTGTCACTAGGGCCCGAGTGGCATGATCTTAGATTTAAGCTCTATAATTATTGCTTAGATTGTATCTACAAGTTGTTTGCACAAGTCTATGTCCGGAACCCGAGGCCCCAAAGTGACATCAACTGGGATAACTGGAGGGGAAGGCTTAGATATGAGGATCACATGTTTTCACCAAGTGTTAATGCTTTGCTCCGGTGCTCTATTAAAAGGAGTACCTTAATTACTAGTAGTTTCCCTTGAGGCCCGGCTGCCACCGGCTGGTAGGACAAAAGATGTTATGCAAGTTTCTCATTGCGAGCACGTATGACTATATATGGAAAACATGCCTACATGATTAATAATCTTGATGTTCTGTCTTAATGCTATTTCAATCCTATCAATTGCCCAACTGTAATTTGTTCACCCAACACTTGTTATTGGAGAGTTACCACTAGTGTAGATAGCTGGGAACCCCGGTCCATCTCTTATCATCATATACTCGTTCTATATGTCATTGGAAGTAGTATCAACTATTTTCTGGTGCCATTGCCTCTGTGTTACTGTTACTGTTGCTGTGTTACTGTTACTATTGCTCTCATATTACTGCTGCTTTCACATCACCCCTGTTACTAGTGCTTTTCCAGGTGCAGCTGAATTGACAACTCAGTTGTTAAGGCTTATAAGTATTCTTTACCTCCCCTTGTGTCGAATCAATAAATTTGGGTTTTACTTCCTTCGAAGACTGTTGCGATCCCCTATACTTGTGGGTCATCAAGACTATTTTCTGGCGCCGTTGCCGGGGAGGCATAGCTCTACTCATAAGTTCACCTGGGGAGTACACTCTACCTCTTTCTCTGTTTTTATTTTACTTTATTTTGTTTTGCTTAGTTTAATTTTGTCTAGTTTATTTGTGCTTAGTTTATTTCTGTCTAGTATTGTTTTGCTTAGTTTACTTTTGTCTAGTTTGCTTTTGTCTTGTTTTATTTTTCTTATATACCCGAAAATCCATAAAAAATCGAAAAACCGAAAAATTAAAAACTGTTGTTATGGGAGAACCCACAACCTATTTGGAGCTTATAGAATTATATAATAATTATAGAGAATCAAGAACGGGTAAAGTTATGAGTGTTGTGATAGAAAAATTGAATACAATTGCTAAAATCTTGCTTAAACGCCATGATATAAACTGTTGTTCTAAACAGAATACTAAACATCTTAAATTTCAATGTGGCTTTAGTGATGAAGTTTTAATTATGAACTATAACTGGAATAACTATATTCATCTTGGGTTCGAAGAGGTAGAACAATTTGTCTTATTTATGGGAGCCTCTGAGATAGAATCCTTCATGGCTAAAAATTATGAAACTTGTGTTGTTTGTAAGGACCTTAAAGATTATGTCTCTTCTATCCTTAATTTTTGCGTAGAAAGTTACAACAATAATCCTTATATCATTGATTATAAAGAGAGACTCGTTAATGCACAAGAATGCACTCACATATTGCAGGAACCTATGGAAGAAGAAATTGCTGAAGCTGAAAGCTCATTGGATGAAAAAGAGGAGGAAATTGATGAACCTAAAAGCTCATTGGATGAAAAAGAGGAGGAGAGTGATGAACAAAAGGAGGAAGAATGGATTAGCTACCCATGCCAACCTTCTAATGAGAGTAACTCTTTATCTCTTACACTATTTGCTTGTCCTCCATGCTTACCAAAGGAGGATGAATGTTATGTTCCTGTGGATTCTCTTGAAATATTACCTATGAGTAAAACTTGTGAGAATAATTATGCTACTGTTATCTATGATAATCCATGCTATTTTGATAAATCTTATGATAATGCTTTGTTTGTGCCTGATGTCGAAATGCATGGTACTAAAGAGTTTTGCTTGGCAAATGTTTATGATAAATCTCTAGATGATGGTCCTATGTTACTTGATAATATTAATTGTACTACTAATGAAAATGGGATTGGAGAGTTCTTGACTTTATCTATGAGTCCCATATCTTTTGAGATTGATCAATCATCTTGTTATATTATTGATAAAAGTGGGTTTGAAAGTTTTAATCCTATTATTTCTGAGCTTGATAAAAATTATGTGTTTGTGAATCATGAAAAGCATGCTTTATGTGATAGTTATATTGTTGAGTTTATCCATGAAGCTACTGAAAATTATTATGAGAGAGGAAAATATGGTTGTAGAAATTTGCATGGTACTAAAACACCTCTCTATATGCTGAAATTTTTGAAGTTACTCTTGTTTTATCTTCTTATGCTTGTTACTTTGTTCTTCATGAATTTCTTTGTGTACAAGATTCCTATGCATAGGAAGTGGGTTAGACTTAAATGTGTTTTGAACTTGCTTTTTGATGCTCTCTTTTGCTTCAACTCTCATCCTTATGTGAGCATCATTAAAATTGCTGAGCCCATCTTAATGGCTATAAAGAAAGCACTTATTGGGAGATAACCCATGTCTTTATTTTGCTACTATATTGTTGAGTCTTGGAAGTTGTTACTACTGTAGCAACCTCTCCTTATCTTTATTTTATTGCATTGTTGTGCCAAGTAAAGTCTCTAATAGAAGGTTGATGCTAGATTTGTATTTCTGCACAGAAACAGATTTCTATCTGTCACGAATTTGAGTAGGTCTCTCTGTAGGAAACTCAGAAAAATCTGCCAATTTTCATGCGTGTTCCTCAGATATGTATGCAACTTTCATTAGTTTTAAGTTTTCTGATTTGAGCAACGGAAGTACCTCTAAAAAATTCGTCTTTACTGGCTGTTCTGTTTTGGCAGACTCTGTTTTTTGCATTGTCTCTTGTGGACTTTAAGTAAGGCTTTCTAGATGTGGAGAGTTGTAGCTAATGTTTTATTGAGTTCTTGAAATGTGTCACTACAGGACCAAAGTGGATTAAAGTTTTTTTTGAGTACTAACCCCTCTAATGAAGTTTATGAGAAGTTTAGTGTGGCAGAAGTTTTTAAGGGTCAAGAGAGGAGGATGATATATGATCAAGAAGAGTGAAAAGTCTAAGCTTGGGGATGCCCCGTGGTTCATCCCTGCATATTTCAAGAAGACTCAAGCGTCTAAGCTTGGTGATGCCCAAGGCATCCCCTTCTTCATCAACTTATCAGGTCATCTCTAGTGAAACTATATTTTAATTCTTCCACATCATATGTGCTTTACTTGGAGAGTCTGTGTGTTTTTATTTTTGTTTGTGTTTGAATAAATTCGGATCCTAGTGCTGTCCACAACTGGCGCGTGGTTGACGTGGGAGGTTTGATGGCGGTTGACGGGCTTGATGGAGTGTCTTGATTCGTCCCCGGCAACGGCGCCAGAAAATAGCTTGATGTCTACTCACGCTTCTTTTCATGTAGACAGTGTTGGGCCTCCAAGAGCAGAGGTTTGTAGAACAGCAGCAAGTTTTCCCTTAAGTGGATCACCCAAGGTTTATCGAACTCAGGGAGGAAGAGGTCAAAGATATCCCTCTCAAGCAACCCTGCAATCACGATACAAGAAGTCTCTTGTGTCCCCAACACACCTAATACACTTGTCAGATGTATAGGTGCACTAGTTCGGCGAAGAGATAGTAAAACACAGGTGGTATAGATGAATATGAGTGGTAATAACAATCTGAATAAAATATGGCAGCGAGTAAACATGCAGTAGAACAGTAAATAAGCGGTGTTTGCAGTATTGGAAACAAGGCCTAGGGATCATACTTTCACTAGTGGATACTCTCAACATTGATCACATAATAAATAATAACTTCTTCTCATTTGTGCTACATACACTCTTTTGTTGGATGACAAACACCATTCATTGTGTAGGGCTACAAGAGCTCCCTCAAGCCGGAGTTAACAAGCGCCACAACATTCAGCATTCATATTTAAGTAACCTTAGAGCGTAATAGATCTTTGCAAAATAGCCCGAGTACTAACATAGCATACACACTGTCACCATTACACTATGAAGGGGGGATAGATCACATCAATACTATCATAGCGATAATTAACTCCATAACCTACAAGAGATTATGATCATAACCTACGCCAAGTACTTCACGACGCACACACTGTCACCATTACACCATGAAGGAGGAATAGACTACTTTAATAACATCACATGAGTAGCACATCGACTAATAGCGATACAAAGCTCATCATATGGATCTCAATCATGCAAAGCAATTCATGAGATCATTGTATTGGAGTACAGAGAGAGAGATTAACCACATAGCTACCGGTAGAGCCCTCAGCCTCGGGGGAGAACTACTCCCTCCTCATCATGGGAGACAGCAGCGGCGATGAAGATGGCGGTGGTGTCGATGGAGAAGCCTTCCGGGGCACTTCCCCGTCCCGGCGGCGTGCCGGAACAGAGACTCCTGTCCCCCAGATCTTGGCTTCGCGATGGCGGCGGCTCTGGACCTTTTCTCGTATCGTGGCTTATCCGTATCGAAGTTTTAGGTCAGGAGCTTTATATAGGCGGAAGGGCAGCCTCGGAGGGGGCCTGGTGCAGCCACACCATAGGGGGGCGCGCCCACCCCCCTGGCCGCGCCGCCTTGTGGGGTGGGGCCCCCTAGCTCCCCTCTGGCGCCTCTCTGGCTCTCTGGAAGCTTCCGGGAAAAATAAGATCTTGGGCGTTGATTTCGTCCAATTCCGAGAATATTTCCTTACTAGGATTTCTGAAACCAAAAACAGCAGAAAACAGGAACTGGCACTTCGGCATCTCATCAATTGGTTAGTTCCGGAAAATGCATCAAAACGATATAAAGTGTGAACAAAACATGTAGGTATTGTCATAAAACTAGCATGGAACATCAGAAATTATAGATACGTTTGAGACGTATCAAGCATCCCCAAGCTTAGTTCCTACTCGCCCTCGAGTAGGTAAACGATAACACAAATAATTTCTGAAGTGACATGCTACCATCATAATCTTGATCAACATTATTGTAAAGCATATGACATGAATGGAGTGATTCAAAGCAATGATCTATAGTTTGCTAACAAATAGATAACATATAGCAAAACTTTTCATGAATAGTACTTTCAAGACAAGCATCAAAAAGTCTCGCATAAGAGTTAACTCATAAAGCAATAAATTCAAAGTAAAGGCATCGAAGCAACACAAAGGAAGATATAAGTTTCAGCAGTTGCTTTCAACTTTCAACATGCATATCTCATGGATAATTGTCAACACAGAGTAATATGATGAATGCAAATAAGCAAGTATGTAAGAATCAATGCACAGTTGACACAAGTGTTTGCTTCTACGATGGAAGGAAATGGGTAAACTGACTCAACATAAAGTAAAAGAAAGGCCCTTCGCAGAGGGAAGCAGGGATTAAATCATGTGCTAGAGCTTTTCAAGTTTTGAAATCATATAGAGAGCATAAAAGTAAAATTTTGAGAGGTGTTTGTTGTTGTCAACGAATGGTAATGGGTACTCTAACTACCTTATCAACCGGACTTTCAAGAGCGGCTCCCATGAAGGACGTTATCTCTACCAGCAAGGTAGATCAGCCCTCTTCTCTTTTGTTTACACATGTACATTAGTTTTATTTATTAGATGACACTCCCCCAACCTTTTCTTTCACAAGCCATGGCTAACCGAATCCTCGGGTGCCTTCCAACATTCACATACCATGGAGGAGTGTCTATTTGCAAATTTAAGTTGCTTACTGATAGATCAGAGCAAAACATGTGAAGAGAATTATTAATGCAAGTTAATTAATTGGGGCTGGGAACCCCCACTCTTTTTGCAAAATTATTGGATAAGCGGATGAGCCACTAGTCCATTGTGAAAGTCTGTCAGAAGTAAATGACAAGATCGAAAGATAAAACACCACATACTTCCTCATGAGCTATAAAACATTGACACAAATAAGAGATAATAACTTTTGAATTGTTTAAAGGTAGCACATGAAGTATTTACTTGGAATCGCAGGAAATACCACATAGTAGGTAGATATGGTGGACACAAATGGCATGGGTTTTGGCTCAAGGTTTTGGATGCACGAGAAGCATTTCCTCTCAGTACAAGGCTTTGGCTAGCAAGGTTGTTTGAAGCAAACACGAGTATGAACCGGTACAGCAAAACTTACACAAGAACATATTGCAAGCATTATAAGACTCTACACTGTCTTCCTTGTTGCTCAAACACTTTTACCAGAAAATATCTAGACCTTAGAGAGACCAATCATGCAAACCAAATTTCAACAAGCTCTACAGTAGTTCTCCACTACTAGATTTAACTACATGATGCAAGAGCTTAAACATGATTTATGAGAGCTCAAAAAAATTGCCAAGTATCAAGTTATTCAAAACCATATGAAGCATTTTCTGATTCCAACCAAATAGCAACAAGTGAAGCGATCAACTTTCGCCCTTGAACATTAAAAGTAAGAATGAAGAACACTAGTGTTCATATGAAAAAGCGGAGCGTGTCTCTCTCCCACATGAGCATGAATTTATTCAGAGAATGAAAATAACAAAACGAAAATAAAAGCACACAGACGCTCCAAGTAAAAGTACATAAGATGTGACGGAATAAAAATATAGTTTCACTAGAAGTGACCTGATAAGTTGTCGATGAAGAAGGGGATGCCTTGGGCATCCCCAAGCTTAGATGCTTGAGTCTTCTTAAAATATGCAGGGATGAACCACCGGGGCATCCCCAAGCTTAGACCTTTCACTCTTCTTGATCATAGTATATCATCCTCTTCTATTGACCCTTGAAAACTTCCTCCACACCAAACTTCAAGCAAACTCATTAGAGGGTTAGTGCATAATAAAAATTCACATGTTCAGAGGTGACACAATCATTCTTAACACTTCTGGACATTGCACAAAGCTTCTGAAAGTTAATGGAACAAAGAAACTCATTCAACATAGCAAAAGCGGCAATGCGAAATAAAAGGCAGAATCTGTCAAAAACAGAACAGTCCGTAAAGACGAATTTTGCAGGGGCACTTAACTTGCTCAGATGGAAAAACTCAAAACTAATGAAAGTTGCGTACATATCTGAGGATCACACACGTAAATTTGCAGATTTTTCCGAGTTACCTACAGAGACTTCTGCACGAATTCGTGACAGACAGCAAATCTGTTTCTGCGCAGTAATCCAAATCTAGCATCAACTTTACCATAGAGACTTTACTTGGCACAAAAACATGATAAGGAGAGGTTTCTACAGACAGTAGTAAACAACTTCCAAGACTCAAATATAAAACAAAAGTGCTGTAGTAAAATAAAGACATGGGTTATCTCCCAAGAAGTTCTTTCTTTATAGCCATTAAGATGGGCTCAGCAGTTTTAATGATGCTCTCATGAAAATAGACAATGAAGCAAAAGAGAACATCAAGAAGCAATTTCAAAACACATTTAAGCCTAACCCACTTCCTATGAAAAGGAATCTTGTACACAAATAAATTCATGAAGAACAAAGTGACAAGCATAGGAAAGCAACACAAGTGCAATTTCAAGATTCTCAACATAAAGAGGGGAAACTTAATATTATTAAGATGCATATAACCATGTTTCCCTCTCTCATAATAACTTTCAGTAGCATCATGAACAAACTCAACAATATAAGTATCACATGAACATTCTTGTCATGAGCCACATGCATAAAATTATTACTCTCCACATAAGCATAATCAATTTTATTAGTTCTAGTGGGAGCAAATTCAACAAAGTAGCTATCATTATTATTCTCATCAAGTGTAGGAGGCATAGTATAATCATAATAAAATTTACTCTCCATAGTAGGCGGCACCAAAAGACCACTATCATCATAATCATAATAAATAGGAGGCAAAGTATCATCAAAGAAAATTTTCTCCTCAATGCTTGGGGGACTAAAAATATCATGCTCATCAAAACCAGCTTCCCCAAGCTTAGAATTTTCCATATCATTAGCAACAATGGTGTTCAAAGCGTTCATACTAATATCATTGCTACTAGCATGCAAATAAGATTCCATAGGTTTTTTAATTTTCGCAGCAAACAATCCATGTCTTAACTCAGGAAATAGAATAAGAAGCTCACTGTTGCTTTCCATTATGCCTAACTAGTGTAAACAAGAAACCAAAAGATGAAATTGCAGGATCTAAAGGAAATAGCTTCGAGCACTTACAACGGCAACAGAAAATAACTTAGTTACTTGGGACCGGAGTATGAGTGCCTTTTACCTTTCCTCCCCGGCAACGGCGCTAGAAAATAGCTTGCTGTCCACAACTGGCGCGTGGTTGACGTGGGAGGTTTGATGGCGGTTGACGGGCTTGATGGAGTGTCTTGATTCGTCCCCGGCAACGGCGCCAGAAAATAGCTTGATGTCTACTCACGCTTCTTTTCCTGTAGACAGTGTTGGGCCTCCAAGAGCAGAGGTTTGTAGAACAGCAGCAAGTTTTCCCTTAAGTGGATCACCCAAGGTTTATCGAACTCAGGGAGGAAGAGGTCAAAGATATCCCTCTCAAGCAACCCTGCAATCACGATACAAGAAGTCTCTTGTGTCCCCAACACACCTAATACACTTGTCAGATGTATAGGTGCACTAGTTTGGCGAAGAGATAGTAAAACACAGGTGGTATAGATGAATATGAGTGGTAATAACAATCTGAATAAAATATGGCAGCGAGTAAACATGCAGTAGAATAGTAAATAAGCGGTGTTTGCAGTATTGGAAACAAGGCCTGGGGATCATACTTTCACTAGTGGACACTCTCAACATTGATCACATAATAAATAATAACTTCTTCTCATTTGTGCTACATACACTCTTTTGTTGGATGACAAACACCATTCATTGTGTAGGGCTACAAGAGCTCCCTCAAGCCGGAGTTAACAAGCGCCACAACATTCAGCATTCATATTTAAGTAACCTTAGAGCATAATAGATCTTTGCAAAATAGCCCGAGTACTAACATAGCATACACACTGTCACCATTACACTATGAAGGGGGATAGATCACATCAATACTATCATAGCGATAATTAACTCCATAACCTACAAGAGATTATGATCATAACCTACGCCAAGTACTTCACGACGCACACACTGTCACCATTACACCATGAAGGAGGAATAGACTACTTTAATAACATCACATGAGTAGCACATAGACTAATAGCGATACAAAGCTCATCATATGGATCTCAATCATGCAAAGCAATTCATGAGATCATTGTATTGGAGTACAGAGAGAGAGATTAACCACATAGCTACCGGTAGAGCCCTCAGCCTCGGGGAGAACTACTCCTCCTCATCATGGGAGACAGCGGCGATGAAGATGGCGGTGGTGTCGATGGAGAAGCCTTCCGGGGCACTTCCCCGTCCCGACGGCGTGCCGAACAGACTCCTGTCCCCAGATCTTGGCTTCGCGATGGCGGCGGCTCGGACCTTTTCTCGTATCGTGGCTTATCCGTATCGAAGTTTTAGGTCGGGGCTTTATATAGGCGGAAGGGCAGCCTCGGAGGGGGCCTGCTGCAGCCACACCATAGGGGGCGCGCCCACCCCTGGCCACGCCGCCTTGTGGGGTGGGCCCCCCTCCCCTTGGCGCCTCTCTGGCTCTCTGGAAGCTTCCGGGAAAAATAAGATCTTGGGCATTGATTTCGTCCAATTCCGAGAATATTTCCTTACTAGGATTTCTGAAACCAAAAACAGCAGAAAACAGGAACTGGCACTTCGGCATCTCGTCAATAGGTTAGTTCCGGAAAATGCATCAAAACGATATAAAGTGTGAACAAAACATGTAGGTATTGTCATAAAACTAGCATGGAACATCAGAAATTATAGATACGTTTGAGACGTACCACCTAGCAATCCTTGTGTGGGAGAGAAACACGCTCCGCTTTTTCATATGAACACTGGTGTTCTTGACTTTATTTTAATGTTCATGGCGGAGTTGAAAACCGTTGCACTTATTGATATTTGGTTGGAAACAGAAAATGCTTCATATTGTCTTGAATAATTTGATACTTGGCAATTGTTTTGAGCTCTCAAGTAGATCATGTTTAAGCTCATGCACCATGTAGTTTAAACCTATTAGTGGAGAACTACCGTAGAGCTTGTTGAAATTTGGTTTGCATGATTGGTCTTTCTAAGGTCTAGATATTTTCTGGTAAAAGTGTTTGAGCAACAAGGAAGACAGTGTAGAGTCTTATAATGCTTGCAATATGTTCTTATGTAAGTTTTGTTGTACCGGTTCATACTTGTGTTTGCTTCAAACAACCTTGCTAGCCAAAGCCTTGTACTGAGAGGGAATGCTTCTCGTGCATCCAAAACCTTGAGCCAAAACCTATGCCATTTGTGTCCACCATATCTACCTACTATGTGGTATTTCCTGCCATTCCAAGTAAATACTTCATGTGCTACCTTTAAACAATTCAAAAGCTATTATCTCTTATTTGTGTCAATGTTTTATAGCTCATGAGGAAGTATGTGGTGTTTTATCTTTCGATCTTGTCATTTACTTCGACAGACTTTCACAATGGACTAGTGGCTCATCCGCTTATCCAATAATTTTGCAAAAAGAGCTGGCAATGGGGTTCCCAGCCCCAATTAATTAACTTTCATTAATAATTCTCTTCACATGTTTTGCCCTGATTCATCAGTAAGCAACTTAATTTTGCAAATAGACACTCCTCCATGGTATGTGAATGTTGGAAGGCACCCGAGGATTCGGTTAGCCATGGCTTGTGTAAGCAAAAGGTTGGGAGGAGTGTCATCTAATAAATAAAACTAAAATACATGTGTAAACAAAAGAGAAGAGGGATGATCTACCTTGCTGGTAGAGATAACGTCCTTCATGGGAGCCGCTCTTGAAAGTCTAGTTGATAAGGTAGTTAGAGTACCCGCTACCATTCGTTGACAACAACAAACACCTCTCAAAACTTTACTTTTATGCTCTCTATATGATTTCAAAACTTGAAAAGCTCTAGCACATGATTTAATCCCTGCTCTGCGAAGGGCCTTTCTTTTACTTTATGTTGAGTCAGTTTACCTACTTCCTTCCATCTTAGAAGCAAACACTTGTGTCAACTGTGCATTGATTCTTACATACTTGCTTATTGCACTCATCATATTACTTTGTGTTGACAATTATCCATGAGATATGCATGTTGAAAGTTGAAAGCAACTGCTGAAACTTATATCTTCCTTTGTGTTGATTCGATGCCTTTACTTTGAATTTATTGCTTTATGAGTTAACTCTTATGCAAGACTTTTTGATGCTTGTCTTGAAAGTATTATTCATGAAAACTTTTGCTATATGTTATCTATTTGTTAGCAACTATAGATCATTGCCTTGAGTCACTGCATTCATCTCATATGCTTTACAATAGTATGATCAAGGTTATGTAAGTAGCATGTCACTACAGAAATTATTCTTTTTATCGTTTACCTACTCGAGGGCGAGTAGGAACTAAGCTTGGGGATGCTTGATACGTCTCCAACGTATCTATAATTTCGATGTTCCATGCTTGTTTTATGACAATACCTACATGTTTTGCTCACACTTTACAATGTTTTTATGCGTTTTCCGGAACTAACCTATTAACAAGATGCCAAAGTGCCAGTTCCTGTTTTGTGCTGTTTTTGGTTCCAGAAAGGTTGTTCGGGCAATATTCTCGGAATTCGACGAAACAAAGACCCAGTATCTTATTTTTCCCGGAAGACCCCAGAACACCGAAGGAGAGTCGGAGGCGGGCAGAGGGCCACCACACCATAAGGCGGCACGGCCCAGGCCTGGCCGCGCCAGCCTATGGTGAGGAGGCCCCAGGCGCCCTCCTGCGCCGCCTCTTCGCCTATAAGACCCCTTTCGACCTAAAAACGCGATACCAATTGACGAAACTCCAGAAAGACTCTAGGGGCGCCGCCGCCATCGCGAAACTCCGTTTCGGGGGACAGAATCTCTGTTCCGGCACGCCGCCGGGACGGGGAAGTGCCCCGGAAGCCATCTCCATCGACGCCACCGCCTCCATCATGCTCCGTGAGTAGTTCCCCTATGGACTACGGGTTCTAGCTGTAGCTAGTTGGTATTCTCTCCCCCATGTACTTCAATACAATGATCTCATGAGCTGCATTACATGATTGAGATCCATCTGATGTAATCGGTGTTGTGTTTGTTGGGATCCGTTGAATTGTTACATTATGATCAGTCTATCTATAAAGTTTGTGAAGTTATTGTTGCTGCAATCTTGTTGTGTTCAATGCTTGTCACTAGGGCCCGAGTGGCATGATCTTAGATTTAAGCTCTATAATTATTGCTTAGATTGTATCTACAAGTTGTTTGCACATGTCTATGTCCGGAACCCGAGGCCCCAGAGTGACAGAAACTGGGATAACTGGAGGGGAAGGCTTAGATATGAGGATCACATGTTTTCACCAATTGTTAATGCTTTGCTCCGGTGCTCTAATAAAAGGAGTACCTTAATTACCAGTAGTTTTTGAGGCCCGGCTGCCACCGGCTGGTAGGACAAAAGATGTTATGCAAGTTTCTCATTGCGAGCACGTATGACTATATATGGCAAACATGCCTACATGATTAATAATCTTGATGTTCTGTCTTAATGCTATTTCAATCCTGTCAATTGCCCAACTGTAATTTGTTCACCCAACACTTGTTATTGGAGAGTTACCACTAGTGTAGATAGCTGGGAACCCCGGTCCATCTCTTATCATCATATACTCGTTCTATATGTCATTGGAAGTAGTATCAACTATTTTCGGTGACATTGCCTCGTGTTACTATTACTGCTTTGTGTTATTATTGCTCTCATATTATGCTTCTTTCACATCACCCTGTTACTAGTGCTTTTTCAGGTGCAGCTGAATTGACAACTCAGTTGTTAAGGCTTATAAGTATTCTTTACCTCCCCTTGTGTCGAATCAATAAATTTGGGTTTTACTTCCCTCGAAGACTGTTGCGATCCCCTATACTTGTGGGTCAGTTAGATTGTATGCAAATACGTAGTTGTCGTGTTATTGCCGTTGACAAATTTTGAAAGAGCAAATTTCAATTGCTCGTAGAAATGTATGTATATTGGTTGGTTAGCAAACTGTTTGAGTGATCAGCTCGTGTTGCGGGTCTTGCTAAACCCGTTGTGTGTGCAACTTTGCTTTCAACCGATGTATGTCTTGACAGCAGCTCCCGAATCTATCGGGAGCACCAGCTCTGCCGACTCCGTCGCTCTTTGGCACTTCCATAAGTAAAGTGCCAAGCGTGGGTCGTTTAATTTATTTGCTCTGTGTTCCCTGCTATGTACGGCGCTCGTTGAGGCATCTATAGCGAAAGGGTACGAGTCTTGTCAGTTTTGCCTCATAGCACTCGTAATTTCAGAGGCTTTAGAGCACAATCACTAGACGTGTTTTTCCGACGCACCTCTGTTTGCCACAATATGCAAAACGGAGTTCGGATGATGTGGTTCGGGTGGCCCGAGTTACTGCAATGCTTCAGAGAAACAAAACTCAAGTTTTTATTAATAACGTAAGCGAATAACTAAGGGGTGAGAGAACACCCTAGAAACAGAAAAACCAAAGACTATCCGTCTTTTAAACGAGAGGAGGATTCTCCTTGTCTTCAAGCTTGTCCACCGCGCCCGCAGTTTTGGAAGCCTCACCGATTTCACCAGAATTCTGAACAGTGATTGCCAGGGATTTGTTTCCTTCGGTGACTGCGGTACCATCGGCTGCCGACGTTTTTGCTGCAGTGACCTCTGTGACCAGATCAGCTGGCTTCTTCTTTATCCTCCTGACGCGTTCATCCACCCTATCATCGCGTGTCGACGATTTTGAAGGGAGGTCGACAGCTTCCTGCATGAACCCGAACTTTGCAGCAATCTACTGAAACTCGCGATCACAATTGTCTGCGCGTGAAAAACTTCCATAGACTGTGATATTTGTCCCATTGTTCCCAGGCATTTTCAGCTTGAGGTATGCATAATGTGGCACAGCCATGAACTTGGCATAAGCTGATCTTCCAAGTATAGCGTGGTACTGTGATTCCCAATTCACTACTTCGAACTCGATCTTTTCCTTCCTGAAGTTATCGGGTTTACCAAAGACAACGTTCAGGAAAACCTTGCCAATAGAGTACGCTGGCGACGTGGGGAGGATCCCATGAAAACAGGTGTCTGTCTCTTCGAGCATCCTCATCGTGATTCCCATGGTTTTGATCGTGTCGAGGAATATCAGGTTTAGCCCACTTCCACCATCCATAAAAACTTTGCTCATCTTAAATCCTCCAATATGTGCTTCGACCACCAGCGCAGCATGTCCTGGTTTTAGTATTGTCATCGGGTGATCCGTCCTGCTGAACGTGATGCTCTGAAAGGACCAGTCGATGTACTCGGGGATGTTGGCCATAATACTCTCTGCCAGGTTGATTTCTTGGGTGAGCTTCTTCATCTCCCTTCTCGAAACACCGGTTCTATGGATCATGCTCATCTGCCCACGAGGTGGTGGAAAGGACTCGTTAGGATTGTGAGGCTGGGCTTGCTGAACCTGGTGCTGAGGCGGGGGTGGTGGTGGTGGCGGCTGCTGCTGCTGCTGAATGAGCTTCTGCATCTCAATGAACTGTCGACAATCTCTGAGCAGATGGCTTGACTTCTTCTTATTGTCTTTGGAGTCGATGTAAGCGTGCAGGTAGCAGGGTGCATTTATCTGTTCAGCAAAGGGCAATTCGGGTGTCCTCTGGGGTCGTGGCTTGTAATTGCTACGGTTTCCAGAGTTGCTCCTGTTGCCATCCTGCCGATCATCCCGCCTATCATCATACCGGTCATCCTGTCGATCGGAATATCCGGCAGCTACCAAGTTACTGTCGTCGTAGCTGCGGTCTTTCCTCTTCTTGCGACGATCTCTATGACCACCCGAATCATTTTTTGGCTGATCATCGTCTTCATCATCACTGCGCTGTCGCGGTCTTCGTATGTTGTCTTCACCATCAGCCCAGCTGTTGGCAATCTCCATTAGCTTGGTGATAGTCTTTGGCTTCTTGCGTCCAAGTTCTTCTATGTAAGATTCTCGTCGGATGCCGTCACTGAAAGCGTTGATTGCTCTGTCGATGGAAACATCCTCGGCAGCATTTAGGAGTTTTGTGAATCTCCCGATGAATGCTCGCATTGATTCTTTCGGCTTCTGCTGGCAATGCCGCAACTCTTCAATCCCAACAGGCCTCTTGTATGTTGCTTGGAAGTTAGCGACAAAAGCATCCACCAGGTCGTCCCATGACTTGATAGATCCCTTCGGCAGGCCCCTCAGCCAGGCTCGTGCCGAATCTTTTAAGTAAAGCTGCAAACACTGCATCGCTGCAATCTGGTTCCCTTTGTGTAAGATCACCGTCTGCAAGTAGTCATCTATCCATGATCTTGGCTCCTGCTGCCCATCGTATTTGGCAGCGTCCGTAGGGGTAGGTTTGAACTTTTTGGGTGGCATTGTCTCTTGTAACGGCCCCGGATAGCAACCTATTAGATTTGCTTGTTCTTTTTCTTTTAGTGCATCATCATGGCATATGCATCATGTCATCCATGTTTTTATTAAATAAAACTATTTTATAAACCCTCCCTTATCTTTCAGTTTAAATAAAACCCTAATCTCCCTCTCCCTCATATTACCTATTTTATAATTAATATTTTTCCAACAAAGAAGTTTTTGAATATAAATGTGTTTTGTTTTGGTTACAAATAAATTAAATATTTTGAAAAGTAAATTTGAATCTATCTCACACCTTTCCTCAAATTCAAAACAGGAAAAGATTTTGAATTCAAAAGGTTTTAAATAAAAACAGAAAAAGGTTAAAAGAAAACCCTTCCCCTGGGCTGCTCTCTCCCTCTGGCCCATCTTTGCTTCCAACCCGTAGGCCCATCTATTCTCTAACCCGGCGGCCCACCTTCCCCTCCTCACCTTTCAACCCACCTGGCAGCCCATCTCTTCTCCCTTGTCTGGCCCGCAGCAAACCGGTACGCAACCACCCCTCGTTGTCGTCTTCCTCTCTCTCTCAGGGCTTGTTTGGTACTAGAGTTTTACTAGGGATTAGCGGGGATAATCCGCTCCAAACTTTAAATCCCCACTTATCCCCAATGCATGTTTGGTGATAGAGTATGAGCGAGTTTAATCCCCACTTATCCCCACTTTTCCCCAAAATTTAGTGTAATTTTTTCAATCCCCAATACTCTACCTCTACCTAGTGGATTGGGGATGGGATTTTGTGGGGATTGGGTGAATCTCTGCTGTCACCCAATACTCTAGAGTATTATCCCCACTGATCCCCACTAAAACACTAGTACCAAACAAGACCTCACGAGGAGAGCGTGACCTCCTCCTCTGTCGCTGTCCTCCACCACGGCGCCGTGCCTCACCTGCTCCCCATCCCCCTTTTAACCCCTCTCTGCGCCGCACCAAACCCTAGCCCTCCCCCTTATCTCCTTCCTCGCGCCGCCAGATCCTCCCCTCTCGTTCTTTTTTTTCTCTACAAGCCACCGTGAGCACCAACGCACTCCTCGCCGTCGTACCACCGTTGTAGGCCACCCCGCGCTGTTCTGAGGGCTCCGACAGGTGCGCCTCGAACTCCTTGATCTCCTGGTACCCCTAATCGAGCCGGGGGCGCCCTAAATCGCCGCCAATTTCTTCTTTCCCGCCTCCGACCGCGAGCAGTTCGTCGACGATGGCGTCGCCGTCAGCCCTTCCCCTTCATCTCTGACCGTCTCCACGCGTTCCTGGTGAGGTAGTGCATCTCGCAGACCCCTTCCCACTCCTCCTCGCTCTTTTGTTCGCTCTCCCGTCGGTGATCCCGTCGTGTTCCCGCAGGTGTTCGTCGTCGACCAACCTCCGGTGGCTCCCTGGCGCCAAGACCACCACCACCGAACTCCCCTTCACCTTCCGCGTCGAACGCGCCAAGCCTCGCTTGCTGGGATGCCGCCAATCGCCCGCGCGCGTCCCCGTCTGTCGCGGTGACCACGCCCGCTGGAACGCGAGCGGCATCGCACCGCGTCGAGCACCCTGCGTGCGCGCACGGATGCTTCGCCCCGCCAGCAGCCAGCGTGTCCGCTGGACCCACCCGTCAGCCTGTGCGGCTCGCCCCCTCCTCGGTGAGAATCTGTCTCGATCCAGATATGGATCTAGTTTGCGAAAAGGTCCCTGCATCTTTTATTCTGTCAACCCGCGGTCCCTGCCGCCTGCTCCTTTCCACCTAACCCCTGCAGCTTTTCAAAATAAACCCGGGGTCCTTCCCCCTGTTTGAAAATTATTTTCGGGTCCTTTCCTATTTAAATAAAACCTGTTTTCTATTTTAAAATGATAATAAAACTAATATGTTAATAACTTTTAATTGGTAACTCATTTGAAAATGTTTTCTATATGAAAATTGATCAGAAAAATGTGAAGAACATGAATATGCCATCCATTCATCTGTTTGCATCTCGCATCATGTCGCGCGTTGATAGTTCGTGCATCTCACCTCACATATATGCGGAGTATTTCGGAATTCCACCTAAGGTTTCCCCGCTCCTTTAATATTGAAGTAGCTCACTCTTGCCATGCTATGCCATGCTAATCAACACTTAACTTTGCCGGTAGAAAATGCAACTCCAAACCTAATTTGTTTGTCCGGGGTTCCGACTCCGCTTAAATTGCATAAGTGCATCGCATCATATCTGCCATGTCATGCATGCATATCTTGATCATGCTGGTTCTTTATCCGTAGTAGTAAGACTTGCACCCGTTGTTTGTCCATCATTTGCTTCTTCACGGATAGGATCACGAAGTGGTGTTGTGAGATACGACAAGTTCTTCTGCAGCTTTTCACAGGCAAGCCCTCTCTCTTCACCTACTCTCCCTCGCATTGCTATCCTTATGTTGCGCTTCTTTATCGAGTCACGTGTCCTATTCCACTTGTTTACCATAAAAATCCTATATGTATCATTCCTTAACCATAGCCGTTGCTTGATGTTTGAGCCCTGCGAGTCGTAGGCGTGTTTAGGCTCTGTTGTTTATCTCGATCTGTTATCGGGATATGTTGGGTTGTTGGGAGGTTATCACATGCTACATTAGTTACTCATGCTTTACTTTATTGTTAACAACTAAAATTGTAAGCAGAGGCATCTGTGAGCCCCTTTGCAAAAGCATCGGAACGTTGACTCGCTAATGTCCCCTAGGACCCGAGTTCTTGTTATCTGTTCCGAGATTGAGCGCTCTACCCGTACGTGGGGACGTTTATTGGGACCCCCTCACCCATTACCTTTTCTCAAGTCAGTTGAAAAGGGGGCCACAACCTTGGTTTTATTTGCCTATGCCATGTATGCCATGCTTTACTTACTGTTGCCTTCGGGTGTTTACTTCCTGTTGCCTTCGGGTGTTTATATTCTGTACTGTACCCCGCGGAACGTTTAGCGAAGCGTGTGGTTTGCACGCCTAGCCGTTAACGCAAACCCTGAGTCCGCTTCGGAGTACGGCCGGACTTCGTCACGGGTAGCTTAGTCGGGTGGCCCCCTAGACTTTCTTGTTGAACTGGGAACGGTCTTGTTGTGAGACATCCACCTGTCGTAAGTGGGTCGAGCATGCGTATGGTTACATTTGGGCAACCCCTGCAGGGTGTACATCTTATCGATAAGCCGTGTCCGCGGTTATGGACGACTTGGAATTGTATAGCTTGATCATAGAACAACTTACACCTTATATTTGTTGTTAATAATCTGCTAATAACTTGCGTAGTAATATAGCATTACTACAACCGATACCTAATAAAACTTGTCCACCGTTGAGTGCCTTTTACATTGCCTCTTCGCCTTGTTGGAGGGGATATGTGTAATCGGCTGGGTTATGTTTGTGTAGTATTTATCTGTTACCTTTGCGCTCTCTTATCTTCTCTGAGTAGACGGATGTTGTAGCGTGTCTCTATTGGTTATAGTTTTGCTGCCGCTAAACCTACCATATAGCCCCAGGCGATATATGTATTCGCCCGGCGAGCATAGCCATTTCTAGTCTCGCTAAGTATGTGCCGGAGTTCATTCCTTGGTACTTACTCTCGCCTTTCCCCTTTCTCTTTTGCTTCCTCCCTTTTGTCGGCAACCGATGGCCCGACTTTGGCAGGTACGAGAAGACGACGTTAGCAAGGTTACCCTTCCGGCTTGGCCTGGGCAGGGTTATGGACGCCACTGGTTATCTTCAGGACTCTTAGTCCAATTTGTATCTTGTCCCTACTCGGACGTATTTGGTCTTCTGTATGATTTTGATCTTTGTATGTATCTATTTGTATCTTGACTCGTTGGAGTCGTTGTTGTAATATATGTTTCTTGTGGGCTCTATTGTAATCCTGTTGTAATGTTACCGCTCGTGTTAATTCCTCTGGCATCACGTGTGTGATTCTTCGCGCACGTCGTGTCGGAGGGCGTCTCTGAATCGATATCATGCGGATCTCGGCGGGATCGCTGGAATCCTCGTGGTACCGGTTCCGGGGCATCACAAGTTGGTATCAGAGCTCAGGTTGACGGTACCACACTAGTCCAGCCTGTAGGATAACCTTGCCAGCGGTCGTTGAGTTTAGAGAGTCCAAATTATTTTTTAAAATTCGTTGGATAGATCTGAATAGCTCTGATTTTTCTCCTTACCTAAATTCTTTCTCATCTTACCTTAGCGATTTTTGAGTCTTCTCTCTTATCCGAGTTCTTTGAGTCTTAGGTTCCGACGCGGGTTGGACGATCTTTGCCTTAACCTAATAGGACCGATCTCTGAAGACCTTCCGGCAGAAGAACATCACCGATGTCAACCTTTTCTTCTCCGTTTGATATCATCCTTATTTTGTGATCCGTCTTCAATTCCTTGTGCTTTGACCCAATCGAATCCTTGGTGACAATGCTTGTCGATATCGTCAATCTAAGATCCGAGAGTTGGTTACACGATTCTCCTATTTATGTTCAGGGTTAATAGTTCGGGTGCGGGATGGATTGGCCCCCATACCGACTACTCTTACTATTCACGCTTGTTACCTGAATTGGTGGATCCGTGTGATTGTTACTCCTTCCTTTGTTTCTCCGGAGTCATCATCGTCATCGGAACAACGACTTCTTGTTGGTGCTGTCGACCTTTCTACATGGAGCAACAACTCTTGTTAGTGGTGTCGAGAAGATCAACACTTCGCCAGAAGAAGGTTCCACCTCGAGGTCGGGTGTTTGTCAACATGGTACAAGAAGATCCGATAGTTCCACCTCTCTCCCCCGTACCATGGCGTGGAACCTCGGGGCGAGGTTCCTTGTTAGTGGTGTCGATTGTAACGGCCCCGGATAGCACCCTATTATATTTGCTTGTTCTTTTTCTTTTAGTGCATCATCATGGCATATGCATCATGTCATCCATGTTTTTATTAAATAAAACTATTTTATAAACCCTCCCTTATCTTTCAGTTTAAATAAAACCCTAATCTCCCTCTCCCTCATATTACCTATTTTATAATTAATATTTTTCCAACAAAGAAGTTTTTGAATATAAATGTGTTTTTTTTTTGTTACAAATAAATTAAATATTTTGAAAAGTAAATTTGAATCTATCTCACACCTTTCCTCAAATTCAAAACAGGAAAAGATTTTGAATTCAAAAGGTTTTAAATAAAAACAGAAAAAGGTTAAAAGAAAACCCTTCCCCTGGGCTGCTCTCTCCCTCTGGCCCATCTTTGCTTCCAACCCGTAGGCCCATCTATTCTCTAACCCGGCGGCCCACCTTCCCCTCCTCACCTTTCAACCCACCTGGCAGCCCATCTCTTCTCCCTTGTCTGGCCCGCAGCAAACCGGTACGCAACCACCCCTCGTTGTCGTCTTCCTCTCTCTCTCACGAGGAGAGCGTGACCTCCTCCTCTGTCGCTGTCCTCCACCACGGCGCCGTGCCTCACCTGCTCCCCATCCCCCTTTTAACCCCTCTCTGCGCCGCACCAAACCCTAGCCCTCCCCCTTATCTCCTTCCTCGCGCCGCCAGATCCTCCCCTCTCGTTCTTTTTTTTCTCTACAAGCCACCGTGAGCACCAACGCACTCCTCGCCGTCGTACCACCGTTGTAGGCCACCCCGCGCTGTTCTGAGGGCTCCGACAGGTGCGCCTCGAACTCCTTGATCTCCTGGTACCCCTAATCGAGCCGGGGGCGCCCTAAATCGCCGCCAATTTCTTCTTCCCCGCCTCCGACCGCGAGCAGTTCGTCGACGATGGCGTCGCCGTCAGCCCTTCCCCTTCATCTCTGACCGTCTCCACGCGTTCCTGGTGAGGTAGTGCATCTCCCAGACCCCTTCCCACTCCTCCTCGCTCTTTTGTTCGATCTCCCGTCGGTGATCCCGCCGTGTTCCCGCAGGTGTTCGTCGCCGACCAACCTCCGGTGGCTCCCCGGCGCCAAGACCACCACCACCGAACTCCCCTTCACCTTCCGCGTCGAACGCGCCAAGCCTCGCTTGCTGGGATGCCGCCAATCGCCCGCGCGCGTCCCCGTCTGTCGCGGTGACCATGCCCGCTGGAACGCGAGCGGCATCGCACCGCGTCGAGCACCCTGCGTGCGCGCGCGGATGCTTCGCCACGCCAGCAGCCAGCGTGTCCGCTGGACCCACCCGTCAGCCTGTGCGGCTCGCCCCCTCCTCGGTGAGAATCTGTCTCGATCCAAATCTGGATCTAGTTTGCGAAAAGGTCCCTGCATCTTTTATTCTGTCAACCCACGGTCCCTGCCGCCTGCTCCTTTCCACCTAACCCCTGCAGCTTTTCAAAATAAACCCGGGGTCCTTCCCCCTGTTTGAAAATTATTTTCGGGTCCTTTCCTATTTAAATAAAACCTGTTTTCTATTTTAAAATGATAATAAAACTAATATGTTAATAACTTTTAATTGGTAACTCATTTGAAAATGTTTTCTATATGAAAATTGATCAGAAAAATGTGAAGAACATGAATATGCCATCCATTCATCTGTTTGCATCTCGCATCATGTCGCGCGTTGATAGTTCGTGCATCTCACCTCACATATATGCGGAGTATTTCGGAATTCCACCTAAGGTTTCCCCGCTCCTTTAATATTGAAGTAGCTCACTCTTGCCATGCTATGCCATGCTAATCAACACTTAACTTTGCCGGTAGAAAATGCAACTCCAAACCTAATTTGTTTGTCCGGGGTTCCGACTCCGCTTAAATTGGATAAGTGCATCGCATCATATCTGCCATGTCATGCATGCATATCTTGATCATGCCGGTTCTTTATCCGTAGTAGTAAGACTTGCACCCGTTGTTTGTCCAGCATTTGCTTCTTCACGGATAGGATCACGAAGTGGTGTTGTGAGATACGACAAGTTCTTCTGCAGCTTTTCACAGGCGAGCCCTCTCTCTTCACCTACTCTCCCTCGCATTGCTATCCTTATGTTGCGCTTCTTTATCGAGTCACGTGTCCTATTCCACTTGTTTACCATAAAAATCCTATATGTATCATTCCTTAACCATAGCCGTTGCTTGATGTTTGAGCCTTGCGAGTCGTAGGCGTGTTTAGGCTCTGTTGTTTATCTCGATCTGTTATCGGGATATGTTGGGTTGTTGGGAGGTTATCACATGCTACATCAGTTACTCATGCTTTACTTTATTGTTAACAACTAAAATTGTAAGCAGAGGCATCTGTGAGCCCCTTTGCGAAAGCATCGGAACTTTGACTCGCTAATGTCCCCTAGGACCCGAGTTCTTGTTATCTGTTCCGAGATTGAGCGCTCTACCCGTACGTGGGGACATTTATTGGGACCCCCTCACCCATTACCTTTTCTCAAGTCAGTTGAAAAGGGGGCCACAACCTTGGTTTTATTTGCCTATGCCATGTATGCCATGCTTTACTTACTGTTGCCTTCGGGTGTTTACTTCCTGTTGCCTTCGGGTGTTTATATTCTGTACTGTACCCCGCGGAACGTTTAGCGAAGCGTGTGGTTTGCACGCCTAGCCGTTAACGCAAACCCTGAGTCCGCTTCGGAGTACGGCCGGACTTCGTCACGGGTAGCTTAGTCGGGTGGCCCCCTAGACTTTCTTGTTGAACTGGGAACGGTCTTGTTGTGAGACATCCACCTGTCGTAAGTGGGTCGAGCATGCGTATGGTTACATTTGGGCAACCCCTGCAGGGTGTACATCTTATCGATAAGCCGTGTCCGCGGTTATGGACGACTTGGAATTGTATAGCTTGATCATAGAACAACTTACATCTTATATTTGTTGTTAATAATCTGCTAATAACTTGCGTAGTAATATAGCATTACTACAACCGATACCTAATAAAACTTGTCCACCGTTGAGTGCCTTTTACATTGCCTCTTCGCCTTGTTGGAGGGGATATGTGTAATCGGCTGGGTTATGTTTGTGTAGTATTTATCTGTTACCTTGCGCGCTCTCTTATCTTCTCTGAGTAGACGGATGTTGTAGCGTGTCTCTATTGGTTATAGTTTTGCTGCCGCTAAACCTACCATATAGCCCCAGGCGATATATGTATTCGCCCGGCGAGCATAGCCATTTCTAGTCTCGCTAAGTACGTGCCGGAGTTCATTCCTTGGTACTTACTCTCGCCTTTCCCCTTTCTCTTTTGCTTCCTCCCTTTTGTCGGCAACCGATGGCCCGACTTTGGCAGGTACGAGAAGACGACGTTAGCAAGGTTACCCTTCCGGCTTGGCCTGGGCAGGGTTATGGACGCCACTGGTTATCTTCAGGACTCTTAGTCCAATTTGTATCTTGTCCCTACTCGGACGTATTTGATCTTCTGTATGATTTTGATCTTTGTATGTACCTATTTGTATCTTGACTCGTTGGAGTCGTTGTTGTAATATATGTTTCTTGTGGGCTCTATTGTAATCCTGTTGTAATGTTACCGCTCGTGTTAATTCCTCTGGCATCACGTGTGTGATTCTTCGCGCACGTCGTGTCGGAGGGCGTCTCTGAATCGATATCATGCGGATCTCGGCGGGATCGCTGGAATCCTCGTGGTACCGGTTCCGGGGCGTCACATCTCTCGAATCTTGTAGCTCAAGCAATCAGCTCCCCTCAGCTCGCCATCATACTCCTCGCTTTCTTCTGAGGAGTCACTGTCGTAATCCCCCCTTGCCGCTCGCCGTCGTCTGGCTTTATCGATTCTGCTCTGGATAATCTCGTCTCGGGCATCCCGTGAACGGTGTTTTGAACCTTCGGCTTGTGGTGAAGCCTTTTCTTTTCGCGGGACCAACTTGTCTCCCAGGATTGCAAGGCTTTCTAGAGCGCCCCGATGAGCTTGAACCATGGAACCTGCAGGCTGTTGGTTTACGAGATACGCCGCGAGGTTGGCAGTTGCTGCCTCGACGGTTTTTGGCCTCAGCATTCCTGCGGTATCCGTGGTCATGAATGACCTGGATAAGTTTGACGTTATTTCTCTAGCGTCGTCTTCCGAAAGCCTGGATAACCTCGACCGGTGCTTCCCTGCGCCTTGACTGCTTCGGGAGGCGCTTCCCCGTGAACCCCTCCGTTGTTCGCTAGATCGTTCTGCTGCACGCAGGCGCTTCTCAAGGGTGTTTTGCTCGAGTGAGAGCCGCTCCCGATTTTTATCCAATATTTCGCGAAAGGCGTTGAGGGTTCCAACCGAAGCTCCAACAGGGAGCGGTGTATTGTTGAGTACGGCTGCCCGGGCGGCTGCCCATTCTTCCTCCGCGATGGTGTAATCGCTGCCATGATTACTAGCGCTGTTTCCGAAGCTTCGTCGCCTGCTGGAGCGTGGGGTGTGCTCTCCTTCTCCCCCGTTCCTCGCGTTTCATGTGTTGTTGGCAGCGTAAACTTGGTGGCGCGCTGTTTTCCAGGTGCCTTCTTTAACGGTGCTGTCGACGCTGTCTTCTCCCGACGAATACTGGGCGCTACAGATGAAGGGTGTGTCGCTCGATCCCAACCCGTGCCTTGTGTCGCAGTTCAAGCAGTAGTACGAGGTCATCTCCGATGGCACGGGGTTGTCGGATCCGACCGACATTGAAGACATCGATCGCGGGGTCGATGGTGCGGATGGATCAGTCGAATCTGTCAGCCCAGCTGAGAGATCGATTGATGATGACATGACCGGCCCTGCAACCGATAAGAGAGGCTTCCTAGTCGACCTGGGAGCGCGCGGTTCGAGCAGTCGAAGGATTCCTTCCGCATTGACGTTGTAGTGAACGCTTCCGAACGTCATCTCCATGTTTCCTTGCAGAACCGAAAAAGTCGAGCGAGAAGAGTCGCTGTGCGGGGTGAACTCGTAGGAGCCGAATCGAATTGGGCTCCCCAAGATCGGTGATGATGATGATGGCGTCGATGAAGCTGTCGACGACACGGTTGGATCTGCCGATGACGGATCTTGCGCCAATAGGTTTCCCACAGACGGCGCCAATTGACGAGGGTGCTCCTCGATAATGCCCTCCGATTGGGGCTTAGGGTTGATGGAATCCTGTAGGCTGACACGAGACATCGGTTAACAGACAAGCGGGGAGAGCAATTTACCCAGGTTCAGGGCCCTCGATGAGGTAACACCCTTACGTCCTGCCTGTCTGATCTTGATTATGAAAATATCGGGTTACAATGGGGTGCCGAAGGTTTCGGCTATGATCTCGTCGAGAGGCTAAGTGCTACGGCGACCTAGCTCTAGACTTCGGTGGCTAAAGTTGCTAAGATTGATTGTGTCCCTCGGCAGCCCCTCTCCTGGCCTTTATATAGGAGGCCAGGTCTCAAGAGATCTGTCCGGGTACGACTAGGTTTACAAAAGACCTAGCCCTAAACTTTCCTTGTTCGGCTCTTCATCTTGTACTTCAAGGAATCTTCCCCAGCACCGCCTTAGTGGCCCACCTTGCCATCAGGTATCTTCATTGGCCTCTAGTTGGGTTGTTCGTGATAGGGCAATGTCGGTTACCTGAAGGGTAATGCACACGTCAACGCATCTACAATAGCAATGCTAAGCATACTACAATACGGTAGCGACAAAGAACAAGTGTTGAATATGTGGTTGTTCTAATAGGTGATCATAGCATAGCAATATATATATTTAAAACAATCCTACACATGAATAGCTACTGAAAATAACTACAAAGTGCATAGAAAAATAGTAGGACAAGACGGTGTGTGACACTTGCCTTTTTTGCTAATTGAAGAATTCTGCACTTCTCTCAATCAAAACTCGTAGCTCTCCGTACAACTATAAGATACAAGTAACACAACATAAACACACATTGAACAACAACAAAATCAAGCAAGACAAACAAAGAGTTGTTATGCATTGTATTTTAGTTTCCATTTAATTTGTGAATAAATGAGAAATTCAAGGTATGGCCTCATGGCGAGAACTTAGATGCTATTAAGTTTATGTGTGACAACACTTATCACGATAGCTCAAGTTACACAAAGGCTTGGGTATGGACTAATGATATATTAAATTACTCCAATAACACATTTGTAATTTGAATAGTCCAAGCTTAATAAATATGATCGAATGGCATGCGATTGGATAGGCATGAATGGTATTCAAGATGCGCATAAAAGATTCTAAGGAATGTCAAGGTTTCAACACATGTGCTATGTAGTAGAGTGCCTCCACAACATTTGCACAAGGGAAAATCTATAAATAAGATTTTTCACAATTTACTCAAATAACTCAATTGCGGTTTGAATATCGTGAACTAGGCAATATATTTGGGATAGATATGATCTTGGACATGATGAAAATATCTAAATGATTTTGGCGGATGGGTATGATAATATGATTCACTTTGGCAAAATGGAATTATGAATTTAGGCTTGAAACCAATTGTGCGCGTTAAAACATTGGTGGGTTTTATATAGACACTCATGATTAATATAAAACCATAGGGAAAAGATATGTATCAACGGGGTTATGGATTGTTTGATATGACATATAAAAGGATATTACTTCAAATCTAAAACCATGTGAAGTGAATATGATCAACTAAACTAAACATGTGTGCTACTGGATGGGGAGTTCCAATGTGATTCAGTTGCAAAAGGAATCATCTTAAAAATATTTATAGAATTTAAGCTATGCCAAAATTACTCAAATCATCATATTTAAACTTAAATACTTGCAAATAGTTCTAAAAGTTTTAGGAAGTGATGTTACTGAACAGGGGACATTAATAAATTCCATTTGCAAAAGGAATCGTTTGATTTGAATTTGTAGAATTTGAATTATGTCAAATACTCAATTTCACGTATTTAAATTTGAATATTTAAAAATTACTGGAAAGTCAAATTTTATTTGACATTTGTATTCTGCACATTTTTATGAGTTCAGGGGTATATCATTTTCTAATTTTAGGCATGTAATGGTTTTTCTATAATTTTTTCATGATTAAACATTTTGCTTTCTTTTAATAAATTCGTTCGAAAAATTGTCAGAAAAAGTTTCTCGGATGCAAAAACTTTCTACACGAAGGTTATAGAGAATTTAATTATAAACTCAACATCAGAGAAATCATCTAAAACAGATCTCTAGATCTTTTGTTATGGAATTTTAAAGTTGGACATCAGCTATGAGCTAGACATACGAACCGATCTCTTGATTGCTAACTGTATTGTTCACGTGATCCAACAGCCGTTAGATCCAGATCTAAGAGCCCTACAGACATGGGCGGACCTACAGGGTGGGCCGGGTGGGCCGTGGCCCACCCCAAATTTTGTGAATTTTTTTACTACCCTAAATTTCTGATCCACAGAAACGGAGAAAGCCATCAAGAAGAGAAGACCAGAACGAACTCGTGGTCAATCCTCTTCTCCGCTCGACCACTACTCCCTGTCGACGAACGGCCGACGGGCGACGGCGGTTGATCCCCGTCCCTTCTCCTCGCCGGCTCGCGCGGTCAGGTCGATCCCCGCCCCTTCTCCTCGCCGGGACGCCGGCTCGCGCGGCGGCGGTCGATCTTCCCGCCGGCCGACCTCCTCCCGGCCCCCCGCCGATCTCCTCGTCTCTCCTGGCCGAGCTGCTCGTCGCCTGCCCCCCTCCGCCCTCGGCCCTCCTGCAGCCAGCAGGTTGGAGTTGGACACATGGAGTTGGACAGACCGGTCGCCCGCTCTCTGCTAGTGTTTTTCACTTTTTCAGTGGCTTCTCTGTTTGCCTTTGGCAATATTTTTTTACCTACTATTAGAATCATTTTATATTTGTGTGTAGCAGCAGTGTAGATTGTAGAATTAGAATAGATGATATATGATTGAAAAATGGAAATCAATATCTTATACAAATCTTATATTATTTGATATTTTGCACATTTCATATTATATATGTAATGAACTTCAATGTTGACAATCTATTGGCTATGTATGTTACTCATTTAGCAAAGTTTATCATATTTAGGGGACTCGCAAAAAAAATTGAGGTGTGCCCACCCTTCAACTTTTTCTTGCGTCCGCCACTGCCTACAGAGCATGAAACAACTGATGTGTGGGACTCGTCGTGGTCGTTGTCGGCTCTGTGCTCGGTCATCGACGCCGGCAAAACTGCGGGGGTCCTAGGGCCCGTAGAAGGCGTGGACGGCGTGCTTAACGAGGGCTCCCGTTGATGCGCTTAAAGAGCTCGACTGCTTCCGCCTCGCGTCGGTAATCGTCGGCTGGGGTAGTGGCCGACGTCCGCGTCACACGACCGTCGTCGTTGTCGCGTTCGGCTCCTGTAATGGTAGTAATCGGCGAACAACGGCGGCGACCGTACCAACTCCGGCGAGCTATTTTGGCGGCATGGCAGCGCGAAATCTAGGATTTTAGGGGCAAAATTCGAGGAGATATGTGGGTATTTATAGGAGATTTTTCGTGTTAAAGGGAGCACGAATTTGTTGCGATTTTCGTGGGATTTAGTTTGGTACAGAACTCCTATGCGAGTTGAACTCGATCTGGAGGTAGGAGACACGACCTAGCGAGTGGGGCTGCCGGTCAGAGAAAAGAAAAAGGGTAACGGTGACCGTCGGTCGCCCGATTTTCGGGCAAAAATCGGTCGTCCTCCGCTCCGTCGGATCTTGATCCGACGTCTAGAATCAACCGTAACGTAACTTTTATGTTTTGCCCCCTAGTTTTTGGAAACTCAACCCGCAGTCCTTCTCTTCCCCAGTTTACAACAAAATCCTCACCCTGCTTACAAAAAAAAATACTATTACAACAAAATATTCACAATAAAAATTCAAAATGTAAATGTTATAAAAAATGGATAATTAACAACTATTTTTCTACATGTTGGTTTACAACAAATATTGACAACAATTACAATAAAAAATCAAAAGCTATAACAACAAAAAAACATGTGTTCGTGACTATGAAAAATTGGTTAAACAATAACACATTTTCTATATATTTAATTACAATAAAAATCACCAAGTATTTTACCAAAAATTATAGGCGATTACAACAACAAAAAATTATGGCAAACGCCCAGGTAAACATTACAACATCTCTTACATGCTTTCTTTATAAATTTTATACGCAATAGTTACAAAACTAACAAACGTATACAACATCTCTACGAAAAAAAGTGTCCATGACTAAAACAATTACACCAAAAATCACAAATAATTATAACAAAAAAGTCATCTGTTTACAACATATCAAGAAACACGCATTTTCGTAACATATCACTTAGAAAAAACTTACAAATTATGTCGTGTGAGTTTACAACAAATTTTTATCTAATTGTTACAAATCTGGAAACAACACTGCACATTTCTTAAAAAAAAGAAACAACACTCCAGTTTTGGGCCGAAAAACCAGGCCTATATGGACCGCGCGGGAGCGAGCAACGACGACCGATCGCTGGCCAGCGATCGGTCGCCGGATCGGAAGCGTTTTCCAAAGAAAAAGATGGAAACGCGGGCGTGCGACCTATCGCTGCGCTGCGTTGCTTGCACGCGCGGGCATATGTGCCTCCGTTGCGTGCGTGACTGGCTCGGCTGCCCTGGCTGGTTAGTTTTTATTTTATTTTCTTTCCTTCTTTTATTCTTTACTAGCAGAAATGCCCGTGCGTTGCATCGGGATAAACAAGTATTCAAACGCCATGTGTGCGTTGCAACGGGAGAAAAGATCGAGTCGCAAAGGCCAACGTGGCTCCCTAAAAAATTTCATTAACCGACGAGTCAGCATAATTTCCGAGTATAGAAATAAATAGCCACATAATGTGCATCTATCAGACCTCGAATAGAAGCATTCTTCAGAAGTGCTCTAATTATTATAGTAGGTTTTAGGGACATGACTTGGGATTCCTGTGTTATAATGTGCAAGTTAGGCCATGTGAACTCTTGAACACTAATAAGAATAGAGAATCTAATTTATTTTTCCAGGAAAAATCAATGGAATTTTCTGGAAACAAAATTTTGAGATTCAAATTCAAACTATATAAGTAGGATCACAATTTTCAAAGATTTATTTTTAAACCCACTTTGCACTAAACATATGCGGTTGCAAAAACTAACCGACGAGTCAGCATAATTTCCGAGTATAGAAATAAATAGCCACATAATGTGCATCTATCAGACCTCGAATAGAAGCATTCTTCAGAAGTGCTCTAATTATTATAGTAGGTTTTAGGGACATGACTTGGGATTCCTGTGTTATAATGTGCAAGTTAGGCCATGTGAACTCTTGAACGCTAATAAGAATAGAGAATCTAATTTATTTTTCCAGGAATAAAATCAATGGAATTTTCTGGAAACAAAATTTTGAGATTCAAATTCAAATTATATAAGTACGATCACAATTTTCAAAGATTTATTTTTAAACCCACTTTGCACTAAACATATGCGGTTGCAAAAACATTTATAAATCAGGCAGTCAATTAAAAGCCACATAGCCAAGAGCATTCATAACTTTGGCACTCAGGCAAAAACAATGCAATTACATATTATTATGTTTCATACAACCAAAGAAAACTATCAATCGGCAAGCAAGAATACATGACACTACTGCCTCGTAACTGAAGGTGATGTAACTATCGATAGAGGCTAAACATAGCTCAAGAAACTGAAACTATACCTCTGAAAATTCTTCAGCAACATCACGTAAGGAGGAAGCAATCCAAAATCCAGGTGACCAACGCTGCACCCATCTTACTCAGGAGTAGCCAACCTGGACAACCGTGGCCTTGAGCCCTTGACCATTGCTTGTACCCCTTATCTTGTCGATGAACCATTGTCACAGGTCCCGCTGTCGATCGTGCTCGATGTCCCTCTACACACACGTGTGATGCCTTCTACATTACCAAGCCTTGACATGGAAGGATTGGCTCACTCCATTGCAGCCCATATGGACCCACAAGAAGTTATTGAGGACAGCTTGGTTTTATTTGGGTGAAACGAGCTCAGCAGTATGGACAGATCATCAGCTATCTGAAAATAAAAATCTTATTAGCGCAAGGTTGAAAGCGCGGTCGAGGAAAATTGACGGCGAGGTCAAAGTGATGGTGATCGTTGCTGCTTTCTTTTTTCGTGGAGGCCCGCAGCAGCTCAGATCTTATTTATCATCCTTAATCAGAATTTCTGCAAAAGAACTCCACCAATTGTTGCATCCTGTACTCACTTAGGTAAAATTACTGGACTGAAACGTGGACTTCGAACAAGTACATGAAAAATACCAATCCTCCACGTGAGCTCAGCTTATCGACAAGGACATCGCAGATCCCTGCACGCCCTATTCTGGGCTGCTGATTGCCATCTTCAAGTGGGTCACCGAGGGGCGCGACCATCATGAGCGACCTCTCCATCACAGCCGCAAGATCGTCCTGCTGACCAGAAGCTCACTTCACTTGCGGGGCCTTGCCACGGGGAGCTGGCCGTAGTCACGATCAGCGAGCAAGGGAGAGAGAAGAATCCTCCGCCGCCGTTCACCTGCCTCCTGTCCTCCCCGCTCACTCCCGCCGTGCCGCCGGTCAAGGAGACAGAGGAAGGCCGGCATTGTCATCTTCACGACTTCTGCGAGTCCCGACAGGGATGAGAACGCGACATGGAGCAGGTAACGAATCGTGCAAGCTCCGGATGTGTCCGTCAGGGTTCCTGCTCTTTGCGGTGGTCAAGCGCGGCGGAAGAGAAAATCGCCGCTGGCGTCTGCTCGATTTCCGGAAGGAATCGGGATCCCGATCTGATCTGATTTCGTGAGGAGGTTGCGTGGCCGGTGGCCCAGTTCTTTCCTTGCCTATATGGGTGTCGCGAAAAAAAACGAACCGTTTTTTGATTTGCGTTCCGGCGCTTCCGTGGCATTAGTGCGTAATATGAGGTTTGGTGGGAGGGTAAACCTGTCTAAAATAAAAAGTTGAACGAAAATTATGGCAGAAACCTTAGCTCCTTTATTATTAGGTATAGAAATCGTTTTAGGCCACCAAATTAATCAAACAAACTTTGGAAAGTTTGTAATCTACCCGGTATGATTTTTGGTCACTAATGATTACTCTTCAGTTCAAAATACAAACACAAGTACACACTTGTCGTATAGGCTATTTAGAAAAACAAGAAACGTAATTTGTATTTTTCCGAAATCAAACAATTTAATATTTTCCGACACTGAAAACCTTCCGCAAGTTTTATTTGAACATGGTTTTTGATTTAAAGTCGAAACGACTCAAATAATTTTATAAAACTAATATTGGTCAGAACCAAATTACAAAAACAATTATTATGCATATAACCCTTTATATGCCTACTTGGGCATTGATATTTCCAAATAAGGTTTGGGCCTTTTATCTCAAAATAAAATCTTATACGATTTCAAAACAATAAAATAGAAATAGTTTCGGTTTAAAAATATTTTGAAAACAATACTTTGTGAAAACTTATTTTGGGAAAGGCTTTTAAACAAAACTCAAAAAGTTTTAATTCCTTGTAAAATTTTAACAAAGACAAACAATTCAATCAACTTATTTAATAATTAAAAATTCTAAAATTTGGAAAATTTTGGGTTGTTACGATGACATATTAATCTACAACCGCAATGAATCTGATCATACTATTCATATTCGACATGTTTTGCAAGTGTTGCGTGATAATCAACTCTATGGTAATCTTGAGAAGTGCATATTTTGCAAAGATAAGGTCATATTTCTGGGTTATGTTGTCTCTAAGCATGGAGTAGAAGTAGATGTGTCTAAAATTGAAGCTATTCAAAATTGGCCTACTCCCATGAATGTGAGTCAAGTAAGAAGTTTCATGGTCTAGCTGGGTTTTATAGAAGATTTGTGCCTAACTTTAGTACTATTGTTGCACCTTTGAATGACTTAACTAAAAAGGGTGTTGTCTTTGAGTGGGGCGCATCCCAAGATCATGCTTTTGATGAATTGAAAAGATTGTTAACTTTTGCACCATTGCTTGCACTTCTAGATTTCAATAAGCAATTTGAGATTGAATGTGATGCTAGTGGTATTGGAATTGGTGGTGTGTTGATGCAAGAGGGTCGCCCAATTGCATATTTTTCTGAGAAACTTTCTGGTGCTAAGTTGAACTATCCTATATATGATAAAAAATTGTATGCTTTAATTAGAGTTCTTGAGGTTTGACAACATTATTTGTAGCCAAAAGAATTTATCATACATTCTGATCATGAAGCTTAGAAATATCTGAAAGCCCAATCTACTTTGCATAAGCGTCTTGCTAAGTGGGTTGAGTTCATTGAGTCTTTTCCATACATTATTAAGCATAAGAAGGGAAAAGATAATATTATTGCTGATGCTCTATCTAGGAAGAATATGATATTAACTCAACTTGATGTTAAAATTCCTGGATTAGAGATACTATGTGATTTCTATGCTACTGATCATGATTTGCTGAACCATATCGCTTGTGTGCTATTGGTAAAGCATGGGAAAAATATCACATACATGATGGGTTCTTGTCTAGAGCTAACAAACTATGTGTTCCAGAATCGTCTGTACGTTTGCTCTTATTGCAGGTATCTCATGCTAGATGTTTGATGGGTCACTTTCGGCGTGAGAAGACGCTACTCATGTTAGCTGACCACTTTTATTGGCCAAAGATGAGGCGGGATGTGGACAGTTATGTGAAGAGATGCATTACTTGCAACAAGTCCAAGTCCAAGCTGAAGCCTCACGGCTTGTATACTCCTTTACCGGCACCTACTACACCTTGGGAAGACATTGATATGGATTTTGTGTTGGGTTTGCCGCGTACTAAAAGAGGCCATGATTCTATATTTGTGGTAGTGGATAGATTCTCTAAGATGTCACACTTTATTTCCTGCCACAAGAGCGACGATACGTCGTATATTGCTAACCTGTTTTTCAGGGAGATTGTACGTCTACATGGAGTCCCGAAGACTATTGTTTCTGATCATGACGTGAAGTTTATGAGATACTTCTGGAAGACGCTTTGGAGAAAGCTGGGGACAAAGCTGCTTTTCAGCACTACTTTTCATCCCCAAACTGATGGTCAAACTGAAGTGGTGAATACGACATTGTCACAACTGTTGAGATCCATGATCAAGAAGAACCTGAAGGAGTGGGAAGAGTGTTTGCCGCATGTGGAGTTTGCTTATAACAGGGCGGTACATTCTACCACAGAGTTGTGTCCTTTTGAGGTGGTGTATGGTTTCAAACCATTACTCCGCTTGATTTGTTGCCTCTACCCATACATGAGAGAGTCAATATGGAGGCATCCAAGAGGGCAGATTTTGTGCGAAGATTCATGTGAAAACTAAAGAGTTGATAGAAAAGAAAGGCAAGAGCAATGCTGCAAGGATGAATAAGAAGCGGAAGGAGATGTTGTTCAAGCCTGGTGATATGGTCTGGGTATATTTTCGCAAGGATAGGTTCCCAAAACTACGGAAGTCCAAGTTGCTTCCTCGTGGTGCTGGTCCTTACAAAGTGCTTGCCAAGATCAATGATAATGCATACTCGATAGATCTTCCAGATGATGAGTTTGGTGTCAGTAATTCTTTCAATGTTGCTGATTTGACACCATATGACGGAGAAGACCTTGGAGCGTCGAGGTCGACGCCTTTTGAAGGGAGGGAGATGATGAGGACATCCCTACCACACTACTACCTCCGTCATTACAAGATGAAGATGATGCTGCTGTGAAGCTCAAGTCCAATGAAGTTAGGATTGGACCAATGACACGAGCTCGTGCGAAACTACTTAAACAACAATTGAACTTGTTCCTAAGTGATACTTTGATCGATGAGAACTTTATACTGCCTAAGTCGTATTACTTATGTATGATCAGGTATGAAGAGGAACCAAGCATCGCACGAGGAGGAGAAGAGCAGCTGGACAAGAAGCTGGACATGAAGCTGGACATGGAGCTAGACATGAAGACATCCCATGGACGCGCGAGGGAGGAGCGGGAGGCATGCGCGAGAGGAGGAGATCTTCAGGCCGGCGCCAGGCCCGGTCAGACCGGCCGTGACGCCGAGCCACCCGGTCCCAGTCCCGGTCGCTGGCCTCCACGCCGGATCAGCTCGGTCCAGACCGGCTCCCACACTTGTGCTAGCCGGGGCGTATCCAGTAATCCTGGACGCTTCACCCGCGGTCGCCACACGGTCCCAGGCCCGGTCCAAACCGGACGAGTCCGAGTGTGTCTCGACCAGATCTATTCTGGGTCGGTTATTTTCGTACTTTTTCGACCTGAGGTCGCCCTGAACCCCTATATAAGTGCCCAGGACGCCCCCAAAGTAGTTTTAGACCACGTTTAAGATAAACCCTAGTTCATAGTTGTTTGCTACGCAAAACTATTGATACCCACTCTCCAACTTGCATCGATCTGGAGTTTTATGCTACTGAAAGTTTGTGTGACCTGCTGTTCCATTGGGGATTAGAAGATTGCAATCTACCGCTTCGTGGTCGGCGGCTACGTGCGCAAGTGTGTGGAGTTGTGAATATCTTGCAGGGTTGAGAGCTGTTGCATTGGCGATAGGACTCAATCGAGAGACTTCGTCGGCGTCATACAAGTTATCTACCTCATATCATCGAATCCATCCGCTGCAATTCATCACGTGTTCATCACCACCCGGCGCTTACTGAGAAGATCGGGCAACCCCTTATCACCCTATGTAACCTAATCTATCCTGGCGGCCCACTCCCCCTCCTCTCCCCGGTGGCCCAACATCTCTTCGGACACGGACTAGGATTTCCCCGCTCCATTTAACTTGGAAGTAGCTCACCCCTGCCATGTTGTGCCATGTTAAGCAACCTTTAAAGTTGTCGGTAGAAATGCAACTCCAATCTAATTTGCTTGTTCGGGGTTCCGACTCCGATTAATTGGATAAGTTGCAACGCACCATCTTTGCCATGCCATGCATACCATCTTCATCATGCCGGATCTTCGTTCGTAGTAGTAAGAATTGCATCCGATGTTTGTTCTAGGATTTGCTTCTTTCCGGATAGGATCACGAAGTGGTGTTGTGAGATACAACAAGTCCTCCGGATGTTCTTCGACAATCTTTAACAGGCAAGCATTTCCTAAACTCCTGTCTCTGCAGGAGTCGCTCACCTATTTTATTTTGCCTTCTCCCTTATGCTAGCCTTGAGTTGCGTTCTTGCCACGTGTCCTATCCACTTGTTACCTCAAGCAGCCTATATTGCCTCCACCACCCTCCTACAGCTGTTGTTTGGTTATCGGGTCTGACTTGCGAGTCGTAGTGCATGCTAGTGCTGTTATATCTCGTCTTGCCATCGTTATCTTATCGGGTTATCTGTTGGGGAATCATGACACATGGTTTATGGATATATTTGTTGGAGATACTCATGCTTTACTTAATTGTTAACAACTAAAATTATAAGCATAGGCATCTGTGAGCCCTTTGAGAAAGCATCAGAACTTTGACTCGCTAATGTCCCCTAGGACCTAAGTTCTTGTTATCTGTTCCAAGATTGAGCGCTCTACCCGTACGTGTGGGCGATTATCGGGACCCCCATCACCCACTACCTTTCCTCGAGTCTGTTTATTGGGAGCCACAACCTTGGTTTTATTTGCCTATGCCATGTATGCCATGCTTTACTTATAGTTGCCTTCGGGTGTTTACTTTCTGTTACCTTCGAGTGTTTATATTCTGTATTATACCTTGCGGGACGTTTAGCGCAGCGTGTGGTTTGCACGCCTAGCCACCGGCGCAAACCTCTGAGTCCGTATCGGAGTACGGCCGAACTTCGTCACGGGTAGCTTAGTTGGGTGGCTCCCATTAAACTTTCTCTTGCATTGGGAACGGTCTTGTTGTGAGACTCCACCTGTAGTAAGTGGGTTCGAGCATGCGTATGGTTACTTTTGGGCAACCCCTACAGGGTGTACATCTTATCGATAAGCCGTGTCCGCGGTTATGGACGGCTTGGAATTGTATGGCTTGATCATAGAACAACTTACACCTTTATGTTGATGTTAATAATTTGCTTATAATTTGCGTAGTAATATATCATTACTACAACGGTTACCTAATAAAACTTGTCAACTGTGTGAGTGCCCTTGTTAGTACTTCTTCCTTTGTGAAGGGGGGATGCATCGTTCGGGTTATGTTTGCAGAGTATAGAACTGTTAGCTTATGCGCTCTCTCATCTTCTCTGATTAAACAAATGTTGTAGAGTGTCTCTATAGGTTTTTAGTGCTCGCGCGCTACCGCTTAACCCCACCATATTGTCTATGATGTCCTCTTGCGTCCTCTAAGTCCCCTGCGTGCCTCAAGTACAAAGGACGACTGGTTGACGAATGCATATACGTCTTGAAGTCTTGTTAAGTATGAACCCGTACTTATTGCTGCTTTGGGACATAACCGGGCAGGTATGAAGACATGTTCGATGAAGGCGATGTTAGCAAGGTTACCCTTCCGGCTTGGCCTAGGCAGGGTTATGGACGCCATCGTTTATCTTCAGGACTCTTAGTCCAATTTGTATCTTGGCCGTACTCGGACGTATTTGATCTTCTATATGAACTGGATCTTCGTATTGTGTATTTGTATCTTGACTCGTTGGAGTCGTTGTTGTGATATATGTTTCTTGTGGGCTCTATTGTAATCCTGTTGTAATGTTACCACTCGTGTTAATTCCTCTAGAGTCACGTGTGTGAATCGTCGAGCAGGTCGTGTCGGAGGGCGTTTCTTGATCGATATCGTGCGGATTTCGGAGGGATCGCTGGAATCCTCATGGTACCGTGTCCGGGGCGTCACACCGGTGCACCGACATTTGGCTGGCATTGTACTAGTGGAGGATGGAGGCCGCATAAGTAGCCATGGTCTGCTTGTCTAAACAGACTCTTGATAACGCGTGAAGCACACGTCCGTTGGGAACCCCAAGAGAAAGGTGTGATGCTTACAGCAGCAAGTTTTCCCTCAGTAAGAAACCAAGGTTATCGAACCAGTAGGAGATGAAGGTCACGTGAAGGTTGTTGGTGGAGGAGTGTAGTGCGGCGCAACACCAGTGATTCCGGCGCCAACGTGGAACCTGCACAACACAATCACAGTACTTTGCCCCAACTTAACAGTGAGGTTGTCAATCTCACCGGCTTGCTGAAAACAAAGGATTAAACGTATGGTGTGGAGAATGATGTTTGTTTGCGAAGAACAACAAAGAACAGAGATTGCAGTAGATTGTATTTCAGATGTAAAAGAATGGACCGGGGTCCACAGTTCACTAGTGGTGTCTCTCCAATAAGATAAATAACATGTTGGGTGAACAAATTACAGGTTGGCAATTGACAAATAAAGATTCATATACATATCATGATGATCACTATGAGATTTAATCAGGGCATTACGACAAAGAACATAGACCTCCATCCAGCATGCATCTATGCCTAAAAAGTCCACTTTCAGGTTAGCATCCGCACCCCTTCCAGTATTAAGTTGCAAACAACAGACAATTGCATTAAGTATGGTGCGTAATGTAATCAACACAAATATCCTTAGACAAAGCATTGATGTTTTATCCCTAGTGGCAACAGCACATCCACAACCTTAGAACTTTCTGTCACTGTCCCAGATTCAATGGAGGCATGAACCCACTATCGAGCATAAATACTCCCTCTTGGAGTTACAAGTATCAACTTGGCCAGAGCCTCTACTAGCAACGGAGAGCATGCAAGAACATAAACAACACATATATGACAGATCAATAATCAACTTGACATAGTATTCCATATTCATCGGATCCCACCAAACACAACATGTAGCATTACAAATAGATGATCTTGATCATGTTAGGCAGCTCACAAGATCTAAACATGATAGCAAAAGAGGAGAATACAACCATCTAGCTACTGCTATGGACCCATAGTCCAAGGATGAACTACTCACGCATCAGTCCGGAGGCGGGCATGGTGATGTAGAGCCCTCCGGTGATGATTCCCCCCTCCGGCAGGGTGTCGGAGGCGATCTCCCGAATCCCGAGATGGGATTGGCGGCGGCGGCCTCAACTTTTCCGTATCGTGGCTCTCGGTACTAGGGTTTTCGCGACGAAGAGTTTAAGTAGGCGGAAGGGCAGAGTTGGAGGGCGCCCGAGGGGCCCACCCCATAGGGTGGCGCGGGCCCCTCCTTGGCCACGCCACCCTATGGTGGCGGTTCCTCGTGGCCCCACTTCGTATCCTCTTCGGTCTGGAAACTCCGTGGAAAAATAAGACCGTGGGCTTTTGTTTCGTCCAATTCCGAGAATATTTCCTGTGTAGGATTTCTGAAACCAAAAACAGCAAATAACAGGAACTGGCGCTTCGGCATCTTGTTAATAGGTTAGTGCCGGAAAATGCATCAAAACATCATAAAGTGTGAACAAAACATGTAGGTATTGTTGATACGTCCATTTTGCATCACTATTTTATATCATAATTTGCTATTATTTATTGATATATTTCATATTTAGAGATGATACTTATGTTATTTCACCTATTTTGCATGTTTCATGATCATTGGAGAATTATTCACCGGAGTCAGGATTCTGCTGGAAAAAGCACCGTCAGGACACCATATTTCGGAAGATCGACAATTGACGGCAATTATATGAAAAATCATATTTTTCCAGAAGACGAAGGGAGCCAAAAGGAGGGGCCGAGAGGGTGGGCCCCCCCCATAGGCCGGCGCGGGCCCTGCGGCCGCGCCGCCATATGGGGAGGGGGCCCACAGCCCTCTCCCTCCTCTCCTTCGCGTACTTCTTCACCCCGAAAACCTAAGCCACGGGGAGTTAGGGAGAATAGCAGAGCCGCCTCTGCGGGGCGGAGAAACACCCGAGAGAAAGAGCTCTCCGGCGAATCCGCCGGGGAAATTCCTCCCGAGGGGGAAATCGACGCCATCGCCATCGTCATCGAGCTGGACATCATCTCCATCATCATCACCATCATCTCCATCATCATCACCGCCATCTCCACCGCTGGATCTCATCACCGCTGTAACAATTACGGTTGGATCTTGATTGTTTGATAGGGGAAACTCTCCCGGTATTGATTTCTACTTGTTATTGATGCTATTGAGTGAAACCATTGAACCAAGGTTTATGTTCAGATTGTTATTCATCATCATATCACCTCTGATCATGTTCCATATGATGTCTCGTGAGTAGTTCGTTTAGTTTCTTGAGGACATGGGTGAAGTCTAAATGTTAGTAGTGAATTATTGTTGAGTAGTATTCAATGTTATGATATTTAAGTTGTGGTGTTACTCTTCTAGTGGTGTCATGTGAACGTCGACTACATGATACTTCACCTTAATGGGCCTAGGGTAGTACATCTTGTATTCGTTTGCTAATTGTGGGGTTGCCGGAGCGACAGAAACCTAAACCCCCGTTAGTATATCGGTGCAGGAGGGATAGCAGGATCTCAGAGTTTAAGGCTGTGGTTAGATTTATCTTAATTACTTTCTTGTATTTGCGGATGCTTGCAAGGGGTATAATCACAAGTATGTATTAGTCCTAGGAAGGGCGGTGCATTAGCATAGGTTCACCCACACAACACTTATCAAAACAATGAAGATTAATCAGCCGTATGAAGCGAAAGCACTAGACTAAAATCCCCGTGTGTCCTCAAGAACATTTGGTCATTATAAGTAAACAAACCGGCTTGTCCTTTGTGCTAAAAAGGATTGGGCCACTCGCTGCAATTATTTCTCTCGCAATTTACTTACTCGTACTTTATTTATCTGCTATATCTAAACCCCCTGAATACTTGTCTGTGAGCATTTACAGTGAATCCTTCATCGAAACTGCTTGTCAACACCTTCTACTCCTCGTTGGGTTCGACACTCTTATTTATCGAAAGTACTACGATACACCCCTATACTTGTGGGTCATCAAGACTATTTTCTGGCGCCGTTGCCGGGGAGTGAAGCGCTATTGGTAAGTGGAATTGGTAAGGAAACTTTTACTGTACGTGCTGATTTTGTTTCTGCTTGCTGCTATAAGTCATTATGGAGAGATCCTCCCTTGAATTTCTATTTGGGAAATCTACTACTACTGCAACGGTAGTGGATGAGGCGCCAGGTGAGGAAGTAATACCATATAAAATACCTATGAAAATTATTGAACGTGTTGTGGATAACCGCTATGAAGGGATGGAACTGTTCATCCTGGAGATCATTTACTGTTTTTACATGAATTATGCGGGTTATTCAAATGTGCAGGTATTTCAATGGATGAAGTTAGGAAGAAATTATTTGTTATGTCGCTATCTGGTAAAGCGGCGCATTGGTATAAACTGCTGAAGGATGGGCGTTCTCTTGATTGGAAGGATATTGTGCCTCTATTTTACTCTAAATTTTATCCTCCAAGTGAAATTCACAAAGACCGCAACCGTATATATAATTTCTGGCCTCATGATGGAGAGAGTATTGCCCAAGCGTGGGGGAGATTGAAGTCTTTAATGCTCAAATGCCCCATTCATGAGCTTCCTGGTAATATTATCATTGATAATTTCTATGCAAGACTTCCTTTTCAAGATAAAACCTTGCTGGATACTGCTTGTTCTGGATCATTCACACGCAATAAAGAAGAGTTTAAATGGGACCTTCTTGATCGAATCCAAGAAAATACTGAAGGATGGGAGAATGACAAAGGTAGAGTGTCAGGTATAAATTATAATTATGAATGCATTGAAACTTTTATGGATACTGATGAATATCATAATATAAGTGCTACATATGGTCTTGACTCTCAAGTTGTTGCAAATATTTATAAAGCCTTTGCCTCTCATTTTGAATTGCCTAGGAAGAATTTTGATAAGTATCATGAACCATATAAAGATAAAGTTGATTCGCCTAAAGGTAAATGTATTGAAATTAAAACTATTGATCATGTTCTTCCTGAAGCTTATATTGAAAAAACTCCTTTCCCTGCTAAGATGAAAGAGTATTCTGTTATAACTAGTGTAGTTAATAAAAGTGCAAAGAAACCCATAGAACCTGAAGAACAAATAAAGGTTGAACCTGCTGTTGCAATAGTTAAAGATCTTGTGACTAAAAATGTGGAAGATGGTCATATTATTTTTTGTGAAGATGCTTCTAATATTGTTTCACATCCTAATAAGTCTAGGAAAGCCAGTGTTCATGTGCTCTCTGTTCGAAATGGTGATCATTGCTATTATGGTTTATGCGATATTGGTGCAAGTATTAGTGTCATTCCTTATGAGCTCTACACGGAAATTATGCATGAAATTGGTTCTTGTGAACTTGAAGATATTGATGTGGTTATTCGTCTAGCTAATAGAGAAACTATCTCTCCTATTGGTATTGTTCGAGATGTTGAAGTTCTATGTGGTAAGATTAAATATCCTGCTGACTTTTTGGTACTTGGTTCTGCTGCTAGTAAGTCTTGTCCTATTATTTTTGGTAGACCTTTTCTGAATACTTGTGGAGCCATTATAGATTGCAAGAAAGAGAAAATTGTTACTAAATTTGCTGGTGAATCTTATGAGTTTAACTTCTCTAAATTTGCCAAAACTCCTTATAAAGCTGATTTGCCTAATGATGATTTTAGAGTTGAACAGTGTGCATCTATTGCTCTTGCTCCTAGTAATCCTTTGCAGCAACATTTGGAGAATAGTGAGAGTGAAGTTTTTAGGGAAGAAAGGGATGAGCTTGATGAAATTTTCCTTCGTCAACCTATTCTTAAACATGACTTACCGGTTGAAGATTTAGGTGTAACACCACCACCAAAGGAAGATCATGTATTTGATTTGAAACCATTACCTGATAATCTTAAGTATGCTTATATTGATGATAAGAAAACATATCCTGTTATTATTAGTGCTAAGCTTTCAGATATTGAGGAAGAAAGGTTATTGGAAATATTGAAGAAACACCGAGGAGCTATTGGCTACACTCTTGATGATTTGAAGGGGATTTCTCCCGCTATTTGCCAACATGCCATCAATATAGAAGATGGTGCAAAACCTGTTGTTGAACATCAGCGTCGTCTAATTCCCAAGATGAAGGATGTGGTAAGAAATGAGGTATTAAAACTTCTTGAAGCAGGTATTATATATCCTATTGCTGATAGTAGATGGGTTAGTCATGTGCATTGTGTTCCTAAGAAAGGAGGTATAACTGTTGTGCCCAATGATAATGATGAGCTTATTCCTCAAAGAGTAGTTGTAGGGTATAGAATGTGCATTGATTTTCGAAAAGTTAATAAAGTTACTAAGAAAGATCATTACCCTTTACCTTTTATTGATCAAATGTTAGAAAGGTTGTCTAAAAATACTCATTTCTGTTTTCTTGATGGATATTCTGGGTTTTCACAAATTGCTGTTAGAGCTAAAGATCAAGAGAAAACCACTTTCACTTGTCCCTATGGAACTTATTCTTATAGGCGTATGCCTTTTGGTTTATGTAATGCTCCTGCTACTTTTCAAAGATGCATGTCTGCTATTTTTCATGGCTTTTGTGAAAAGATTGTTGAGGTATTCATGGATGATTTTTCTGTCTATGGGAATTCTTTTGATAATTGCTTGCGAAACCTTGATAAAGTTTTGCAGAGATGTGAAGAAACTAACCTTGTTCTTAATTGGGAGAAATGCCACTTTATGGTTAATGAAGGAATTGTATTGGGACATAAAATTTCTGAGAGAGGTATTGAAGTTGATAGAGCTAAAGTTGAAGCAATTGAGAAGATGCCCTATCCTAGGGATGTTAAAGGTATTCGTAGTATTCTTGGTCATGCTGGTTTTTATAGAAGGTTTATTAAAGATTTCTCTAAAATTTCAAAGCCTCTTACTAATCTTCTTCAAAAAGATGTACCTTTCGTTTTTGATGATGATTGTAAGGAAGCTTTTGAAACTCTAAAGAAAGCCTTAACAACTGCTCCTGTAGTTGAACCTCCTGATTGGAATTTGCCTTTTGAAATTATGTGTGATGCTAGTGATTTTGCTGTAGGTGTTGTTCTTGGACAGCGAGTAGATAAAAAATTAAATGTTATTCATTATGCTAGTAAAACTCTAGACGCTGCTCAAAGAAATTATGCTACAACTGAGAAAGAGTTATTAGTCGTAGTTTTTGCATGTGACAAGTTTAGACCCTATATTGTTGATTCAAAAGTTACAGTTCATACTGATCATGCTGCGATTAGGTACCTTATGGAAAAGAAAGATGCTAAGCCAAGGCTTATTAGATGGGTGCTTCTTTTGCAAGAATTTGATTTACATATTATAGATAGGAAAGGTGCTGATAATCCTGTTGCTGATAATTTGTCTAGATTGGAAAATATTACTTATGATCCTGTTCCTGTTAATGATAGTTTTCCAAATGAACAATTGGCTGTAATAAAGGTGAGCTCGCGAGATAGTCCTTGGTATGCTGATTATGCTAACTTTATTGTTTCAAGTATTTGCCTCCAACCTTTTCAGCTCAGCAAAGGAGGAAATTCTTTTATGATTTGAGGCATTATTTTTGGGATGACCCACACTTATATAAAGAAGGAGTGGATGGTATTATGCGAAGATGTGTCCCGAATATGAACAACAAGAGATATTGAGTAAATGTCATGGTAGTGTTTATGGAGGACATCACGCCGGAGATAGAACCGCACAAAAGGTTCTACAATCAGGTTTTTATTGGCCAACACTTTTCAAGGATGCAAGGAAGTTTATCTTATCTTGTGATGAATGTCAAAGAGTTGGTAATATCTCTAGACGCAATGAAATGCCTATGAATTATACTCTTGTTATTGAACCATTTGATTGTTGGGGATTCGACTTCATGGGTCCTTTCCCTTCTTCAGAAGGTAACACTCATATACTTGTCGTTGTTGATTATGTTACTAAATGGGTAGAAGCTATACCTACAAAAAGTGCTGATGGTGAGACCTCTATAAAAATGCTTGTAGATGTTATATTTCCTAGATTTGGAGTACCTAGATATATTATGACTGATGGGGGTTCTCATTTTATTCATGGTGGTTTTAGAAAAACTCTTGCCAAATATGGTATTAATCATAGAATTGCTTCAGCTTATCATCCTCAAACTAGTGGGCAAGTAGAATTATCAAATAGAGAAATTAAAGCTATTTTGGGAAAGACTGTTAATAAATCTAGAAAGAATTGGGCTAGTAAGTTAAAGGAAGCATTGTGGGCTTATAGAACTGCTTATAAAAATCCTATGGGAATGTCTCCTTATAAAATGGTTTATGGAAAAGCTTGTCATTTACCTTTAGAATTAGAGCACAAAGCTTATTGGGCTGTGAGAGAACTTAATAAAGATTTTAAACTTGCCGGTAAGAAGAGGTTGCTACAATTGAGTTCTTTAGATGAATGGAGAAGTGAAGCTTATGAAAATGCTAAACTTTTTAAGGAGAAGGTTAAGAAGTGGCATGATAGAAGAATTATTAAAAGATAATTTAATGTTGGAGATAAAGTCCTATTGTATCGGTCTCGTCTCAGATTTTTTGCAGGGAAATTACTCTCAAAATGGGAAGGACCATATGTTATTGAGGAGGTATATCGTTCAGGAGCAATAAAAATTAGCTCTTTGGAAGGTAACGCCACACAAGTAGTGAATGGACAAAGACTCAAGCATTATATTTCTGGAGATTCTTATAATGAAGATATTGATGTTATTCAAGTGATAACTCCGGAAGCTTTCATCAAAGATCAAATTGACAGTTCTGCAGAGTCCGACTTTGAATAGGTAACAGTTTTAGTAATAAAAAGTTCGGGTTTAGCTTTCCGAACAATATTTCTGCTGTTTATGGAAAATATGAAAAATTACGGGATCGAAACGGAGTGGAGGAGACGCGCGAGGGCCCGTCACCATAGGCCGGCGCGGGCCCCACCCTGGCCGCGCCGCCCTATGGGGACAGCCCCTCGGCGTCCCGTTTCCACTCGTTTTCGGCCTGGAACCTTCCTTTTGTCGTAAAAATATTTGCTATATAATCCCCCGATCTCCAGAGGTCCGTATATCGTTTTCTCGTCGTGTTTTGTTTCGAGCTGTTTTCTGCCAGGATCTATTTTTGATCTAGAAGCACCATGGTCTCCAACAACAAAGACAAGGAACCTTGGGAGGAAGAGATGGATGAAGGGGTCAATAAGGGGGAGAAGAAGATAGCATCAGCAAAAAGAGAGCGGGAAGCTATGGAGAGTAAGCCAATCTTGGTGGGATCGGTTAACACTGGGCGTTCTTTTTCTCATAACTTGCAGGGACTTCTTCCGCCTGCTCTTAGCCTCGACTCTTTCCCTTGTGTGGAGGAAGCAATACGGGTTACCGATGAGTTTTGTGATCAATATCGTGCTCTAAGAAGGGAAGTGGAGATACTTCAGGAGGAGAACCAGCGACTTCGCAGAATGCTGGAATATTACTCGATTCCCATCACAAGGCCGCCACCGCCACATTCGGATAACAATGAATCTCTTCGAGTTTTAGTGCAGAACTGCCAAACTGAGAAGCTGAAGCTGAAGGAGATCTTTAAGAAGCGCGAGAAGAATCCACCATCACCACCGAAGGAGTAAATTCATCATCGGTATTGGCATCCCCTTGGTTTGTTCCAAGCTTGGGGGAGTGCCGCGGTATCACATCATCACTATCTTTATCTTTTACTATCAAGTAGTGTCATATCATGAGTAGGGAAGTTATCATATGGAATAGTTTGCAGTGTGGAAGTATCTCTCTTAGTTGGTTATCTATGTATCCGTTGGTGTGAGTTATCGTTATGGAATATTAATGAGAAGTCTTATCATTTACTTTTTGCACACCTTATTTTAGTTTGCAATTTCTTTTATATGATTACTCTTGACATTAGTATTGATATCACTTTGGGAGCATCAAGTAAATCTATTTGGTTTTGGCAAACTTAGCATTGGTCAATAGCAACAACACCTTGATGTTTAAATAGAAAAGGGAAATACATGTAGATATATTACTCTATTATCTTTATGCTAATGAGTTTAGTATTCTGAAGTTAAAATTGCTTGTGCTTATGAGAAAGATGCATGATTGTTTCTATCACATGTATATTTGTTTGTTTCCCTCAACCTTTATGCTTGCTACCCAACCTTGCTAGCCAAAGACCTGTATTGAGAGGGAATGCTTCTCATACATCCATAACCTTAGACCAAACCCATGCCATTTGTGTCCACCATAATTACCTACTATGTGGTATTTTGCGCCACTCCAAGTAAATACTTCATGTGCTACCTTTAAATAATTCAAACTATATTACCCCTTATTTGTGTCAATGTTTTATAGCTCATGAGGAAGTATGTGGTGTTTTATCTTTCAATCTTGTTGGGCGGACTTTCACCAATGGACTAGTGGCACATCCGCTTATCCAATAATTTTGCAATAAGAGCTGGCAACGGGGTTCCCAGCCCCAATTAATAACTTTCATTAATAATTCTCTTCACATGTTTTGCCCTGATTTATCAGTAAGCAACTTAATTTTGCAATAGACACTCCTCCATGGTATGTGAATGTTGGAAGGCACCCGAGGATTCGGTTAGCCATGGCTTGTGAAAGCAAAGGTTGGGGGGAGTGTCATCCATAATAAAACTAAAATACATGTGTAAACAAAAGAGAAGGGGGATGATCTACCTTGCTGGTAGAGATGACGTCCTTCATGGGAGCCGCTCTTGGAAGGTCTGTTTGGCAAGGGGGTTAGAGTACCCACTACCATTCGTTGACAACAACAAACACCACTCAAAATCTTACTTTTATGCTCTTTATATGATTTCAAAACTTGAAAAGCTCTAGCACATGATTTAATCTCTGCTTCCCTCTGCGAAGGGCCTATCTTTTACTTTTATGTTGAGTCAGTAAACCTATTTCCCTCTATCTTAAGCAAGCAATTGAGTTGTTGTGAACCAACCATTTATGCTATGATTTAGTTAATCATGTCTTTTATGCTTTCTTGTTTAGTACAAATTTTATCTGAATGAATATGACTTTGAAAGTTATCAATGATTATGAGGAGATTGTTATGATTGAGGATGAAAGCCCTGCTATATAAATTCTAATATGAAAGCTTTGCTTAGAAGATAAGTACAATCCGTTAGTAGTTCTCTGACCAAGAACAAAGTTTGCCATAACCGTTTATGATTTCCTATGCACCTCTATTTGTGATTTCTCTTTACTTATTTCAAGTTGAGTTATATGAAGAGAATGTTTACTAGAATATCTTGTGTGAATCAATATGATGCTTCTTGTCCGTATTTTATTTATCGACTCTTCACTCCATAAACATGTGGTCTTGTTTATTGAGCTCAGTTTCGCTTGGGGACAAGCGAGGTCTAAGCTTGGGGGAGTTGATACGTCCATTTTGCATCACTATTTTATATCATAATTTGATGTTATTCATTGATATATTTCATATTTAGAGATGATACTTATGTTATTTCACCTATTTTGCATGTTTCATGATCATTGGAGAATTATTCACCGGAGTCAGGATTCTGCTGGAAAAAGCACCGTCAGGACACCATATTTCTGAAGATCGACAATTGACGGCAATTATACGAAAAATCATATTTTTCCAGAAGACGAAGGGAGCCAAAAGGAGGGGCCGAGAGGGGCCGCCATGCCCCCCCATATGCCGGCGCGGGCCCTGGCCGCGCCGCCATGTGGGGAGGGGCCCACAGCCTCTCTGGCCTCCTCTCCTTCGCGTACTTCTTCACCCCGAAAACCTAAGCCACAGGGAGTTAGGAGAATAGCGAGCCGCCTCTGCGGGGCGGAGAAACACCAGAGAGAAAGAGCTCTCCGGCGGGCAGGAATCCGCCGGGGAAATTCCCTCCCGGAGGGGGAAATCAACGCCATCGCCATCGCCATCGAGCTGGACATCATCTCCATCATCATCACCATCATCTCCATCATCATCACCGCCATCTCCACCGCTGCATCTCGTCACCGCTGTAACAATTAGGGTTGGATCTTGATTGTTTGATAGGGGAAACTCTCCCGGTATTGATTTCTACTTGTTATTGATGCTATTGAGTGAAACCATTGAACCAAGGTTTATGTTCAGATTGTTATTCATCATCATATCACCTCTGATCATGTTTCATATGATGTCTCGTGAGTAGTTCGTTTAGTTCTTGAGGACATGGGTGAAGTCTAAATGTTAGTAGTAAATTATTGTTGAGTAGTATTCAATGTTATGATATTTAAGTTGTGGTGTTACTCTTCTAGTGGTGTCATGTGAACGTCGACTACATGATACTTCACCTTTATGGGCCTAGGGGAGTACATCTTGTATTCGTTTGCTAATTGTGGGGTTGCCGGAGCGACAGAAACCTAAACCCCCGTTAGTATATCGGTGCAGGAGGGATAGCAGGATCTCAGAGTTTAAGGCTGTGGTTAGATTTATCTTAATTACTTTCTTGTATTTGCGGATGCTTGCAAGGGGTATAATCACAAGTATGTATTAGTCCTAGGAAGGGCGGTGCATTAGCATAGGTTCACCCACACAACACTTATCAAAACAATGAAGATTAATCAGCCGTATGAAGCGAAAGCACTAGACTAAAATCCCCGTGTGTCCTCAAGAATGTTTGGTCATTATAAGTAAACAAACCGGCTTGTCCTTTGTGCTAAAAAGGATTGGGCCACTCGCTGCAATTATTTCTCTCGCAATTTACTTACTCGTACTTTATTTATCTGCTATATCTAAACCCCCTGAATACTTGTCTGTGAGCATTTACAGTGAATCCTTCATCGAAACTGCTTGTCAACACCTTCTGCTCCTCGTTGGGTTCGACACTCTTATTTATCGAAAGTACTACGATACACCCCCTATACTTGTGGGTCATCAATTGTCATAAAACTAGCATGGAACATAAAAAATTATAGATACGTTGGAGACGTATCAAGCATCCCCAAGCTTAGTTCCTACTCGCCCTCGAGTAGGTAAACGATAACAACAATAATTTCTAAAGTGACATGCTACCAACATAATCTTGGTCAACATTATTGTAAAGCATATGAGATGAATGGAGTGATTCGAAGCAATAGATTGCTAACAAAGAGATAATGACTAAACAACTGAATCATATAGCAAAACTTTTCATGAATAGTACTTTCAAGACAAGTATCAAAAAGACTTGCATAAGAGCTAACTCATAAAGCAATAGATTCAAAGTAGAAGGTTTCGAAGCAACACATAGGATGATTAAGTTTCAGCAATTGCTTTCAACTTGTAACATGTATATCTCATGGATAATTGTCAACATAAAGTAATATAACAAGTGCAATAAGTAAACATGTAAGAATCAATGCACACAGTTGACACAAGTGTTTGCTTCTAAGATAGAAAGAAGTAGGTAAACTGACTCAACATAAAGTAAAAGAAAGGCCCTTCGCAGAGGGAAGCATGGATTACTATTTTTGTGCTAGAGCTTTTATTTTGAAAACATAGAAACAATTTTGTCAACGGTAGTAATAATTCATATGTGTTATGCATAAAACTTCCTACAAGTTGCAAGCCTCATGCATAGAATACCAATATTGCCCGCACCTTGTCCTAATTAGCTTGGATTTACATGGATTATCATTGCATAACATATGTTTCAACCAAGTGTCACAAAGGGGTACCTCTATGCCGCCTGTACAAAGGTCCAAGGAGGTAAATCGCATTTGATTTCTCGTTTTTAATAGATCTCAACTTAGGACATCCATATCGAGACAACATAGAAACCAGATAATGGACTCCTCTTTAATGCATAAGCATTCAACAACAGATAACATTCTCATAAGACATTGAGGATTAATGTCCAAACTGAAAACTTCCACCATGATACATGGCTTTGGTTAGCGGCCCAATGTTCTTCTCTAACAATATGCATACTCAAACCATTTGATCATGATAAATCACCCTTACTTCAGACAAGACGAACATGCATAGCAACTCACATGATATTCAACAAAGGTGTAAAAAGTTGATGGCGTCCCCAGAAACATGGTTATCGCTCAACAAGCAACTTATAAGAACTAAGATACATAGCTACATATTCATCACCACAATAGTTTTTAAGCTATTTTCCCATGAGCTATATATTGCAAAGACAAAGGAATGAAATTTTAAAGGTAGCACTCAAGTAATTTACTTTGGAATGGCAGAAAAATACCACATATAGGTAGTTATGGTGGACACAAATGGCATGGGTTTTGGCTCAAGGTGTTTGGATGCACGAGAAGCATTTCCTCTCAGTACAAGGCTTTGGCTAGCAAGGTTGTTTGAAGCAAACACAAGTATGAACAGGTACAGCAAAACTTACACAAGAACATATTGCAAACATTATAAGACTCTACACTGTCTTCCTTGTTGTTCAAACACTTTTACCAGAAAATATCTAGACCTTAGAGAGATCAATCATGCAAACCAAATTTCAACAAGCTCTACGGTAGTTCTCCACTAATAGATTTAAACTACATGATGCAAGAGCTTAAACATGATCTATGAGAGCTCAAAACAATTGCCAAGTATAAAATTATTCAAGACCATATGAAACATTTTCTGATTCCAGCCAAATAGCAATCAACGAAGCAGTTTTCAGCCTTCGCCATGAACAATAAAGCAAAACTAAGAACACAAGTGTTCAAATGAAAAAGCGGAGCGTGTATATCTCCAATACAAAGATTGCTGGGATCCAACTTTATTCAAACCAAAACAAAAATAAAAGCAAAAAGACGCTCCAAGTAAAGAACATAAAATGTGATGGAATAAAAATATAGTTTCACTAGAAGTGACCTGATAAGTTGTTGATGAAGAAGGGGATGCCTTGGGCATCCCCAAGCTTAGATGCTTGAGTCTTCTTGAAATATGCAGGGATGAACCACGGGGGCATCCCCAAGCTTAGACTTTTCACTCTTCTTGATCATATTGTATCATCCTCTTCTCTTGACCCTTGAAAACTTCCTCCACACCAAACTTAAAGCAAAATCATTAGAGGGTTAGTGCATAATCAAAAACTCACATATTCAGAGGTGACATAATCATTCTTAACACTTCTGGACATTGCACAAAGCTACTAAAAGTTAATGGAACAAAGAAATCCATTCAACATAGCAAAAGAGGCAATGCGAAATAAAAGGCAGAATCTGTCAAAACAGAACAGTCCGTAAAGACGAATTTTTCTGAGGCACTTAACTTGCTCAGATGGAAAAACTCAAAACTAATGAAAGTTGTGTACATATCTGAGTATCACGCACGTAAATTGGCAGATTTTTTTGATTCTTCTACAGAGAGAAGGACGCGAATTCATGACAGACAGCAATTCTGTTTCTGCGCAGTAATCCAAATCTAGTATCAACCTTACTATAGAGACTTTACTTGGCACAAAAACATGATAAGGAGAGGTTGCTACAGTAGTAACAACTTCCAAGACTCAACAAAACAGTAGTAAAATAAAACCATGGGTTATCTCCCAAGAAGTGCTTTTCTTTAACGCCTTTCAGCTAGGCGCAGAAAGTGCAAATCAAGTAACATCAAGAGAAGAAGCATCAACATCATAATTTGTTCTAATAATAGAATCAAAAGGCAACTTCATTCTCTTTCTAGGGAAGTGTTCCATACCTTTCTTGAGAGGAAATTGATACTTAATATTTCCTTCTTTCATATCAATAATAGCACCAACAGTTCGAAGAAAGGGTCTTCCCAAGACAATAGGACAAGATGCATTGCATTCAATATCCAAGACAACAAAATCAACGGGGACAAGATTATTGTTAACCGTAATGCGAACATTATCAATCCTCCCCAAAGGTTTCTTTAGAGAATTTTCAGCAAGATTAACATCCAAATAACAATTTTTCAATGGTGGCAAGTCAAGCATATCATAAATTTTCTTAGGCATAAATACTTGCACCAAGATCACATAAAGCATTACAATCAAAATCATTGAATTTCATCTTAATGATGGGCTCCCAACCATCTTCCAACTTCCTAGGAATAGAAGCTTCAAGTTTTAATTTCTCTTCCCTAGCTTTAATGAGAGCATTTGTAATATGTTTTGTAAAGGCTAAATTTACAGCACTAGCATTAGGACTTCTAGCAAGTTTTTGTAAGAACTTTATAACTTCATAAATATGACAATAATCAAAATCTAAACCATTATGATCTACAGCAATGGGATCATTATCCCCAATATTTTGAAAAATTTCAGCAGTTTTATCACAAACAATTTCAGCAGTTTCAGGCAATTTTACACGCTTTGCACTAGGAGTAGAAACATTGTCAACACCAATTATTTTACCATTGATAGTAGGAGGTTTAGCAACATGTGAAGAATCAACATTACTAGTGGTGGTAATAGTCCAAACTTTAGCTACATTATTTTCTTTAGCCAGTTTTTCCTCTCTTTCTTCTCTTTCCCACTTAGCATGCAATTCAGCCAACATTCTAATATTATCATTAATTCGAACTTGGATAGCATTTGTTTTAGCAAACTTAGTATCTTTAACTTCATCAGGCATAACTTTAAGTTTTAAAAGATCAACATCAAGAGCAAGACTATCAACCTTAGAAGCAAGAACATCAATTTTACCAAGCTTTTCCTCAACAGTTTTATTAAAAGCAGTTTGTGTACTAATAAATTCTTTAAGCATGACTTCAAGACCAGAGGGTACACTCTTATTATTGTTGTAAGAATTACCATAAGAATTACCATAACCACTACCATTATTAGAAGGATATGGCCTATAGTTGTTGTTACCATAATTATTCCTATAAGCATTGTTGTTGAAATTATTATTCTTAATGAAATTCACATCAACATGTTCTTCTTGAGCAACCAATGAAGCTAAAGGAACATTATTAGGATCAATATGAGGTCTACCATTAGCAAGCATAGACATAATAGCATCAATCTTATCACTCAAAGAAGAGGTTTCTTCAACAGAATTTACCTTCTAACCTTGAGGAGTTCTTTCAGTATGCCATTCAGAGTAATTGATCATCATATCATCAATAAGATTTGTTGCGGCGCCTAAGGTGATGGACATAAAAGTACCTCCAGCAGCTGAATCCAATAAGTTCCTCGAGGAAAAATTCAATCCTGCATAAAAGGTTTGGATGATCATCCAAGTAGTTAGTCCATGGGTAGGGCAATTCTTTACCAAAGATTTCATTCTCTCCCATGCTTGAGCAACATGTTCATTATCAAATTGCTTAAAATTCATAATGCTACTTCTCAAAGATATAATCTTAGCAGGAGGATAATATTTACCAATAAAAGCATCTTTACATTTAGTCCATGAATCAATACTATTTTTAGGCAAAGAAAGCAACCAATCTTTAGATCTTCCTCTTAATGAGAAAGGAAACAATTTTAGTTTTATAATATCACCATCTATATCCTTATACTTATGCATTTCACAAAGTTCAACAAAATTATTAAGATGGGCAGCAGCATCATCAGTATTAACACCAGAAAATTGCTCTCTCATAACAAGATTCAGTAAAGCTGGTTTAATCTCATAAAATTCTGCTGTAGTAGCAGGTGGAGCAATAGGAGTACTTATAAAATCATTATTATTTGTGCTACTGAAATCACACAACTTAGTATTTTCAGGAGTACCCATTTTAGCAGTAGTAAAAGTAAAATAAGCAAACAGAATAAAGTAAAGACAAGTAACTAATTTTTTTGTGTTTTGATATAAAGCAAGTAAACAAGACAGAAAGTAAAGCAACTATTTTTTGTGTTTTTGGTATAAAGCAAACAAGACAGAAAATAAAATAAAGTAAAGCAAGACAAAAACAAAGTAAAGAGATTGGATGTGAGAGACTCCCCTTGCAGCGTGTCTTGATCTCCCCGGCAATGGCGCCAGAAAAAGAGCTTGATAACGCGTGAAGCACACATCCGTTGGGAACCCCAAGAGGAAGGTGTGATGCGTACAGCACAAGTTTTCCCTCAGTAAGAAACCAAGGTTATCGAACCAGTAGGAGATGAAGGCCACGTGAAGGTTGTTGGTGGAGGAGTGTAGTGCGGCGCAACACCGATTCCGGCGCCAACGTGGAACCCGCACAACACAATCACTTTGCCCCAACTTAACAGTGAGGTTGTCAATCTCACCGGCTTGCTGAAAACAAAGGATTAAACGTATGGTGTGGAGAATGATGTTTGTTTGCGAAGAACAACAAAGAACAGAGATTGCAGTAGATTGTATTTCAGATGTAAAAGAATGGACCGGGGTCCACAGTTCACTAGTGGTGTCTCTCCAATAAGATAAATAACATGTTGGGTGAACAAATTACAGGTTGGCAATTGACAAATAAAGATTCATATACATATCATGATGATCACTATGAGATTTAATCAGGGCATTACGACAAAGAACATAGACCGCCATCCAGCATGCATCTATGCCTAAAAAGTCCACTTTCAGGTTAGCATCCGCACCCCTTCCAGTATTAAGTTGCAAACAACAGACAATTGCATTAAGTATGGTGCGTAATGTAATCAACACAAATATCCTTAGACAAAGCATTGATGTTTTATCCCTAGTGGCAACAGCACATCCACAACCTTAGAACTTTCTGTCACTGTCCCAGATTCAATGGAGGCATGAACCCACTATCGAGCATAAATACTCCCTCTTGGAGTTACAAGTATCAACTTGGCCAGAGCCTCTACTAGCAACGGAGAGCATGCAAGAACATAAACAACACATATATGATAGATCAATAATCAACTTGACATAGTATTCCATATTCATCGGATCCCACCAAACACAACATGTAGCATTACAAATAGATGATCTTGATCATGTTAGGCAGCTCACAAGATCTAAACATGATAGCACAAGAGGAGAAGACAACCATCTAGCTACTGCTATGGACCCATAGTCCAAGGATGAACTACTCACGCATCAGTCCGGAGGCGGGCATGGTGATGTAGAGCCCTCCGGTGATGATTCCCCCCTCCGGCAGGGTGCCGAAGGTGATGTGGGCTGAGCCCGTGTGGGTTGCCCGATCTCACGAATTGACCCGGGTGAGTGTGATTGCGGAGGGGATTCGCGGGGAAGTGGATGAACGCGAAGAACTCGATACAAACACACGCACACAACACAATCGGTTTGTCCTCGTTGGCCCGAACCACCAACTCGATAGAAGTTGCAGGAAAAGACCTTTCGGTAGAAGTCCCGCAAAAAGATCGACGAATCGAAATCCTATAGATCTAGAAGGGTGAAAAGACCAAATCGATAGAAGTGCAAGCAAAAGACCCAAAAGGTAGAAGTGCAAGCAAAAGACCAATATTGGTAGAAGTCACCAAAGAGATACAATAGGATTCGATCGGAGCCCGGGTGGTACAATAGAAATTAATCTAAGGTGGGGGTTTCCCAAATCCACAAAGGGATAATAGAGGCATAAGCCAATTCATCTAAACATCATCTCTCCCTCATGAAGGTGGGGGTAGGTTCCTATATATAGGTAGGGGGCCGAAGGGGTAAGTTACAAGCCAAAGGGGCTGAGATCTGGCTGAGGTTCGACAGGGCGGAAGTTCCGGTCGCTGAGGGCGGAAGTTCCGGTCGGGGGCGGAAGTTCCGGCCATGAGGGGCGGAAGTTCCGGTCGCAGTGCGAGCATCTTCAGTCTTGGATGGAATCTGGGCGGAAGTTCCGGCGGTGGTGGGCGGAAGTTCCGGCCTGGAGCGTCCAACTCCTCTTTCTCCTTCTCTTCCATGCTTCCGTGACATCGGCCTTGCGTCCTCGGGTCTCCATGGCATCCTCTCTTCCCTCCATACTTATCGTCGAGTTCCTATCATCAAGATATGACGGAGTATGAAGTAGCATATCGTTCCACATAGGCGATTGTAGACACGCGTAAAGGAGAAGATTCACCTTTGCGTGTCGTCTTGGCGATGAAGCATATGATGCGGTGAAGACCGAAGGTCGGGCTGCATCATCTCCCCCCACTTGAAAAAGAGTCGTCCTCGACGATAGCTCTTCATGAACTTGTATAGGAGGTAGATGACAACCACGCTTGAATGTCCCGTCACTTGTCAAGAGCCCTATCAATAGCACAAGAGAAGCAAGAGAACACTCAAAGCGTAGCCAATGTTCAACGGATTTAGCAATATGTCCCAAGTATAAGGAGGTCACCTTAGCATAATGTCGGTGTGCTCTCATTGAGAGATCTTGTGTAGTAGATGTATGGGGTTGAACCCATTCGTTGACGCTCATCCACAAGTCACTTGTACCTTCACACAACAAAGACCAAGCAAAGTATGTTTGTGTGTGATATTGGAGCACATCATCGATGACATGTCCTTTCATGTTCACAACACCGTTAGCACAACACAAATTTATCAAGAACAATGCATGTGCAAGGTCAATGTGTAAGAACTCCGTATGAACATCTTCCAAATGTGTAAACACAAAAAATCCAAATTGTGAGACGACCATGATGTCCATCTCATGTAGAAACTCATTTTCATTGTTGCACTCAAGGCATCGGAAAGAGAAATTGTTCAACATCCTTGAAGCAATAAGTGGAGAATGTGGCCAAAACGCATGAGGTAGAGTGTTCAAAATAGCATCAACATGTGTGCACACAAACCATTGGAAAGAGAAATTGGTCCTCATATTTGGTGCAACACACAACATATCATCCAAAAAGTTCACCAAGAAAACATTTACACAACCGTGTGTGCCAACAAACCAAATGCAAGAGAAATTGTTCAACTTGTTTGAGGCAACACCAACGGTAAGAATCACATCGTCATGCTTGCCAAAGAACCATGAGAAAGAGAAATTGTTCGGCATGTTCAATGCAAAGCATGGGAAAGGTATTAGAGCCGGGTTCGATCTTGAACTCACTTGTATTATGCTCTCAAGAGCTCTCTTTGTCAACTCGTGCTCAATCGAGGTTGACATTGGCATTCTTGTACCTACACACACAATAGGCAAAGCAAAGAACGTGTGTGCATGGTATATGAACACATCATCCATCATGATGGTCCATCTCTTTTGCACATCACCATTAGCATTAAGCAAAGCATTATAATAGATATGGTGAATATGCGGGGTAAACACATGAACATGCTCATCATGGATATAGGCAAAGTCTCCAAAATTTGAGAGAGCTATGGGGGCAATCTCATTTACAAGCATATTAATATCATTGCAAACCAAGCATTGGAAAGAGCAAGTATTCAACATTTTGGTTGCATTAATGGGAGAGTATTGCAAGCATCTAGAGCAAAACATGTTCAACCTTTTATCATTATTGTCGACAAACCTATGGAAAGAGCAATTGTTCGGCAAGGTTGTCACAACACAAGCATCATCATCATCATTGCAAGCAATACATGTGAAAGAGCAATTGTTCAACATATTGCAAGCAATAGGAGAGAAGGTTAAACTCTCATAGCATGGCATGATCAAATTGTCACAAGCAAGTAATTCCACATGATCAACAATGTTATCAAGCAAAGCATCACATGGAGGAATGAACGAAGCATATGACATAGCAATTGTATCATCAAGATCATGCATGCACTCATAAGTCATCATGTCCACTAGTGGGATCATGGCATCATCAACGCCTATATTGGTACCTTTGTAGTCCCGCTCATATGAGGTAGGTGTTGTGGAAGTGGTAGGCTCCATGTGGCCTTCATGTTCATCTTTAAGCAAGCATGGTGTGATAGCATCATCTTCATGCACCATGTACATCTTCTTTTCCGTGATCGGCTTCTCGTCATCCATGGAACCTAATGAGACATAAGAGAACACACTAGAGGTAGAGGGTAAGTTGTTAGAATTTGAAATGGCCTCACATGACCTATCAACTACCACTCTCATCTCACTTGGTGTATCACTCATGCTCTCGAAGTGGAGGCACTCAAGCTCACATATAGTGGAGTCACTCATCTCACATATAGTGGAATCGCTCATCTCACATATAGTGGAGTCCCTCATCCCCATGGCAATGACGTCGTCGATGTCCGAGCAACCTAGCAAAGAGGAAGACAACACAAGTGGAGTAGAGGTTAAGTTGTTAGAAATCAAAGTGTCCTCACTCGACTCATGGGGTGTGTCACTCTTGCTCTCAAGGTGTTTGAAGTAGGATTTGCACTCGGCTTTGTCTTGGAGGGTCATTGTGGCTTCTCGAGCATCTAGCTCGGCAAAGTAGGCTCTCATCTCGGCTTGTTCTTGTGGTGTCATTTTGGGTGGCTCTCACTAGGATGGGTGTATGTATGGTGGAAAGAGAACTACCAAAAGGTCAAAACTCACAACAAAATCGAGAAAATGGTTCAAGTTAGAGAATAACCGATATGTACTCACACACACACTCAAAGCACACGCAAAAGGCTAAGAACTCTATATGGTGGTAGGTGAGGAAGTGGATAGCAAACGAAAAGAACCAAAGAAAATGTCTATTGTCAAATGTGGGTAAGATCCAAAGTCAAATGTCAAAAGCGGTGATCTATGTCAAGGAAACACGGAAACGCACACAAGGAAGAACAATGGGGTTAGCGCGACCAAGGAAGTGAGCAAGTAACAAGGATGGTCCTAACGAAGACTATTAGCTCGGTGTCGCGCCAACACAAGAGAGACCGTAGCTTGGTTGCATATGAGAGAAGCAACTAGATTTGCACAAGATGTCACTCTTCTCTTTTCTCTCTTAGTGCGTACAAGCTTTGCACTCCTTTATATCGGTGGACACACACTTTTTTTCTATTTTATTTTATTTTCTTTTTTTTCACTTTTTTTCTATGCTTAGAAGCTTTATTTTTATCTATGTCACACTTTTCTTCTTTTGTGTATCTTTCTCACCGAGCTTACTTCGGAGCTTTGCTCAACACAACGCGCACACACACCCTCTCACGGTCGTGACACTTGTGCAATGCTTCGCAACACTCGGAAAGCTACTCTCAATGGGATAGGTACACAAAGAAAGAAACGGGGCTACAAGGGGTGGGGCAAGTTATACCTATTGATGTTAGGCGGTGTCAAGCACACAAACTTGCGATGATCGAGGTGGTGTCGATGATGGTGTCGAAGTTGCGCCGGAATCCGGGGTGCCAAAGGTGTCGTCGCGGTGTTGGTGTAGGCGCGGAAGCGGAATAGACAACCAATGCACTCCACAAGGAAATCCGAACACAAAAGTCAATGCCCGAAAAGTTGGGTCAAAACGAGCGGTCAAAAGTTGGGTTCCAAAAATTGTCAAAAATTAGAGGTGGGCTATGTGGAGTATATGGATAATGTTGTTAAAGTTTGGAGTCAAACGGGCTCCGGAAAGTTGTCAAAATTTGGGGCAAAAAGAAGAGTCAAATGGGCTCGGGAAAATTGTCAAAATTTGGAATCAAGATGATGGAATTATGGTCAAAATTTGAGGTCAAACGGGCTTCGAAAAGTTGTCAAAAGTTGGATCAAAGTTGGGGTCAAAAGTTGCTGAAATTAGGTCAAAACTGGAGTCTGGGCGGAAGTTCCGGCCTACTTTCGGCCAACTTCCGAAAATACGCTGCTAGTATCCAGGGACTAGTGCGAGTCAGATTGTTGTTTTCGGAACAAGGGCGGAAGTTCCGGCCGACCCGATGTACCGCTGATTTTGGCCGGTAGTTCCGCTGGGCGATTTTTTCTGGAAAATTTCTTGCGCGGAAACGATGATGTGCTGATGCGATTTGCTGTAGAAAAGAGATGGTTATGTGCATGCACGCATGGCTGGTTCTTGCGCGCAGGATTGAGCTAAGGCGTGGGCAGCAGCTTGCGCTTGGAGCAGCAGTGATGCGTGCGCGGGGAGCAGAGCAGCTAGTGGTCGAGCGAGGCGTGAGCAGCTGGTGGCACGCGGTGGGCTCGGGCGGTTTGTCTGGGTGCGCGCGGCAGTGGCGATGGGGCGTGCGGGGCGTGGGCGGAAGCTGGAGGCCGGCGGTGTGGCTTGCGTGTGGAGCGGCGGAGGTGGGCGGAGCCAGGGGCTGTGCGGCGCGCGGGGGTGAGCGTGGGCCGGGGCGGGAGGCGCTGCGGCGGTTCTGCGAGCGATGCGGCCGTGGACCTTGCGGCGGCTGTGGCCTGAGGTGGGCGCTCGAGCTGGTGGCGTTTGGAGGCTGGAGCAGCGTGGTGGTGGGCGGATGCAGGCGCGACGATGGTGTGTTGTAGCAGGAGCGAGCCAAACGGAGGTGGAAGATCAAGGATTTGTGCTGATTTTGCCCGAGCGGAAGTTCCGGTGGGAAAGGCCGGTAGTTTCGGAAACTGTAGATTTTTCGGATCTGAGATCCAGGCGATGAACTGCACGAACACGGGGCGAAAAATAGAGCAGAAATGGATGGATGTCAAGGGGCAAACGATGGAATTGACTGGTAAAAATTGGAGGGATGATAGATCAACACCAAAGACAAAAGATCTGTGGACCAAAACCACAAACAACGCAACAAATTCAGAGATCCAAATTCGAGCTATTTTTTGGGGAAATTTTTTGGGAAAAATTTTGGGCGAAATTGGTGGAATCGGAGGGTCAAATCCGTGGCAACCTTTGCCCTGATACCATATGATGCGGGCTGAGCCCGTGTGGGTTGCCCGATCTCACGAATTGACCCGGGTGAGTGTGATTGCGGAGGGGATTCGCGGGGAAGTGGATGAACGCGAAGAACTCGATACAAACACACGCACACAACACAATCGGTTTGTCCTCGTTGGCCCGAACCACCAACTCGATAGAAGTTGCAGGAAAAGACCTTTCGGTAGAAGTCCCGCAAAAAGATCGACGAATCGAAATCCTATAGATCTAGAAGGGTGAAAAGACCAAATCGATAGAAGTGCAAGCAAAAGACCCAAAAGGTAGAAGTGCAAGCAAAAGACCAATATTGGTAGAAGTCACCAAAGAGATACAATAGGATTCGATCGGAGCCCGGGGCGGAAGTTCCGGTCGCAGCTCTTCAGTGCGAGCATCTTCAGTCTTGGATGGAATCTGGGCGGAAGTTCCGGCGGTGGTGGGCGGAAGTTCCGGCCTGGAGCGTCCAGCTCCTCTTTCTCCTTCTCTTCCATGCTTCCGTGACATCGGCCTTGCGTCCTCGGGTCTCCATGGCATCCTCTCTTCCCTCCGTACTTGTCGTCGAGTTCCTATCATCAAGATATGACGGAGTATGAAGTAGCATATCGTTCCACATAGGCGATTGTAGACACGCGTAAAGGAGAAGATTCACCTTTGCGTGTCGTCTTGGCGATGAAGCATATGATGCGGTGAAGACCGAAGGTCGGGCTGCATCAGGAGGCGATCTCCAGAATCCCCCGAGATGGGATTGGCGGCGGTGGCGGCTCAGTAACTTTTTCCGTATCGTGGCTCTCGGTACTAGGGTTTTCGCGACGGAGAGTTTAAGTAGGCGGAAGGGCAGAGTTGGAGGGCGCTCGAGGGGCCCACCCCATAGGGTGGCGCGGGCCCCTCCTTGGACGCGCCGCCCTATGGTGGCGGATCCTCGTGGCCCCACTTCGTATCCTCTTCGGTCTTCTGGAAACTCCGTGGAAAAATAAGACCGTGGGCTTTTGTTTCGTCCAATTCCGAGAATATTTCCGTGTAGGATTTCTGAAACCAAAAACAGCAGAAAACAGGAACTGGCGCTTCGGCATCTTGTTAATAGGTTAGTGCCGGAAAATGCATCAAAACATCATAAAGTGTGAACAAAACATGTAGGTATTGTCATAAAACTAGCATGGAACAAGAAATTATAGATACGTTGGAGACGTATCAACTCTTCACCGGAAGAGGAGTCAACGACCTCCACGCGGAACTTGTCCAGCATCCTCCACATGTCCATCTGTGTGGGTAGCAACTGCGGATCAATGTCCGCGCACAATAGCGCCCAAAACACGAGTAAGAAACCTACCGGCGTAATTGACAGAACATGTCGTGGTTTGTACCTTAATCCTTTCGCATCAGACCACAGGATCAAATCCCATGTCTGTCAATTTAATTCTCTTCTTTTTGTTCTCAATCCATGAATCAGATCCGGCGCTACCAATGGGCCTCGGCCTAGATTCTCTTCTGCAGCAGTACATCGCCCGCGCGGCCCGGTCTTTCCCATCGCCGATGCAGACCAGATCCGGCCCAGAACATGGCAGGTTCAGCCCAGTTCGTCCTCGCCCTTTTTCTGTTTTTCCTAAAAATTGCAGTAATTATGTAATTCTTGCTAAAATCATATCTCCTAAACCATAACTCGAAATAAAAAGTGTTATATATGAATTTTGATCAGAAAAATGTGCTGAACATAAATATGTCATTCATATACCTGTTTGCATCTCGCATCATGTCGCGACGTGATAGTTTGTGCATTTCACCTCACATATATGCGGAGTATTTCGGACACCGACTAGGATTTCCCTGGTCCATTTAACTTGGAAGTAGCTCACCCTTGCCATGTTGTGCCATGTTAAGTAACCTTTGAAGTTGTCGGTAGAAATGCAACTCCAACCTAATTTGCTTGTTCGGGGTTTCGACTCCGATTAATTGGATAAGTTGCACCGCACCATCTTTGCCATGCCATGCATACCATCTTCATCATGCCGGATCTTCGTTCGTAGTAGTAAGAATTGCATCCGATGTTTGTTCCAGCATTTGCTTCTTCCCAGATAGGATCACGAAGTGGTGTTGTGAGATACGACAAGTCCTCCGGATGTTCTTCGACAATCTTTAACATGCAAGCATTTCCTAAACTCCTGTCTCTGCAGGAGTCGCTCACCTATTTTATTTGCCTTCTCACTTATGCTAGCCTTGAGTTGCGTTCTTGTAACGTGTCCTATCCACTTGTTACCTGATGACCCACAAGTATAGGGGATCGCAACAGTCTTCGAGGGAAGTAAAACCCAATTTATTGATTCGACACAAGGGGAGCCAAAGAATATTTGTAAGCCTTAACAATGAGTTGTCAATTCAGCTGCACTGGAAACCGACTTGCTCGCAAGAGTTTATCAGTAGCAATAGTTTTATAGCAGAGGTAGGGAAATATAAACAGTGTAATAAAGACAGCAGTGATTTTAGTAAACAACAGGATTAAAATACTGTAGGCACGGATGGATGAACGGGCGTTGCATGGATAAGAGAACTCATGTAACAATCAAGGCAGGCATTTGCAGATAATAATAAACGGTATCCAAGTACTAAACAATCCATAGGCATGTGTTCCGTATATAGTCGTACGTGCTCGCAATGAGAAACTTGCACAACATCTTTTGTCCTACCAGCCGGTGGCAGCCGGGCCTCTAGGGAAACTACTAGCAATTAAGGTACTCCTTTTAATAGAGTACCGGAGCAAAGCATTAACACTCCGTGAACACATGTAATCCTCATATCACAGCCTTCCCCTCCGGTTGTCCCAATTTCTGTCACTTTGGGGCCTCGGGTTCCGGACAGCAATATGTGTATACAACTTGCAGGTAAGATCATAAAACAATGAATATCTTCATGAATCAATAACATGTTCAGATCTGAAATCATGGCACTTGGGCCCTAGTGACAAGCATTAAGCATAACAAGTTGCAACAATATCATAAAAGTACTAACTACGGATACTAGGCACTATGCCCTAACAATCTTATGACTATTACATGATCAATCTCATCCAATCCCTACCATCCCCTTCAGCCTACAGCGGGGGAATTACTCACACATGGATGGGGGAGTCATGGATGGTCGATGGAGAGGCGTCGGTGGTGATGATGGTGATGATCCCCTCCAATTCCCCGTCCCGGCAGGGTGCCAGAACGGAGTTTCTGGTCCCGAGACGGAGTTTCGCGATGGCGGCGGAGTTCTGGACGTCTTCTGGAAATATGGTCGAACCCCCCTGCGTTTTTAGGTCGAAAGCCTTAAGTAGTCTAGAGGAGAGCGTCGGGGGGCGGCCGAGGCGCCCTCACCATAAGGCGGCGCACCCCCCCTCCAGGCTGCGCCGGCCTATGGTGTGGGGGCCGTGGGCCCCCCTGGCTTGCCCTTTTGGCCCCGTGAGTTCTCTGTGAAAATAGGCCCATTGCGATTATTTCCGGGGATTTTCCTGAAAGTTGAGTTTCTGCACAAAAATAAGACACCAGTGCAATTCTGCTGAAAACAACGTTAGTCCGTGTTAGTTATATCCAAAATACACAAATTAGAGGCAAAACAATAGCAAAAGTGTTCGGGAAAGTAGATACGTTTTGGACGTATCAACTCCCCCAAGCTTAGCTTATTGCTTGTCCTCAAGCAATTCAGTTAACAACTGAGTGCGATAAAAGAACTTTCACGAACACATTTGCTCATATGATGTAAATATTCTCATGATATGGACGAGTACTTAGGCAATTCATAATAAGATACATGCAAATAAAGTCATCTAATAGCTGTGTCAATCATGAAAGAGATACCAACAAACTAATAACAAGCATCATGAAACACTTCCATAAGCAGGATTGCAATGTTCATAGAAAGATATGATAAAGTGGTATCTCGCTTGCCTGTATTTGTACAGCAAAACATAAATGCCCATGCACCTCTGAATTTCATGGAAAGACTAGAAGTAAAGATTATCAAAGATAAAAGCATCAAAGTTATACCACAACTGATCATATTTTGGGACAAGCATATTATACTAAGAATGACAGTTATGCTCTCAAGAAGGTGCTCAAAGAAAGGATGGTGACTCAACATAAAAGTAAAAGATTGACCCTTCGCAGAGGGAAGCAGGGATTAACATGTGCTAGAGCTTTTCATTTTTTAAAGACAGAAGTAAAATTGTTTTGAGAGGTGTTTGTTGTTGTCAACGAATGATAGTGGGTACTCTAACTACCACGTCAACCAGACTTTCAAGAGCGGCTCCCATAAAGGACGTTATCTCTACCAGCAAGGTAGATCATCCCTCTTCCCTTTTGTTTACACATGCAATTTAGTTTCATTATGGATGACACTCCCCCCAACATTTGCTTACACAAGCCATGGCTAACCGAATCCTCGGGTGCCTGATACGTCTCCAACGTATCTATAATTTCTGATGTTCCATGCTAGTTTTATGACAATACCTACATGTTTTGTTCACACTTTATATCGTTTTGATGCGTTTTACGGAACTAACCTATTGACGAGATGCCGAAGTGCCAGTTCGCTGTTTTTGGTTTCGTAAATCCTAGTAAGGAAATATTCTCGGAATCGGACGAAATCAACGCCCAACATCTTAGAATCACACGAAGCTTCCGAACACCCGAGAGCCACTGAGGAGGCCCCGTGGGCCCTGATGATAGGCGCGGCCCAGGGGCGCGCCCCCCTGTTGTCTGGTCGCCTCGTCAGCCCTCCGACTCCGCCTCTTCGCCTATTTATGGGTCCCTGACCTAAACCTCGATACAAATAAGCCACGGTACGAGAAAAGTTCCAGAGCCGCCGCCATCGCGAAGCCAAGATCTGGGGGACAGGAGTCTCTGTTCCGGCACGCCGCCGGACGGGAAGTGCCCCCGGAAGGCTTCTCCATCGACACCACCGCCATCTTCACCGCCATCTCCATCAACGCTGCTGCTCCATGATGAGGAGGGAGTAGTTCTCCCTTGAGGCTAAGGGCTGTACCGGTAGCTATGTGGTTAATCTCTCCCTCTGTACTCCAATACAATGATCTCATGAGCTGCTTTACATGATTGAGATCCATATGATGAGCTTTGTATCGCTACTAGTTTATGTGCTACTCATGTGATGTTATTAAAGTAGTCTATTCATCCTGCATGGTGTAATGGTGACAGTGTGTGCATCGTGTGGTTCTTGTCGTAGATTATGATCATAATCTCTTGTAGGTTATGGAGTTGATTATCGCTATGATAGTATTGATGTGATCTATTCCCCCTTTCATAGTGTAATGGTGACAGTGTGTATGCTATGTTAGTACTCGGTCTATTTTGCAAAGATCTATTATGCTCTAAGGTTACTTAAACATGAATATCGAATGTTGTGGAGCTTGTTAACTCCGGCATTGAGGGTTCGTGTAATCCTACGCAACGAATGGTGTTCATTATCAAACAAGAGTATATGTAGCACAAGGAAGAGAACTTATTTATTATGTGATCAATGTTGAGAGTGTCCACTAGTGAAAGTATGATCCCTAGGCCTTGTTTCCACCACAAAGAATTGCTTCCCACGCCAGCAAGCTATTTTCTGGCGCCGCTTGTTTACTGTTTTACTGCATCTTTACTTTCTGCAATATTACCACCATCTATACCACCTGTGTTTTACTATCTCTTCGCCGAACTAGTGCACCTATACATCCGACAAGTGTATTAGGTGTGTTGGGGACACAAGAGACTTCTTGTATCGTGATTGCAGGGTTGCTTGAGAGGGATATCTTTGACCTCTTCCTCCCTGAGTTCGATAAACCTTGGGTGATCCCTTAAGGGAAAACTTGCTGCTGTTCTACAAACCTCTGCTCTTGGAGGCCCAACACTGTCTACAAGAATAGAAGCACACGTAGACATCAAGCTATTTTCTGGCGCCGTTGCCGGGGAGGTAAGGTAAAAGGCACTCGTACTCCGGTCCAGGTAACTAAGTTATTTTCTGTTGCCGTTGTAAGTGCTCGAAGCTATTTCCTTTAGATCCTGCAATTGCATCTTTTGGTTTCTTGTTTACACTAGTTAGGCATAATGGAAAGCAACAGTGAGCTTTTATTTCTATTTCCTGAGTTAAGACATGGATTGTTTGCTGCGAAAATTAAAAAACCTATGGAATCTTATTTGCATGCTAGTAGCAATGATATTAGTATGAACGCTTTGAACACCATTGTTGTTAATGATATGGAAAATTCTAAGCTTGGGGAAGCTGGTTTTGATGAGCATGATATTTTTAGTCCCCCAAGCATTGAGGAGAAAATTTTCTTTGATGATACTTTGCCTCCTATTTATGATGATTATAATGATAGTGGTCTTTTGGTGCTGCCTACTATGGAGAGTAAATTTTATTATGATTATACTATGCCTCCTACACTTGATAAGAATAATAATGATAGCTACTTTGTTGAATTTGCTCCCACTACAACTAATAAAATTGATTATGCTTATGTGGAGAGTAATAATTTTATGCATGTGGCTCATGACAAGAATGTTTTATGTGATAGTTATATTGTTGAGTTTGTTCATGATGCTACTGAAAGTTATTATGAGAGAGGGAAAAACATGGTTATATGCATCTTAATAATATTAAGTTTCCCCTCTTTATGTTGAGAATTTTGAAATTGCGCTTGTGTTGCCTTCCTATGCTTGTCACTTTGTTTTTCATAAATTTATTTGTGTACACGATTCCTTTTCGTAGGAAGTGGGTTAGGCTTAAATGTGTTTTGAATTTGCTCCTTGATGCTCTCTTTTGCTTCAACTCTTAATTCTTGCGGGAGTATCATTAAAATTACTGAGCCCATCTTAATGGCTATAAAGAAAGAACTTCTTGGGAGATAACCCATGTGTTTGTTTTGCTACTGTTTTGTTGAGTTTTGGAAGTTGTTTACTACTGTAGCAACCTCTCCTTATCAAGTTTTTGTGCCAAGTAAAGTCTCTATGGTAAAGTTGATGCTAGATTTGGATTGCTGCGCAGAAACAGCATTGCTGTCTGTCACGAATTCGCGCAGAAGTCTCTGTAAAAAAATCAAAAAAATCTGCAAATTTACGTGTGTGATCCTCAGATATGTACGCAACTTTCATTAGTTTTGAGTTTTTCCGTTTGAGCAAGTTAAGTGCCCCTTCCAGATTCGTTTTTACGGACTGTTCTGTTTTTGACAGATTCTGCCTTTTATTTCGCATTGCCGCTTTTGCTATGTTGAATGAGTTTCTTTGTTCCATTAACTTTCAGAAGCTTTGTGCAATGTCCAGAAGTATTAAGAATGATTGTGTCACCTCTGAACATGAGAATTTTTATCATGCACTAACCCTCTAACGAGTTTGCTTGAAGTTTGGTGTGGCAGAAGTTTTCAAGGGTCAAGAGAAGAGGGTGATATATGATCAAGAAGAGTGAAAAGCCTAAGCTTGGGGATGCCCCCGTGGTTCATCCCTGCATATTTCAAGAAGACTCAAGCGTCTAAGCTTGGGGATGCCCAAGGCATCCCTTCTTCATCAACTTATCAGGTTTCTTCTATTGAAACTATATTTTTATTCAGTCACATCTTATGTACTTTACTTGGAGCGTTTGTGTGCTTTTATTTTTCGTTTTGTTATTTTCATTCTCTGAATAAGTTCATCCTTGTGTGGGAGAGAGACACGCTCCGCTTTTTCATATGAACACTAGTGTTCTTCGTTTATGCTTTTAATGTTCAAGGGCGAAAGTTGATCGCTTCACTTGTTGCTATTTGGTTGGAATCAGAAAATGCTTCATATGGTCTTGAATAATTTGATACTTGGCAATTGTTTTGAGCTCTCATAAATCATGTTTAAGCTCTTGCACCATGTAGTTTAAATCTAGTAGTGGAGAACTACTGTAGAGCTTGTTGAAATTTGGTTTGCATGATTGGTCTCTCTAAGGTCTAGATATTTTCTGGTAAAAGTGTTTGAGCAACAAGGAAGACAGTGTAGAGTCTTATAATGCTTGCAATATGTTCTTATGTAAGTTTTTGTATACGGTTCATACTTGTGTTTGCTTCAAACAACCTTGCTAGCCAAAGCCTTGTACTGAGAGGAAATGCTTCTCGTGCATCCAAAACCTTGAGCCAAAACCTACGCCATTTGTGTCCACCATATCTACCTACTATGTGGTATTTCCTGCCATTCCAAGTAAATACTTCATGCGCTACCTTTAAACAATTCAAAAGCTATTATCTCTTATTTGTGTCAATGTTTTATAGCTCATGAGGAAGTATGTGGTGTTTTATCTTTCGATCTTGTCATTTACTTCTGACAGACTTTCACAATGGACTAGTGGCTCATCCGCTTATCCAATAATTTTGCAAAAAGAGCTGGCAATGGGGTTCCCAGCCCCAATTAATTAACTTGCATTAATAATTCTCTTCACATGTTTTGCTCTGATCTATCAGTAAGCAACTTAAATTTGCAAATAGACACTCCTCCATGGTATGTGAATGTTGGAAGGCACCCGAGGATTCGGTTAGCCATGGCTTGTGTAAGAAAAAGGTTGGGAAGAGTGTCATCTAATAAATAAAACTAAAGTACATGTGTAAACAAAAGAGAAGAGGGATGATCTACCTTGCTGGTAGAGATAACGTCCTTCATGGGAGCCGCTCTTGAAAGTCTGGTTGATAAGGTAGTTAGAGTACCCATTACCATTCGTTGACAACAACAAACACCTCTCAAAATTTTACCTTTATGCTCTCTATATGATTTCAAAACTTGAAAAGCTCTAGCACATGATTTAATCCCTGCTTCCCTCTGCGAAGGGCCTATCTTTTACTTTATGTTGAGTCAGTTTACCCATTTCCTTCCATCTTAGAAGAAAACACTTGTGTCAACTGTGCATTGATTCTTACATACTTGCTTATTTGCATTCATCATATTACTCTGTGTTGACAATTATCCATGAGATATGCATGTTGAAAGTTGAAAGCAACCGCTGAAACTTATATCTTCCTTTGTGTTGCTTCGATGCCTTTACTTTGAATTTATTGCTTTATGAGTTAACTCTTATGCAAGACTTTTTGATGCTTGTCTTGAAAGTACTATTCATGAAAAGTTTTGCTATATGTTATCTATTTGTTAGCAAACTATAGATCATTGCTTTGAATCACTCCATTCATGTCATATGCTTTACAATAATGTTGATCAAGATTATGATGGTAGCATGTCACTTCAGAAATTATTTGTGTTATCATTTACCTACTCGAGGGCGAGTAGGAACTAAGCTTGGGGATGCTTGATACGTCTCCAACGTATCTATAATTTCTGATATTCCATGATGTTTTGTTCACACTTTATATCGTTTTGATGCGTTTTCCGGAACTAACCTATTGACGAGATGCCGAAGTGTCAGTTCATGTTTTCTGCTGTTTTTGGTTTCAGAAATCCTAGTAAGGAAATATTCTCGGAATCGGACGAAATCAACGCCCAGCATCTTAGAATCACACGAAGCTTCCAGAACACCCGAGAGCCACCAGAGGAGGGCCCTGTGGGCCCTGATGATAGGCCGACGCGCCCGGGCGCCCCGTTGTCCGGTCGCCTCGTCACCTCTAACTCCTCTTCGCCTATTTAAGGGTCCCTGACCTAAACCTCGATACAAATAAGCCACGGTACGAGAAAAGTTCCGAGCTGCCGCCATCGCGAAGCCAAGATCTGGGGGACAGGAGTCTCTGCCGGCACGCCGGGACGAGGAAGTGCCCCGGAAGGCTTCTCCATCGACACCACCGCCATCTTCACCGCCATCTCCATCAACGCTGCTGCTCCATGATGAGGAGGGAGTAGTTCTCCCTTGAGGCTAAGGGCTGTACCGGTAGCTATGTGGTTAATCTCTCTCTGTACTCCAATACAATGATCTCATGAGCTGCTTTACATGATTGAGATCCATATGATGAGCTTTGTATCGCTACTAGTTTATGTGCTACTCATGTGATGTTATTAAAGTAGTCTATTCCTCCTGCATGGTGTAATGGTGACAGTGTGTGCATCGTGTGGTTCTTGTCGTAGATTATGATCATAATCTCTTGTAGGTTATGGAGTTGATTATCGCTATGATAGTATTGATGTGATCTATTCCCCCTTTCATAGTGTAATGGTGTTACCTGCCAAAACCCACCGGCGAGCAATGGTTAAGCAACACGAAGAGCCGGGAGGCTCCCAAGGCCGCTTAGTGGACCCTGGCACCTCGCGTCGTCCCGCAAATCTTCCAGCCACGTCCTGGCGATTGCTAGGGCGTGCCACCTGACCTAGACCCGATCAGGAAGGTGTTAGATTGCTTCGATTGTTCCTGCATGGTAGACACGTAAACATTAAATACGAGCCCTATCGGCTCTCAGGTTGCCCTGTGGATCGGCTCAAAGAGCCGATCGCCCCATGGTTCACGTTGGATTTGCAATGACATGGGGATCCTGCTTGATCAAAACAAAGCTAAAACGATCTACGACAGTTTAGGGTTTTCACCGCATAACCGGAACGTCCTACGCGTGATCGGGCCTAGCAGATACGGAAGATGATGAAAACTACCCCTACAAGAGGCCTAAAAACCAACATAACGTCAATTCCCGGAACATCCCTTGTAGGAACGGTAAACAACACCTAACGCACTACCGGATCGTCCGACCCCAACATAAGGCCTAACTATGCAGATATTAAACTAATCCTTGCGGAACAAGGAGCAACTATAACAGATCGGATCTACTAAGTAACGAACAAGCAAGATGCTGCCCTTACACCCGGATAGGTGTAAGGGCAGCTAGGTGTCGAGGGACGGCATTGCCACGCAGATATGCACGAGAAAGCATCAATGCAAGCCCCTAAACACCTAATGATAAGTAGTGCTGCTCGCCATCAACAACGCTTCAGCACGAGCAGCACAAGGTAGACGAATAAACGTGTACTGCCTAGATCGCGAGATGCGATCTAGGCAGCATGATGCTTACCCGGAAGAAACCCTCGAAGGAAGGGGTGGCGATGCGCCTGATTTGTGTTTGTTGAACGATGATTGTCCTCCTTTTCCGATAACCCTAGATACATATTTATAGTCCAAGGGACTTTCTAATTGAGGCGTGCACCTAACCGTGCACGGGCAAAACTCTATCTTTTAATCTAAACTAGAATACGATCCACTATATTAAGATACACGGGCAATTTAGCCCAAACTCTTAGCGCAAGGCCGCTTCAAAGGTGCTCCACGTGTAATCTTCAAAGCCCATCTTTACTTACGGCCCACCTCCTGATTTGGCCAAAATCTGGTGATAACAAATGGTGACAGTGTGTATGCTATGTTAGTACTCGGTCTATTTTGCAAAGATCTATTATGCTCTAAGGTTACTTAAACATGAATATCGAATGTTGTGGAGCTTGTTAACTCCGGCATTGAGGGTTCGTGTAATCCTACGCAACAAATGGTGTTCATTATCAAACAAGAGTATATGTAGCACAAGGAAGAGAACTTATTTATTATGTGATCAATGTTGAGAGTGTCCACTAGTGAAAGTATGATCCCTAGGCCTTGTTTCCACCACAAAGAATTGCTTCCCACGCCAGCAAGCTATTTTCTGGCGCCGCTTGTTTTTTTGCATCTTTACTTTCTGCAATATTACCACCATCTATACCACCTGTGTTTTACTATCTCTTCGCCGAACTAGTGCAACTTGATGACCCACAAGTATAGGGGATCGCAACAGTCTTCGAGGGAAGTAAAACCCAAATTTATTGATTCGACACAAGGGGAGGTAAAGAATACTTATAAACCTTAACAACTGAGTCAATTCAGCTGCACCTGGAAAAGCACTAGCAACAGGGGTGATGTGAAAGTAGCAGTGATATGAGAGCAATAGTAACAGTAACACAGCAGCAGTAGTAGTAATATGAGAGCAATGGTACCAGAAAATAGTTGACATGTAGAACGAGTATATGATGATGAAAGATGGACCGGGGTTCCCAGCTATCTACACTAGTGGTAACTCTCCAATAACAAGTGTCGGGTGAACAAATTACAGTTGGGCAATTGATAGGATTGATAAGGCATTAAGAAAGAACATCAATTCATTAATCATGTAGGCATGTTTTCCAATTATAGTCGTACGTGCTCGCAATGAGAAACTTGCACAACATCTATTGTCCTACCAGCCGGTGGCAGCCGGGCCTCAAGGGAATCTACTGGATATTAAGGTACTCCTTTTAATAGAGCACCGGAGCAAAGCATTAACACTCCGTGAAAACATGTGTCCCTCACATCACCGCCATCCCCTCCGGTTGTCCCGATTTCTGTCACTTCGGGGCCTTTGGTTCCGGACAGTGACATGTGCATACAACTTGTAGATACAATCTAAGCAATAATTATAGAGCTCAAATCTAAGATCATGCCACTCGGGCCCTAGTGACAAGCATTAAGCATAACAAGATTGCAGCAACAATAACTTCACAAACTTTATAGATAGACTAATCATAATGTATCATCCATCGGATCCCAACAAACACAACACCGATTACATCAGATGAATCTCAATCATGTAAGGCAGCTCATGAGATCATTGTATTGAAGTACATGGGGAGAGAATACCAACTAGCTACAGCTAGAACCCGTAGTCCATGGGGGAACTACTCACGGAGCATGATGGAGGCGATGGCGTTGATGGAGATGGCTTCCGGCACTTCCCCGTCCCGGCAGGTGCCGGGACGAGACTTCGTCCCCCGAATTGAGTTTCGCGATGCGGCGGCGCCCGAGTCTTTTTGGAGTTTCGTCAATTGGTACTGTGTTCTTAGGTCGAAAGGGGTTAAATAGGCGAAGAGGCGGCGCAGAGGGTCGACAGGGTGGCCTCCCCATAGGCCGGCGCGGCCGGGTCCGGCCGCGCGGCCCTATGGTGTGGGGGCCCCCGGCTCTCCTCCGACTCCTTCGGTGTTCTGGAGCCTCCGGGAAAAATAAGATCTTTGGCGTTGATTTCGTCCAATTCCGAGAATATTGCCCGAACAGCCTTTCTGGAACCAAAAACAACAGAAACAGGAACTGGCACTGTGGCATCTTGTTAATAGTTTAGTTCCGGAAAATGCATAAAAACATTATAAAGTGCAAGCAAAACATGTAAGTATTGTCATAAAACAAGCATGGAACATCAGAAATTATAGGTACGTTGGAGACGTATCAGCATCCCCAAGCTTAGTTCCTGCTCGTCCTCGAGTAGGTAAACGATAAAAAGAGTAATTTCTGTAGTGACATGCTACTTACATAACCTTGATCATACTATTACAAAGCATATGAAATGAATGAAGTGACTCAAGGCAATGATCTATAGTTGCTAACAAATAGGTAACATATAGCAAAACTTTTCATGAAGAGTACTTTCAAGACAAGCATCAAAAGCCTTGCACAAGAGTTAACTCATAAAGCAATAGATTCAAAGTAAAGGCATCGAAGCAACACAAAGCAGTTGCTTTCAACTTTCAACATGCATATCTCATGGATAATTGTCAACACAAAGTAATATGATGAATGCAAATAAGCAAGTATGTAAGAATCAATGCACAGTTGACACAAGTGTTTGCTTCTAAGATGGAAGGAAGTAGGTAAACTGACTCAACATAAAGTAAAAGAGTGGCCCTTCGCAGAGGGAAGCATTGATTGCTATATTTGTGCTAGAGCTTTGGTTTTGAAAACATAAAGAGAGCATAAAAGTAAAGTTTTGAGAGGTGTTTGTTGTTGTCAACGAATGGTAATGGGCACTCTAACCCCCTTGCCAGACAAACCTTCAAAGAGCGGCTCCCATTTTATTTTATTTTTGGGTGGCACTCCTTCCAACCTTTCTTTCACAAACCATGGCTAACCGAATCCTCGGGTGCCTGCCAACAATCTCATACCATGAAGGAGTGCCTTTTTATTTTAGTTTTATTATGATGACACTCCTCCCCACCTTTGCTTTCTCAAGCCATGGCTAACCGAATCCTTCGGGTGCCGTCCAACAATCACATACCATGGAGGAGTGTCTATTTTTGTTAATTAATTTGGGACTGGGAATCCCATTGCCAACTCTTTTTGCAAAATTATTGGATAAGCGGATGAAGCCACTAGTCCATTGGTGAAAGTTGCCCAACAAGATTGAAAGAAAAACACCACATACTTCCTCATGAGCTATAAAACATTGACACAAATCAGAGGTGATAAATTTTGAATTGTTTAAAGGTAGCACTCAAGCAATTTACTTTGGAATGGCAGGAAATACCACATAGTAGGTAGATATGGTGGACACAAATGGCATAGTGGTTGGCTCAAGGATTTTGGATGCATGAGAAGTATTCCCTCTCGATACAAGGCTTAGGCTAGCAAGGTTATTTGAAGCAAACACAAGTATGAACCGGTACAGCAAAACTTACATAAGAACATATTGCAAGCATTATAATACTCTACACTGTCTTCCTTGTTGCTCAAACACTTTTACCAGAAAATATCTAGACCTTAAGAGAGACCAATCATGCAAACCAATTTTAACAAGCTCTACGGTAGTTCTCCACTAATAGGTTTAAACTACATGAAAAAAAACTTAATCATGATCTACTTGAGAGCTCAAAACAATTGCCAAGTGTCAAATTATCCAAGACATTATGAGGCATTTTCTATTTCCAACCAAATACCAATAAGTATTGTAGCTTCCAACTTTTATCATTGAACATTAAAAGTAAAACGAAGAACAAGTGTTCATATGAAAAAGCGGAGCGTGTCTCTCTCCCACACAAGGATTGCTAGGATCCGAATTTATTCAAACACAAACAAAAATAAAAACAAACAGACGCTCCAAGTAAAGCACATAAGATGTGACCGAATAAAAATATAGTTTCAATAGAAGAAACCTGATAAGTTGATGAAGAAGGGGATGCCTTGGGCATCCCCAAGCTTAGACGCTTGAGTCTCCTTGAAATATGCAGGGATGAACCACGGGGCATCCCCAAGCTTAGACTTTTCACTCTTCTTGATCATATATCATCCTCCTCTCTTGACCCTTGAAAACTTCCTTCACACCAAACTTCTCATAAACTTCATTAGAGGGGTTAGTACTCAAAAAAAACTTGAATCCACCTTGGTCCTGTAGTGACACATTGCAAGAACTCAATAAAACATTAGCTACAGCTCTCCACGTCTAGAAAGCCTCACATAAAGTCCACAAGAGACAATGCAAAAAACAGAGACAGAATCTGCCAAAACAGAACAGCCAGTAAACACGAATTTTAAAATGGTACTTCCGTTGCTCAAATCAGAAAACTCAAAACTAATGAAAGTTGCGTACATATCTGAGGATCACGCACGTAAATTGGCATATTTTTCTGAGTTACCTACAGAGAAAACAGCCCATATTCGTGACAGATAGAAATCTATTTCTGCGCAGAAATCCAAATCTAGTATCAACCTTCGATTAGAGGCTTCACTTGGCACAACAAAACACAAAACTAAGATAAGGAGAGGTTGCTACAGTATTAAACAACTTCCAAAACACAAATATAAAAGAAAGTACTGTAGCAAAATAACACATGGGTTATCTTCCAAGAAGTTCTTTCTTTATAGCCGTTAAGATGGGCTCAGCAGTTTTAATGATGCACTCGCAAGAAACAAGAGTAGAGGTAAAAGAGAGCATCAAAAAGCAAATCCAAAACACATTTAAGTCTAACATGCTTCCTATGTAAAGGAATCTTGTAAATAAACAAGTTCATGAAAAGCAAAGTAACAAGCATAGGAAGATAAAACAAGTGTAACTTCAAAATTTTAAGCATATAGAGAGGTGTTTTAGTACCATGCAAATTTCTACAACCATATTTTCCTCTCTCATAATAATTTTCAGTAGCTTCATGAATAAACTCAACAATATAACTATCACATGCAGCATACTTTTCATGATCCACAAACATATAATTTTTATCAAGCTCAAAAATAGTGGAATTAAAACTTTCGAACACACTTTTATCAATAATATAGCAAGATGAATGATCAATCTCAAGAGATATGGGACACATAGATAATGTCAAGAACTCTCCAATCCCATTTTCATTAGTAGTACAATTAATTTTATCAAGTAACATAGGACCATCATCTAGAGCTTTATCATAAACATTTGCTAAGCAAAATTCTTTAGTACCATGCATTTCGACATCAGGCACAAACAAAGCATTATCATAAGATTTATCAAAGTAGCATGGATTATCATAAATAACAGTAGCATAATTATTCTCACAAGTTTTACTTATAGGAAATATTTCAAGAGAATCCACAGGAACATAACATTCAACCTCTTTCGGTAAGCATGGAGGACAATCAAATAGTGTAAGAGATAAAGAGTTACTCTCATTAGAAGGTTGGCATGGGTAGCTAATCCATTCTTCCTCCTTTTGTTCATCACTCTCCTCTTCTTTTTCATCCAATGAGCTTTCAGGTTCATCAATTTCCTCCTCTTTTTCATCCAATGAGCTTTCAGGTTCATCAATTTCTTCTTCCACCGGTTCCTGCAAATTGTGAGTGCATTCTTGTGCATTAATGTGTCTCTCTTTATAATCAAGGATATAAGGATTCCTACTGTAGCATTCTATACAAGAATTAAGGATAGTAGAGACATAATCTTTAAGGTCCTTACAAATAGCACAAGTTTCATAATTCTCAACCATGAAGGATTCTATCTCGGAGGCTCCCATAAATAAGACAAATTGTTCTACCTCTTCGAACCCATAATGAATATAGCAATTCCGATTATAGCTCTTAATTAAAAATTCCTCACTAAAGCCACATTGAAATTTAAGATGTTTAGTATCCTGTTGAGAGCAACAGTTTATATCATGGCGTCTAAGCAAGATTCTAGCCATTGTATTCAATTTTTCTATCATAGCACTCATTATTTTACCAGTTCTTGATTTTCTATAATTATTATAACATTCTATAAGCTCCAAATAGGTTGTTGGTTCTCCCATAACAGCAGTTTTTAATTTTTAGATTTTTCAAATTTTTATGGATTTTTGGGTATAAAATAAAACAAGACAAAAAGAAACTAAGCAAAAGTAAACTAAGCAAAATAATACTAGACAGAAATAAACTAAGCACAAGTAAACTAGGAAAAAGTAAACTAAGCAAAACAAAATAAAATAAAACAAAAACAGAGAGAGAGGTAGAGTGTACTCCCCAGGTGAACTTATGAATAGAGCTATGCCTCCCCGGCAACGGCGCCAAAATAGTCTTGATGACCCACAAGTATAGGGGATCGCAACAGTCTTCGAGGGAAGTAAAACCCAAATTTATTGATTCGACACAAGGGGAGGTAAAGAATACTTATAAGCCTTAACAACTGAGTTGTCAATTCAGCTGCACTGGAAAAGCACTAGCAACAGGGGTGATGTGAAAGTAGCAGTGATATGAGAGCAATATAACAGTAACACAAGTAGTAGTAATATGAGAGCAATGGTACCAGAAAATAGTTGACATGTAGAATGAGTATATGATGATGAAAGATGGACCGGGTTCCCAGCTATCTACACTAGTGGTAACTCTCCAATAACAAGTGTCGGGTGAACAAATTACAGTTGGGCAATTGATAGGATTGATAAGGCATTAAGAAAGAACATCAATTCATTAATCATGTAGGCATGTTTTCCAATTATAGTCATACGTGCTCGCAATGAGAAACTTGCACAACATCTATTGTCCTACCAGCGGTGGCAGCCGGGCCTCAAGGGAATCTACTGGATATTAAGGTACTCCTTTTAATAGAGCACCGGAGCAAAGCATTAACACTCCGTGAAAACATGTGTCCCTCACATCACCGCCATCCCCTCCGGTTGTCCCGATTTCTGTCACGGGGCCTTTGGTTCCGGACAGTGACATGTGCATACAACTTGTAGATACAATCTAAGCAATAATTATAGAGCTCAAATCTAAGATCATGCCACTCGGGCCCTAGTGACAAGCATTAAGCATAACAAGATTGCAGCAACAATAACTTCACAAACTTTATAGATAGACTAATCATAATGTATCATCCATCGGATCCCAACAAACACAACACCGATTACATCAGATGAATCTCAATCATGTAAGGCAGCTCATGAGATCATTGTATTGAAGTACATGGGGAGAGAATACCAACTAGCTACAGCTAGAACCCGTAGTCCATGGGGGAACTACTCACGGAGCATGATGGAGGCGATGGTGTTGATGGAGATGGCTTCGGGCACTTCCCCGTCCCGCAGGTGCCGGACAGACTTCCCCCCGAATTGGAGTTTCGCGATGGCGGCGCCCCAGTCTTTTTGGAGTTTCGTCAATTGGTACTGTGTTTTTAGGTCGAAAGGGGTTAAATAGGCGAAGAGGCGGCGCAGAGGGTCGACAGGTGGCCTCCCCATAGCCGCGCGCGTGGTCCGGCCCCGCGTCCCTATGGTGTGGGGCCCCGGCTCTCCTCCGACTCCCCTTCGTGTTCGGAGCCTGGAAAAATAAGATCTTTGGCGTTGATTTCGTCCAATTCCGAGAATATTGCCCGAACAGCCTTTCTGGAACCAAAAACAACAAAACAGAACTGGCACCGTGGCATCTTGTTAATAGGTTAGTTCCGGAAAATGCATAAAAACATTATAAAGTGCAAGCAAAACATGTAAGTATTGTCATAAAACAAGCATGGAACATCGAAATTATAGGTACGTTGGAGACGTATGCACCTATACATCCGACAAGTGTATTAGGTGTGTTGGGGACACAAGAGACTTCTTGTATCGTGATTGCAGGGTTGCTTGAGAGGGATATCTTTGACCTCTTCCTCCCTGAGTTCGATAAACCTTGGGTGATCCACTTAAGGGAAAACTTGCTGCTGTTCTACAAACCTCTGCTCTTGGAGGCCCAACACTGTCTACAAGAATAGAAGCACACGTAGACATCAGTGCCTTCCAACATTCACATACCATGGAGGAGTGTCTATTTGCAAATTAAGTTGCTTACTGATAAATCAGGGCAAAACATGTGAAGAGAATTATTGATGAAAGTTAATTAATTGGGGCTGGGAACCCCGTTGCCAGCTCTTTTTGCAAAGTTATTGGATAAGCGGATATGCCGCTAGTCCATTGGTGAAAGTCTGTCAGGAGTAAATGACAAGGTTGAAAGATAAAACACCACATACTTCCTCATGAGCTATAAAACATCGACACAAATTGAGAAGTATTTTGAAGGTTTAAAGGTAGCACATGAGAATTTACTTGGAATGGTTTGAAATGCCATGCATAGGTATTTATGGTGGACACTGGAATAACTTGGTTTTCAGGGATTTGGAAGCACGAGCAGCATTCCCGCTCAGTACAAGTGAAGGCTAGCAATAGACTGGGAAGCGACAATCAAGAGAGCAATAACTGTCATAATCATGCTTGCGACAAAATAAATTAACGGAGGCATAAAAGTGATACAAGAACTCTGAGGCAAAGTAAATCATCGAGGCTTAACTGACTTTTTGTTTAGTCATATGCATGCGTGAGCATGTGCCAAGTCGATTCAAGTGAATTATTCAGAGGAGGATACCACAATGTCATACTTATCTATGAATAAAACAATGCAAGCAGATATTCATGACATGCTACTCATTATTAATAAATTGGAACTAAACATGAGAGATCATGAACTACTAGACTTTCATTAAATGACATATACCTCACATGAACCAACTAAGCATGCTCACATGGATGAGTATATGTACAAAAATGAAAACAAATAGAGTTCATACCAGCCTCTCACCACAGTCGAGTTGTCGTAGATCGTCATTATTGCCTTTCACTTGTGTGGCTTGAATAATAATATGGAATGAAAACCAAGCTCCAACCACCGGAGACCGCTGAACTCCCTAATAAACTTTACAAAACCAAAGAAGAACAACAAATATTTTTGGTGTTTTCGGGTTAGAAATAAGAACAAAAGGAAACAAGCAAACAAAGCAAAATCTTTTTGGATTTTCTCATAGCAAACTAACGATAGCAAATAAGGTAAAATAGGAACAAAGAACCAAATAAACAAATGGTGAAGAGAAACAACAGAAATATTTTTGGTCTTTTTGTGTTTTAGGAAAGAAACAAAGCAAAAACAAGAGAATGAAAACTAAAAGAATCACAGAAAAGCAAAGCGGCAGAAATCTGCCAAAACTTGACAGCAGTGCAGTAATCATTTTTTACGAAAATCTTCTGCTGCTCAACTCGAAAAGTGCTCAACTAATGAAAGTTAGATAACAACCTGGGGAACATGCACAAAAATTGGCAGCTCAAAATAACGTTCTGGCTACGCACAGGAATTTTTTTAGTATCAGCCCAGAATCTGTTTTTTAGACAGCACTTCCCCAAATATCATCTTCCTCATATTAGAGGCACCCATCGGCACACAAATGAAATAAAGAAGTAAAAGTAAAGATTACTACAGTAGTAACAACCTTCAAAAACTAAAATAAAAACCTACTGAAATAAAAATAAACGAAAGAGAAACAACCGAAAGAAGTGAAACAAGTATATACACATGACCGGCAATTGTAATATGCAATGAATGAGTGATGCCGGCATACCTCCCCCCAAGCTTAGGCTTTTGGCCTAAGTGGAGGTCAACCCCAGCGAGGGTCAGGGTTCCACGACGGTGGATCATACATGGCGTGGTCATAATAGGATCCCTGTGCAGAAGAGAAGGATGAAGGTTCCACATGCCCAGAATACTGATGTGAAGAACTTGCTGCGTCGGATGGCAAGTCGAGGGGGTCCTCGGCCTCCTCCACGCCATCCCCTGCTTGATGGCTGCACCTCTCTATGTATGCATCAAGTTCATCTTCTGTGACCGACCAATTTTCCCTGGAATCAAGGTTAAACAAAGCAGGTGCAGGCAATCCAACTAGTCTTTCAGTTTTAGTTACTCTCCACTTCTTCTTGAAAAAGGTTATCTCATAGGACAAGTTATTCGAGTTAGACCAATTAGAAACAAAGTCATGTTTTATCATGGAAACAATATCAAGTTTCTCTACAGAGAGCTGAATATCAAGAGGGTGAGGTTCTACACCATGCATAGCTAGCAAACGAGAGGCAATGAGACCCCCACAAATTCCTCCTTTATCACGGTTAGTGGCAAGCCTAAAAGCTATCAAAGCACCCAAATTATAAGTTCTATCACGTTGCAATGCAGCAGCTAAGAAAACCAAATCATGGATGGATAACTTATTTGCATTCTTTCTAGCAAGGACGCACTTGGTGATAAAGTAAGCAAAATAGCGAATAGATGGGAGTTGAATACTACGAATTTTACCACTCTCATCCGAGAAGCTTCTCCCTTGACAAATCATCTCGTAAAGTTTCAAGAGTTGCGATGGCTGCCCCCTAATCTTCTCACATGATCCCCACTGTGGCACTTTGATAGCTGCACAAAAATCATCAAGGGCAAGTTGATAGTTTTATTGTAGATTTTATATTGAACCATGGGGTTAGGTTGGGACCAATGGTATTCAAAATCCTGCACCACTGACATGGTTAGTTTTGCATATTGGTAAGGTTCACCAACAACAAAATCTTCTAACCCTGCATTAGAAATTAGATTTTGAACATCCTGAAAAATCCCTGCACTCTTCATGAAATCGGTGCATGGGTAGTAGGAGGGGTATACCCCCTCTTCACGGTGGACTCTCATAACTTCATGCACCTCCAATTCATGTTGATTGAGTTGATGTCTATTCCACTCCATTTTCTGAAATTTTTCAACAATCATTATAAAATTTGATTTCAAGACATATAATTGAGGGAAACTACTATAGGAACTTGCTAGAGTACTAAACATGCATCAAAACTCATTTCTACAACTTGAATCAAGCATGCAAGCTCACTTAACATGTCATCTACAGCAGCAAATTTCTCAAGATATACTCAACCACTAGTAGGAAAAGCCTCATCAGTGGCGAAAACGATTCTGTGCGCATGGGAGTGTGCGCAGAATTCTCGCCACAAAAATAAGCTTTCTGTGGCGCACCAGGCCGTGCGCCACAGAAATAAGGTTTCTGTGGCGCACCAGGTAGTGTGCGCCACAGAAATAAGTAGTTCTGTGGCGCATGTGATGTAGCTGCGCCACAGAAATAGGTGCGCCACAGAATTATTTTTTGGTGCGCCACAGAACTATCTACAGGTATACTCGATTTTGTGCTCCCTGGTGTACTATACAGGTTTTATACTGATTTTATACACTACATGCAGGTTATATACTGATATAATATAGACAGATATAATATGGACATATATAATCATCACATCATCATCACATTACTTAGAGCCCGATCGAGTTATACATATAGCTCCATACACTCATAATGCATGCAAATTAAGAAAGTTCTCATCATCTCTAGATACAAACGAAGTGACACCGGCCGCCGCCTACACTAGGATGAAATAGAGTACCGCCGCGACGATGGTGAGCAAGAGCGAGAGCACAAGGAAGGTCTTCATCTTGCTCTTCTTTGCTTGGTGCGCCCTCCACTTGGCAACCGCCTCGTGCCTAGTCGGGTACCCTTTGTAGCAGTTGCCGCTGAACTTGTGCACCTGTTTCTTGCACTCCTCCCACTCCTCGTACACTCCTGGAACCCGCCCCTCGAACACGACGTAGTACGTCATCTCTATGCATGGACACAAGGCATATTAGTATATAACGCAATGGAAAGAGTTAGAGAGTTCACATGCATACATATTCACAAGAATTAAAGCAAGGAAATAATAATAAACCTAAAAGACATATAGCATCGGTATCACATAAGTAATCAAGTTCAACGACAACGACTACAATAGTAATTGAAGTCCAACAACAACGACCACCGTTTCGAGCAAATTAAGCAAGTTTAGTTTACAACACAGTACAAATTGTCCATCGATTCAAAGTAATGCTAAGCACACCGGTCTCGGTCAACGAGACTTCTTCTTGAGCGGCTCCGGGAACGGCTTGTACAAGGCCTTCGTCGTCCATGTCCTTCCATCACCCTGCCTATGTAGGCGTTCTTCGATATCCCTCTTACACAACCCTCTGAGTTGGTATAAGAGCCCCGATGCGTTGGATACATCGTGTACTATAATTTCAGAGAGCTTTACTTGGAGGCGATGGAAGTCTTCTCTAAGATCATCATCGTTGATCTCCCCCGACATTTTAATGGGGTCTCGCTTGCTAGGTGGCAGAGACATCATCTCTGCATCCTCGACAAACCCTTTAAGGTGATGGAGGACATAGAAGGCCTCCTTAATGCTGCCAGCTGGCTGCTTGATGCAAGGGAAGTCGATCACGTGCTTGAACCCGAGCTTTTTAGTGTCCGGCCTGACAAATTCCCCTTTCTTGTCGAAGGTGCCTCCATTTTTGGAGTAGCCAAGGATAGCCTCATCGAGAACACCCCTTATTCTCCTGTAGTCTTTCTTCGTCGTCGTATTCGACGAGTCGAAATACTGGGCTAGTGACCACTTCGGGCAAAGGATGATGAGTGTGCAGTATTTGTCCCTGCTCAACACATGCAATTGAAATGGAATGTTGGAAAAGGATCGCCAATGGAAGAAATATATAAGAAAGCATAAGTTACGACGGCCGTGAGCGGATGTGTACTTACTCGGGAAAGACAGGCAGAAGAATGGTGTTCTTCTCTTTGTTCATGAGCATGAAGCTCTCGAGGTACCGCACCGCCTTGGTCCGTGTGCTTGAGCCGTCCTGGAGCTGGCTATCGCGCATGTAGTAGGGATCCGCTACCGCAATGTGGGGGGGTCTCTCTCTGTTGATCTTCATCTGAAGATTGATCGCGTATAGGCGGACCAAGTTATAGTCGAGCCGTTTCGAGTGAAATAGATTGAAGACGTCCTCGAACGCTATGAAGAAGATATCCGCGGGGTCTTCATTGACGAAGTGCTGGTCGGACGGCACCTTGACCGAGAACACCGGGTAATTTGGATCCTTTTCTTTAAGAAGGACGCTCTCTTGATATTGAATAGAGTACTGCAAAGGGAGCATTGGTCCACTTGCGAGGTGTTCCATGTCCGGAGGCAGTATAGGTTTACCAGCTTCATGACACCGGGGCAAGCCATCCGGTGTAGGTGGTACCATGTCGTCGGCCCGGATCCTCTTAGGAGCAGGCTGGCTCGAAGATGCGCCCTTCTTGGCTCCTCTCTTCCTTGCCTTCTTCACCTGACCTACTGGGGGTGCTTGTGGTGCTGATGGTGGTGCTTCGGGTGCTGGTGGTGCTTCTGAGGTTGCTGGGGTTGATTTGGGTGGCTCCCCGATGATCGTCTTACGCAGCGTGTTAGGGCTGAAAACGGTAGCAGGCTTGACTTGAGCTGGATTGCCAGCCTCCGGAGGAGTGTCTTGAGAAAGACCCGTGAAGACCAGGCGCTGCTTCGTGACTGTAGGGGGACGACTAAGTTGATCGCTGTGTGTGCGGAAGGCTTGTTCATCCATAGGAGGCATGTACATATCTTGGCTGCAGGCGCCAGTGTTGATGTAGGCATCGATGTCATCATCATCCTCTACATCGTTGCCATCAAGTGGCGCCATGTCCTGGACCTTAGGTGGTGGCGGTTGCGATGCCGTCGCTTGGCGTACCGTGCGTCTAGTAGACGGTCGCTGCGGTAGCGCTCCCAACAACTGTTTGTGGCGTCTGGTGGTGACGGCGATCGTCGGTTCCTTCCGGGTGGCGGCGGCGACCGCCGGTTCCTTCAGGGTAGTGGGGGCGGCGACCGCCGTTTCCTTAAGGGTGTCGTCGGCGCTGGCGATCTTGGGCCGGATGATAGGGGAGGTGGCGCCGGTGCTTTTCTTACCACTCGGAAGACCCCCCCCAGACGAATCTGGTTCTTCGGCCATGTCATAAGCCATGAGGTGCAATCCCCAAGGGGCAAAACGTCGCCTTCGTCTGTGCCCGGAGGTTGAAAGGGGGGATGGCGTAGCGGTACTCCGGCACTACCACTATCAACTTGACCTTCGCCACGTCTTCCGCCAATCTAGCGCCGTGCATAACGCGGGAAGCCATGACAAGGCCGCTAGCAACTTCCACCAACTTGCCGCCGGGCTCCACCGTTTGCAGAAGTATGCATGGTTCATCCTGAGTCAGGGGCGCCATGTTGGGCATCGTGAGATGGCAGTCACGAAAGGCATATATAGTTAAAGAAGATGACGCGAAGGAGTAACTAATGAGTTTACCTCCTTGATGGCGTCGATCTCGGCTACTGTCGATACAAGGGCGGCGGTTGGGGGCGTCGATGCGACCAGTTGGAGCTGCGGCGGCGGTTGGAGCTGCGGCGGCGTCTGGTGGAGCCCCGACGCCGGCGTCGGGTGGAGCGGCACCGTCGGCGACACGTGGAAGCTTGAGTTGCTGCCGCTGATGCTGGGCACATGTATCGGCCCCACTTGACCTCCCGCATTCCAAGCAGCTAACCCCTCCATCAACCCAGGGGGGATGATCTGCCGGATCTTCTCGTCCAATAACTTCTTCATCATCTCCGTGTTCTCCACAGGCTTTTCGGCCACCAGCTTCTCTAGTGTCTCCACCTTCTTCTTCAGCTCCTGAACCTCGGATTTATCCTTAGCCGATGACCTCCTCTCCAGCTTTCTCGTCTTGGCATCCGATCCGTAGTACTCGGATAGCTTCATACTTGTGCCAAAGCCGGACACACGGCCACCCGACGTCGGTGGCTTGTCTAGCTCCCTCTCCTTGTATTTGTTCATCGCCCTGTTGAAAGGCGTGTCCCACGGTTCCGTCGACCCCTGGGACGACGGGCCAGCCTTCGTCAACTCTTCATCCTTCAGACAAAGGAACTTAAGGTTAGCTCATTTGGCTTCATTGCCTAATAAGATGAGCGAAATAATATAGAACTATCCTTACCAGGTACTTCTCGAAATCCCTCACGACTTCGTGATCCGTAATAAATTGCCCCGTCTTCCAGTCTAAGTAGTAGCGGGACCGGACAAAGTTCCTAGCCTGTTCATCCTGGATTTTGTGCCAGGGGTTTTCTTTCCCCAGACGTACCATCTCGGCATCCTCCTTGTCCCAAGTGGGCTGTTTTCCTCGGTAACCGCCGCTTCCGCAATGGTGGGTCCCTAAGTTCAAATCCCGCATTTTCTTCCCCCAGGCGGTCCATTTTTTAACAGCGTCACTCTCTAAGTAAGACTTGAATGCATTAAAGTCTTCTAAGGAGAGCGACGGGTCTTTGCTACTTATCCTCTCCCAGCTTTCACCGGCCTCGATCTTTCTCTTCAGCCGGTTCTTCCAGCTGCTCAAGGCGGTGCTCATCTTCGTGAGAGCTAAAGAGTCCACCTTCTTATTGAACGGCTCCGGGAACGTGTATCGTTGGTGAAGCTTCTGGAGGAGGGATTGGGCGATAGCCTCGTTCTCCTTGCTTCTGAGGTCCTGAGTTAGGATCGGCACGGTTTCACGGACGATGCACCCTAGTTGCATGCCGTACCCTTTGGCAACCCACGAAGGCTCCATCGGTAGGCCACTTTCGGAGACTACCGTGACAGCATCGGTGACGTTGGCGAGCACTTGCGGCCTCCGATCCCTCCTTGGCCTCCTCGCCGTCCTCTTCTTCTTACCCTCCTGAGGGTTGCCGCCGCTATCACCTTCCGTGCGGTTGGCCGCGTTCTCTTCACCGGTCGTCTCTTCACCGGTCTGGGCGGCGTCGTCCCAGGTATCGTCATCGTCGCCGGTGTCGGCGGCAGTGTCCCGGACCTCTTCCTCGGAGGCGGCGTCCCGGCCCTCTTCCTCATCATCGGGCGACTCGGCGGCGGCCTTCCGGGGCTGCTCGTAGCCCTCCCAGAAGTCCTTGTTGGCCTCTCTCGCTTCTTCGTTCTGGCTCCTGGGCTTAGAAGTGTTGCCCGACATGTTTATTTGCACTTCATTAAAAAGAGGCAACAAGTTAGTACAAAAGTCAACCAGAAAATTCGGCATGACTTTTGCTAATTTTTCTACGTAGGAGTGCCCATTTCTCAACCGAAACGGAAGTTAATCAACGCTTCGGGAGAAATGGGCAACTCAATGAAATCCCTGCAAAAATATCCACCATATATCGACCATACAAACTTGCCCATCTACAATACATCAAACAAAAGCCAACATAAACCTGGAGCATCTATTTCAGCATATTTTTTAACCTGAAGCAGTACAACAACAATGACTTTCTTAACCTGGAGCATCTACCACCTGGAGCACTACCACCTGGAGCAGTACACAATCTGGAGCACTACACAACCTGGAGCACTACAAAAACCAGAGTACATTAAAGCTAGCACTTCAAACCAGAGAACTGCACTTCAAGTTTTTAGCTAACATTAATTCATTATATATGGGCAGTACCATTGGTACAGCATATAGAGAACACTGCACAAAAGCATATACAAGATAATGAGCATGAGCATGAGCATGATCATTTCATAAATGAATTCAAATAGTAGCATTTCATGTACTAGTAGCATTATAGAGCATAAACAAGCATACAAGATTATAGAGCAAGCCAACCAGTAGCTACTGCCAACATGTGACTTCAAATGAAAATGCTATTATTCCAGATATAATTAAATAGCAGAAGCTTGAGCATCATATGGAAATGCTAGTGACTTCAAATGAAAATGCTATTACTCATAAATATACATTACAAAAGGCAGTAGCTAGTGACTTAAATTTTTTATAAATTCAAAGAGAATTATACCAATAGCTAATCAAATTTTAGTAGATAATTACTTAAATTTAAAAAGGCAGTATAGAGCAAGCCAACCAGTAGCTACTGCCAACATTTGAGCATGAGCATCATTTAACCTTACATTACATACATTATTTCCTACCATCTGCATAGAAGCATTACATAAACCCTTTTATTCATCATTGCATGGAAGCATTACATCAACCCTTACATTACATAATTATTCAGACAACCTAGGACACACTAAAACTAGATGGCTGAAACTACAACTAACTACAACAAACTAGGATACCAAATCTTTGATTTTTTTAATGCCCTTCCTCAGCCAGCACAAGATAACTCCAGCTTTAACCTTTTCTTCAAGATTTGGTTCTAAATAGTAGGGCAACACCTCTGTGGGTCCTCCTTCCCTCAACTGATGCTTATACTTTTTCAGTTTGATCTTGCCCTTAGGTCTGGATTTTGGAACTGGGAGAACTTCTGTAGTGTATGTGAACACACCTAGCTGGTTCAAGCCATCTGCTGCTTCTTCTTCCCTGAACCTGGCAGCAGAAGCTTCCCTCTCTTGCACACTTCTCCTACGATACACTAGCAACTCCTTGTCTGCCCTACCCATAGAAAAAGTCTTGGAAAGAGTGGCATCCCTAGAGCCAGAGGCACCAAGGGAGCCAGTGCTCCTCCTCTTTGCACTCCAGGACAGGTTGTCCATGTTTGGTGTGGTTTTCAGGTTCACTACACTAGGCATTTATATAGGATGGAGGGCATGCACAGAGGGTATGAGAACACAAGCTGAACAGTTGTGTTACATAGGACAATGCCATCAGTTTCTTTTTTTGAATTGTGATGTCAATCCACAAGAGGGAGAATATTCTCCAAAATGGGTCAGAGACAAGCCATTGGGAATATTCCCCAAAATGGGTCAGGAGAGCCTGTCCATTCTTGCTAGGCAGAGGCATTTTTGGTTCAGAGGAATATTCTTGCTAGGGCAGAGGTGGCCAGAGGTGAATTAACCCAAGCAATTTCATTTTCTAAACCTAGGCAGTAGCATTTCATTTTATTAACAAATCCTAGGCAGTAGCATTTCATTTTATTAACCCAAGCATTTTCTTTTTCTAAACCTAAATTTTCTACTGCCAACAAAATAGCAAGAACTTTATTAGCTCTAGTGCAAGCAATGAATTAAAAAAACAGCAACCAATGAATTAAAAAAATAGCAAGCAATAAATTAAATAGCATTTGACTGCATCATTTGCATTTACATTTAAACCAGTAGCATCATTTGCATGAACAAGAGAACCTAAATCAAACAGCATCCAGCTCACCCATTTGCATTTTATCTGCTAAGTTTCTACTGCATTCATTTGCTACAACATTAGCTTGTTCATTTTTATTTGCTACTGCATTCATACTAACCCTCTTTTGACTCTCTCTTACAAAGCAAATTGAGGTGTTCTTGAAATTCTATTTGACTACAGCAGCACTACAACCTAGTTTTTTTTTGTTTTGCTACAACCTATTTGACTACAGCAGCACTACAACCTAGTTTTTCTTGAAATTCTATTTGACTACAGCAGCACTACTGCATTCATTTGCTACTGATGCATTTTATTGAACCAACCAAACAACTAATGGAGATGCACATTTGAGCAATCCATAGCAGCATTGCAAGGAGATGCACATTTGAGCAATCCATAGCAATATTGCAAGCAATCCATAGCAACTAGGCTAGCCAGAGAGGGAATTCGAAGCAGCAACTAGGTTAGGGGAGTGGGGAGGACAGGGGAGAGGAGCTCTCACCGAACGGGTGGCGGTGGCGGGGATCAAGCGGTGGTGGTGGCGCTATCCTCCTCCTCCTCGGCGACGGCGGCTCGGGTGTCCTCCTCCTCCTCGGTGGCGGCGGCGGCTCGGGCGTCCTCCTCCTCCTCGGTGGCGGCGGCGGCTCGGGTGTCCTCCTCCTCCTCGGTGGCGGCGGCGGCTCGGGCGTCCTCCTCCTCCTCGGTGGCGGTGGCGGCTCGGGCGTCCTCCTCCTCAGCAGCGGCGGCGCTAGGCGGTGGCTCTAGGCGGTGGTGACGGCGCTAGGCGGTGGTGGCGGTTGCGCGAGAAAAGTGTGGCGCTAGGGTTGTGAGTGACTGAGTGGGGAAGAAACTGTTGTTGATCGAGTGCGCCACAGAATTAAGCTTTTGTGGCGCATCCCTCTCAGTGCATCCCTCTCAGTGCGCCACAGAATTAAGCTTTTTGTGGCGCATCAGCTCTTCCATGCGCCACAGAATTCCTTAATTCTGTGGCGCACCTAAAGGGGCATGCGCCACAGAATTTAGACACTTAGCCAAACAAAACGGGTTACTGCTGTGTCCTGACAGATACATAGTACTAGTCTAGTGGTTAAGGCCAATGTTAGGCCATTAGTAGCCAGGTTCGAACCCTGGCTGCCACACAATTTTTCTTCCTTTTTTTCATATTTTAGTTACATTTCAATAAATAACACAACATTATTTAGTAATTAGTAGAGAGAATTATAAATTACTTGTCTCATACAAACATGTTCTTGTTTCTCTCACACACACATGCATGTACTTGTCTAACACACACACTCACACACATGTGATAGACCAAAAAAAGATCTTCTTCGTCCCGGCTCCGAGCTCTAGCGTCTCTTCGCAATCTTCTTGCCCTTTCGGTTGTTGGCGGTTGAATACTTTATGCCGGCCACCTTGAGATTTCTTCGCGTGAACGGACAACCTTTAGAGGGTAGGGAGGTCTTCCTTCTTACTTTACTAGTAGTAGGCATGTCGAAGTGCCTGTCGAATTCCTCCTCCATCTTCGGGTCACCGTTCTTGTCCAAGTCTTCCTCGTTGGCGTCTCCTTGCATTCCTATGATGCTCCTCTTGCCCCTCCTCACGACAACACGGCTAGGCCTCGACGGATCGGTGATGAAGAAGCATTGGTCAACTTGGCTACCGAGTACCCATGGCTCATTTTTCGCGGATGCGTTCTTCGATTTTGCATCGGGTATAACCATGGTTGTGAAATATCGGCCTTCTTTTTCGACCTTCTTGGCCCATCTCACACGAAACATTGGCACCGTCTCTCCACAGTAATTGAGCTCCCATATCTCCTCGATCCTTCCAAAAAATCTTTCCTTGACATTAGTCTCGTCATCGGCGTATGACAGCATAGTTACTCCTGAGTTTTGATTTTCACTATTTCTGTCCTTTTCCTCGGTGTAGAATCTGTAACCGTTGATGTCGTACCCCTGATAGGTCCTTACGTTCTGCGCGGGTCCCTGTGATAAGGTGTATATGAGTTTTTCATCTTCGGTAGAAGGCGTATTTCTCTGTGCTTCAACCAGTTGAGTTTGCTTGAACCAACGCGTGAAGCTGGAGTTGTGCTTTTTGGTTACGTCTCCCATCTTCCTCGGCCGGCCCATATCGATGTAATTCTGCTCGACCATGCTTTTGTGCTCTTGCACGAAAGGTTCGGTCAGTTTTAAGTGTTGTAGCGCGACCCGGTGAGCCCTGTCAAAGTCGTCGCGTCGATTTTCAATGCCGACATGGACTGAGCGGTAGCCCTCGCGGTGACCGACTCCAGCGAGCCTCCCGAGGTGCGTCCTGGGGGGTAGACCAACATGATCCTCGTCGTCCTCGGTGCTTAGATAATTCTGGCAGAAGGAGATGCACTCGTAGGTTAGAAACCCCTTGGCCATGCTTGCGTCTGGACGGGCCCTATTGCGAACGTATCCTTTCATGACACCGTTCTGCCTTTCGAAAGGCATCATGTTGTGGAGGAACGTTGGGCCGAGCTGCTTGATGTCTTCAACGACATGGAGAAGGAGATGGACGCATATATCACAGAATGCAGGCGGGAAGTAAATCTCGAGCTCACATAGTATCACCACGATCTCATCCTGTAGCATCTTGAGCTGCCTCACGCCGATCGACTTCCTGGTGATAACGTCAAAAAAGTTGCATAGGCCAAACAGCGTATCACGGACGTGCTCGTCCATTATGCCTCGGATCGCAACGGGAAGTATCTGCGTCATTAGCACGTGGCAATCGTGAGACTTCATCCCGGTGAACCTCTTCTTCGCTACGTCCAGATATCTGCTTATATTCCCCGAGTAACCGTGAGGAACTTTCACTCCTAGGAGGCACCTGAAAAACTGCTCGAGCTCCTCCGGACTCGTTGTGAAGCAGGCAGCGGGAAGCTGCACCGCGTTCTTCTTGGCCCTTTTACGGAGACGTTGAGTCCCTTCCGTCTGTTCATCATCATCATCGTCGTCGTCAGTATCGGGGGCTTGAAGATCTTTCCTGATGCCAAAATGTTTAAGATCATATCTTGCTTTCGGTCCATCCTTGGACTTTTCTGAGTTGCAAAGAGTGCCAAGCAGACTCTCGGTAACGTTCTTCGTAATGTGCATGACATCGAGGCTGTGGGGCGTGTGGAGGACCTTCCAGTACTCCAAGTCGTGGAAAACAGACCTCGCTTTCCATACACCGAGCAGCGGCTCTGGCTTCGGTCGCTTCTTTCCCGGCGCTGGGCACTCCTTCCAATTTTTCAGAAGATCATCGATTTCTGCGCCGCTCCTCGGGCGTGGGGGTCCATCGGGCTCATCTTTACCATTGAATAGATCACCGCGTTTTCTCCACGGGTGATCCAAGCGAAGCCACCTTCGAGCACCTGGGTAGACGGTTTTCGAGGACCCGGGATCCCTTGGTAGTTGTAGATGCGGGGTATCGTCCATGCACTTCACACAGCCGTTGAATCCGTGGCCCACCTGGGCAGATACATATGCGTAACCAGGATAGTCCGTGACCGTCGTGATCAACGCGGCTCTCATATCGAAATAAGTTCTAGTGTAGGCGTCCCACGTACGGGGTGGCGTCTTCCACAACGTGTCTAACTCCTCTTTCAGCAGCCCGAGATACAAATGCATGTCGACACCTGGTTGTTTCGGCCCCTGAATGAGAATACTCAGGTGTATGTACCTTTGCTTGGTGCACAACCACGGGGGTAGGTTGTAAGGCCATACAAACACAGGCCAGGTGCTATGCGTGCTACTCTGGTTGCCGAACGGATTGAGTCCATCGGTGCTCATACCCAGCCTGATGTTCCTTGCGTCGCCCCCGAACCTAGGGAAGGCGATGTCCAATGCTTGCCACTGTCCAGCGTCTGAAGGGTGTGTCAGCATATAGCCCATCTCCGGATCTTCTTCGGGCTTCTGCCTTTCCGCGTGCCATTGCATGAGCTTTGCTTCCTTAGGGTCCACGAAATACCGCTGCAGACGGGGAGTGATAGGAAAGTACCATACCACCTTTCGAGGTACCTTCTTGTTCCCAACCTTGTACCGTCCGTGGCCACACACCGGACATGTGGTTCTGTCCTTGTACTCGCACCTATAAATCACACAATCATTAATGCAGGCGTGGTATTTTTCGTGCGGTAGGTCAAGGGGACACACGACTTTCTTGGCCTCCTCGGTACTACTTGGCAATGTGTTCCCCTCCGGGAGACGATCGTGCCAGAATTTTAAGTTCTTGCTGAAGCTGGAATCGGTCCACTTGTTCTGCGTCTTCATCTGCAGGTAATCAAGCGTTACATGCAAGCGTGTATCCTGCGGACGACACCCAGGAAAGATCGGAGTCATCCCGTCTTTCTCCATTTGCGACAGCTTGGCTCTCTCTCTAGCTGCAACTCTATCGTTGCTCGTCTCCTGGAGGAGAAGATCTTGAACATGAGAGTCCCGCAAGGCCGAAATTAGCGGGGTCGCGCCGGAATCTTCTTCTTCATCATGATGATGTTCTCCGCCGGCATCTTCTTCTTCATGATGATCTTCTCCGCCGACTTCTTCTTCATGATGATAGTCCCCGTCGGCATGATGATAGTCTTCTTCATGATGATAGTCATCTCGCTCTACATGGTCTTCATGCGCACCATTTGATGGGGCCGGCCGCGCCTGGTTGTCTTGCATGAAACCGCGCCTCAGCAGGTGCTCCTCCAGTTGTCCGGAATCAGGGTTGATCCAGCGCTCGAGTTTGCATGATCGACACGGACATCTTATCTGGCGCCTATTGTTCCGAATCATGTCCTCCTTCGCGTCTATCTTGTATCTAGAGATTCGAGCGGAACTCATCGAGAGGACCATGCTTGCCTGCAAATGGTATACATAGAACAGGAAATTAGAACCGCACCAAATGCACACACATGCATGGGCCGTACCTCTCCTCAAGGTATTACATGGAGCGGAAAAATTCGGCATGACCTCTCCTCAAAGTAGGACATATGGGTAGTGCAAAACTTGCCGAAACGGAAATGAATCAACATTTCGGCAAACATCCATGCACCACACCGGCACACACACACAAGCGCTTCACCTGCAACAACCATCCATACACACGACGGCCACACAAGATCTACAAGCATATGCATGTCTCCTCCAAGCATATGTATGTCTCCTCCAACTACTCACCTTCTAGATTCGATACCGAGACGAGACCGCGATCGATGAGTTCGAGAGGAGGAGAGAGTATGGAGAGCCTTCTCCTCAACTCCAATTAAGTATCAACCAAACTAAGTGCAATAAATACCAAAGCAAGTGAAAAGTAGAGTCAAAATGGTATGAGAGAGAAGGGGGGACGAGCTAGATGGAGGAAGAAGAATGGCTTGTGTAGTGTGGTAGGTGGGAGGTTGGCTCACTTTTGTATATCTAGTTCGCTAATTCTGTGGCGCACCTGAACATATGCGCCACAGAATACCTTATTTCTGTGGCGCACGAGCCAAGCTGCGCCACAGAATAGCTTATTTTTGTGGCGCACTGTGGTCGTGCGCCACAGAAAAGCTTATTTTTGTGGCGCACCCTTGTACATGCGCCATAGAAATAGTAAAACCAATGATTGGGGGTGTCAGCTGGTGGGGCCCACCATGTTTTTGTGGCGCACGGTTCCTCGGTGCGCCACAAAAGTAAGCTATGGCGCAGCATGCTGGGTGCGCCACAAATAATATTCTGTGGCGCATTTTCTATGGTGCGCCACAGAACTAAGCTCTGCCTATAAGGGTTTTCCTACTAGTGAACCATTCAAAATTATAATTGGATAATCGAAGGAGTCACATACCGGAGAGCAAATGCTCCAAATTTCAGACAGAAATCTGGGCTGAGCAAAGAGATCGAAAAATCCCGAGCTCTTGGGCGAAAACGCGAGTGAGAACGAACTGGTACGAGTTTTTTCGGGAGAGAGAATGCAATGAGTGGAAGGGATGACGAAGTGGGGCCAGGAGGGGCCCTCACCACGGGTGGCGCGCCCCCCCTGCGCCGCACATGGGTGCCGCTGGGGTGCCCCAGTCGCCCCAGGCACTCCCAGGTTGCATTTCGAAAAATAAGACCAACGGTATATTTTTTGTAAATTTTTGAGAACTTCGAAAAACGCACATTTCTGGGTGTTAAAGTAATTATTTCCGGGCAGGAAAATGATTTCCAAAATTTTAAACAACCTAAGCATCTTGCAAAACAAATAGTACTACAGCAAGTAAAACAAGTGGAGAAAGAAAGAAGTGTTGTTTAGCTCTTCTATGCATTTAAAATATACTTGTTAACAAGGTTGATCAAGTCTTGCTACCAAATAAATTTTACATGACATAAGAAGAAATAAACCTCAAATCAATCATGTTACCTTATATTGAATTGATATGGATCCAATCACAATAGTTTGATATTCTTCTTTAGGCTCATATATAGGACAATCAATAGTTCCCACCTTGATAGTTCTCAAATTAAAAATTGTATTAACTCCATATACTTTATCAATCCTCTTTGGAAAATAGACAGTATGTTCCTTATCATCAACATTGAAAGTAACTATTCCCTTATTGCAATCAATAACAGCCCCTGCAGTATTAAGAAAGGGTCTTCCAAGAATAATAGACATATTATCATCTTCAGGCATTTCCAACACAACAAAATCGGTTAATATTAAGCAATTTTAAGTAACTTGAACAGGAACATCTTCACATACACCAATAGGAACAACAGTAGATTTATCAGCCATTTGCAAAGATATATCAGTTGGTATCAACTTATCTAAATCAAGTCTCTTGTAAAGGGAAAAAGGCATCACACTAACTCATGTTCCCAAATCACATAGAGCAGTTCTAACATAATTATTCTTGATGGAACAAGGGATAGTTGGTATACCTGTGTCTCCCAGCTTCTTTGGAACCTTGCCATTGAAAGAGTAATTAGCGAGCATAGTGGAAATCTCCTCATTTGGAATTTTCCTTTTGTTAGAGACAATATCTTTCATATATTTTGAATAAGGAGGCAATTTAATAGCATCAATCAAAGGGATTTGCAAAAACAAAGGTTTCATCCAATCACAAAATTTATTATAGTGCTCCTCCTCCTTTGATTTTAATTTCTTAGGGAAAAGGCATTTGCTTTTGAACCCAAGGTTCTCTTTCATTACCATGTTTCTTAGCAATAAAATCTTCTTTAGTGTACTTTTTATTTTTAGCATGCTTGTCAGGTTCATTTTCAATCTCTTCTTTATCAGAAGCATCATTCTTATCATTATCTTTATCATGTTCATTACCACTTTCAGTTTCAGCATCAGAAATAAAAATACTATTAGGATCATTAACAGGTTCAGAGGATTCTACAACAGTTTTATGTTTCTTCTTCTTTTTCTTAGAAGGACTACTAGTTTCTTTAGTTCGTTGAGAATCTTGTTCAATTCTTTTGGGATGCCCTTCAGGATATAGAGGATCCTGGGTAGAAACACCGCCTCTAGTTGTTACTTCATAAGCATGTTTTTCTTTATGAGTATTTTTTAACAAATCATTTTGCACTTTAGTAAGTTGATCAATTTGAGTTTGAATCATATGAAAATGTTTAACAAGCATCTTAACATCATTGGAGGTTCTCTCCACAATATCATGCACCCCTCTCTAGACACCCAGATCTCCATCTGGCATAAGCCCTAGAGGGTGAGAGAATCGGTAACACAACAGTGACTCTACGACACAAAGAGTAATACAAGCTCATAACTGAGCGAAGAACCAAAGTATTACAAGCAGAGGTCACTGACCTGACATTTCATCAATCAACGGAAGCGAAGTTATGCTATTCTAAATAGCAAGATAGCAAAAGGCCTAAGAGGCCAGGAGCATAACGGCGACGTCCCAGCCCATAGATTCCAGGCTGCCACCTGGGAATCCCAAGCTACTCGTCGATGTCGACCTAGAAACCTTCATTTGTTGGAGCGACTTCGTCTGAAACAAAGCATGCAAAGCTGAGTACAGGGACTCAGCAAGACTTAGTACAACCTTTTAGCAAAGCTGGTATGCGAGGCTTTATGTGGAGCTTATTTTGCAGAGCCAGTTTTCCTTTGTAAAACAAGAGAGAAGCTCTACAGATCATTTTAAAAGGGGATAAGAGAGCGATATCTCTAGCTCTACTGATCATCATATTGAATCCACCGAGATCTTCATCATATGCTGAACCTATCACCTAGGATCACCCCCTCGACACCCTGAGAAGGGATCCTTATTCACACATTGACATCAAGTTTTACGATTAGGTTCAAATTATCTATGATCATCACGTCCTTTCCCAAGTCGTCCGTAACCGTGGACATGGCTTTTCGAAAAGATTTACCCTGCAGGGGTGTACAACTTTACCCACACGCGCCGACCGACTCTTAGCGCCGTACGTTACACACTTCCTTGGTGTGCCGGCAGAGGGTGGTCGACCAAAACCTTTCCCTTGCTTCGCCTATTCCATGAGTCAATCTAACTGGGGAACTCCGTCATCGTAGGTAGCTACTCTCCGAGGCGGTCCCGGTCATTGTGCGCAGGGGATCCAGTTCAATGCCTACAGCATCCTTCACCCCGGCCACGCCCTGTATGATGCACCTTTGAAAACCTTTTCCACGCCTTCGCCATGCAGAATGCCAAATGGAACTCGCAAACTAATTGAATCATGGGTAAGCTAGGCAAGTTCGGGCCAAGGGGTTCCCATGGGCCCCGTGTGGCTGTACGCTCAGTCTTGGTTCCGAAGGCGAGAACCTTAGGTCCTAGTATCGGCGAGAACGAGTCAAATCACCACATCCCTATGTGGCGGCCCATCCAAGCCTTTAAGCATGTTTAGATAACATCACTGATCTTACCACGTCATCCTGCCATACTAGGTTCAATCGCAGCTCTGATTCATCAACCGGATGGATCAGAATTCGTCAACTAAGCATGGCTAAGCATATTCGATACAACGGCTCTAGCGATGCACACGAGCTCAAACCTAGTCTTGCTGGGAGCAGTGGATCAGAGTATTTAGGCTACAAGGATGGTAAATGCAACACACATAGGATAACTATTCCTGCCGATAAAACATATTGGAAACGAATGCAATATGTAGGAACCAGAAGTAAAAGCATTTCGAAATCATAATATGAACCAGGATAGGGCTTGCCTTTGTCCTTGACAAACCAATGTGGATCTTCGAAGATCCCATGCTCGACTTGTTTCGTCGATGGACAAATATTGAGTTGCGTCGTTGTCGATCTTCATCATCTCGGGCATTGGCTCTATCGATCGCGAAGAAGCAAACACCGGAAAGATAGAACAACAATCAACACATGGCATAATGCAATGCGCATACAAAGATGATGACATGATATATTAATTGTATTGAAGTTAACCCTAAGACATCATCAATTTAATTGAGATTCGACGAAACTAGGATTAGTAGTTCCGGAGCCTCAAAGGGGTTGATTAAGTTCTTCAAAAACAACTAGGGTTTAAAGTTGTTTAACAATGCATGATTTTGTAACCAAATTGTAGATCTCATTTTTCTGAAAATTTTGATATATTATACATATTTTCTGATTTAAAATGAATAAGTTATGAAATTTACAAGTTTCGGTATTTTCTGAAAACGAAGAACTGCAGACTACGAAATTTGTATTCTAAACTCTCTCAAAAGGTCTCACAGTTTAGATGTTAGTACTGTAGCTTTAAACTGAAAACATGATTACTGCAACTAGTTAAAACAGCTGATGGTTTCCTGGTTTTTAGTATTCTCCTAGAAACCTGAACATCGCGACGGAACTACAGCTAGTTCTCTGCACTAGCATCATCTTGCAACTGAATGTTAAATTTCGAAAAGAAATGCTTCAGGCTGACAGCTATATGCACAACCGGAGAAGGATTTTCAGTGCAGGTGTTGAACGTATTGTACCGGTTCAGATTGGTTCTCTCCTGGCAGAAATAGGGGATACAATGCAACTCCAATACATAGACGTGTATGTACATGGATTAAACATGGAGATCAATCCAGTAGAAGCTACATCCAGCCATTTGGACGGAGTTGTTTTATCAAAACTGAAAGGGCCGCTGCTATCTTTCTCTATGTAGCTTGAAACTGAAACAAAGTACACTAGCTCTCTCTGGCAGTGCAGGGACTCAGCGATTGAGCGCAAACGGGGATAAGGGCTGGAGCGCGTTGGATGCAGCTGAGCACGGCAAACCAGATGGACGCGAAGCCAGCCGCAAATGGTTGCCGGAGGCTTGCCGGCGGTAGGGCCGAGCAGCGGCGGACGGACGTGCATGACGCCGCGACGCTACAGAACGCGAGGGAGACTGTGGATGGGTCCGAGCGAACCAGAAGCTCACCGGGAGTACGCAGGTGGCGACGGCGAGGGCGGGGGAGGTCCGTAGCGCCGGCATCGGGCCGGTTGCCGACGGCCGGACGCGGAGAAGAAGGGCGCGGCGGGGTCGATTGGGGGCTTCCCCGGCCGATTCCTTCGTCCAGGAGCTTCATGGCGGCGAGGCGGAGGCCGAGGGAGGGTCTCCGAAGCTTGGGGAGGCGAGGAACGGCAGGGGCGTGCGGCTACTGCGAGCTCGGTTAGGGTTTCGCGTGCGTCTCGCGTGAGAGAGAGAGAGAGAGGGCGAGTTGGGGAGGGTGGGGAGTAGGTCGTGGCGAGCGCAAGGGAACGCCAGGACGTCTCCCAGCCTCGAGGCGGCAAGCAGGAGGTGGCGCGCGATGCACCAGGGAGCTCCACGCAGCTGCTTCCGTGACCAAGGTAGAAGACAAAGGGATGTTTTTCAAATAACCCCCTGGACTACATGGTTTTCCTGGAAACTCGAAAACATCACTGGTTTTGCAACATTTGTATAAAACTTGGTTTCGAAACTTGAGTAAAAGTTCACACATACTTTTGTTTTGCAAATTGAGACATTTCGAAAGTATCAAAGTATATAAAGATTCGCATACATTAGGGTTTTCAAATTATTTCTTTTGTGCATTGTTCTTAGTAAAACTCATGATGCAAATGATGCACAATCAACCCTAATTAAGTTTTATTAAAACAGGGATGTTACAGATCTATCCCTCTTAAAAGAATCTCGTCCCGAGATTCCAAGGTAGGAATAGAGAAAGTAACAAGGACTACACCGGTCTTCAACGATATTGTTGATACCGCGACAATCTTCCTTCTTGAAGAGGTTGATTCACGACATCATGAAGAAGTTGATCCACAACACCATGAAGAGCTCTTCATTTTCTTTCTTCATTCTAAAGGAAAGAGGGAATGACACTAGACGGTGGATCTTCATGAAGATCGAGTATCTCATGGTCAACTCATGGAAGGAGTGCTTAGTAACAACTCTTGAGCTGACAAACATGAAACACGTCAAGGTAACGGAGGAGACGAAAGAAGTTTCAAATTTTGGTAGGCAATTGCTCCACGTTTGATAAGATTACGAAGGGACAAGGTAGCGAGGAGTTAAACTACCTTTGATACCATAACGATGCACTCTTAGAGATGGTGACTCGTAGAAGCACGGATGATTATACAACGAGAGCGACTTTGGATTTCAAAATCATAGTCACTCTTCTGGAAGGATGCATGAAACGATTGTTGCCTACTAAAAAGGATAAGGCCCTGGATGACTGACGAATTCACACAACGTGTGAATTGATTGGAACTTCAGGTACAACCCAAAAGAAGGGAAAGAGCACTGGCTAGTGAAGTGTGAAGGATCACCTGGGGAGTGAAATTTCTCCTAACGGAGTGGTTGTCACTAGAGAAATGGTTTCAAAGGATTGACCGAGAGACATTTAGTAACTCTGCTTTTAATGTTCTCCTTGATGTTCTAGACACCAATATCAGGCTTCTAAATAGCATTCAATAAGTCACCAAGTGAAGGTCCGACTTCGAAATTGAAAAGACATCATAATGGAAACTTCTAGAATAAGTCGCATAAGATCTTTATGGAGAGTGGTTATTCTTGTTGTTTCAGGAGATTATGGAATTAGGCCTTCCGACTAATTGTGTTAACCACGACATCAATCTTGCCGGATTTACAAAGAGACCTATGTCAAAAATCCTTCAGAAACACCAACCATCGTTGCTGCTTGAGATTCAGCTTAGGTTAGGTGTAAGATATTTCAGACGTAGCAAGTACAAATAGAGATTTGCAGTAGTTACCACCAAGGTAAAGTCTCTAGATTCTCAAGACATGGAGTATAATGTCAAGCTCTAAAAGATCAAGCTAGATTGCATGATACATGTGGTTGCGACTGCCAAAAGGCAATTGCGCGCATATGAACTACTTGCAATGAAATACAATTGAGTCCTAGCGGGGACATCGAAGAAGATATTGAAGTTCTTAAGCTTCTTCTCTTTCTTGAACAAACCAATAGTGGCTTGGTGTGCACAAAGGAAATTTTCAAGCAAATGGAGGTAACAATCTGCCATCTCAAGAATATTCCGCACATGCATGACCGACTTGCGATGATTCCCGAGGAAAACAAAGGGAACTCTACTCGGATCCACGGCGACATCTTTCAGCAAATGCACGTGAACCAGAGAAGATCACTTCCAACATCCAGAACACATACTTCGTGATAAACACAAAGATGGTTCTTAAAAGTTTCCAACATTAGTGCCAATTGTTCAATATGAACCTCTTTAGACATGGAGAATATAAGGATGTCATCGATGGGCTCAACAACAAACTTATCAAAAAAAAAACTCCAACTAGAGACTCACATGTTACATGAACATGGCAAACGTATTGGTCAGACCAAAGGACATGAAGGTATACTCAGACGAGACACCATGATTATAAACATCATCAAGATAGTACTTGGAACTGAATTTGATTTGAAGATAGCCCAAACTCAAATCAAATATTTTGGGGAAGATAGCATATCCATAAAGGAAATACTTCCTGCTTCAACACGATCAAAACTAGACATCCCTTCAAGAAGAATCAAGTCGGATAGAGCTCTTGTCTTTCAACTCTCCAAGTTGTTGTTTAAAGCTCAACCAACTAGTCCAGGATATCCAGTATGGTTTTCTTGGAGAAGGAGCGATTTAGAGAACCAACTTAATCACGAACTTGACAACATGGTCATGTGGCAATATGGTGATACTTTCGGAAAGACATCCAGAATATCATGAACCATCGATATATCACTACGTTCGAGAGGGAAGCTTGCTTTACAAAGCAAACGATGTGGTCTTGAGAGCTTCGGCATGAACTTAACTCTTTGACCAAGAAGGTGCACCTGAAAATGGACTTGGGTGCACAGTCAAACTTTGCTTAGTGATTGGTTAACCAACCAGGCTAAGGATGACACAAACGTCCTTGGATTTCAAAGCAATAAAAATTACTTTGAATCTCGAATGGCCACATTAATATAAACACCCCAACATTCCCAAGCACGGACAACTCGGAGGAAGGGCGAGTAAAGATATGTAAGAGCATCACTTCATCGATAAGGCCATGAGACATAGCATGACCTATAGATATAAAAGAGTGTGATACTCTAAGGTAGAACATAATAGAAAGTGCACAAACCTCACATTTTGTGGATTACAGCACTTTGACCAGGTCCGAGAAATGGACGAGGTACTGGAGTTTGTTTCTCCTGACATCTCGAAGTGAAATGTCTTGAAAGACCACAAGAGTAACATGCACTAGAAGACACCAATGCACCTTTACAACTTGGCTGCTAACTAGCAGACAAAGGTCGGAAAGTAACTAAGAGGAGGACAAGATCAGAATTAGAAATCCTGAGATATAGATGCATAAGTTAACACTCTTGTGTAACTCATGTTGGATAGGAAGGTGTGGCAGAGTCACGGATATAGATGTGAGACTCACAAAGAGCACTCTTGTCGTGATCCATTTGATTCCATGAAAGAACCTCTGCCAAAGCTAATGGTAGGGAAAGAACTTCTATATATTGCCGCAATTCAATCACAACAATAACCACAAGCTTGAAGACTAGATGGATTTCGAAGTTAGCCATCTTGATGTATGGTTTGACCATGGACAACAGGGATCAACGGAATGGATCTTGGGTTAAAGGCCAGCATCAGGTACTAAGTTCGTATTGAGGGAACCCAGCACAATCCGGGACCTTCGGTTCAAGTCCAAGGGTTAAAACACGGAAGAAAGAGTAACTACTATCTGAGTGACACAAAGGACACTTCGAGGTAGTAATCACAAGGTAACTTTCAAGAAGCCATAGATAGCTTCAGAAGTATCCAAGAAAAAGGAAAGGAGGCATCCATGGTGAAAGGAAACCTCGAAGCCTAGAACAGAATGATGTGGAACCCACAAAATAGAGAGATCATGATGGAAGAGAATATCTCGATTGAAACGAAACAAAGAAAGAACAAAGAACACACAAGAGTTTAGAGAACACAACACTAAGTCAACTGGTTAAGAAACGACCTGCCCTTGAGGCACCTAAGTTTTGAAAGACCAGAAGAGATGGTAAAACTTTTCCAAGTAACCACAAGGTAAGGTGTGACACTGAATTGGAGCGATACCAGATAAGGAGTAAAAAGAATCCTAATCAGATTTTCGCAAATACTTTTAGCTTTCAAATAGTTTTCACAAGCACTAGACTCAACATCGACCAGTATAAAGGGTTTTCCTACAGTCAGTCCTGCTCTGATACCAAAACCTGTGGCCCCGGAGGTCGGGGCTAGACAAACCCAGATCTCCATCTGGCATAAGCCTAACCTAGACCTCGAGGGCCTTGCAGGGTGAGAATCGGTAACACAACAGTGACTCTACGACACAAAGAGTAATACAAGCTCATAACTGAGCGAAGAACCAAAGTATTACAAGCAGAGGTCACTGACCTCATCAATCAACGGAAGCGAAGTTATGCTATTCTAAATAGCAAGATAGCAAAAGGCCTAAGAGGCTAGGAGCATAACGGCGACGTCCCAGCCCATAGATTCAGGCTGCCACCTGGGAATCCCAAGCTACTCGTCGATGTCGACCTAGAAACCTTCATTTGTTGGAGCGACTTCGTCTGAAACAAAGCATGCAAAGCTGAGTACAGGGACTCAGCAAGACTTAGTACAACCTTTTAGCAAAGCTGGTATGCGAGGCTTTATGTGGAGCTTATTTTGCAGAAAGCCAGTTTTCCTTTGTAAAACAAGAGGGAGCAGAAGCTCGTCTACTCGGATCATTTTAAAAGGGGATAAGAGAGCGATATCTCTAGGTCTACTGATCATCATATTGAATCCACCGAGATCTTCATCATATGCTGAACCTATCACCTAGGATCACCCCCTCGACACCCTGAGAAGGGATCCTTATTCACACATTGACATCAAGTTTTACGATTAGGTTCAAATTATCTATGATCATCACGTCCTTTCCCAAGTCGTCCGTAACCGTGGACACGTCTTTTCGAAAAGATTTACCCTGCAGGGGTGTACAACTTTACCCACACGCACCGACCGACTCTTAGCGCCGTACGTTACACACTTCCTTGGTGTGCCGGCAGAGGGTGGTCGACCAAAACCTTTCCCTTGCTTCGCCTATTCCATGAGTCAATCTAACTGGGGAACTCCGTCATCGTAGGTAGCCACTCTCCGAGGCGGTCCCGGTCATTGTGCGCAGGGGATCCAGTTCAATGCCTACAACATCCTTCACCCAGGCCATGCCCTGTATGATGCACCTTTGAAAACCTTTTCCACGCCTTCGCCATGCAGAATGCCAAATGGAACTCGCAAACTAATTGACTCATGGGTAAGCTAGGCAAGTTCGGGCCAAGGGGTTCCCATGGGCCCCGTGTGGCTGTACGCTCAGTCTTGGTTCCGAAGGCGAGAACCTCAGGTCCTAGTATCGGCGAGAACGAGTCAAATCACCACATCCCTATGTGGCGGCCCATCCAAGCCTTTAAGCATGTTTAGATAACATCACTGATCTTACCACGTCATCCTGCCATACTAGGTTCAATCGCAGCTCTGATTCATCAACCGGATGGATCAGAATTCGTCAACTAAGCATGGCTAAGCATATTCGATACAACGGCTCTAGCGATGCACACGAGCTCAAACCTAGTCTTGCTGGGAGCAGTGGATCAGAGTATTTAGGCTACAAGGATGGTAAATGCAACACACATAGGATAACTATTCCTGCCGATAAAACATATTGGAAACGAATGCAATATGTAGGAACCAGAAGTAAAAGCATTTCGAAATCATAATATGAACCAGGCTAGGGCTTGCCTTTGTCCCTGACAAACCAATGTGGATCTTCGAATATCCCATGCTCGACTTGTTTCGTCGATGGACAAATATTGAGTTGCGTCGTTGTCGATCTTCATCATCTCGGGCATTGGCTCTATCGATTGCGAAGAAGCAAACACCGGAAAGATAGAACAACAATCAACACATGGCATAATACAATGCGCATACAAAGATGATGACATGATATATTAATTGTATTGAAGTTAACCCTAAGACATCATCAATTTAATTGAGATTCGACGAAACTAGGATTAGTAGTTCCGGAGCCTCAAAGGGGTTGATTAAGTTCTTCAAAAACAACTAGGGTTTAAAGTTGTTTAACAATGCATGATTTTGTAACCAAATTGTAGATCTCATTTTTTTCTGATAATTTTGATATATTATACATATTTTTCTGATTTAAAATGAATAAGTTATGAAATTTACAAGTTTCGGTATTTTCTGAAGAACTGCAGACTACGAAATTTGTATTCTAAACTCTCTCAAAAGGTCTCACAGTTTAGATGTTAGTACTGTAGCTTTAAACTGAAAACATGATTACTGCAACTAGTTAAAACAGCTGATGGTTTCCTGGTTTTTAGTATTCTCCTAGAAACCTGAACATCGCGACGGAACTACAGCTAGTTCTCTGCACTAGCATCATCTTGCAACTGAATGTTGAATTTCGAAAAGAAATTCTTCAGGCTGACAGCTATATGCACAACCGGAGAAGGATTTTCAGTGGGCATACTTATGCAGGTGTTGAACGTATTGTACCGGTTCAGATTGGTTCTCTCCTGGCAGAAATAGGGGATACAATGCAACTCCAATACATAGACGTGTATGTACATGGATTAAACATGGAGATCAATCCAGTAGAAGCTACATCCAGCCATTTGGAAGGAGTTGTTTTATCAAAACTAAAAGGGCCGCTGCTATCTTTCTCTATGTAGCTTGAAACTGAAACAAAGTACACTAGCTCTCTCTGGCAGTGCAGGGACTCAGCGATTGAGCGCAAACGGGGATAAGGGCTGGAGCGCGTTGGATGCAGCTGAGCACGGCAAACCAGATGGACGCGAAGCCAGCCGCAAATGGTTGCCGGAGGCTTGCCGGCGGCCGGGCCGAGCAGCGGCGGACGGACGTGCACGACGCCGCGACGCTGCAGAACGCGAGGGAGACTGTGGATGGGTCCGAGCGAACCAGAAGCTCACCAGGAGTACACAGGTGGCGACGGCGAGGGCGGGGGAGGTCCGTAGCGCCGGCATCGGGCCGGTTGCCGACGGCCGGACGCGGAGAAGAAGGGCGCGGCGGGGTTGATTGGGGGCTTCCCCGGCCGATTCCTTCGTCCAGGAGCTTCATGGCGGCGAGGCGGAGGCCGAGGGAGGGTCTCTGGAGCTTGGGGAGGCGAGGAACGGCAGGGGCGTGCGGCTACTGCGAGCTCGGTTAGGGTTTCGCGTGCGTCTCGCGTGAGAGAGAGAGAGGGCGGGTTGGGGAGAGTGGGGAGGAGGTCGTGGCGAGCGCAAGGGAACGCCAGGACGTCTCCCAGCCTCGAGGCGGCAAGCAAGATGTGGCGCGCGATGCACCAGGGAGCTCCACGCAGCTGCTTCCGTGACCAAGGTAGAAGACAAAGGGATGTTTTTCAAATAACCCCCTGGACTACATGGTTTTCCTGGAAACTCGAAAACATCACTGGTTTTGCAACATTTGTATAAAACTTGGTTTCGAAACTTGAGTAAAAGTTCACACATACTTTTGTTTTGCAAATTGGAGACATTTCGAAAGTGTCAAAATATATAAAGATTCGCATACATTAGGGTTTTCAAATTATTTCTTTTGTGCATTGTTCTTAGTAAAACTCATGATGCAAATGATGCACAATCAACCCTAATTAAGTTTTATTAAAACCGGGATGTTACACTCCACAATATCATGCAATTTACTAATAGCTTGAGAGTTTTCCATTAGATGATTCTCTACTCTCATATTAAAGTTATTTTGCTTAACAACATAATTATCAAATTCATCTAAACATTGATCAGGAGGTTTTAAGTAAGGAATGTCTCCTTTATCAAAGCGTTGAAGAGAATGTACCTCAATCGTGGATGAAGGGGGAATTATCTTACATAGATCTTCTATAGGAGGTAAATTCTTCACATCTTCAGATTTAATACCTTTCTCCATAAGAGATTTCTTGGCTTCCCTCATATCTTCATCATTTAATTCAATCATACCCTCTTCTTCAATATTGGTGTTGGGGTTGGTTCAGGTGTAGTCCAATCATCATGATTTTGGCTTATTTTAGCCAATAATTCTTCAGCTTCGTCCGGAGTTCTTTTCCTGAAAACACAATCAGCACAACTATCCAGGTATGCCCTAGACTCAATGGTTAGTCCACTATAAAATATATCAAGTAAATCATGCTTTTCCAATTCATGTCCAGGCCGAGCTCTAATAAGAGAGCAAAACCTTGCCCAAGCTTCAGGCAATTTCTCTCCATCTTCTTGATCAAAACTATAAATTCTCTGCAGAGCAATATGTTGAGCACTAGCAGGAAAATATTTTTGAAAGAAAACATCAAGCAAACAACTTGGACTATCAATAGAATCAGGAGGCAAACTATTATACCAAATCTTAGCATCATCCTTTAATGAGAAAGGGAAAATTTTAGCAACAAAATAAGTACGCATCTTAACATCATCAGAAAACAAGCTACTTAAAGTAGAAAGCTCATTCATGTGCTCTACAACACTTTCTTTTTCAGTACCACATAAAGGTGTTTTCTCAACAATAGATATATGAGATAAATCAAGAGAAAAATCATAATCCTTATCCTTAATGTTTATAGGAGATGTGGCAAATTTAGGATCAGGAGACAATTTATATCTAACATCATGTTGTGCAATAAGCTTTTTAAGGTTACTTATACCAGTAGTAGCATTGCATTTATCAATAAAATCATCATCAAGTTCCACATAATCTTCATCAAGGTCATCACTAGGTGAATTAACAGGGTGTAACAATATTTTCATTAGGAGTTTCAGTATTTTCAATTTGTCTAGACCTAGCAATTGTAGCATCTAGAAAAGGACCTAATGAACCATTTTCATCAAGCACGGTAGAAGCATCATCAAAATTATCAGAGAAATTTTCAGATTCAGCAGAAGTACCAACACGTGAAGCTTGTGGTGGTGAAACAAGTTGACTTATCACATATGGTGAATCAAGAGCAGCAGAGGTACTCAGAGTTGTACCTTTTCTTGTAGTGGATGGTAATATGGCGACTTTAGCATCGGGGGTTTTACCCATGATGGAGGATTTGCAGCGAACAATATCAATTCAGTGAACTTGCAAATAAAGCTATGCTCCCCGCAACGGCGCCGAAAATAGTCTTGATGACCACAAGTATAGGGGATCGAGTCTTCGAGGGAAGTAAAACCCAATTTATTGATTCGACACAAGGGGAGCCAAAGAATATTTGTAAGCCTTAACATCGGAGTTGTCAATTCACCTGGAAACAGACTTGCTCGCAAGAGTTTATCGAGCAACAGTTTTATAGCGAGTAGGGAAATATAAGCAACGTGTAATAAAGACAAGGTAGTGATTTTAGTAAACAACAGGATTAAAATACCGTAGGCACAGGGATGGATGAACGGGCGTTGCATGGATAAGAGAACTCATGTAACAATCAAGGCAGGCATTTGCAGATAATAATAACGGTATCCAAGTACTAAACAATCCATAGGCATGTTCCGTATATAGTCGTACGTGCTCGCAATGAGAAACTTGCACAACATCTTTTGTCCTACCAACCGGTTGCAGCCGGGCCTCTAGGGAAACTACTGGCAGTTAAGGTACTCCTTTTAATAGAGTACCGGAGCAAAGCATTAACACTCCGTGAACACATGTAATCCTCATATCACAGCCTTCCCCTCCGGTTGTCCCAATTTCTTTCACTTTGGGGCCTCGGGTTCCGGACAATATGTGTATACAACTTGCAGGTAAGATCATAAAACAATGAATATCTTCATGAATCAATAACATGTTCAGATCTGAAATCATGGCACTCAGGCCCTAGTGACAAGCATTAAGCATAACAAGTTGCAACAATAACATAAAAGTACCAACTACGGATACTAGGCACTATGCCCTAACAATCTTATGACTATTACATGATCAATCTCATCCAATCCCTACCATCCCCTTCAGCCTGCAGCGGGGGAATTACTCACACATGGATGGGGGAGTCATGGATTGTCGATGGAGAGGCGTCGGTGGTGATGATGGTGATGATCCCCTCCAATTCCCCATCCCGGCAGGGTGCCAGAACGGAGTTTCTGGTCCCGAGACGGAGTTTCGCGATGGCGGCGGAGTTCTGGACGTCTTCCGGAAATATGGTCGAACCCCGTGCGTTTTTAGGTCGAAAGCCTTAAGTAGTCCGGAGGAGAGCGGGGGCGGCCGAGGCGCCTCACCATAAGGCGGCCGCCCCTCCGGCCGCGCGGCCTATGGTGTGGGGGTCGTGGGCCCCCTGGCTCGCCCTTTGGCCCCGTGAGTTTTCTTTGAAAATAGGCCCATTGCGATTATTTCCGGGGATTTTCCGAAAGTTGAGTTTCGCACAAAAATAAGACACCAAGGTAACTGAAAAACAGCGTTAGTCCGTGTTAGTTATATCCAAAATACACAAATTAGAGGCAAAACAATAGCAAAAGTGTTCGGGAAAGTAGATACGTTTTGGACGTATCATTACCTCAAGTAGCCCATATTGCCTCCACCATCCTCCTACAACTGTTGTTTGGTTATCGGGTCTGCCTTGCAAGTCGTAGTGCATGCTAGTGCTGTTATATCTCGTCTCGCCATCGTTATCTTATATGGTTATCTGTTGGGGATTGATGACATGGTTTATGAATATATTTGTTGGAGATACTCATGCTTTACTTAACTGTTAACAACAAAAATTGTAAGCAGAGGCATCTGTGAGCCCCTTTGCGAAAGCATTGGAACTTTGACTCGCTAATGTCCCCTAGGACCTGAGTTCTTGTTATCTGTTCCGAGATTGCGCGCTCTACCCGTACGTGGGGACGATTATCGCGACCCCCCATCACCCACTACCTTTCCTCGAGTATGTTTATTGGGAGCCACAACCTTGATTTTATTTGCCTATGCCATGTATGCCATGCTTTACTTGTTGTTGCCTTCGGGTGTTTACCTCCTGTTGCCTTCAGGTGTTTATATTATGTACTGTATCTTGCGGGACGTTTAGCGAAGCGTGTGGTTTGCACGCCTAGCCGCCGGCGCAAACCTCTGAGTCCGTATCGAAGTATGACCGAACTTCGTCACGGGTAGCTTAGTTGGGTGGCTCCCATTAAACTTTCTCTTGCATTGGGAACGGTCTTGTTGTGAGACTCCACCTGTAGTAAGTGGGTTCGAGCTAGCATGCGTATGGCTACATTTGGGCAACCCCTGCAGGGTGTACATCCTATCGATAAGCCGTGTCCGCGGTTATGGACGACTTGGAATTGTATGGCTTGATTATAGAACAACTTACACCTTTATGTTAATGTTAATAATTTGCTAATAACTTGCGTAGTAATATAGCATTACTACAACAGATATCTAATAAAAATTGTCAACTGTGTGAGTGCCCTTGTTAGTACTTCTTCCTTTGTGAAGGGGGAATGCATCGGTTGGGTTATGTTTGCAGAGTATATAATTGTTAGCTTATGCGCTCTCTCATCTTCTCTGATTAGACGAATGTTGTAGAGTGTCTCTATAGGTTTTTAGTGCTCGCGCGCTGCCGCTTAACCCTACCATATTGTCTATGACGTCCTCTTGCGTCCTCTAAGTCCCCTGCGTGCCTCAAGCACAAAGGATGACTGGTTGATGAATGCATATATGTCTTGAAGTCTTATTAAGTACGAACCCGTACATATTGATGCTTTAGGACATAACCGGGCAGGTATGAAGACATGTTCGATGAAGGCGATGTTAGCAAGGTTACCCTTCTGGCTTGGCCTGGGCAGGGTTATGGACGCCATCGTTTATCTTCAGGACTCTTAGTCCAGTTTGTATCTTGTCCGTACTCGGACGTATTCGATCTTCTGTATGAATTGGATCTTCGTATTGTGTATTTGTATCTTGACTCGTTGGAGTCGTTGTTGTAATATATATTTCTTGTGGGCTCTATTGTAATCATGTTGTAATGTTACCACTCGTGTTAATTCCTCTGGCATCACGTGCGTGAATCGTCGCGCACATCGTGTCGGAGGGCGTCTCTGGATCGATATCGTACGGATTTCGGCGGGATTGCTGGAATCCTCATGGTACAGGTTCCGAGGCGTCACAAGTTGGTATCAGAGCTCAGGTTGACGATACCTCACTGGTCCAGCCTGTAGGATAACCTTGCCAACGGATGTTCTTGTGTCTAGTGTCAAAACTATTTTCTAAAATTCGTTGGATAGATCTAATCAGCTATGAATTTTCTCCTTACCTAAATTCTTTCTCCTCTTACCTCTGCGAATTTTTTAGTCTTCTCTCTTATCTGAGTTTTCCGAGTCTTAGGTCTCTACGCGGGTTGGACGATCTTTGCCCCTCACCTATTAGGTCCGATCTTTGGAGGATTCGATAGAAGCGAATCATCGACATCGGAACAATGACTTCTTGTTAGTGGTGTCGACCGATCAGCATGGAGAAAGAACTCTTGTTAGTGGTGTCGAGGTGATCGACATGTCGCCTGAAGATCCGATAGTTCACCTCTCTCCCACGTACCTTGAGGTGGAACCTCGGGGCAAGGTTCCTTGTTAGTGGTGTCGATTGTAACGGCCCCAGATATACCCTTATTAGATTTTTGCTTGTTCTTTTTCTTTTATGCATCATCATGGCATCTTGCATCATATCAACATGTTTTCAACAAAATAAAATTATTTTTATAAACCCTACTTATTTTATTTTCCCTCTCATATGGTTTCTATATTAAACCTTCTCTTCTTTTCATTTAACAAAACCTTAACATAAAACTATTTTATTCTTGCTATAAAATCTTGGATCTTATTCATCTCTCCCCCACCTCTGTATTCAAATTCAAACCTCTATTTGAATGGTTTCAAAATCAGTTTGCAAAACAGTTTTAAAATAAAGGAGAAAGAGTTTTCAAAAGAAAAAGAGAAAACCCTATGTAACCTAATCTATCCCGGCGGCCCACTCCCCCTCCTCTCCCCGGTGGCGCAACATCTCTTCCTTCTTCTGGCCTTTTCTCCCTTTTCGGCCCGAGCAGGCCAACCCAGCAAGCTCCCTTCTAGCCCAGCCCGCTTACCTTTTCGGGAGGAGACCGAGTCTCCTTCCTCGTGTTTTTCCTTCGCACACTTCACTCGTGAGACGCCCGTGGTCGACGTCAGCTCCAACCACCGCACCCACGTCGTGGTCCTCCCTCCACTCTCCTTTTAATTCGCCCTGGAAACCCTAGCCTCCCCTCTTCCTCCCTCCGCGCCGCCTCCCATTTTTCCTCATGTTTTCTTCTCTCTGTGAGCCAACCGAACAACAACAACAAGCACCACTAGACCACCTCCCCACCATGGCGCCGCCGCTACAGGCTGCCCCTCGCCGAGCTGAAGGCACCTGAAGATGCGCCTCGTCGTCCTCTATCTTCTCACCAAAGGAATTGACCCGGGGACGCTTCAATCATCTCCAAAATCGCCGATTCCGTTCCTGACCTGCCGGCGAGTTTCTTCGATTCCGGCCGCGTTGGTGCTTCTCTGTCGTTTCTAAGCACATCCACACACACATGGTATCCTTCCCGTCCTCTCGAGCCTCTGCTCTCTCTTTTTACCGCTCTGTGTCAACTTGCCGACGATGACCTCAGACCTCCTCCGCAGGTGTACATCGACGGCGCTCCTCCGGTGAAGCTTCGGTCTTCTCACAAGCCGGCTCAGGTTCCCCACGTCAAGACGAAGCTAGCGCACCATCGAGCTCATCCCGGTTCGCTCCGTTCCGCCAAATCCCTGCTCGACTTGAGCTCAGCCATGGGGTTTATGTCCCATATCTTCGCCTTGTTCTGTGTCAAAGAGGTCACGCGGTCCGTCTCTTCAACAACCGAAGCAATAGCTTAGTGGCTTGTACCTTAATCCTTTCGCATCAGACCACATGATCAAATCCCATGTCTATCAAGTTAATCCTCTTCTTTTTGTTCTCAATCCATGAATCAGATCCGGCGGTACCAATGGGCCTCGGCCCAGATTCTCTTCTACAGCAGTACATCGCCCGAGCGGCCCGGCCTTTCCCGTCACCGATGCAGACCAGATCCGGCCCAGAACATGGCAAGTTCAGCCCAGTTCGTCCCGGCCCTTTTTCTGTTTTTCCTGAAAATTGCAGTAATTATGCAATTCTTGCTAAAATCATATCTCCTAAACCATAAATCGAAATAAAAAGTGTTATATATGAATTTTGATCAGAAAAATGTGCTGAACATGAATATGCCATTCATATACCTGTTTGCATATCACATCATATCGCGACGTGATAGTTTGTGCATTTCACCTCACATATATGCAGAGTATTTCGGACACCGACTAGGGTTTCCCCGCTCCATTTAACTTGGAAGTAGCTCACTCCTGCCATGTTGTGCCATGTTAAGCAACCTTTAAAGTTGTCAGTAGAAATGAAACTCCAACCTAATTTGCTTGTTCGGGGTTCCGACTCCGATTAATTGGATAAGTTGCACCGCACCATCTTTGCCATGCCATGCATACCATCTTCATCATGCCGGATCTTCGTTCGTAGTAGTAAGAATTGCATCCGATGTTTTTTCTAGCATTTGCTTCTTCCCGGATAGGACCACGAAGTGGTGTTGTGAGATACAACAAGTCCTCCGGATGTTCTTCGACAATCTTTAACAGGCAAACATTTCCTAAACTCCTATCTCTGCAGGAGTCACTCACCTATTTTATTTTGCCTTCTCCCTTATGCTGGCCTTGAGTTGCGTTCTTGTCACGTGTCCTATCCACTTGTTACCTCAAACAACCCATATTGCCTCCACCACCCTCCTACAACTGTTGTTTGGTTATCGGGTGTGCCTTGCGAGTCGTAGTGCATGCTAGTGCTGTTATATCTCGTCTCCCCATCGTTATCTTATCGGGTTATCTATTGGGGAATCATGACACATGGTTTATAGATATATTTGTTGGAGATACTCAGGCTTTACTTAATTTTTAACAACTAAAATTATAAGCAGAGACATCTATGAGCCCTTTGCGAATGCATCAAAACTTTGACTTGCTAATGTCCCCTAGGACCTGAGTTCTTGTTATCTGTTCCGAGATTGAGTGCTCTACCCGTACATGGGGACGATTATCGAGACCCCCCATCACCCACTACCTTTCCTCGAGTCTGTTTATTGGGAGCCACAACCTTGGTTTTATTTGCCTATGCCATGTATGCGCCATGCTTTACTTATTGTTGCCTTCGGGTGTTTACTTCTTGTTGCCTTCGGGTGTTTATATTCTGTACTGTATCTTGCGGGACGTTTAGCGAAGCGTGTGGTTTGCACGCCTAGCCGCCGGCGCAAACCTCTGAGTCCGTATCGAAGTACGACCGAACTTCGTCACGGGTAGCTTAGTTGGGTGGCTCCCATTAAACTTTCTCTTGCATTGGGAACGGTCGTGTTGTGAGACTCCACCTGTAGTAAGTGGGTTCGAGCATGCGTATGGCTACATTTGGGCAACCCCTGCAGGGTGTATATCTTATCGATAAGCCGTGTCCACGGTTATGGACAACTTGGAATTGTATGGCTTGATCATAGAACAACTTACACCTTTATGTTGATGTTAATAATTTGCTAATAACTTACGTAGTAATATAGCATTACTACAATGGTTACCTAATAAAACTTGTCAACTGTGTGAGTGTTCTTGTTAGTACTTCTTTCTTTGTGAAGGGGGAATGCATCGGTCGGGTTATGTTTGCAGAGTATAGAACTGTTAGCTTATGCGCTCTCTCATCTTCTCTGATTAGACAAATATTGTAGAGTGTCTCTATAGGTTTTTAGTGCTCGCGCGCTGCCGCTTAACCCCACCATATTGGCTATGACGTCCTCTTGCGTCCTCTAAGTCCCCTGCGTGCCTCAAGTACAAAGGACGACTGGTTGACGAATGCATATATGTCTTGAAGTCTTGTTAAGTATGAACCCGTACTTATTGCTATTTGGGACATAACCGGGCAGGTATGAAGACATGTGATACGGGGTGGCTTTTGGACACCTCCTCCTCAAGACCGACAAGCCCTCCTCGTGGCCCCATGACACGAGCTCGGGCCAAAGCTATACACCAAGAGGTGAATTCGCTCCTTTCCACGTATACATTTGATACCTCATTGGATGGCATACTACTTCATGCGAATACACTGTGTTCAATCAGGTACATCCATCAAGACACAAGCCATGGAGGCCAAGCCAATGGAGAGAGAGCTGAAAACGAAGAAGATGGAGCTACGGCGGAACTTCCGCCCCAGGACCGGAACTTCCGCCGATTCCCTGTGAAGAGGATCCAGCCGGAACTTCCGCCCCCGAGGAACAGAACTTCCGCCGCTCCGCCCAAGTTCCGGAAACGCGCCAAACGCCCCGGATGTTACCGCAAGGAAATCGGTCGTTTCGGAACTAGCCGGAAGTTGGCCAGTACGCCCCGACCGGAAGTTCCGCCCCAAGGACCGGAACCGCCCAGATGCCGCCAAGATGTTGTCCAGCGCCCGGAAAAGGATCCACGGAACTTCGCCCGAGGACCGGAACTTCCGCCCGACCGAACTTCCGCCCCTAGAGACCGGAACTTCCGCCGCACGCGTTTCAGCACCCAAAACTGGCAGATTCAGCTTGTAACTTACCCCTTCGCCCCACCCACTATAAATAGCCATGTTGGCTCAGATCTGAGATTAGAGTTGATGAAAGAGAAAACCTGAGCTTTTGCTCCTCCCTTAGGGAAACCCTTCTAGATCTACCAATCTACGAAGTTATCAACTCTTCTAGGAATTCGATCTCTTCCATTCTAGGAATTCTAGTGTTTGGATCTTTTGCTTCTTGCAATTCTATCTTTGCGCTCTTTTCCTCTTTGGAACTCTATCGATTTCTATTGCCAATCTTTTGTGAGGGCTTCTACTCCTCGTGAGTCTTTTACCTCGCAATTCTATTGGGTTGGTGTATCGGGCCAACGAAGAACAACCGGTTGTGTGTGTGCGTTGCGTTTGTATCTTCGATCCACCCCGCCTTCCACCGTGTTCTTCGCGTTCCTCCACCTCCCCCACGAATCCCATCCAAATCCGTGAAGATCGGGCCTCCCCTAGGGCTCAGCCCTTATCATATGGTATCAAGAGCTCCTTGGTTGCCACGGATTTGACCCCACACCCCCAAAAAATTTCTTGAGAAAATTTTCGAAAATCCCAAAAAATAGCCCCAAATTGGCCTTGGTTGGATCTCGCGATTTGTTGAGTTTTTGGTGGTTTTGATCCGATAGAAACTTGTCTTTGGTGTTGATCTACAATTCCCCCACCTTCCCACAGCTTCTAGTGCCAAATTTTCCGCGAATTCGAAGATTTTCGGCCCGGATTTCCGCCCAAATCGAAGAACAGCCCGCAGATCTGATTGCGACCGGAAGTTCCGCCCGGCAGACCGGAAACCCCGGAGAAGTTCCGCCCCAGACACCGGAAGTTCCGCCTGGCCAAATTTTTCACAGCTAACTTCGTTTTTCGCATTGGTACTATCCCTTTTGTGTTTGGACTTCGGTTTGAGTGCCATTTCAGCTACCACAAAGCTTCCGCAACATCGACAACGACGACGACACCCCGAGGATCCAAGCGGTTCATTTGACACTTTCCACCACCATAGCAAGTTCAAGATCGTCGGCCACCATCATCAAGTGGTATAACTTGCCCCCTAACTTGTAGCCCTAGCTTCCTTTGCGTACCTTTCCCATCGAGAGTGGCTTTCTAGTGTTGCGAAGCATTGCGCAAGCGTCCCGACCGTGAGGGTGTGCGTGTGTTGAGAAAAGCTACGAAGCAAGCTCGTTGTGAAAAGATAAGCAAAAGAAGTGTGACATACTTACATAGATAGTAGTATCCTTGCATAGTGAGAAAAAGAAAGAAAAATACAAAAAGAAAAAAGTGTGTCATGGCGAGCATGAGAAGACAAGAAGAAAGGTTGGCACGTCTTGAGCAAGCTATTGCCAACATCGCCAACAACCGAAGCCAACACTCAAGGTCTTCGCGCTCTCATAGTTCAAGGCATCGAACTCCGTCGCCATCTCATCATGCCTCTAATGATGACCCACACCACCATAATGTGGATGCTCAAGTACTTCAACGACAAGCTCAAGAGATGGAGCAAGCAAGAGCTCAACTTGAACAAGAAAGGCTACAACAAGCAAATCGTGAAGCTCACTTCCAAGAGGAACAACAACGTCTTCGTCATGATCAAGATCTCCTTCATGCACGTGAGCAAGAACGTCATCGCCGTGAGCAAGAGGAACATCAACAACAAGGAAAACCTCGCCCATCTCAAGTGGCCAATGAACAAGAAGTGAACCGACAACGCCAAATTATCAATATTGATGCTCCTCAAGATGATGGCGCAAGAAGGAACAACATGGACAATAGAAGACACAATCCCTTCAATCATCGAGCTCGTCAAGAACCTCATGCACATCAAGGTGAAGCAAGGCACCACAATGAAGACGACGCACCAAGTGAAGCTAGTGTAAGGCAACACCCTCGGCCACCACTTGGAAGGCGTCCTCCTCCTCCAAACCGCCACAATGATGATGAGGATCTTCATCAACAACCTCACAACCATAATGAGGATCAAGAGGATGAAAGACCAATGCCTCGACGCAATGACCATAATGAGGAAGAAATCTTTAGGAAGCTAAAATTCACCATGCCCAAGTTCCAAGGAGAAGAAGACCCCGATGCATACTTGTCTTGGGTCCTCAAGGCTGTCAAGATCTTCCGCATCCACAACTCCTCCGAAGCAAAGAAAGTTGCCATGGCATCACTTGAATTTGAAGGATATGCAAATGTTTGGTGGGAAGAAGTAAACAAGAAGCGTGCTAAAGAAGACTTAGACCCCATTGACACATGGGAAGAGATGCAAGAAGCCATGCACACCCGCTTCGTGCCTACCCACCACAAACGTGACCTCTTCAACAAGCTCACTCAACTCAAGCAAAGCTTCAAGTCCGTTGAGGAGTACTACAAGGAGATGCACATGACCATGATGAGTGCAAATGTGGATGAGCGAGAAGAGCAAACAATGGCAAGATTCTTGAATGGATTGAACATTCCCGTCAAGAGGATAGTGGAATTCTTGCCTTACAAAAACATGGTGGAGTTACTCCATCAAGCAACAAGGGCCGAGCGCCAAGTGCGTGAAGACTTAGCAAGTGCAAAGACAAAGACCTTCTTCGCCGCAAGAAATGCAACGAATGCCTCTTCAAGCATCACGAATACAAGTGCAATTGCATCCAAGGATCCTCCAAAGCAAGCAAGAAGTGCCATCAAGACAACAAGCTTCAAGCCGGAGCAATCAACTATGTCCTCCAAAGCTTCCACCGGATCTAGTAACATCACTTGCTTCAAGTGTGGTGCCCAAGGACATAAATCTTTTGAGTGCACAAACACAAGAGTTATGATAACTCGGAATGATGGGAATGTGGACTACTTAAGTGAAGATGCATATGAAGCCTTGGTGCAAGCCGCAACAACACTTGAAGATGAGGAGTTGGAAAACCATGAGAATGTCTTATGCGAGCATGATGCAAGCCCATCACTTGTGGTGACCAAAGTCTTGACAACCCATGCAATTCCCAATGAAGACCAAAGGTGCAACATCTTCCAAACAAGAGCCGGAATCAATGGCAAGTCTATCAAAGTCATCATAGACGGAGGTAGTTGCCACAACCTTGCAAGCACCGAACTATGCTCCAAGCTCAACCTCCCGCTCCGGAAGCACAACCATCCTTACCATATACAATGGCTTAGTGACAACGGAAATGTGAAGATCCAACACACCGTCACAATATCCTTCAAGATCGGCGCCTATGAAGACACCGTTGATTGTGATGTCGTGCCTATGACGGTGTGCCACATGCTACTTGGTCGCCCTTGGCAATATGACAAGAAAGCCAACCATGATGGTCACACAAATGCCTATAGCTTCAAGGTCGACGACAAGTACTTCATCCTACGCCCAATGACTCCTAGCCAAGTAATTGCGGACAATGCAAAGGCTTTAGCGAGGGCTAAGGAAGCTACCATCAATAGGGAGATGAGAGGTGAGAGAGTGATCCAACAAAAAGAGAGTGAGCGCCAAAAGCCATATGTGAGCGAAATGACGAGTGTCCTCCTAGCCACCAAGAGTGAGATGAGAGAAGTGAACCACAACCCATCCACCAAATTGCACTTTGTGCTCACTTGCAAGGGACCATCCTCGGAGACTAACAACTTAACAACACTTCCTTCGTCTTTGTTGTCTCTTTTGAAGGAGTCTCAAGATGTCTTCCTCAACATTCTTCCTCTAGGACTACCACCGCTCCAAGGCATCGAGCCCCACATCGACCGCATGCAAGGCGACACACTACCAACATGTACCGCTTACCGCACCAAACCCGACGACCAAGAAGAAAGGCAACGTCAAACTCATGATCGTCAAGCACACGGGTATGTTCATGAAAACCTTAGCCCAAGTGTGGTTTCGACGATTCTTGTCATGCCTTTGGGTTGTTCCATTTCCTTGTCACCCTTTTCGCGTCTTATGCAACATGTCTTGAAACATCTTGTTGACAAGAGTAAGGATACCCTCATGTGTCCCATGAATCTCAAGGATCATATTATATATGTGAGAGAAGCCTTATGCATCTTATGCCCGTTTGCACACAAAAAGTTGATTTCCTTTGGATTTGCGGTTTCCTCCATTGGCATTGAAGTGGATTATTCGAACTTTGAGGATATACATAAGTGGCCCACGCCAACCACAATTGCGCAAGCTCGAAGTTTCCATGCCATTGCCATTTTCCATACTCGCCCTACGAACAACATTAGCACCATTGTTTGCCTTTTGAATGTTCCGTTTGTTTGGGACAACGCTACACAACACGCTTTTCATGACTTGAAAATGAAACTTCACTATACACCACTCCTTGTCCTACCAAAGGTTGCCTACACCGACACAATATTTGTTCCCATTTTTGCTAACTGTTCCATTGAAAAAGAATTGGTTCCTTTCCTTCCGTATGATGATTTCTTATTCAAGGAAAACAAAATTGGTGATAAGGTCTAAGACCCCGTGTGTGGCCCGATCTCGCGAATGACCCAAGAATCAAAGGGGGAAAGAGAGGGAGAGGCGGAAGAACACGAAGAACGCGAAGAACACAACGCACACCAACCCGATACAATCGATACTTACCCTCGTGGCTCGATGGACCACGCCAATAGAATCACCACGAGAGAGACTCGAGGTAGAATCCCGGAGTGAGAGATCGGTGTTGGGGACGGAGACCGGGGGGAGAGAGAGTGGAGCACACTAGAATCTCACTCACATAGATCCAATCATCCAACATGGGGTGCCTTGATACAAAGGGGATGAAACCCTAGGGAGACAAAGCTCAAAGTCATGTTTAAGCCTAAATCTTGTCTAATCTCAGATCTAAGCCAACTAGCCTATTTATAGGTGGGGGCGAAGGGATAAGTTACACGCTTCGTGTGAAGTTCGATAGGGCGGAAGTTCCGGCCGTCTTGGGCGGAAGTTTCGGTCAGGGCGGAAGTTCCGGTCTCGGGGCCGGAAGTCCGGCCCCGGAAGTTCCAAGTTCCGCCTAGTTCGAAAATGGCCAATTTCCTTGCAGTAACATCCAGGGGCGTTTTGGCGACTGAACTTGGGCGGAACTTGGGCGGAAGTTCCGTGTGGGCGGAAGTTCCGATTCCTCGGGCGGAAGTTCCGGCCTGATCCATTTCTCTCGGGTGGAAGGCATCTTGGCGGCATCCGCGGAAGTTCCGGTCCTTGGGGGCGGAAGTTCTGGGGCGGAAGTTCCGCCATCAGGGGCGGAAGTTCCGGCCTGGAGCGTCCAGCTCCTCTTCCTCCTTCTCTTCCACACTTCCGTGACATCGGCCTTGCGTCCTCGGGTCTCCATGGCATCCCCTCTTGGCGATGAAGTATATGATGCGGTGTAGACCGAAGGTCGGGCTGCATCATGCACCATGGGAGTTCCTTCTCTCTTTGTCCTTGTCGAAGTCGGCACCTATAGACACCATGATGATAGGCATGAGGTAGCATACCATTCAAGTTGGTGTTGAGGTCGATCATAGAGAGGAAAGAGTTCACCTTGACATATATGGCGGGGGTTTGTGTTGTTGGTCCACTTGGGGGACTCCTTGGCCATGGTGTAGCATCGACGATAGGCGGGGCTACATCATCTCCCACCCTTGGGGAAGAGTCGTCCTCGACTCTTGCTCCTCCTCACCGATGAGGTAGACGGGAAGGACTTGTATAGGTGCCCTTGTGTCCTTAGGGATGCTCGTCGTAGTGCAGGCGTCTTTGTTGTAGTCCATAACGGGTCTCCCATGTAGTGGTGGAGGGGCCAAGTCTCGGTCGAAGAAGAACAAGGGGAAAAACAACGTGCAAAAGGAAAGCTTGTGGATGCCAATTTGGTGACCGGCGAACAAGAGGATCTCAATCAAATACGAAGCATCAAGTCGTTTCTCCAAAAGGCATTGGGCAAAAATGGTGATCAAAAGAGTGTCGATGTATCCAAAATGTGGTAGGACAAAAATTTGTGCAAGTAAAAGTTTGCTTTGGAAGGTGTCAAAGATGTTGTGTGTAGCATTGTCCCACACAAATGGAACAATCAAAAAATCGGCGGCAAAATTTGGGGCAAAATTGTTATGTGCAATGGCAAAGCTATGGAGACTTCTAGCTTGGTAAAGTATGGTTGGCGTGAGCCGATTATGGGTATCCTCAAGTGTCAAAGAATCCATTGCAAATGCCAAAGATGAAATGAGAAATCCAAAGGAGAGCAACTTTTGGTGTGACATGTGGCACAAGGTGCATAAGGTGTCTCTCACATGTATGACATGATCCTTGAGGTTCTCGGAGTGTATGATGATATCATCAATACATACAACAACCATTGTGCCAACAAGATGTTTCAAGATATGTTGCAAAAGAGGCAAAAGAGGTGATGAGGAATTGGACCAAACCGCAAACTCGGCAAGAAACGTCGGAAACACACGATGGCGAAGGCGTTGGGAAACATACCCTTTGGTTTGAATCCCGCGGGTTTGGTGATGGAGTTCGTCCGTGGTGGGGTAGCTCTCAATGGCACGTGTCGTCAACTCATGCTCCGTGGCGGTGGATGTGGTCGTCCTGTACCTACACATGGAAGAAACAAGACAAAAAGCGTGTGTGCATGGTAGATGAATACATCATCCATCATGATGTTCCATGTCTTGTGCACATCACCATTAGTGTCAAGCAAGATAGTATGAAATGCATGGCGATGGTGCATATGGCAAGAAGGTGCATTCGTGGCATGTGGTAACGCATGATCATCAAAAAGTGAAAAGGCTATGGGGGCCTTCTCATGAACAATAAAATAAGCATTCTTGCATTCCAAGCATAAGAAAGAGCAATTGTTCACAATCTTGGATGCAAGGATCATGGAATGGTGTAAACATTTTGGGCAAAGCATGTGAAAGCTAATGTCATCATTGTTGTCGACAACCCTATGGAAAGAGCAAGTGTTCATCAAGGGTGTCACAACACAAGCATGAGCATAATCATTATCATTGCAAGCAAGCGGAGCAAATATGAATCTTTCATAGCATGGCATGTTCATGGTATCACCATCAATCAACTCCACATGATCAACAATGTTAGCAAGCAAAGCATCACATGGGAATATGAAAGAATCAAGTGACGTAGCAAATGTATCATCAAGATCATGCATGCGCTCATAAGTCATCATGTCCACTAGTGGGATCATGGCATCATCAACACCTATGTTGTTACCTTTGTAGGCCGACTCATTTGAAGTAGGTGTTGTGGAAGTAGGAGGATCCATGTGGTCGATATGTCCATCTTGGAGCAAGCATGGTGAGATACCATTATCTTCATGCACCATGTACATCGTCTCCATGAGCGGGAACTTGTCCTCCGTGGAACCTAGTGCAACATAAGAAGACACAAACGAGGGAGAGGTTAATGTGTTAGCAAATGCGATGTCCTCCATGGACCTATCATCTACCTCTCTCAACTCACTTTGTGTATCACTCATGTCCTCCAAATGGAAGCACTCAAACTCACATATGGGGTGGAAGTCACTCAACTCACTCTCACTCTCGCTCAAGTGGGCTAAGTGGCTCTCATGCTCACATGGGGTTGGTACTAACTCATCAATCAAGCATAGAGGAGTAGGCTCGACTTTCTCATCTCCATGCGCCTCCTTGGTTGAAGGGAAAATCCCATGCTCAACCATCTCAACTCCATGCGCCTCCGTAGGTGAAGGGAGAATCCCATGCTCACCATGCTCAACTCCATCGCCTCCTAAGTCGTTCTCAAGTGGTGGCTGATACGTCTCCAACGTATCGATAATTTCTTATGTTCCATGCTACTTTATTGATGATACCTACATGTTTTATGCACATTATATGTCGTATTTACGCATTTTCTGGAACTAACCTATTAACAAGATGCCGAAGAGCCAGTTGCTGTTTTGCTGTTTTTGGTTTCAGAAATCCTAGTAACGAAATATTCTCGGAATTGGACGAAATCAACGCCCGGTCCTATTTTGCCACGAAGCTTCCGGAAGACCGAAGGAGAGTTCTGAGGTGGCCAGGTGACAGGGCGGCGCGGCCTGCCCTGGCCGCGCCGGTGTCTGGGCCCCTCGTGCCGCCTCTTGACCTACCCTTCCGCCTACAAATAGCCTCCCGCGAAACCCCCAGCAAGAGCCACGATACGGAAACCTTATCGAGATGCCGCCGCGAATCCCATCTCGGGGATTCAGAGATCGCTCCCGGCACCCTGCCGGAGAGGGGATTCATCTCCCGAGGACTCTACACCGCCATGGTCGCCTCCGGAGTGATGAGTGAGTAGTTCACCCCTGGACCATGGGTCCATAGTAGCTAGATGGTTGTCTTCTCCTAATTGTGCTTCATTGTTGGATCTTGTGAGCTGCCTAACATGATCAAGATCATCTATCTGTAATACTATATGTTGTGTTTGTCGGGATCCGATGGATAGAGAATACTATGTTATGGTGATTATCAATCTGTTGTTTATGTGTTGTTTATGATCTTGCATGCACTCCGTTATTAGTAGAGGCTCTGGCCAAGTTTTTACTCTTAACTCCAAGAGGGAGTATTTATGCTCGATAGTGGGTTCATGCCTTCATTGATACCTGGGACAGTTCTAAGGTTGTGTTGTGTTGTTGCCACTAGGGATAAAACATTGATTCTATGTCTAAGGATGTAGTTGTCGATTACATTACGCACCATACTTAATGCAATTGTCTGTTGCTTTGCAACTTAATAAAAGGGGTTCGGATGATAACCTGAAGGTGGACTTTTTAGGCATAGATGTTGGATGGCGGTCTATGTACTTTGTCGTAATGCCCGGATTAAATCTCACTATATTTATCATATCATGTACATGCATTGTTATGCCTTTCTCTATTTGTCAATTGCCCGACTGTAATTTGTTCACCCAACATGCTTTTATCTTATGGGAGAGACACCTCTAGTGAACTGTGGACCCCGGTCCTATTCTTTACATAGCATACAATCTACTGCAATACTTGTTTTACTGTTTTCTTTGCAAACATCTTCCACTCGATACGTTTAATCCTTTGTTACAGCAAGCCGGTGAGATTGACAACCTCGCTGTTTCGTTGGGGCAAATTATTTGGGTTGTGTTGTGCAGGTTCCACGTTGGCGCCGGAATCCCTGTTGTTGCGCCGCATCACATTTCGCCACCATCAACCTTCAACGTGCTTCTTGACTCCTACTGGTCCGATTAAACCTTGGTTTCTTACTGAGGGAAACTTGCCACTGTGCGCATCATACCTTCCTCTTGGGGTTCCCAACGGACGTGTACATCTACGCGCATCAAGCAAATTTCTGGCGCCGGGAGATCAAGACACGCCAAAGGGAGTCTCCACTTCTCAATCTCTTTACTTTGTTTTTGTCTTGCTTTATTTTATTTACTACTTTGTTTGCTGCACCTAAACAAAACACAAAAAAATTAGTTGCTAGTTTTACTTTATTTACTGTCTTGCTCTCTATATCAAAAACACAAAAAAATTAGTTACTTGCATTTACTTTATCTAGTTTGTTTTATTTACCGTTGCTAAAATGAATACCCCTGAAAATACTAAGTTGTGTGACTTCACAAATGCAAATAATAATGATTTCCTATGCACACATATTGCTCCACCTGCTACTACAGAATTTTTTGAAATTAAACCTGCTTTACTAAATCTTGTCATGAGAGATCAATTTTCTGGTGTTAGTTCTGATGATGCTGCTGCCCATCTTAATAATTTTGTTGAAATTTGTGAAATGCAAAAGTATAAGGATGTAGATGGTGATATTATTAAATTTAAAGTGTTTCCTTTCTCATTAAGAGGAAGAGCTAAAGATTGGTTGCTATCTTTGCCTAAGAATAGTATTGATTCATGGACTAAATGTAAGGATGCTTTTATTGGTAGATATTATCCTCCCGCTAAAATTATATCTTTGAGAAGTAGCATAATGAATTTTAAGCAATTAGATACTGAACATGTTGCTCAAGCATGGGAGAGAATGAAAACTTTGGTAAAGAATTGCCCAACCCATGGACTGACTACTTGGATGATCATCCAAACCTTCTATGCAGGACTAAATTTTCGGAATTTATTGGATTCAGCTGCTGGAGGTACCTTTATGTCCATCACTTTGGGGGCGGCTACAAAACTTCTTGATGATATGATGATAAATTACTCTGAATGGCACACGGAAAGAGCTCCACAAGGTAAGAAGGTAAATTCTGTTGAAGAAACCTCTTCCTTGAGTGATAAGATTGATGTGATTATGTCTATGCTTGTGAATGGTAGATCTAATGTTGATCCAAATAATGTTCCTTTAGCTTCATTGGTTGCTCAAGAAGAAAATGTTGATGTGAATTTCATTAAAAATAATAATTTCAACAACAATGCTTATAGGAACAATTCTGGTAATAACTATAGGCCATATCCTTCTGCTAATGGTAATGGTTATGGTAATTCTTATGGGAATTCTTACAACAATAATAGGAGTGTACCCTCTGGTCTTGAAGCTATGCTTAAAGAATTTATTAGTACACAAACTGCTTTTAACAAATCTGTTGAGGAAAAGCTTGATAAAATTGATATTATTGCTTCTAGAGTTGATAGACTTGCCTCTGATGTTGATCTATTAAAATTGAAAGTTATGCCTAATGAGGATATTGATAATAAGATTACTACTACAGCAAATGCCATCCAAGTTAGAATTAATGAGAATATAAGATTAATGGCTGAATTGCGTGCTAGGTGGGATAGAGAAGAAAATGAAAAACTAGCTAAAGAGAATAATGTAGCTAAAGTTTGGACTATTACCACCATTAGTAATGATAATGATTCACATGTTGCTGCACCTCCTACTATCAATGGTAAAATAATTGGTGTTGGCAATGTTTCTACTCCTAGTGCAAAGCGTACAAAACTGAAATTGCTAAAACTGCTGAAACTGCTTGTGATAAAACTGCTGAATTTTTTCCAACCTTGGGAACAATGATCCCATTGCTGTAGCTCATAATGAGTTAGACTTTGATGATTGCCACATCTCTGAAGTTATAAAGTTCTTACAAAAACTTGCTAAAAGTCCTAATGCTAGTGCTATAAATTTGGCCTTTACAAAACATATTACAAATGCTCTCATAAAAGCTAGAGAAGAGAAACTAAAACTTGAAACTTCTATTCCTAGAAAGTTAGAAGATGGTTGGGAGCCCATCATTAAAATGAAATTCAATGACTTTGAATGTAATGCTTTATGTGATCTTGGTGCAAGTATTTCTGTTATGCCTAAAAAGATTTATGATATGCTTTACTTGCCACCATTGAAGAATTGTTATTTGGATGTTAATCTTGCCGATAATGTTAAAAAGAAACCTTTGGGGAGGATTGATAATGTGCGCATTACGGTTAACAATAACCTTGTCCCCGTTGATTTTGTTGTCTTGGATATCGAATGCAAGGCATCTTGTCCTATTGTGTTGGGAAGACCTTTTCTTCGAACCGTTGGTGTTGTTATTGATATGAGGGAAGGTAATATTAAATATCAATTTCCTCTCAAGAAAGGTATGGAACACTTCCCTAGAAAGAGAATGAAGTTGTCTTTTGATTCTATTATTAGAACAAGTTATGATGTTGATGCTTCTACTCTTGATGTTACTTGATTTGCACTTTCTGCGCCTAGCTGAAAGGCGTTAAAGAAAAGCGCTTATGGGAGACAACCCATGTTTTTACTACAGCACTTTTTTGTTTTGTTGAGTCTTGGAAGTTGTTTACTACTGCAGCAACCTCTCCTTATCATGTTTTTGTGCCAAGTAAAGTTTCTATGTCAAAGTTGATGTGATATTTGGGATCGCTGCGCAGAAACAGCATTGCTGTCTGTCACGAATCTGGGCACAGGTCTCTGTAGAAAATTCGAAAAATCTGCCAATTTACGAGCGTGATCCTCATATATGTACGCAACTTTCATTAGTTTTGAGTTTTTCCATTTGAGCAAGTCTGGTGCCATTTTAAAATTCGTCTTTACAGACTGTTCTGTTTTTGACAGATTCTGCCTTTTATTTCACATTGCCTCTTTTGCTATGTTGGATGAATTTCTTTGATCCATTAATGTCCAGTAGCTTTATGCAATGTCCAGAAGTGTAAAGAATGATTGTGCCACCTCTGAACATGTGAATTATTAATTGTGCACTAACCCTCTAATGAGTTTGCTTGAAGTTTGGTGTGAAGGAAGTTTTCAAGGGTCAAGAGAGGAGTATGATATACTATGATCAAGAGGAGTGAAAGCTAAGCTTGGGGATGCCCCGTGGTTCATCCCTGCATATTTTAAGAAGACTCAAGCGTCTAAGCTTGGGGATGCCCAAGGCATCCCCTTCTTCATCGACAACATCATCAGGTTCCTCCCCTGAAACTATATTTTTATTCAGTCACATCTTGTGTTCTTTACTTGGAGCGTCGGTTTGTTTTTGTTTTTGTTTTTGTTTGAATAAAATGGATCCTAGCATTCACTTTGTGGGAGAGAGACACGCTCCGCTGTTGCATATGGACAAATATGTCCTTAGGCTTTACTCATAATGTTCATGGCGAAGTTTCTTCTTCGTTAAATTGTTATATGGTTGGAATTGGAAAATGCTACATGTGGTAATTCTAAAATGTCTTGGATAATGTGACACTTTGCAATTGTTGTGCTCATGTTTAAGCTCTTGCATCATATGCTTTGCACCCATTAGTGAAGAAATACATAGAGCTTGCTAAAATTTGGTTTGCATATTTGGTCTCTCTAAGGTCTAGATAATATCTAGTATTGAGTTTTGAACAACAAGGAAGACGGTGTAGAGTCTTATAATGTTTACAATATGTCTTTTATGTGAGTTTTGCTGCACCGGTTCATCCTTGAGTTTGCTTCAAATAACCTTGCTAGCCTAAACCTTGTATCGAGAGGGAATACTTCTCATGCATCCAAAATCCTTGAGCCAACTACTATGCCATTTGTGTCCACCATACCTACCTACTACATGGTATTTCTCCGCCATTCCAAAGTAAATTGCTTGAGTGCTACCGTTAAATTTCCATTCACCTTTGCAATATATAGCTCATGGGACAAAATAGCTTTAAAACTATCGTAGTATTGAATATGTACTTATGCACTTTATCTCTTATTAAGTTGCTTGTTGTGCGATAACCATGCTTCTGGGGAACGCCATCAACTATTCTTTGTTGAATATCATGTGAGTTGCTATGCATGTCCGTCTTGTCTGAAGGATCTATCACCTTAATGATTGGAGCATGCATATTGTTAGAGAAGAACATTGGGCCGCTAACTAAAGCCATGAATCATGGTGGAAGTTTCAGTTTGGACACATATCCTCAATCTCATATGAGAATAATAATTATTGCTACATGCTTATGCATTAAAGAGGAGTCCATTATCTGTTGTCCATGTTGTCCCGGTATGGATGTCTAAGTTGAGAATAATCAAAAGCGAGAAATCCAAAATGCGAGCATTCTCCTTAGACCTTTGTACAGGCGGCATGGAGGTACCCCTTTGTGACACTTGGTTGAAACATGGCATTGCAAAGATCCGGTAGTCCAAGCTAAGTAGGACAAGGTGCGGGCACTATTAGTATACTATGCATGAGGCTTGCAACTTGTAAGATATAACTTACATAACTCATATGCTTTATTACTACCGTTGACAAAATTGTTTCATGTTTTCAAAATAAAAGCTCTAGCACAAATACAGCAATCAATGCTTCCCTCTGCGAAGGGCCATTCTTTTACTTTTATTGTTGAGTCAGTTTACCTATCTCCCTCCACCTTAAGAAGCAAACACTTGTGTGAACTGTGCATTGATTCCTACATACTTGCATATTGCACTTGTTATATTACTCTATGTTGACAATATCCATGAGATATACATGTTATAAGTTGAAAGCAACCGCTGAAACTTAATCTTTTTGTGTTGCTTCAATACCTTTACTTTGATTTATTGCTTTATGAGTTAACTCTTATGCAAGACTTATTGATGCTTGTCTTGAAGTAATATTCATGAAAAGTCTTTGCTTTATGATTCAGTTGTTTACTTATGTCATTACCTTTGTTTTGATCGCTGCATTCATTACATATGTTTACAAATAGTATGATCAAGATTATGATGGCATGTCACTTCAGAAATTATCTTTGTTATCGTTTTACCTGCTCGGGACGAGCAGAACTAAGCTTGGGGATGCTGATACGTCTCCAACGTATCGATAATTTCTTATGTTCCATGCTACTTTATTGATGATACCTACATGTTTTATGCACATTATATGTCGTATTTACGCATTTTCTGAACTAACCTATTAACAAGATGCCGAAGAGCCGTTGCTGTTTTCTGCTGTTTTTGGTTTCGAAATCCTAGTAACGAAATATTCTCGGAATTGGACGAAATCAACGCCCAGGGTCCTATTTTGCCACGAAGCCGGAAGACCGAAGGAGAGTCGAAGTGGGGCCACGAGGTGGCCAGACAGCGGGCGCGGCCCAGCCTGGCCGCGCCTGTCCTGGGCCCTCATGCCGCCTCTTGACCTACCCTTCCGCCTACAAATAGCCTCCGTCGCGAAACCCCTGACCGAGAGCCACGATACGGAAAACCTTCCGAGACGCCGCCGCGAATCCCATCTCGGGGATTCAGGAGATCGCCCGGCACCCTGCCGGAGAGGGGATTCATCTCCTGGAGGACTCTACACCGCCATGGTCGCTCCGGAGTGATGAGTGAGTAGTTCACCCCTGGACCATGGGTCCATAGCAGTAGCTAGATGGTTGTCTTCTCCTAATTGTGCTTCATTGTTGGATCTTGTGAGCTGCCTAACATGATCAAGATCATCTATCTGTAATACTATATGTTGTGTTTGTCGGGATCCGATGGATAGAGAATACTATGTTATGGTGATTATCATCTATTGTTTATGTGTTGTTTATGATCTTGCATGCTCTCCGTTATTAGTAGAGGCTCTGGCCAAGTTTTTACTCTTAACTCCAAGAGGGAGTATTTATGCTCGATAGTGGGTTCATGCCTTCATTGATACCTGGGACAGTGACAGAAAGTTCTAAGGTTGTGTTGTCGTTGCCACTAGGGATAAAACATTGATTCTATGTCTAAGGATGTAGTTGTCGATTACATTACGCACCATACTTAATGCAATTGTCTGTTGCTTTGCAACTTAATACCGAAAGGGGTTCGGATGATAACCTGAAGGTGGACTTTTTAGGCATAGATGCAGTTGGATGGCGGTCTATGTACTTTGTCGTAATGCCCGGATTAAATCTCACTTTATTTATCATATCATGTACATGCATTGTTATACCTTTCTCTATTTGTCAATTGCCCGACTGTAATTTGTTCACCCAACATGCTTTTATCTTATGGGAGAGACACCTCTAGTGAACTGTGGACCCCGGTCCTATTCTTTACATAGCATACAATCTACTGCAATACTTGTTTTACTGTTTTCTTTGCAAACATCTTCCACTCGATACGTTTAATCCTTTGTTACAGCAAGTGAGATTGACAACCTCACTGTTTCGTTGGGGCAAAGTATTTGGGTTGTGTTGTGCAGGTTCCACGTTGGCGTCGGAATCACTGTTGTTGCGCCGCATCACATTTCGCCACCATCAACCTTCAACGTGCTTCTTGACTCCTACTGGTCCGATTAAACCTTGGTTTCTTGCGAGGGAACTTGCCACTGTGCGCATCATACCTTCCTCTTGGGGTTCCCAACGGACGTGTACATCTACGCGCATCAGTGGCATCTTGGAGACTTGTGCATTTAGCTCGTCGAAGTAGAGCTTCTTGGCGCTTGGCGTTGTGCATTGCCATGCCATGTGACCCTTGCCCTTGCACACCTCACATAGGAGATTGGGACATTCCCGTGGAAGGTGGCCTTGTTGCTTGCACTTGTAGCATCGGAGTCCATAGGCATATGACGAGGTAGGGGCCATTGTGGTGGTGGCACAAGAGGTAGAAGTCGCCTTATGAGGAAGGTCTTCATGTCGAGGCTCTCGTCTTCTTGCCTCATCACCATGTCTTGAGTGGTGTCGTCGAAGATCATGTGTGGAAGGATGTCGATGTAGACCATGAGGTGGTGGTGGTCGACGACGATCATGAGATGGTGTGAGTCGATGACGGTCCTTGCCTTGCCTAGGTGATGGCTCATGTTGGGGGCGCTCTTGATGCTCCATATGATGTCCGTGATGTCGATGATCTTGTGCATAGGCACTCTCATGATGGCGCCTTGTGGAGCTCGGAGAAGTGTGTCGATGCCGAATATGTTGGGGACGCTCTTGATGATCCACATGATGATGCCATCGTGGAGGTCCTCGATCTTCATATGTAGCTCCACTGGCCAAGTAGGGGTATGTGGGAGCATCGGCGGTATGCATGGTGGGGTCGATGTCTTCCTCGTCGTGGTGCTCCACCATGTCGTCCATGCTTGTTGAGCAAGTGTCGATGTAGAGCTCGTCGATGTCGTCCATGTTGGCGATGCTCGCGGAGCCATAGTCGGTGTAGAGCTCCTCGATGTCGGTCATGTTGGCGATGCTTGCGGAGCCATAGTCGGTGTAGAGCTCCACATGTTCCTCCACATCCGCGGTGCTTGAAGAGGTATCCTCCTCGAAGTGCTCCGTGTACTCCTCCGTATCTTCTTCGTCGCTATACATGTTAGCAAGACGGTATCTATATGGTGTATGTTAGTGGAAGAACACTACCTCGCAATCTTACCGTGGTATGACAAGATTGGGGTGATCCAACAAACCGAGAGTTAGAACAATTGTATCGGGCACTCACACAAAGACACACGCAAAAGCTAGCAAATATGGTGGTAGGTGAGTGTGGTGGAAAACCAAAAGACGAAATCCAAAATCAAGTGTATTGTCAAGAGTGGGTGAAGTCCAAAATCAAGTCAAAGGCGGTGATCACAAAAGGCATACACAAGGTGGAACACACACGTGGGACAAAATGGGGTTAGCGCGACGGAAAATGAGCACGAACAAAATTGGTCCTAACGAAGACTACTAGCTCGGTGTCACGCTAACGCAAGAGAGACCGTGGCTTGGTTGCAAAATTGAGAACCAACAAGATTTCTCGCCTCTCTTTTCTCTCTTTTGCTTATAAGCTTTGGACTGTTTTGTGTATAGGTGTCACTCACACTCTTTTTTTTTGTATGCTTAGAAGCTTTCTTTTTCTCACTATGGAAGACTACTACTATCTATGTAAGTATGTCACACTTCTTTTCCTTATCTTTTCACAACGAGCTTGCTTCGTAGCTTTGCTCAACACACGCACACCCTCACGGTCGGGACGCTTGCGCAATGCTTCGCAACACTAGAAAGCCACTCTCGATAGGAAAGGTACGCAAAGGAAGCTTAGGCTACAAGTTAGGGCAAGTTATACCACTTGATGACGGTGGCCGACGAGCTTGAACTTGCTATGGTGGAAGGTGTCAAATGAACCGCTTGGATCCTCGGGGTGCCGTCGTCGTCGTTGATGTTGCGGAAGCTTTGTGGTAGCTGAAATGGCACACAAACCGAAGTCCAAACACAAAAGGGATAGTAGCAATGCGAAAAACGAAGTTAGCGTGAAAATTTCTGGCGGAAGTTCCGGTCCGAGGGGCGGAACTTTCGGCCCGGCGGAACTTCCGGTCCGGGCGGAACTTCCGTCGCAATCAGATCTGCGGGCTGTTCTTCGATTTGGGCGGAAATCCGGGCCGAAAATCTTCGAATTCGCGGAAAATTTGGCACTAGAAGCTGTGGGAAGGTGGGGAATTGCAGATCAACACCAAAGACAAGTTTCTATTGGACCAAAACCACTCAAAACTCAACCAAATCACAGATCGGTCCAAAGGTAATTTGGGCTATTTTTTGGAAAATTTTCTAGAAACGAAATCGGGTGGGTGGAGGGTCAAAATCGCGGTAACCAAAGGCTGCTGATACCATATGATAAGGTCTAAGACCCCGTGTGTGGCCCGATCTCGCGAATGACCCAAGAATCAAAGGGGAAAGAGAGGGAGAGGCGGAAGAACACGGAGAACGCGAAGAACACAACGCACACCAACCCGATACAATCGATACTTACCCTCGTGGCTCGATGGACCACGCCAATAGAATCACCACGGGAGAGACTCGAGGTAGAATCCCGAGTGAGAGATCGGTGTTGGGGACGGAGACCGGTGAGGGAGAGAGAGTGGAGCACACTAGAATCTCACTCACATAGATCCAATCATCCAACATGGGGTGCCTTGATACAAAGGGGATGAAACCCTAGGGAGACAAAGCTCAAAGTCATGTTTAAGCCTAAATCTTGTCTAATCTCAGATCTGAGCCAACTAGCCTATTTATAGGTGGGGCGAAGGGATAAGTTACACGCCAAAAGTGTCATGTGAAGTTCGATAGGGCGGAAGTTCCGGCCGTTTTGGGCGGAAGTTCCGGTCTTTGGGCCGGAAGTTCCGGTCCGGGGTTCCGGCCAAGTTCCGGCCTAGTCCGAAAATGGCCAATTTCCTTGCAGAACATCCATGGGCATTGGCGTAATTTCTGAACTTGGGCGGAACTTGGGCGGAAGTTCCGTGTGGGCGGAAGTTCCGTCCGGGGCGGAAGTTCCGGCCTGATCCATTTCGGGCGCCGGAAGGCATCTTACGGCATCCGCGGAAGTTCCGGTCCTTGGGGCGGAAGTTCCGTGGGGCGAAGTTCCGCCATCGGGCGGAAGTTCTGGAGCGTCCAGCTCCTCTTCCTCCTTCTCTTCCATGCTTCCGTGACATCGGCCGTCCTCGGGTCTCCATGGCATCCCCTCTTGGCGATGAAGTATATGATGCGGTGTAGACCGAAGGTCGGGCTGCATCATGCACCATGGGAGTTCCTTCTCTCTTTGTCCTTGTCGAAGTCGGCACCTGTAGACACCATGATGATAGGCATGAGGTAGCATACCATTCAAGTTGGTGTTGAGGTCGATCATAGAGAGGAAAGAGTTCACCTTGACATATATGGCGGGGGTTTGTGTTGTTGGTCCACTTGGGGGACTCCTTGGCCATGGTGTAGCATCGACGATAGGCGGGGCTACATCAATTGGCATACTCGATTCTTCTTTGCGAAAGTTGCTTTTATCCAAGTTCTTGTTCGGAAGCAACACCCCACCTCCAATTCTTCATGAGAGAACCAACATGGACTTCGACAAGCACACCATCACCATGAAGAAACTACATGAAGACACAAGAGCAATCATACAAGAACATGTACTTCGCCAAGCTACCCGCCTCAACGCCAAGAAGAAGGGACAAGACAAGACACTTACCATGCTCCCCACACGCCACCATGACAACAAGATGATGAGAGACATCGAGCTTCAATGCATACAACGCCCCATGTGTTTTCAAGCTAAGTCCATTTCCAACCCCTATACCAATGCTCAAACTTTTGATGTGGTAGCTAGAGTCCATCCTTTAGATCAATGCAAGCCATGCTCTAGAACGGTTAATGCTTCACACATGCATACATTGTTGCTTAGGGAGAACATTCGACTACATGGACGACCAACAACCATCGCCACGGACCATCACATGTGCTTCATGAAATTCAAGGGTACGACCCTCAAGACCAAGTACGCCATCAACATCAAGGATAGGATACCACGTCAAGGAGATGACGACACTCTAGAGTCGAGGACGACTCTTTTCCAAGGGGGGAGATGATACGGGGTGGCTTTTGGACACCTCCTCCTCAAGACCGACAAGCCCTCCTCGTGGCCCCATGACACGAGCTCGGGCCAAAGCTATACACCAAGAGGTGAATTCGCTCCTTTCCACGTATACATTTGATACCTCATTGGATGGCATACTACTTCATGCGAATACACTGTGTTCAATCAGGTACATCCATCAAGACACAAGCCATGGAGGCCAAGCCAATGGAGAGAGAGCTGAAAACGAAGAAGATGGAGCTACATCGCCCCTGAACTTCCCAGACCGAACTTCCGCCGATTCCCCGTGAAGAGGATCCAGCCGAACTTCTTCGAGGACCGGAACTTCCGCCCAAGTTCCGCCAAGTTCCGGAACGCGCCAAAACGCCCGGATGTTAGCAAGGAAATCGATCGTTTCGGAACTAGGCCGGAATATCTGACCGGAAGTTCCGCCCCAAGGACCGGAACTTCCGCCAGATGCCGCCAAGATGTCGTCCAGCGCCAGAAAAGGATCCACGGAACTTCCCCCCGAGGACCGGAACTTCCGCCCGACCGAACTTCCACCCTAGAGACCGAACTTCCGCCGCACGCGTTTCAGCACCCAAAACGGCAGATTCAGCTTGTAACTTACCCTTCGCCCCACCCACTATAAATAGCCATGTTGGCTCAGATCTGAGATTAGACTTGATGAAAGAGAAACCTGAGCTTTTGCTCCTCCCTTAGGGAAACCCTTCTAGATCTACCAATCTACGAAGTTATCAACTCTTCTAGGAATTCGATCTCTTCCATTCTAGGAATTCTAGTGTTTGGATCTTTTGCTTCTTGCAATTCTATCTTTGCGCTCTTTTCCTCTTTGGAACTCTATCGATTTCTATTGCCAATCTTTTGTGAGGGCTTCTACTCCTCGTGAGTCTTTTACCTCGCAATTCTATTGGGTTGGTGTATCGGGCCAACGAAGAACAACCGGTTGTGTGTGCGCGTTGCGTTTGTATCTTCGATCCACCTCGCCTTCCACCGTGTTCTTCGCGTTCCTCCACCTCCCCCACGAATCCAATCCAAATCCGTGAAGATCGGGCCTCCCCTAGGGCTCGGCCCTTATCAACATGTTCGATGAAGGCGACGTTAGCAAGGTTACCCTTCCGGCTTGGCCTAGGCAGGGTTATAGACGCCATCGTTTATCTTCAGAACTCTTAGTATAATTTGTATCTTGTCCGTACTCAGACGTATTCGATCTTGTGTATGAATAGGATCTTCGTATTGTGTATTTGTATCTTGACTCGTTGGAGTCTTTGTTGTAATATATGTTTTTTGTGGGCTCTATTGTAATCCTGTTGTAATGTTACCACTCGTGTTAATTCCTCTGGCATCACGTGTGTGAATCGTCGCGCAGGTCGTGTCGGAGGGCGTCTCTGGATCGATATCGTGCGGATTTCGGCGGGAATCGCTGGAATCCTCATGGTACCGTGTCCGGGGCGTCACACCGGTGCACCGGCATCTGGCTGGCATTGTACTCGTGGAGGATGGAGGCCGCATCAGTAGCCATGGTCTGCTTGTCTGGTCCGACTCTTCACCAGAAGAGGAGTCAACGACCTCCGCCTCCACATGTCCATCTGCGTGGGTAGGAACTGCGGATCAATGGCCGCACACAATAGCGCCCAAAACACGAGTAAGAAACCTACCGTCGCAATTGACAGAACAAGTCGTGGTCAGCGAGACCAGGCGGCGCAACCGACAGATGTTTGGCCGCCAAACAGGCGACATGTGCGCACTAGAACCTACCCCGACTGAGATCCTATTCTCTGGCGCGGCAAGGACTGAGCAGACGACGTGTACTGCGACGGTGCAGCGGGACGGCGGGGGGTAGGGTTGGGGTGGTGGCGTCACACTAGGGCAGTAAAGAAGTGAAAAAGAAGCAATTCCGAGCAGTCGATTTCGCTGTCCCTGACTTGCGGGACCGAGTAAGAAAAGGAGGAAGCTCGGCGCGACGATGCAAACCTGTTGCATATTTGGGTCGCGTTTGCGTCGCCGCGGACGACCTAGTCACTTTGCGTCACCCCGCTGGAGCAGAGTCTTAGGGCATCTCCAACGGGGCAACGCAAACGGAGGCTGAGCGACCGTTTGCGTCCGCATGGACCGAAAATGCGTGTGGGACCAGGCCCAACGGCCCGACGCATAGTGTCCGGGCTGTCCGCAGCGACGCAAACCTGGCCGAAAAATCCGCCTCGGATGTATCTCTGCGGATGCTGCGCGGACGCGCCGAGTGTCCGCTCGCGTCTGGCGGACGTTTCATCGGGCCCGCCTGGCAGTGACCCAGACTCGATGCGTTTTCTCAGGCGCGCCAGTAGTGGCGCCGAGGCGTCGCTTCAGCAGTCTGCGGCCATGTTAATGGCGATGCCTCGCGTGGCGCGCGGCCGTCGCCTACCTCTGTGCACGAAGTAATGGCGAGCCACGCGTGCCACGGCCGTCGCCTGCCTCCGGCCTATATAAACAGGGGCACGTGCATCACATCTCCTCCCACACAAAACCCTAGCTGCCGCACAACCTCCACCGTAGCGCCGCCGTCGCACAACCTCCACCTTTGCCATGAGCAGCGCTGGCCATGGCCAGGCTACTGCGTCTCCACCTCTCCCGGTCGAGAGCTCCGACGAGGAGTTGGAGGACGACAAAAGCAGGGACAACGTCCTCGACTCGGCCAGGGACTGGCTGACCAGGAGCAGGAAGCAGAGGAGGAGCGAGCGGCCCACGCGGCGTTCGACGCCGAGATGGAACGCTGCAGGGAGGCGGCCGCCACATAGGACGACTCCTCTGACATCTCATGGTCATCTTTGACCCTGATGCGCCTACCCCGGAGGAGAGAGCGATGGAGCAGATGACGTTAGCCGACTCATTCGAGATGCTCAAAAAGGCCGAGGATGCCGCGAACGAGACGATGCGGCGATGCCTGCTAGAGGACGCGGCGGCGCACGAGGTCTAGAGGCCGCACAGCGAGCGGCAGAGAAGCAGACGAGGGAGGGACGCAGCAACGAGGCCGGTTGTCGGGCAGCAAGTAGCCTAGGACTTGTATCGACTGTAGTATAATTTTTAAATATTATTGAAAAACAAAAAATAGGTCGTCCTGTCGAGAGCACACCCAACCACAAACGGAGACGCGGTCAAGATAGGTAAGAGATTTCACTTTTGCTTTCACTTCGGATATCCGTTGCCAACGGATGCCCTAAGATTTCCCTTCCGCTTCTTCTACTACTAGTAAGCCCTTCTTGGATAACAAATCGCAGCAAGACCGCCGCGAGCCCAAAAGGTGGATTGCCATACCAGACATGGCGACCATCCCGGCGCCTCCCTGCTCCTCCTTGCTCACCCCCAGCTATTGCTGCTGGAGGTCGGCGCCAAGAGCGGCCGCCCGCGCATCGGCGGTGGCGGCAGCCGGACGGACGCTCTCCTCTGGGTGGGACCTGTCCCGGCTATCAGCAGCCGGACCCGCAGCTAGAAAGGCCCGCCTCGAGGAGCTGGACACCAGCAACATGCTCCTCCGCCAGCGCATCATCTTTCTGGGCTCTCCGGTGAGCTACCTTCTTTATTTCTTCCTCAAATCCCACTGTCTTGTGTATTTTTTAGATTAAAGGCATTATCATGTCCAGCTTTATTTTTATAAATTAATAAAGTGCTTAAGGTTCTTACTTAGTGCGAACGCACTTATATGACATAAAACAAACCTAGACTGAAGATCTGCAGTTTTTTTTGTTCACCTTCCATCGTTTTTTCCCGGATGTACTTTTGGAGCACAATTCTGTGCGGCGTTTTTCCAATTGTCCCGTGGATGCACAGATAGATGCATTTATTTATGAATTATCGGACCCCGACCCCGCATCGCTCCCGCACGGGGCGACCTGGGGAAACCCTAGCCGCCGCCGGCGGGCTCCCCTTTGAGCCACATCCCGCCGCCGCTGCCGGGAGGTTGACGCGGTGGCGGCGGCGCCCTTGCCGCCAAAGGCTGTGGGGGCGAGCTGCCGTGGAGGCGTGGAGGTGTGGTGGAGGTCGTCGTGCTGGCCTAGTCGTAGGTGCTGGTTGCCGGCGGAGCGTTGGGGCGAGCTGGGCGCCGGGGCGGCGGCCCCGGGATCTCGCGGTGGAGGAGGCGGACGCTGTGCCTGCCGTTCTGCCTAATAAAGGTGTCTGTCCTAGGGTTTCTCTCGCGCCAAGTGAAGATCGGTCGGAAGCTTCTTCCCATCGGGCTGGCTGGATTGTCGTGTTCTGGAAGGTCTTGCCGGCGAAATTCATTGTTCGATCAATGCCTGAAGATTGCTGGATTGGGTGTTTTCGGTCGGGCGCACCCATGTTTTTTATCTGACCGTTTGGTTTCAGAGGGAGCGCTTCGAATCTCTGCTGGCTGTTAATATCATGGAGCTTGTTTTATTTCTATGGTGCTGGCGGAGAAGGTCATAAAAGCCGAGATCGGTGGAAGAGCAATGGTGGTCGGATCTTGGTGGTGAGGTGGAATTGGCTTGGAGCTTCTTGACTTCAAACCACGACTTGTATGTGGGGGCGACTGCACAGGAGAAGTTCAGAGTTCTATCTTTTAGTGTGAAAATCCAAGGTCTGGCCTTAATTGGTTGTGCCTGGCAATGTTCTTGTTGAAGGTGTTGTTTTGAGAGGGAGGACTATTTTCAGGGTGAAAACCTAAGATCTATGATCGTCCGACGACAGTGTTTGTGCAATCTTTCCTTCTTGGAAGCGTCGCTTATGGAGAAGCTGATCTTTTGGTGTTGTCTTGGTGGTGTTGTCTTGGTGGCGTCAGTGTTGTTGTTTCAAGTTTTCGATCTCTGTAGCGGGACTTTTATTTTTTGTAATTCTTCTCTCTTTTTTTTGGCTGTGTGCATCCTTTATGCCATTAGGGCATGATGTTGCTGCAGAGGCTCACCAAGTTCGACAAGCCATAAGCTGGATACACGGCCTACAGCCGAGACTAAAAGACTAATAGGCTAAGCTACTAAGGAGACTCGCCAAAGGATGATGCGTGCCACCGTAGAGTTGATGAATGCATGAACAAGCCTGTTTTAAAAGCAGTCAATTAGTTGACCAGGGAAAATTGCCTCTATAGAAAATTTATTTCTAGTAGTAGTCCAAAGCGCTCAGCTTTGGGCAGCAAACAGAAACCAAATAAGCTTCCTAGCTTTTCCGTGCAATGTGTGTAGAATTTGTGTGAAGTGAGGGAAAGAAGTGGGGTTCCACTGAATCTGGAGCATCTCTCTGATTCCACTGCACATGAATTTTGCTAGGACGCAAGATGTGATCCACATTTTCTGTTTGACTGCAAAGGGCGCACAGCCCATTAGCCGGACCATGACGTTTATTAATTTGCTCACTAGACGGAAGCCTAACTATTGCTAACTGTCAGGTAAAGAAACGATTTTTAAGAGGTAACGTAGCTGACCAGATGGTCTTAGCTTTTGGGAAGGTGTCGCCTGACACATTTCCTTGTAGAGGGAGGCCACCAAAAGCTGTTAGTAGCCATGTTCCCTGTACGATAGGAATTGGGGACGGGAACGAGGGAGGAGGGTTGGAGGCTGACAAAAATAGGAAACAACCATGGTATACATCTCTCTAACAATTATTTGATAGAGGGGACACAATCCAATCGATTTTGGTACGGTGAACCCGGCGATAAGGTGGATCGAGGAACGCGAACCACTAATGTGTGAAGAATGACAATGCAGCTTTTGCGATGCTGCACTAGATATACTACCTCCATCAAAAGCTTAAGGCTTATATTATTTTTAGAAAGTCAAACTATGTCAAGTTTGACTAAGTTCTACCGAAAATCATTAACATGCAAAATATAAAAATCAATATCATTAGATAGATAATAAAATATATTTTCGTATGGTATCTACAAATTATTATATTTGTTGATATATTCTTCTAAAAATTTGGTCAAACTTTACTTGGTTTGACTTCAAAAAACAAAACAATTAAGCTTTGGGATGGAGGTAGTATCACACGAAGGGGTCCTCCAATTGATTTTTTTTTTCCGAGAAAACGCAAAAAGCCTTTGCGTTTCATTTCATTGAAAAGTAGGAGGAGAACAAAGTCTTAGATGTTACAACCCACAGGAGGGGGGAAGCACACAAGGGTCTTAGGATACAAGAGACGGATTAATGCACATCCCAGGTGTTCGGCAGAATGGCACGCAGGCCTAGCGCGCCGGCCCTGGCCCATAGGTTAGCCTCGTCTCGTATCTTGGCAGTTACGGCGTCGATGGAGGGTGCCACGCCATTGAAAACGCAGTCGTTCCGCTGTTTCCAGACCATCCAGGGGATGAGCAGCGACATTGAGGCCAGCCCTCTGCGCATGGCCTTGGACGTCGCCTGCTTGGCCTGGTTCCACCAAGAGATGAGCGTGTCGTCGTGTTCGGGTGGCCTGCAGGTAGCGCGCAGCCAGGCGAGGATCTCGAACCAGACTTGTCTGGAGAAGCCGCAGCCGATCAGGAGATGTTGCATCGTTTCCATGTCCTGGTCGCAAAGCAAGCAGCGTGCATGGTGCGGTAATCCTCGGCGCTGCAAGCGCTCGGCAGTCCAGCATCGATCGAGGTGTGCCAACCAGTGGAAGAGCTTGATGTTATGAGGCGCCCATGTCTTCCAGGTTAGCTGCCAGGCGTCACAGCACACAGATCCATGGAAAGTGGCCTTGTAGCAAGAGCTGGCGGAGTAGACGCCGTTGTTGCTCCATTTCCAAACCATGGGGTCTGCCTGGTCAGAGAGTTGGGTTTGGTCGATCCTTCGCCAAAGCATCAGGTACTCCCCAATCTCCGCAATTCCCAGGACACCATGAATGTCGCGTACCCAGGAGCGATCGTGTAGGCCCTGAGCGACGGTGGTGGAGCGACGACGGCGTTTGGGGATGCAGGCGTATAGGTGCGGCACAATCTCGCGCGCGGATTTGCCGTCAATCCAGCGGTCCTCCCAAAACTGCGCCGTGCGTCCATCGCCGAGGCTCATGGTAGTGGAGGCGAAGAAGAGGGCTTGTTCCTCAGCAGAGAACTGGAGGTCAAGCCCCTGCCACGCCCTTGTTGCGTCGGTTCGACTGAACCAGAGCCATCGGAGACACAGCGCAAGCCCTGTCTTGATCATGTTTTGGACACCGAGGCCTCCATACTCGAGGGGACGGCAGACCCGGCTCCAATTGACGTGGCAACTTCCGCCGTTGGCTTCCTTGCGGCCCGCCCAGAGGAATCCTCTCTGGATCTTCTCGATGAGTTTGAGCGTCTTCTTCGGCGGCGCATAGACGAGCAGCTGGTGCAAGGGGATGGTGCAGAGGACGGACTTGACCAATTTGAGCCTGCCGGCTTTGTCCATCAGGTGGGCCTTCCAGGAAGGGAGTTTGGCGGCGATGCGATCGACCAGGGGCTGCAGCTGGGCACAGGTTGGGCGTCTGATCGTTAACGGAATGCCCAGGTAGGTCATGGGCATTGTCACGATGGGACAGCCAAGGCCGGCAGTGACGATCGCCGCGTCTGTGTCCTCGCCATTGATAAGCGCGGCGGCGCCAATTGATTGATTCCATGGATTCAAGGGGTCAGCACAGTGATTGATTCCATGGATTGAAGGTGCATAACTGCATATACGTGTGAAAAGGAAGCATATCACTAATTACCTATAATACCAACCGGTCTGGCTTCTAGCTTCCTTTCCCATGACCCATCCAATTGATTAGGATTCCGTTCCCATGCCCGATTGTTCGTTTTGAAACATGGACCTAGTGTACAAGGCCGCTGAATCAGGATACAATACCGACTGTCCGGGAACGCGTACTGGCCATCGAATCGTACCGTATCACACGTCGGCCCCAAACCTCGATTTGGTACGACGAATCCGAGTCTGGGAACGGTATACCGTTCCCCGTTTCCGGCTACTATGTGTCCAGAGGGCTCCAAGGCCCAGATCACTCCATCGCGTTCGGTGTTTGTGCTTTTGTCTTGGATCTCCTCCCATAAACGCCCCCACTGGGCCCTTTCTTCATCTCCAAATGTTCAATGAGACCTAACAACCCAACCATCCCCTCGATAGTCGATAGGCCTGGGTTACACAGATATCTGGGTCAGAACAAATTTCAAAGAGACAAGGGAAGCGCTCCTGCAGGGGGGTCTCCCCTATCCACCAGAAGCAGACTGAATCTTGCGCCCAACTTGATATTGTTTTATCTCGTGCAAACTGTGCCAGAATTGGGAGTAACCATTAGCAGATATTATTGGATCCTGGTATTTGGCGCGCGTATCAGATGGCACCACAAGGGTGGGTTAGGCTCATCTAAGAAAAGCCTCCAGATCCACTTGGTCATAAGTGAGATATTGAAAATTTTGGTATGAATGACTCCAAGTCCGCCCTGTCTTTAGGCCGACACAGTTGCGACCAATTAACCATGTGGTATTTTCGTTTATCACCCACCCCTTCCCAGAAGAACCTTGCTTAGCAAAACCTGCACGGGTGCCATCCGCCGGAAGGAAGAGACCCATCAAGAAGGTAGGTAAGCTTGCAAGGGAGGAGTTGGTAAGGGTTAGTTGAGGAGCGGACGACATGAAGCGACCCTGTGTCCAACCACACCTACCAGCCCTTTGCAGTCAGCCATCGTGAGCCTCCTATCAATGATGGGGAAGCCGAGGTACGTAATGGAAAACTTCCCAATTGACAGTTCAGGAGGTTTGCCACCCTGCCTTGTTCGGGATCTGAAGTGCCAGTCACTATCATCTCACTCTTGAGGAAGTTGATTTTAAGGCCAGACAGAAGTTTGAAACACGGAAGGATGAACTTGAGATTGGCCACGTGTAAGCCCTTCCCAGTCGGCCATCGTAAGCTTCCTATCAATGATGGGGAAGCCAAGTTACGTAATGGAAAGCTTCCCAATTGACAGTTCAGGAGGTTTGCCACCCTGCCTTGTTCAGGATCTGAAGTGCGAGTCACTATCATCTCACTCTTGAGGAAGTTGATTTTAAGGCCAGACAGAAGTTCGAAACACAGAAGGATGAACTTGATATTGGCCACGTGTAAGTTGAGGTTTTGGATCAAGATCTAACATGGCAGAAAATGCATCCACAATGAAATCAAATAGCGGAGGGGAAATGGGTTCCCCTTGGCAAACACCTCACATATTTCTGAAATAGGGACCGATTTTGCGATTGATGCTAATGGCAGTCTGAATGCCAGACACAAATTGCACGATTCTGTGGATATATCCAGAGCTAAAGCCCTTACTAACTAAAACTTCTCGTAGAAACGCCCAACTGACATGGTCATATGTTTTTTCTAAGCCCAGTTTCAAAATTACCGCACTGAGGTTTTTGGATTTGATCTCATGCACTGTCTGTATTTGGAATATTATACAACTTCTCGTGATAGATAAATACAAGATTCTGGATATACTTTGGAGTGAATTTTATTCTTTAAACAAGTCAATATAATTAGAAATAGCATAATTTCTGAAAATTTTGAATCGTATTGAAAAATGGTATTACAATTTAATTTAACACGAAAATCATTTCTACCAGCACATAACCCAGTGGGCCTGTTTCATCTGTGCATTTTAGCATGCCATGATGTGTGCATATGATAAATGTTCACCAAATCCAAGTTTATATGCTGCGTACAGTGCTGATAACCCCATTGATGATTTAGATGTTACCTTTCCGTCGTTGCACCTTATGTAACCCATTATATGCATGAAATAATTTTGAGTCGACCTGTTTCCTCTGTCAATTTACTTTGGCTTTAGTTGATGGTAATTGCGAAAACCTAAGATAAAATAAGGGCTACTTCTTTGGGCATATACTCTATTTACTTCTTTTCTCCTGATCAGCTGACTTGCTACAAACAGGTCTGAGAGAATGGTTATCGTATTTTTGGTGTATCTTTCATTGTTTAAGTAGGATACTGTAGAACTATAATCTTTAGTTGGAACTGGCACTACCTTGATAGGACATGTGTTCTTGATATTATAGAGTGGGTTAGTTTCAAAAGTCAAGACTAATAGTACCGCCGCTCAATTTGGTCTCAGTTATCAAATTACGTGTCATCTGCATGCTATTAATTTCCGCGTGCATGTTAAAGGTACTTATGTGTGATCCCCTAGCATGTGTTAGTCAAAAGAAGCATTATTTATTTGATTAGTGTGACTAAAATGGAGTTCAAGCCAGATATTTATGCATTTATTCCTTTCAAATGCCTTGTGCTAACTGCTGAGCAGGTGGATGATTTGAGTGCTGATTTTATCATCAGCCAACTCTTACTGTTGGATGCAGAGGACCACACAAAGGACATCAAGTTGTTTATTAACTCACCTGGAGGCTCCATAACAGCTGGTGGGTACTCTTATTCTCATTGTATTAACTATCCTGACACTATTTCTTGAAAAATAATTGAACACCATTACAATTTCAAGGATCCTGTTATAGAAAAATATCAACTTTGCAGAATTTGGTGCATGAAATGGAATAATCTCTCGTTCTTGATTTGGTTGTGGGTCATTGGTCATTTGATGATGTCAGAATTTTCCCAAGCAAGGGTGTGATAACTAGTGAGAGCATCTCTAGCAGAGCCCGTAAATAGGCCAAAACTGTAAAATAACCGCCAGTTTACGGGTTCAGTTTGGAAATCGGCGCAGATGAGTTACTGGACCGAAACCGAAAAAAATTTACAGGCCGAGACTAAAAACCAAACTCTGGTCCCTATTTGTAGGGATCGGAAGGTCGAACTGAACGCTGAACTGTACTCCTAGTGGTGTTTTGGCGGGCTGAAACTTCAGCTCCAAACAGTGCACTTCCGCCGGAGGACTACCGGAATAGGACCAAATTCGACAAATTCCGCCCAAAGGTCAACTAAATTTCGGCGGGGCCATGCGTTGCGAGCTTGGGGAAGGGAGAGCGGACAGCCGGCGAGCCACGAGTTCGCCGGGCGGGGCCGGGCGGCCCTGGAGGCGTCCGTGACGAGGCGGGGCGGGGTCGAGCTCACCGGGGCAGGGTCGGGCGGGGCTGGGGCAGGGCGGCGCGGGGCGCGGCCGGGGGAGGGCGTGGCGCGGCGGCGCAGCGCGGCAGGGGCGCGGCCAGGCGGCGCGGCAGGGGCAAGGGCGGGGTTGGGGCAGGGCGGCGCGGGGCGGGGCCGGGGCAGGGCGGCGAGGCGCGAACTGGGCCTGGGCGGGGCGGCACGGCCAGGGCGGGGCGGGGCAGAGCCGCGTGGGAAGTTTCAGAGGAAGAAGATGTCAGGGAAAAAAAAAAAAGTGGGTCTAGTGGCATCTTTTAGCCTTTTTACAGTTTGATAGTACGGGTTCTGGGTTCTGATCTGCGCTGACACTTTTTCGATCTGTAAACACGAGTTCAGTGGCCTAAACTCGCGTTTTACAGTTTGCACGTTTGCGGGCTCTGCTAGAGATGCTCTGAGACTAGAAAACGCTGGTATCTTGTCTGAATGAAAACAATCGTGGGTGGTCATGTGATCCAGCAAGAGGGGGTATGGCTAGGATGTGTTTCACTTGAGGTCAATGAGGGAAGGTTTGGGGCCATCCAGGTTCCCATGGAACGATTACAGTTGGATTGGATGAACCCATTTTCTTTTTGGTTCCCGCGAGAAATAGTACTCCCTCCGTTCCTAAAAAAGCTTCGCAACCTTTTCTAGATACAGATGAATATACAGCTAAAACATGTCTACATACCTCCGTATCTAGACAAAGTTGAGAAGCTTTTTTAGGAACGGAGGGAGTACATCGCAATTCACACTGCACAACCCCTTTCCTGTTCAGATTAATTTGACAGTTGCCGATGCGACCCTCCACTCTTTTCTCTGTCTTTCTAGTGGCAGGTTGCTCATGTCTATTGTTGGATGCGTCATTGTCACACCTTCTTTTGCTCCCTTGAAGATGTACAGAAGCTACCAGTCAGTAGCTGCAGGTCCTGACGTAGCAGTACATGACATGGTCACCACCGGCTGATTACTCTTCTGCGTGTACTGTTGGCAATGGCTCCAGGACAGCTCCAGGGCCTCGTTGAATTGACCATCACTAGCTGCACATACAACGATGCAGGAGACAAGGGAGATGGTAAAAAAATTTGGGAGGGCAGAATGGGCTAGCACGTTGGCTTCTTCTGGTAGTTCTCGGCGGGTTTGGCTGTCCAGCATCTTGGTAAAAAATACTATTAAATCGGTTGGCTCTGTCTCTACAATCGCTGGATGGAATAAGAACGCTGGATATGTACTATCCATCCAGGGACATCCCTTGAACCAGAAGCACCCTTACTGGATCATTAGGGAGGCTACCTATGGATCACAAGTCGGTCCATAAGTGTAATGTTCAGAACATTTGTTCTTCCACTCTGCACAGAGACCAACGAACAAAATCAAGAGTTGCTGCCTTATAACAATTAAACCAACTCGAATTCTTACGGTCTTACCCTAGTTTTATTATAAATACAACTCCTTGGTAACTTTTGTACACGAGGTCAAATTGTCTTAGCTGCCTTAGCAGTTAAACCAACTAGAATACTTACCCTAGTTTTGTTATAAATACAACTCCTTGGTAACTTCTGTAAACATTCCATTTTTTTGTCTTCTCTTATTGCCATTGCACTATGCTTTAATTTGATATTTGGCACATCAATTTACAGGAATGGGAATTTATGATGCCATGAAATTTTGCAAGGCTGATATTTCAACTGTTTGCTTTGGATTGGCGGCTTCTATGGGTGCATTTTTGTTAGCTGCTGGGACAAAAGGGAAGAGATTTTGCATGCCAAATGCGAGAATAATGATCCATCAGCCATCAGGGGGAGCCGGCGGAAAGGTAGAACTTTTATTATCTAGTTCTGTTTGTTTAAGTAGTTACTGCTGAAGTCATGAATTAGCTTGCTGAAAAACCATAGGCATGTTTAATTATTGGATGTAGTTTATATTTATATGAAACTGCTTGTGCTGAAGTGAAAAAACTATGATGGCCCAACACTAATAAGTTACTTACTTTTTATACAGTACCTTGACTGTTTCGGCTGGTGTCACAGTTGTGGGGCCATAATTTTTCCATTCCTCATGTCGTTAATTTTTTTTTAAAAAATTATAAAAAATATACTGCAATGTGATGTGATGAGGCAAACATGTATAATAGTTAAATTATTTGAGGTACATGTGCCAAGAAGATGATTCCGATCAGTTGGGTGTGATTCAAAGCACTCCTGATCTATATGAGTTTGAAAGATAGTAACTAGTAACGACTATAAGAAACAAACACTCGATAACACATGCGGACACGACAACCTTTGGGGTAGAATTCAAATCAACAAAAAGTCTTGATGAAGCCAAACTCCACCCAATTGCCTTATTGATTCCTTGAAACCACAAGGGAAAAGGAAGAACAAATGTGGAAAGTCTTCTCTCAACGGAGGTCTTGTTTTTGGAGAAGCAAAGCTTATGATTGAATCTTAATTGAGTGTACCTATGTGTAGAATGATAGAGAGAGATTGGTGGAATATGATGGATATTGTATTGAGCCTCTCAGGCGAGTATATATAGGGTACAAGACTTGGAGGCCAAGAAGGCTCTCTTAGAGATATGGTTGGTTGAGAATACAAATCCTAGACTACAAATATACCTATACCAAATATATCTCTAACACTCCCCTGCAGTCGTAGCTGCAGTCGTAGCGGTAGTGACGTGAACAATAGAAGCATCGCGGGTGGTCAGAGTGGAGAGAAACCGAAGGTACGAACCAATGGGCTGACACTCCCCCAGTCCCCCGTAGTCATCGCAGAAGCGTCATGGACGATGTCACGTTAGGGATGCTTGGACCGTAGAGGAAGCCGAGGTGCTCATGAGAGGTGATAGCCCTTTGTGCCAGAACCAAGTACGCAAAGATGAAGTCGGCGACGCAGTCGAGGCAGTCGTAGAAGAGTTGATCCAAGGGAGATGTTTTCGAAGCCGACAAGGACGAGGCGCCGATCTGAGCTTGCCAGCTCGGGGACGCGTCGGGGAGAGGGAGAGGGAGGAGGGAGAGAGAAGGGAGAAGGAGACAACACGGCGAAAGCCAACGGTGGTCATGCTGGACGCCTAGATTGTCGTAGAGGCGACACTTACGACGGCCAGGAGTGGCCATGCAGGTAGGTGAGGAAGAACCCAGTGGCATGACATAGACCATGCGTGGACGGTGGCGACCCACACCGATGGGGGCAGCGCAGATGTCGGTGCGCGGGGGACAACGAAGGTGACCGCATGCAGCGATGCCGCCGCCCGACTAGGCATTGCAGGGCGCGAGTTGGTGCAGCGGCTGAAGACCATGGTGTACGCGCCTTCCGTGGACCAAAGGTGGCGGCGCTGCTGCCCGGGAAGGGGCGATGCAACAGCAGCTCGGTGCTCGATCGGTGGTAGGCGCATGCTCGGGGATGTGCTTGGCATGGACGCGTGCAAGATCAGTTGATCAGACCGACGTGTGCGCGTATATGCCATGGCGTGGAAGACGCGTAGATCGGAGTCGATGGTGACGTTGTCGGTGATGTCCTGACGATGACGATGACGGTGAAGACAAAGCATCTATGGGACGTTGTTGGTGATGTCCCGCCGATTACGGTGAAGACAAAGCATCTATGAAGACCACACAGATGAGAGGAGCAGGCATCGACGCAACGAGGCGTCCTTCGGACGATGCATTCAGCCTTGCCGCGTGGTTGGCTTGATGCGGATTCGGCGTGGGCGTGTCAGCCGCAGCCTATCGTGGCAGGCGCAGCAGCTGACCGAATGGCCGTGACAACCGCAGAAGCCGGCCGGTGCGGAGACAACGCCATCGAGTCGGCCGCGGTGGCCGGCGTAGGGCAGTCCGCCGGTGCAAAGTCGACGCCGAGGTTGGAGTAGAGGCGCTGACAACCCGTAGAAGCCGACCGGTGCGGAGACAACGCCAACGAGTCGGCCGTGGTAGCCGGCGTAGGGGAGTCCGCGGTGCGAAGCCAACGCCGAGGTTGGAGTAGAGGCGCGTGATGACGGCGGCGGTGGGCGACTCAATCCGATCTATGATTGGTAAACCAAAAAGGAAAATGTCGGTCGAACAACCGGCGGAGAAAAGAGAAAACCGATCTACAAATCGGAAAAAAAGACTCGAGGGCAGCCGATCAACTGATCGGTAGACAAACCCTCCTATGGGTTGCGCTGCCCCCGGAGTAGGTCATGGACATCGACCTTCCCGGGGGCGGCGCAGCGCGGAAGCGAGCTAGGTCAGGAACATTGGAGCACTTATACACCTATTAATGAAGTTGGGGCAATCATATTGAAAGATAGAGACAGAGAGAGATTAGCGGAATATGATGGATATTGTATTGAGCCTCTCGGACAGGTATATATAGGGTACAAGACTTGGAGGCCAAGAAGGCCCTCCTAGAGATATGGCAGGTTGAGATTAAAAATCCTAGACTACCAAATATACCTATACCAATATATCTAACACTATGTAACAAAAAACACTGGAGTTTCTCATAACCATTTGCAGGGGATGCGGCTGAATCTACCTACATATAGGATGCACCTAATATATTCTTGATAAGTACCTTCTGAAGCACCAATTTATACGCTTTACAAATGCAAGCTTTGAATTTCGTTTTTTACTAGGTATTGAAAGCCATTTTCCTACGGTAATAACACTCCATTCTTCTCTTTCAAGAGTGATTCTGGCCCATGTTTGTACAGTGGGTTATATGTGGTTCATGATCTTCAGGAGCATTATCTGGGTACCGGCTCATCATGATGAATTTATGACTTGATTTCTACTATCAACGATCTTGATAACTTATATTTGTATTAACATTTGTTCTAGAAGTAAAACTAAACACGCAAACTGAGAACCTGTAATATATCTGCAGCATTATCAATTGCAATTTTCAAAATGGAATTCCAATTTTATCCTCTTGAACACTGAACTTATTAATGCTTTTGAAACAAAATCATTTGTAACAGCTAGATTTCTTTTATCATCAGACGAAATTTCTCCATCAAACATTGGAGCACTTATACACCTATTAATGAAGTTGGGGCAATCAGTCCGAAGAACTGCCATAGTTTAGAGCATGGTGCATAGGGGTAAGACGGAACGGGTATCAGCAGGCCTGTCCCTCCTATCGAGGGGAGTTGGAGCGAATTCGGGGCAGGTTCCTTGAATTATCTCCGGAATCGGAGCCAGAGTCAGACAGTAAAAGTTAGATGTAGGATTTGCATTATTCGTGGGAAACAGAGTTATCTGAAATTTCTCGGATAGCATCTGTAAATCTTTTCACGGATATCTAGCATGTTCTTTGCGTGCACCCAATGCCGAGGATCAGAGAGGGATCATGAACTGTAGAAAATAAGATTCTGAGCATCAACTAACAACAATTTCGTTCACATGAAGAAACAGAAAATCAAAAGAGAACTTACAGTTCCAGTTTACGGCATGCAAGCCCGGCGGCAGCTTCCTGGCGATTCTCCTCTCATGTTCAGCCTGTTCCAGGAGCAAGGGAGACATGCGGCTATCTGTTCCCGTGACCACCACCTTTTTATCGCTTTCGCCAACACCGCGAGGCCCTCTTCGCAGCTCCGCTCTCGCTGTGGCCGCCCATCTGTGTCACCATCTCACCCTTCACCGAGGCATACATCCTCCTCTTCCTGTTCCTATTTGGGAGTCTAGACTCTGAAGAGTCTGCAGCTCACGAGTGCCAGCGCATGGCAGTGCCTGGGGTGGGCCGGCTGCAGCTACATAGTAGGACGGTGGATTTGCTGATTTTGGCAGAGTTTGGTATGTTTTGGAGAACTGGAGGTGTCTGTTGCTGCTTATTGATCCAATAATTGAGTCAGGTTAGGCCCACTCTGCTTTGGGCAGTAAGAATGTTGGTGGGAGATGAAGGCAGGAAATGAAAATGCCACATTACGTTTTTATTTCAGCGCAGTCCGGATAACTATGAAACAACAACAACATATAAATACAATTTACAGTTCTCATTCGGAAATATGACAGTTAAAAGATAATTACAATTAGTTACTGCACATCTGTTGTGGGGTCGATGCAGCTTACACAAATATATGGTAGACCTGGCATTAGCCGAACAACAAAATAAATATGTTAACTTGAAGTTACATGAATCCATTAATTAGGGAGATATTCCACTTTGGAAATTACCTTTTGAGTGTTAACATGCTTGAACCTTGAACTTGTAGATTTTCGACCAATGTATCGGGTGCTCTTGCTCGTATGGGTATTCTGCGTGCCAGTATTCTTTTAGTCCAAAATGTCCCTTAGTGGATGAGAAAATTCCGGAATAAATCAGCCAGGTAGTGACAACACATACCAACAATACAACAAAATTTAATATTCAAATTCGATCTACAGACCAAGAAATAAAAAAGGAAATTGATTTTCGATGGTGATAATGGGCCAAATTCATACCTCTTTGAATTAGCTATCGCTCATAGCGATTTTTTTTATTTGTTTACTGAGCTCTACATGGAAATTTAAATTTTGTGACATGGTATGCTTATGTTAAATGTGAATGATGATTTTTTAAAGATTTTTTCACAACATTTACGAAAGATAACAATGCACCGGGAATACCCAAATAGCTTACTGCGTTTAATTCGGCAGAGATGTTCAATTTTCTATGTTTTATGCTTTAATTGGTTCGCTCATAGTGATAATATCAGTCAAATTTTCGAGATATTGCATGGTTGGTTTATTTCTACTAGTGCAATATACATGAAACATTTTTCATGTAAGATCCTTCCAATTATTCATCTCCTGATATTATTGGTATCTGTGTCGTTCCATATTCACTCTGTATTCGTGTCCGGCAATGTCCACATTCATATTTGTCTTCTTAAGTTAACTTCAGCGCCAGTTACAGGCTATCTTTTAAAAAAAAGATGGGCCTGCATAATTTTGATCCATAAATTTCATTTTTTTACACTTGGAATACAACATTAAGCATCAAGTTGGAACATAATGGAGTATTGTTGTTGATCTTGAGAAGACCTCCTGAACTTATGCAAATGATGATATGCATTATGATGCAGGGATCACAAAATCTAAGACAAAGACTTAATATTGGTTTAGCCGTGAAAGGTGAGTAATAAGTAATAACTGTACCTGTGTGTTTCAACATTATAGAAACAATAATAAAAATGTCCTTGTGTTGCTACAGCCAAACAAATTTGGAGCTACGGCTAATAAATTGGTCCCCGACCTCCTCCCTCACCCATTGGCCTTTGGTGCTCCTGCTCCCGTCGGAGATGCCAAACATGGAGACTTGGAGAGCCACCACCCCTCTATGCCATGCCGACCATCCGAAGCTCTCCGCCCTCGCCCCTCATGAACCTCATGTTCCCATCATATGCTGGTGAGCAGTCGAGCAGCAGGGGGTATGCCTCGCTCTTGTCGTACATCACCCAGTACACACAGTCGTTGGCGTGCGCAGGGTCGCCCACCTCGCCCAGCAACTTCGGTAGACACGCGGGATCCCAGGCAGATGCAGAGGTAGAGGAACGACAAGATGCCGCATAAGAACGAGTCATAGTGGCTGGGTATCTTAGTGGGGCTCGGCGTCGTGAGGGGAAGCGTGCCGGCGGAGGTCGTGTGGGGCTTGCTGGGAGCGAACAGTATGGTCGTAGGAGCAGCGTGTACTTCGGGATTAATATGGAAAAAGCCAGGACGGATGGGAAGAAACCCCTTTTGCTTTTGTTATTAGGTATAGACATAGATTACAAATTTAGGATTGGGTGGTGAAACTGTTCTAGAGGTCTGAGATCATGTCTCCTATATATGAGGTTCACAGTTGGCCCTTGAAGATGGAACATGATAAAGTAAGGGTTATTGTGCGAAGTAGAGAGGTTGCACAATTGGTTTACCTAGCGGATGGTCTTATGCTGGACCCGTGTTCCATAAACATTGATATTATAGGTCATGTTCCTTAGATCAGCTGGTAAAGTATGCAGAGTATTGATATTATAGGTCCATAAACATTGGTGTGCAAGCTCGTGTGCCATCTTTTATTTATCATTCAAACAGTTCTCTGCTTGTTGTTGATTTTGTTAACTTATGAGTGGGGGGCTCAGTGCGAGCAACATATACGGCATGACATGAAAGTTATACAAAACTGAGACTCAAAAGTACAGTTACAACCTGCCATTGTATTCCTAGCATCTTAACAAGGGTACCTGATGAAGTATGTTACAGAAATCATTGTAGCTTAACTTCATTTCTGACTAGCATGCAAGTGCTACCTTGACAGGTGATGCCCTTTCTGCAAATTCGTGAACACTAAGGAATGCATGATTCTTCCATTCTTTCTTGAAACGTGTAATATGTTGATTCACCCATCTGGCAGGCCACAGAGATGGGATTGCAGATAAGAGAAATGCTCTACGAGAAGATAAAGATGAATAAGATAATGTCAAGAATCACCGGAAAGACTGAAGAGCAGGTTATCTTTCCCCATCCTTTGCTTATCTCAATGGTAACAGAAAACTGTGTTGTGCTGATTGCTGTTTCTTGTAGATCGACGAGGACACAAAGTTTGACTACTTCATGAGTCCTTCGGAGGCCAAGGACTATGGAATACTTGACAGCATTATGGATGAGGGGAAGCTAGGATTGGTAGCTCCTATGGCGGGAGCTGTGCCACCTCCAAAATCACGCCTATGGTACTTGTGGAATGCTTCAGGACCAACTAGGAAAATAATGAAAAATCTACCTTCAGAGGAAAAATTCATTCGAAATGGCAATGGCAGCGCAAGTGGAGATAATAGAAAACTCAAGGAGGCCTCACCAACATGAGATACTATCAGCTTACACCATCACCGTGGATTTAGGAAGATATAGTAGAGCTTACAATGCAGCTTTCAGTACGCTGGATAGCATAGCCTTCCGGTAGTTGTATGCTCTTACCATACCTTTTTCTTTGTACGTATGCGAGCATTTGTTAGAATTTGTACTATCAACTGTGTAAGACTGCAGAGATACTGTGAGCTGTTCTTTCTGTGGCATCCGGAAGATGTTGCCTATCGTTGTCACGGAAGCGCACTGTGCGGTGTAGTTGTGGGGGTTCAGTCCTGGTGCTCACATTTATACCGATGGGGTTAGTTGCCTTTTTTCTCCTTCTTTGAAACGGAGGCAAAACCTAGATGCCCGTAACAAGGGCCAAGCCCGGACGAACACCAACACCACGGGGTGATGCCCACTCAAACCACAGGGCCAAGCTGACGAACACCAACACCATGGGGCAACACCCACTCACACCGCATGGCCAATATCTTGAGACTTGAGAACCATGACCAGCCCATCACTTCTACAACACAAAGCTAGGGAAAAAGGAAAAGAGCAAGACCAAAACCACCAAAGACATAAACCGAGATGATGAGCCGAGGAACAAGATCATCCATTAAGCAACTGCAGATGACTTTCCTACGGCTGTCACTTTTAATGTTTATACACTTGGGTGACTTTCCCTTCTGAATGCTAGTTCGAGGGTAGTCTGTCACTTTTAATGTTTATACACTTGGGTGACTTTCCCTTCTGAATGCTAGTTCGAGGGTAGTCGTCCACCTTTTTGCTTTTGCATTTGATTTTCGTCCTCATTAGGAGGCGGCAATCGCTCTATCCAATCCAGGACTAGCAGCCTCCAAGTGTTAGAAATATGCTCTAGAGGCAATCATGGATGATGTATGTTCTATTGTATTCATAAAAGACCTGTTGGGTTGCTTGGAAGTTTTTGTTGCATCTGCGGAGATCTTTCCCGTAGAGCCATGGTGGACTGGGCCAAGTCCAAAATCATGTTCAATATCTAGTTTGGTTGGTACCAGTCATTTCTGGTCCATTTATGCACTTTGTTTGATAGCCCGCAAAGCACAAATCCGTGAGCGAGGACATAATATTTGCCAGTTTGGTTGCTATGTACTGCTCGGGTAACCAGTAGTTACAGATGGTGACCTTACCACACAATACTATGAACATCTAAGCGGAATATGCAAGTAATAGGAAAAAGTAAAATAAATGTCATTCAACCCTAGCTACGTCACAGATGGTGACCTTACCACACAATACTATGAACATCTAAGTAGAATATGCAAGTAATAGGCCAAAGTAAAATAAATGTCATTCAACCCTAGCTACTAGCAAATAGTAGTTCCTTAGATGTTCCCTAGCTACTAGCAAACTATAGTTTGTCATGATGTTACCTAGCTACTAGCAAATTGGTGTTCAGTACAATATAACGAGGAGCAGTGAAGTGCTGGACATCATGAAGATATCAACGGTGATGAAGGTGTTCTTGCAGGTTCATATTCCTTGTCTGTCTACATTGTGTCAGCCCACTCCTTCCTCTTGTTCTTCCAAGCGTGAATATCACCCTAAGTAACACCGTGGTCGTAGTCAATGCCGTCCGGCGTCACATCCTCCTCATCCAGGAAGAACTCATCAAAACCCCACCGTAAGATCCAGTTGTGTAGAATGAAACATGCAAGAACAAGCTTAACTTGGGTGGGGAAAGGATGGAATGTCTTCTGATCAAGGATCATAAACCTGTTCAGCGAAAGCCCTCTTGATTGTCACTAGCAAGCTAGAGTGTCTGAGATTAAATAGTTCTTAGGCATTTTTGGGGTAGTGTCTTGCAGAGAACTCGTTGAGATGGTACCTTGTTGACCTGAAGGGTGGAAGGAAACCTGGACGGCATGCATAACCCGCATCAGCAAGGTAGAACTTGCCCTCTGGGACTATGAGGCCATCAGGTCTCTCCAAGTTGTCTACCAAAATCGTCGCATCATGGGCTGATCCTTCACATCCTGCTAGAACATATGTGAACCTCATATCAAAATAAATAGTTGCCATCACAGTTTGGCTTGTGTAGTGTTTCCTCCCCCTGTATGCATCAGACTCGCTTCTTGGCACTCTTGCAGTGACATGAATGCCATCAATCACACCAATGCAATCCTGACATGAAAATGAAAAACTTGTTAGGTATTGCTGAAGTAGAATAGTGTGATGCACGAAGTGTTCATTTGCTCACCCTAAAATATGCAAACCATCGGTAGCTATCTTTGATCTTGCTGGGAGTGTGGGTTGCTGGCGGCTTCATCAGCTCTTCTCTAAGCTCCCCAATTGCAAACAAGACTTGCTTGAAATAGCGAGATACTGTTTCAGTGGATCGCCTCCATGTGTTGTGAATCATTCAGAGTCTTCAGTTATGTCCAATAATATGAAGAAACATTGCCACTTGATCTTCGGTACAATAGTGGATGCTATCTTTAAGCAACCCCCTAAACCTGAATGTGTACACCAAGCTGTTAAAAGAGGCTCTTTTCATCCTCAACATATAGACATACTCTACATCATTGTTGTTATAGATGTAATTCAGATTGCTCATTTGCTCTCTGCCACATTCGAACATAGGACCACAGGTGATAGCCAGACATTGAAACAAACCACTCACTCTAGGATCACAAACATCCAGACATGGATCACAACTATGAATACAACCGCGAATGAAAAGTTTCCACTGCTCGTCCTAATTTACTTTGTGTTGCGTACGGAGAACGACAACTTCAGCTAAGTAATGATCTTGGTCGAGCACGTTTGCACCTGAACCCTAGCACGCTGGTGAGAGGAAGAAATGAGAGAGAGAGAGAGAGAAGAGCCCAGCCACACATTAGCATGTGTAGACCTAGGGCATCCCTTTCTTCCACCCCAGGCCAAGCCAATGGTTGGCTCTGCCCCTGCAACCTCCCTTGCACGCCCTTCAACCCTCCATGTCCCCCTACCACCCTAGTTACCTCTCTTGTCTCTCTCTCTCTCCTGCACGAGAGACCACACCCTCCCTCCTTTTTGCTGCTCGTGCATGCTAGACCAGCGACCGTTGACGCGCCCTCTCACTGACATGCGCCACAGACCCCCAATGGACGACACACGCGTCACCCCGGCCACGTCCATGTTGCCGCCCTCACGTCACTCTCCTGTGCCTAGATCCGCCATGCGATGGACAAGGATAATGCCACCACCTCGTTCACGCGCGGGAGACCTGTCGCCCTTCCCTGCTGTGCATGCACACGACCTCGCCGTTCTACTGGCATTTCGTTGAACGGTCGGTAGGCGGACGCGACTTGTCCTTGCATGCTGATTCCCTCGCCTCCTCGACGTCCACTTCGCTCCAAACACTCCTCCGCAGCTCAGGCACGGATCGGCGACACCCCTGTTCACCAATCCCGTGCTGTCAGCCCCTGTTTTTCCCGTGCCCGAACTCGGGCACCGTGGACGCGCTCTGATACCTCCGATCTGGATTACAGATTGTAGTATGGTAAGCTTTTTTCCCTAGAAGACCTAGGTTTAATCGAACCTTGGGAAGCACTGCTAAATGGTGTATTGAAAGAAACGTCTACAAGACTTTGCTAGTGTATCTTATCTTCGGTTATCTTCGGTTTACCAGACCTATCTAGTTTACTTTTAAGGGGGCTGTGAATGATGGAAATAGGCCAGGCTTAATGTTCCACCCGGAGCTAAGCATACATATATAAATAAATCTCATATGTGTAACAAATAAAATATAGATAAGAGATTTGCGGGTAGCAAATCCGTAAATACCCTTGCTCCTAAAGCCAGAGGTGTCAAGAGCCTAATGGTCCAACCATTGTCCTCACAGCCGCAAGCAACAATAGTTATTAAGTAAAAACTGACCAAAGCCTTAAGCTAGATGATTGTGCTATGATCCCGAATGAATCACTAAACATGTACCGGTACTTTCCCCTTTCTGTCACTGAGGTTTCGCGTGTACACGCCGTTCTCCACTCATCCCACCTCTTCCCTTGATCCTCTCTAATGACATGGGTACCTGCAAATAATCAAAGACGAGGCAAAGTGACAAGGATACAAGATCACAAAACTCCTATTCAATCCTTACACATAAACATTAGATTAGATGCACATAGTTGCTGCGAGGATTCACCCCAACCCGCTACCCGTCAGGACTACTCACACATAATATCAAGATCAAGATCAAACAAAGAAACCATTGTGCAAAATACTTAGATTGAAATCACAATATTCTTACAACGGTCGCCAATTCTCAAGGAGATCTCTATAACAATGGTGATGGCTATGGCTATATGGAGGAGATGGAGGATGGAATGGATGAACTATGGGGATGGATCTCCTTCGGTGTGTTGCAGATGGATATTGTGGATGGCGGCTCTATTTGGCGACGAATGTCTCTCTCTTTGGCATCGGTCCCTTCACGACTTTCATAGATTTTGACCTCGGGAACGCAGCGGCACACGGTACGGGCGGACGGCACAGGCGGGGCTTGCCTGTACCCATGCCTGTTAAAGCCCCTGGAACCGCCTTTCCGACCGTAGTCAAATTTGCCATGCTTCTGACGCGATTTTCTTCAGTAATTGCAGGTCCATTTGCCATTATGACGTGATATCCCGCACAACATCAATAGAAGAGATTGCACATCTTTGCACTGATTAGGAATTAGTGGCAACTTGACAGACAAACTTACTCAATTTATTGAGTTATCTAGGGGTTTAAACACAAGAAAATATGGCGTATTTCACACCCATCAACTTCCCCAGCTTAAACTTGATCATCCTCGAGCAAGAAACAAAGAACCATAAGGAACTTGGCGTTTAAACCAAAACAACGAGAAAGCAAAATCACTTACAAGTGGTAGCCTTATGTGTCCAACACTTCTTCCATTGGAAAGCTTAGCATAGTTAGAGAAGTTCCAAGAATATGATACAAGCATTGGTAACTCAAGACAATCACAATAAAGATTATAAGTATGCATATCTAGTTGTAGAAACAATCACTCTACCTTAAATAGTTAACTCTCAGTTTGCCAAGGAACACTGGAAGTTTATTGTCATCAAATTAAGTATGAGCATTCATGTCTAAAGAGGTATAAGCAATGAAGTATCTTAATTACGCCCACATCAATCTATCAAGGCTATCAAAAAACTTACTCTCCATTCATTGCCCTTCAAGAATATAGTCATCTAACAGTAACGAGTCCATGCCAAGACTTGGGATTGATATCTTTCGGATTCCTTTGACACTTTCCAAGTAAAAATCATTAATGACTTTATATTATTGTGACAATCATGGGGCCAGTGGAGCTAGTATCCCAAGAGTGTGCGCAACGGTCGTGTTGACACACATAAAGCAATATTAGACACTAAAGCATATGTTGACACGCGTAAAACAATATCTCATATTTATATATAACCTTACATCTTGGCATAAACTCAGCTACCACTAGACTTCAATTCCATCAAACAACTCCTATCAACAGTACTATCAAGTCCATCACAACATCTATGGAGTTAAGTATCTTCAAAGTTAAACCCTTAAGACAATTGTTCAGCATCCAAGTCATAATTTTAAGACTTCTTCTTGTTGTACTTGTTTGGCAATATTATTTCCAAGGCAAGACTCGATTAACTAGATGAACTAGAGTAACAAATTTCACAATTAACTAAGTATACAAATAAAGCTCTACTCCAATTGTTTCAAATCACTCCCACTGGTACAATATCTTAACAAGCCTACTGACTAGCATAAGCAATTCAAACTTCAAAAGTGGGATACATAAGACATACCTCTTGTAGATGGCTTCAGATTTCTCTTCCTTATGATGTGTTCCTTCAAAACTCTTAGTAGATCTCTCTCATAAATATTATCAAGCAAAGAGGCATTAGAAAAGTTAGCTCTTTCAAGAACAAGGATAAAAGGAAAAATCTTTTTGTAGTTTTGTGAATTGGGATAGAGAGGGAAAAAGAAACGAGAATGTCGACAAAGTAAGTAACTAAAAAAAATTAATTAAAAGAAAATAAAAACAAACTAAAACGAAAAGCAAATAAAAAGCAAAGTGTTGGAACAGACCAACACGAGTGTTTCAAAGCTCTCTCAAAGAGCTGGAGTACAAATTTATTAAATACAAATAAAAATGCTTCAGGAACACATCCCCAAGCTTAGGCTTTTTCCAGCCCTCTCGGTGAGCTCATTGTGGTGGGGGATAATTCTCATAGATCCATTGGCTGCTCCAATGAGAGAACTAGGAATTGAGTTCGGTGGCGTTGTCTCGAAGGTTGATGGCGAGGTTGCTCAGGTTCATAATGCTTCCTTCGAGCGCGTACATGTCCTGGTAGGTGGTGAAGTCATGGAGTGGCTGCTACTCCTGTTCCGGCCCTTGAGGTTCTTGTTCAACCTCTTCTCCTTCTTCTAGTTCATCTTGTTGTGGGGGTAGATTTGCCTCAACATGCGCATCATAATGCAAACGTCTTTCCTCAATAGAGAAAAGACCGTTAGACAGAGGGGCAGCGATCGGATGATCAGCTCCTGGTATATTGAAGTAATATCTACCACCTACTTTTCTTATGATACCACATGCATTCAGAGTAGTAGAACCAAGGCGGTGAGGGCCTTCCAATGCTCGTAAAGTACTTACATCGATATTAAGCCTTCTTTCCAAGATGGTTATGACTCCACCTCCGTATATGGGGCCACGAGCTTCAAGTGCTTGGTGGTGAAAGTAGAGAACAAGAATGGCACCCAAGTTTGGGCGGAGGTTGCATTCTGGGAATGCAGCTTTTGCGAGGACCATCATGTCCTCCTCATTAAGTCTTCTTAAATCACCTCGTGCCTGCAAGTTGTTAGCAATAATAGAGTACAAATAGCAAATAGCAGGGCACTCAATAGTATTTCCCCGAGGGAGTGTGCTAGGTATTCCCATCCTAGAAAAGTACATGCTAGGTGAGGGGTTCAAAGAAAAGCAAGCATAGCGGTTTGCGGTGGTACTGTTCTCAAAGAAAAAGTGGTTGCACCACTCATCCAAAGTCAAATCATACTCACGGTTCATCAAACGGAAGGACCGGTCGAATTCGGGCTGATTCTCCTTAGATTTGTAGTAGCGGTTCACTGTGTGCTTCAGGGTGATGAGAAACTTGAGTGTCAAGCGGCGATAGGTGGCAGCCTCCTGAAAACAAAAGTCAAGAAGACCAACAATGTTGCAAAGAGTAATGAAATCATTGCGCAAGCGTAGTTGGTGCATAATATGGGGGCATTCCCATTTTGTCGACTTGATCTCGCGGCCATTGAGATGGTTGAAACGGTTGAGTTGACGACGGTCTTCAAAATCAATACCGAGTGAAGCGAGTGTCTTCAACCGGTGGTGCAGCCTGTCCAGCCACAGCGCGCGAGCGGCTCCTTGTGTTCATCTAAAAAATTTATCAGTTTAGTACCTTAAGCACATCTTAACAAAAATTCAACCAAAAATAAAAATCTGATCTGATATAAGTAAACATATGATCATCCTCTACACATCTTATAAAGAATCTTAAAATTGCGATCTAGCATGCTCATTAAGGTGATGAAGTTCATAATATGACCTAAGTATAGATTGATAATGACAAAAGCTAGAGCATGCATCCGCGAATAAAAAGTTGGGGATCGGAGGAGAAACGTACCATGCTCCGATGGAGTGCATGGAATCGAATAAAAAATGAACGAATGTGGAGATCCAATGGAGTAGAGTTTGAGTTTGGAGGAGGAAGAGAGAGAAATATTATGAAAATTTGGGTTGCATACCTGTCCCTGGCCAGTTTAATCTGTCCGACACGAGGTACGGGTGGGCGGTCCGGGCGCATTCCGCCCGTACCAAGTCCAACAACCTTCGATTAGTCGGTCAACGCGGTACTGATGGTGCTTATCGTAACACCGACTTCACACTGTTGGGGAACCCCAAGAGGAAGGTATGATTAGCATAGTAGCATGTTTTCCCTTAGTAAGAAACCAAGGTTTAATCGACCAATAGGAGAAAAGGCGTGACTTCTGAAGGTGTTGCTGGCTGACTAGTTGCAGGGCGCACTACCGGCGTCAGCAACAATGTGGAACCTGCACACAACACAACCAAAGTACTTTGCCCCAACTTACAGTGAGGTTGTTGCTGCTTGCATGGAGGCAGCTCCTTGGGACGGTAAAGCACACGTCCGTTGGGAACCCCAAGAGGAAGGTATGATGAGTACATCAGGAGTTTCAAGAAACCAAGGTTTATCGAACCAGGAGATGAAGGCCACGTGAAGGTTGTTGGTGAAGGAGTGTAGTGCGGCGCAACACCGTGATTCCGGCGCCAACGTGGAACCTGCACAACACAATCAAACTACTTTGCCCCAACTTAACGTGAGGTTGTCAATCTCACCGGCTTGAAAACAAAGGATTAAACGTATGGTGTGGAGAATTATGTTTGCTTGCAGAAAACAACAGAGAACAATGATTGCAGTAGGTTGTATTTCAGATGTAAAAGAAAGGACCGGGTCCACAGTTCACTAGTGTTGTCTCTCCAATAAGATAAATAGCATGTTGGGTGAACAAATTACAGTTGGCCAATTGACAAATAGAGATGCATATACATATCATGATGACTACTATGAGATTTACTTAGGGCATTACGACAAAGAACATAGACCGCCATCCAGCATGCATCTATGCCTAAAAAGTCCACCTTCGGGTTAGCATCCGCACCCTTCCAGTATTAAGTTGCGAAAAACAGACAATTGCATTAAGTACTGTGCGTAATGTAAACAATACAAATATCTTTAGACAAAGCATTGATGTTTTATCCCTAGTGGCAATAGCACATCCACAACCTTAGGGGTTGCTGTCACTCCCCCAGATTCAATGGAGACATGAACCCACTATCTAGCATAAATACTCCCTCTTGGAGTCACAAGTATCAACTTGGCCAGAGCCTCTACTAGCAACGGAGATCATGCAAGAACATAAATAACACATATATGATAGATCAATAATCAACTTGACATAGTATTCCATATTCATCGGATCCCAACAAACACAACATGTAGCATTACAAATAGATGATCCTAATCATGATAGGCAGCTCACAAGATCTAAACATGATAGCACAAGAGGAGAAGACAACCATCTAGCTACGCTATGGACCCGTAGTCCAAGGATGAACTACTCATGCATCAGTCCGGAGGCGGGCATGGTGATGTAGAGCTCCGGTGATGATTCCCCTCCCGGCAGGGTGCCGGAGGCGATCTTCGAACCCCCGAGATGGGGTTGACGGCGGCGTCTCGAACTTTCTCGTATCGTGGCTCTCGGTACTAGGGTTTTCGCGACGGAAGGAATAAATAGGCGAAGGGAAGCGTCGGGCGCCCGAGGGCCCACCCCTTAGGCCGGCGCCAGGGTGGGGCCGCGCCGCCCTATGGGGTGGCCGCGTCCCGCCTCCTCTTCGGTGTTCTGGAAGGCTCCGTGAAAAATAAGACCGTGGGCTTTTGTTTCGTCCAATTCCGAGAATATTCGTAAACTAACTTTTCTGAAATAAAAAGCAGCAGAAAACATGAACTGGCACTGCGGCATCTTGTTAATATGTTAGTTCCGGAAAATGCATAAAAACATTATAAAGTATGAACAAAACATGTAGGTATTGTCATAAAACAAGCATGGAACATAAGAAATTATAGATACGTTGGAGACGTATCAAGCATCCCCAAGCTTAGTTCCTACTCGCCCTCGAGTAGGTAAACGATAAAAACAATAATTTCTGAAATGACATGCTACCAACACAATCTTGATCAATACTATTGTAAAGCATATGAGATGAATGAAGTGATTCAAAGCAATGGTATATAGTTTGCTAACAAAAAGATAATGACTAAACAACTGAATCATATAGCAAAAACTTTTCATGAATAGTACTTTCAAGACAAGTATCAAAAAGTCTTGCATAAGAGTTAACTCATAAAGCAATAGATTCTTAATAAGAGGTTTTGAAGGAACACAAAGAAAGATTTAAGTTTCAGCAATTGCTTTCAACTTTCAACATGTATATCTCATGGATAATTGTCAACACAAAGTAATATAATAAGTGCAATAAGTAAACATGTAAGAATCAATGCACACAGTTGACACAAGTGTTTGCTTCTAAGATAGAAAGAAGTAGGTAAACTGACTCAACATAAAGTAAAAGAAAGACCCTTCGCAGAGGGAAGCAGGGATTACTCATGTGCTAGAGCTTTTTATTTTGAAAACATGGAAACAATTGTGTCAACGGTAGTAATAATTCATATGTTATGCATAAAACTTCCTATAAGTTGCAAGCCTCATGCATCGAATACTAATAGTGCCCGCACCTTGTCCTAATTAGCTCGGATTTCCATGGATTATCATTGCATTACATATGTTTCAACCAAGTGTCACAAAGGGGTACCTCTATGCCACCTGTACAAAGGTCCAAGGAGATAAATCGCATTTGATTTCTCGATTTTGATAGATCTCAACTTGAGGACATCCATACCGGGACAACATAGAAAACAGATAATGGACTCCTCTTTTTAATGCTTTAAGCATTCAACAACAATAATATTCTCATAAGAGATTCTGAGGATTAATGTCCAAGCTGAAACTTCCACCATGATACATGGCTTTGGTTGGTGGCCCAATGTTCTTCTCTAACAACATGCATACTCAAACCATTCAACTCATGGCAAATCTCCCTTACTTCAGACAAGACGAACATGCATAGCAACTCACATGATATTCAACAAAGGTGTAACAGTTGATGGCGTCCCCAGAACATGGTTACCGCTCAACAAGCAACTTATAAGAACTAAGATACATAAGCAACATATTCATTACCACAATAGTTTTTAGGCTACTTTCCCATGAGCTATGTATTGCAAAGACAAGGAATGAAATTTTAAAGGTAGCACACAAGCAATTTACTTTGGAATGGCAGAAAAATACCACATAGTAGGTAGTTATGGTGGACACAAATGGCATAGGTTTTGGCTCAAGGTTTTTGGATGCACGAGAAGCATTTCCTCTCAGTACAAGGCTTTGGCTAGCAAGGTTGTTTGAAGCAAACACAAGTATAAACCGGTACAACAAAACTTACACAAGAACATATTGCAAGCATTATAAGACTCTACACTGTCTTCCTTGTTGTTCAAACACTTTTACCAGAAAATATCTAGACCTTAGAGAGACCAATCATGCAAACCAAATTTTAACAAGCTCTACGGTAGTTCTTCACTAATAGATTTAAACTACATGATGCAAGAGATTAAATATGATATACTTGAGAGCTCAAAACAATTGCCAAGTATCAAATTATTCAAGACAACATGAAGCATTTTCTGTTTCCAACCAAATAAATAAGTGCTGCGGCTTTCAGCTGAATATTAAAGTAAAATGAAGAACACAAGTGTTCAAATGAAAAAGCGGAGCGTGTCTCTCTCCAACACAAGGATTGCTAGGATCCGAATTTATTCAAACATAAACGAAAATAAAAACAAACAGACGCTCCAAGTAAAGCACATAAGATGTGACGGAATTAAAATATAGTTTCACTAGAGGTGACCTGATTAGTTTGTTGATGAAGAAGGGGATGCCTTGGGCATCCCCAAGCTTAGACGCTTGAGTCTTCTTGAAATATGCAGGGATGAACCACGGGGCATCCCCAAGCTTAGACTTTTCACTCTTCTTGATCATATCATATCATCCTCCTCTCTTGATCCTTGAAAACTTCCTCCACACCAAACTTAAAACAATCTCATTAGAGGGTTAGTGCATAATCAAAAATTCACATGTTCAGCAAGGAAACAATCATTACCAACACTTCTGGACATTATCCAAGGCTACTGAAATTTAATGGAGCAAAGAAATCCACTCAAACACAGTAAAAGAGGCAATGCGAAATAAAAGGCAGAATCTGTCAAAACAGAACAGTCTGTAAAGACGAATTTTTTCGAGGCACTTAACTTGCTCAGATCAGAAAACTCAAAACTAATTAAAGTTGCGTACATATCTGAGGATCATGCATGAATTTTCGCAGATTTTTTTGATTCTTCTACAGAGAGAAAAACGCGAATTCGTGACAGCTAAGAAATCTGTTTCTGCGCAGAAATCCAAATCTAATATCAACCTTCTATTAGAGACTTTACTTGGCACAACAATACATGAAAATAAAGATACAAAAGGTATTGCTACAGTAGTGACAAGCACCTTGACTCAAATATAAAACAAAAATTGCAGAAATAAAACAATGGGTTGTCTCCCATAAGCGCTTTTCTTTAACGCCTTTCAGCTAGGCGCAGAAAGTGCAAATCAAGTATCATCAAGAGAAGAAGCATTAACATTATTACCACGGGCTTTACGCCTACCTTTCTTACCCTTTGGTCTAGGGAATACACGACCGCATCCGGGTGTAGAGGTCAAATTTAGAGTGCCTTTTCCCACATCTATGGTTGCTCCCAATAGTTTCAGCAGGGATCTTCCAAGTGTGATTTGTCCTGTCCCTACACATTCAATAACGAGATAATCAGTGGATACTGTTCTTCCAAGAAAGGTGGTGAACACACCTTCAGCTATCCCCTCAGGAATTATAACAGAATTATCAGTAAGAGTTATTCCTTCTCCTCCTTCAGTAAGTCCCCAAAGTGTCAAAGATTCATAAATACTTTTAGGCATAAGGCAAAACTCAGACATAATATCACAACGGGCATAAAAAGTTTCACCACAAATAGCAACCTTAATAGTAGGGACCCACATTGAAGGTTCAAAGCTTACTGGAACATAATCATAATATTCACGAATCTGATTATACCCTTCTTTTAAACAAGATATATTTGTCTCGAGAGTGTTTAGTCTATTATGAATGCTAGCAAGAGATGAATCAAATTTATTGGCTGAGCTAGATGCAACCAATTTTTTTATGGTATTAAAGGCTTGATCCCCATCGCAGTGAAGGAAATCTCCTCCCACTACAGCATCCAAAGCATATCTATAGCGAAGAATAAGCCCAGAATAAAAGTTACTAAGTAGCAAGCTTAGAGTCATTTTAGGTTCAGTTTTACCATAAGAATCAAAAATTCTGGACCAAGCTTCTTTAAAACTCTCCTCATCCCCTTGTTTAAAAGCAAAGATCAATTCCTCAGGTGACAAAGTAACAAGTACAGGACTAGACATGATAATAAAATAAATTAAATGCAAGTAACTTATTTTTGTGTGTTTTTGATATAAAGAAAGCAAACAAGACAGAAAATAAAATAAAGCAAGACAATAAACAAAGTAAAGAGATTGGGTGTGAGAGACTCCCCTTGCAGCGTGTCTTGATCTCCCCGGCAACGGCGCCAGAAAAGCTTGCTGCTTGCATGGAGGCAGCTCCTTGTGACGGTAAAGCACACGTCCGTTGGGAACCCCAAGAGGAAGGTATGATGAGTACAATAGCGAGTTTTCCCTCAGTAAGAAACCAAGGTTTATCGAACCAGTAGGAGATGAAGGCCACGTGAAGGTTGTTGGTGAAGGAGTGTAGTGCGGCGCAACACCGATTCCGGCGCCAACGTGGAACCTGCACAACACAATCAAACTACTTTGCCCCAACTTAAGTGAGGTTGTCAATCTCACCGGCTTGCTGAAAACAAAGGATTAAACGTATGGTGTGGAGAATTATGTTTGCTTGAAAACAACAGAGAACAGTGATTGCAGTAGGTTGTATTTCAGATGTAAAAGAAAGGACCGGGGTCCACAGTTCACTAGTGGTGTCTCTCCAATAAGATAAATATCATGTTGGGTGAACAAATTACAGTTGGGCAATTGACAAATAGAGATGCATATACATATCATGATGACTACTATGAGATTTACTTAGGGCATTACGGCAAAGAACATAGACCGCCATCCAGCATGCATCTATGCCTAAAAAGTCCACCTTCGGGTTAGCATCCGCACCCTTCCAGTATTAAGTTGCAAACAACAGACAATTGCATTAAGTACTGTGCATAATGTAAACAACACAAATATCCTTAGACAAAGCATTGTTGTTTTATCCCTAGTGGCAACAGCACATCCACAACCTTGCTGTCACTCCCCCAGATTCAATGGAGACATGAACCCACTATCTAGCATAAATACTCCCTCTTGGAGTCACACGTATCAACTTGGCCAGAGCCTCTACTAGCAACGGAGAGCATGCAAGAACATAAATAACACATATATGATAGATCAATAATCAACTTGACATAGTATTCCATGTTCATCGGATCCCAACAAACACAACATGTAGCATTACAAATAGATGATCCTGATCATGATAGGCAGCTCACAAGATCTAAACATGATAGCACAAGAGGAGAAGACAACCATCTAGCTACTATGTACCCGTAGTCCAAGGATGAACTACTCACGCATCAGTCCGGAGGCGGGCATGGTGATGTAGAGCCCTCCGGTGATGATTCCCCTCTCGGCAGGGTGCCGGAGGCGATCTTCGAACCCCGAGATGGGGTTGACGGCGGCGGCGTCTCGGCAACTTTTCTCGCTTCGTGGCTCTCGGTACTAGGGTTTCGCGACGGAAGGAATAAATAGGCGAAGGGGCTGCGTCGGGGGGCGCCCGAGGGGCCCACCCCATAGGCCGGCGCGCCCAGGGGTGGGGCCGTGCCGCCCTATGGGGTGGCCGCCTCGCGTCCCCTCTTCATCTCCTCTTCGGTGTTCTGGAAGGCTCCGTGGAAAATAAGACCGTGGGCTTTTGTTTCGTCCAATTCCGAGAATATTCGTAAACTAACTTTTCTGAAATAAAAACAACAGAAAACAGGAACTGGCACTGCGGCATCTTGTTAATAGGTTAGTTCCGGAAAATGCATAAAAACATTATAAAGTATGAACAAAACATGTAGGTATTGTCATAAAACAAGCATGGAACATAAGAAATTATAGATACGTTGGAGACGTATCAGCTGTCAATCTCACCGGTTGTGACGCCCCGGAACCGGTACCATGAGGATTCCAACAATTCCGCCGAAATCCGCACGATATCGATTCGGAGACGCCTTCCGACACGACGTGCACACGTGATGCCAGAGGAATTACCACGAGCAGTAACATTACAACAAGATTACAATAGAGCCCACAAGAAACATATATTACAGAAACGTCTCCAACGAGTCAAGATACAAATATACAATACAAAGATCTAAATCATACAAAAGATCAAATACGTCCGAGTACGGACAAGATACAAATTGGACTAAGAGTCCTGAAGATAAACGATGGCGTCCATAACCCTGCCCAGGCCAAGCCGGAGGGTAACCTTGCTAACGTTGCCTTCATCGAACATGTCTTCATACCTGCCCGGTTATGTTCTAAAGCAGCAATAAGTACGGGTTCGTACTTAACAAGACTTCAAGATGTATAAGCATACGTCAACCAGTCGTCCTTTATACTTGAGGCACGCAGGGGACTTAGAGGATGCAAGAGGAACGTCATAGGCAATATGGTGGGATTAAGCGACAGCGCGCAAGCACTAAAAACCTATAGAGACACTCTACAACATTCGTCTATCAGAGAAGGTGAGAGAGCGCATAAACTATCAGTTTTGTACTCTGCAAACATAACCCAACCGATGTGTTCCCCCCTTCGCAAAGGAAGTACTTGCAAAGGCACTCACACCGCTGACGAGTTTTATTAGGTATCAATTCTAGTAATGCTAAATTACTAAGCAACTTATTAACAAGTTATTAACAACAACATAAAAGTGTAAGTTGTTTTATGATCGAGTTAAACAGCTCCAAGTCGTCCATAACCGCGGACACGGCTTATCGATAAGATTTACACCCTGCAGGGGTTGCCCAAATGTAACCATACACATGCTCGAACCCACTTACTACAGGTGGAGTCTCACAACAAGACCGTTCCCAATGCAAAAGAAATTTAATGGGAGCCACCCAACTAAGCTACCCGTGACGAAGTTCGGCCGTACTCCGATACGGACCCGGATGTTGCGATGGCGCCCAAGGCGGGCACTAACGACCGGCCAAGGATAAGTCGGCACGCAATATGAGTACAGTACAGAATATAAACACCCGAAGGCAACATGAAGTAAATCGTGCATATGAGCAAATAAAACCAAGGTTGTGGCTCCCAATAAACAGACTCGAGGAAAGGTAGTGGGTGATGGGGGTCCCACTCCCCCACGTACGGGTAGAGCGCTCAATCTTGGAACAGATAACAAGAACTTGGGTCCTAGGGGACATTAGCAAGACAAAGATCCGATGCTTTCGCAAAGGGGCCCACGGATGCATCTACTTACAATTTTAGTTGTTAACTTTAAGTAAAGCATGAGTATCTCCAACAAATATATCCATAAACCATGTGTCATGATTCCCCAACAGATAACCCGATAAGATAGCGATGGAGAAACGAGATATAACGACACTAGCATGCACTACGACTCGCAAGGCAGACCCGGTAACCAAACAACAACTGTAGGAGGGTGGTGGAGGCAATATGGGATGCTTGAGGTAACAAGTGGATAGGACACGTGACAAGAATGCCACTCAAGGCTAGCATAAGAGAGAAGACAAAATAAAATAGGCGAGCGACTCCTGCAGAGACAGGAGTTTAGGAAATGCTTGCCTGTTAAAGCTTGCCGAGGAACATCCGGAGAACTCGTCATATCTCACCGCACCACTTCGTGATCCTATCCGGGAAGAAGCAAAGCTCTACAACAACCAACGGATGCACATCTTACTACTACGGAAAAAGAATCGGCATGATCAACATATGATATGCATGTCATGGCAACGATGATGCGATGCAACTTATCCAAATTAATTGGAATTCCGGTAATTAATTATTAGGCTCAAGTTATTTATCTACCCCGCATATTAAATGTTGATTAGCATGGAAAAGACATGGCATAGGTGCGCTACACAAATTTAAATGGAACCGGGATGAAATACCGCACAATTCCATATTTAACTATTAGGTGAATCGCTATTTACCTGAAGCCACAAGATATGCAATGCGATGCGACATGATATGATTGGATACACAAGGTTCATGCACATTTAGAAAATAGGGTTTATGATCGGATTCTCACGTTTCAGGTTCGAGAGGGGTCGCTGGGTTTGGGTTCGGAGAGGAAGAAGACGAAGCCGGGTCTTGCCCTTTGTATCCATGTCAGAGTATCCAGGTGTTCCTTCGTTCATCGGCACAACGGGTCAAGGCTGTACACGGATAGAATAGGTAGTTGTTGGTCAGTGAAAAGATGTGTGCGAGTCAGACACCACGTCCTGTCAGCCATATGATCGAACAACAAACATGCGTGCACCTACGAAGTTGTTACAGGCGTGCACACACATGAAGGGGAGGTAGGGCTCAAGCAGAAGTTATCCTGGACAACAAAGGATCTGTCAACGATGGTGAGGCTGCACTTGGAGGTCGCCGGACGCTCACGAAGACATGGACCAATAGCTTCCAGGATAGTGTGGAGGGGCACGGTCGCGCGCGACACAAGCGGCCAGGAGGAGGTCGAGGCCAGCGTCGAGGAAGAACTCGAACAGGACATGGGAAACATGGTGGCCGTTTGTCGGAGACGGCGAGAGACGACGTAGAGTGGCCGGAGACGGGGCCGATGACCTTGAGTCCAGAGGCGAGGAGGAGGCTCTGCGCGGTGCCCATGGAGGTCGAAGAGGGCGCGCGGCAGTGGCATACTGGGGGGACTCGAGCAGGTGACGGGGAGGGAGACCGAGGCGGGGCAGAACGCACAGAGGAGGAAGCAGGGAGGTGGCGGATCACGTAGGGGAAGCAGAGCACGATAGGCAGCGGCGGCGTATGGCGGTGCAGGCAGTCGCGACGACTTGGCGACGGTGGCGCGGAAGCAGGAGAGGCGCCGGAGCATCACCGACAACGACCATCTGTGAACGAAGGGGGACATCACCATCGGGGGGGGACCAGAGGGAAAGGAGGAGCGCAAAGGGGCTAGGGAGATGCTCCTTCTCACCTGGATCGCGAGGATGTACTCCGGGAGGCGGTCAGAACCATCACCGGAGTATGGCGGCCAGCGAGAAGAAACTTGCCCGTGCATCGATTTAGGGCGCCCCGTCTCGATTGGGGGCATTAGGATGAAGAGGGTGACGTGGCCATGCTCCCGGTTATCTCAGAACGGAGAGGGGTGGTCGGAATCGAGCGGGCAACGGAGGCCTGTGGTGCGGTGGTGCTCGGGGATGGGGAAAAAAAGGCAAAGAGGAGGAGAGGGTGGGGGCGCGAGGAGGGAGGCGAGCTAGGGTTTCAGGGGCCGACAATAAAGGAGGAGGGTTGTGGTTGAGCGCGTGCGAGAGATGGAGGACCACGACATGGTGGGTGGTGACGTCGAGCGAGAGGGAGCACGCCTCCTGCGTGTGAAAGAAGACGACATAAGGGATACCCCTTCGGTGGAGAAAGGTGGGTCGGGCTGAGATAAGAAGGGGGTGTAATATCCAAGAACATAGGATCAACGAAGGGGAGGTTTAGAAATGGGATGTGCATTTCATCGCAAAACGGGGGAAATTTTCGCGCTTTATTGAATAAAACCTAAAAGGGATCGAGGTTTCTCTCTCGTTGCTATTAGGGTTAGAACAAGGTGAGTGTTATGAATTTCGACATGACCTCTTTTGAAACTTAGAAGTTTTGGGAGAATGTTTGTTTTGCATTTCAAATATAATTCAAAACAAAAGAAGTGATAACAAAACAATATATAAATGAATTATGAATTCATAACACATCACACATATACAAAATATTCAAAAGTATATCAAATATATACAAATAATTCATAAGTGAATATCAAATATTTACAAGAGCTCATAATCAAAACTTTGAGCTTTATTGATCATGCACACATAATTACATTGTCATTACAATATTCAATATACAAGAATGAAAAATAAAATACATAAAATAACGATTACATCAATTGAACTTATTCTAAACTAAAGTCTTCATCCATTCTTCATCTTATCATTCTCCAAAAGCTTGATATGTCTTGGAAACCTGTAGAATAGGAGCAAATAGAAGAATCTGTCCAGTAACCTTGGCAGGGAGGGATCAAGTCCCAACCAAAGCCAAAGAGGGAGCCAACATCTTTTTACCATCATGAGCAAGGGGAGGAGCACAAGAAAATACAACACACACACACACAAGTGTTGTCGACCAAGGAGCACAGTACCTTGTGCTATAAATAGCACAGTGCTTAGGGATAGGGTTGAGTTCATCAGTTCATCAAGAAGAACTGCAAGAACAACCATAGAACCACCAGTAAAGTATTTCCATACATTTGTCCAGAGAAACCAAACCCAAAACCAACCAACCATCCATAGATCATGGTGACCTAAGGAATAGATCAACCAGGAGCTAGGAGGTGAAGGGCTGATCAAATCAACCATCCAGAAGCACTGCATCAACACAAAACATCTATCTAGGAGCTGGAGCAAGGTATTCATCATACCTGGATGGATCTCATGATCCAATCCATCATAAGCATGCTCATACACACTTGGTGTGGAGCAGATTGCTCCACAGGTATTCACCAAGTGATGCTAGGCAAAAGAGGCCAGACCAAGAACTAGAAGATCCAGCCACTGGATATGCATGTGTATATCTAGTACTAAGCCATCCAAGTCACTATAACCCTAGAACAATAGCCAACTAAGTAACCTAGCACCATATGGTGTGCTAAACCATCAGATCCACCCATTTTTCATCAAAAGCATCCACATGGCATTCATCTAGATGATTCCCAACTGTGGAGTTTATTTATCTTTTCATAAAATCCACCAAATATCCAAACAGGATGCAACCAGATGCAGTAGCAAGCTACTGAGGTCACAACACCAGCCTATTAAGCAAACTAAGCCACACATGCTAGTTGTCTTCATTACCTTGTTGGTTTAGACAAGTTTATTCATCCCAAATCATATTGGAATTCATTTACACAGTTGAATCACTACCAACATATGGTTCATCAAATAGAACTGACAGAAATCAATACATGGTAACAGCATGACATGCACAGAAGGATTACTAAAGCAATTGCTTCAGTAATGCCTATCTGGCTATCAAAACTAATTAACCAAGTATTACTGCAAGCACAAGTAACTTAATTATCCACTAAGCATGCACAGAAGCCACTGGTAAAGCACCACTAGCATCACAAGCCATTCAGAGATATAGACAATCATCAATAAGCAACACATGCTAACCAATTGGCAACCAACAATGACTGGAGAGCTTAGCCAATGGCTAGAGCATCAGCCAAGCAAGACAAAGAGCATCCACTAGTATCCGTTTATCCAATGGATTAATTGGATCATGTGCAAGACACATGAGCACATCACAAGCATCACAAGTGACATGATATTGGCCAGCACTGACAGTAAGCATCACCAACAATGCAATAACATGGCAGAAGGCCTAAACAAGCAAGAGTAGGGTACCAGTAAGCCTAGGCATAATATCAAGCATAGCATGGCATATCATAGCATAGCAGTAGCAAATGGAGCAGAGCAGGCATGGCCATGAACATCAACAACATGCAATTGGCCAGTGACCAGTGATGGTTTGGCTGGCCACGGCTTGCTGAGAGGAAGGATAGGATGCAAGGACATCAGCAGCAATGTCCTGCATGATCCTAGGATCATCAAGAAGCTTGGGAAGAAGAAGAAGAGGAGCAGCAAAAGCGTGGAGGCACACAAACAAGGAGATGAGAGAGAGGAGGACACGGAGGTCGTACCTGCGCCTGGAAGCAGAAGCTACGGCATGGCGAGGCAGTGCCCGCGTGGCCGCAGCAGTTGCAAGTCCAGGGTGGACGCTGGCGTTACGCCGACGAACTCAACCACCAGCACAATACCCTGGGGATGACGACACAAGCGATGCCAGAGCATCATCCGCGCCAGGACAGTCCCAGAGCATGCGAGAGGCAACGGTGGCAACCACAGCTCGCCGGAGAGACCAGATCGTCGGAGGCGATTCTTCTCCAGATCTAGTCTGGTGGCGATCTGGAGAAGGAGGAAGGAGTCGACGAATCTACACGGACATATCGAAAGATCATCGCGTGGCGGTTCGAGCGCTGCCAGTGGCGTGGCCGGGGATGGTCGGAGCTGGCCGGAGCGTGGAGGCGACGGTGACGGCGATGCTAACGCCACAGTATCGCCAAAGGTTAGGGTTAGGGTTACGCGAGAGAGAGAGGAGCGAGTGGGGTGGGCCGACTCGGTCGGATCCCACCGAGCTGGTTTGGTTCGGCCCAAGTGGGATGATAAGGGGTTGCCCGATCTTCTTAGTAAGCGACGGTGGTGATGAACACAATGGATGAATGCAGCGGAGGGAATCGATGATATGGTGTAGATAACTTGTATGACACCGACGAAGTCTCTCGATTGATTCCTGTAGCCAATGCAACAGATCTCAACCGTGCAAGATATTCGCAACTCCACACACTTGCACACGTAGCCGCCGACCACAAAGCGGTAAATTGCAATCTTCTAATCCCCAATGGAACAGCAGATCACACACAAACTTTCAGTAGCATAAAACTCCAGATCGATGCGAATTGGAGAGTAGTATTCAATAGTTTTGCAGAGCAAACAACTAAGAACTAGGGTTTATCTTAAACTTGGTCTAAAACTGCTAGGGGGTCGTCCAAGGCACTTATATAGGCGCCCGGGACGAGTTCTGGTCGAAAGATACAAGTAAAACCGACCCGAATAGATCGGTCGAGACAGACTCGGACAAGTCCGGTCTGGAATCCGGTCAACCGGGCTGGGGACCGGGCCGGCCGGTCTGGGGGGTCAACCGGGTGATGTAACCGGAAAGGTCGCAAACAGCGTCCGGTTTGACCCCGGTACGAGGCATCGTGAACCGGACCAGGGACCGGGCGGGCCGGTGCCGGTCGACGGTGTCAACCGGCGCGCCGCGTGGAGGCCGGTCCGACCGGGTTCTGGACCGGCTGGACTTCTTCTTCTCCTCTCGCGCATTCCTCCCGCTCCTCCCTCGTGCGACCATGAGATATCTTCATGTCCAGCTCCATGTCCAGCTTCACGTCCATCTTGACGTCCGTCTTCATGTCCAACTGCTCCTCTACTCCTCGTGCGATGCTCGTCTCCTCTTGATACCTGATGATACATAAGTAATAGGACTTAGGCAGTATAAAGTTCTCATCAATCAAAGTATCGTTTAGAAACAAGTTCACCTGTTGTTTAAGTAGCTTCGCACGAGCTCTTGTAATTGGTCCAATCCGAACTTCATTGGACTTGAGCTTCACAGCAGGTTCATCTTCAATTGGTAATGACGGAGGTAGTAGTGAGGTAGGGATGTCCTCATCATCTCCCCCCCCCCTTCAAAAGGCGTCGACCTCGACGCTCCAAAGTCTTCTCCGTCATATGGTGTCAAATCAGCAACATTGAAAGAATTACTGACACCAAACTCATCCTCTGGAAGATCTATCGAGTATGCATTATCATTGATCTTGGCAAGCACTTTGTAAGGACCAGCACCACGAGGCTTCAACTTAGACTTCCTCAGCTTTGGGAACCTATCCTTGCGAAAATGTACCCAGACCAAATCACCAGGCTTGAACAACATCTCCTTACGCTTCTTGTTCTTCCTTGCAGCATTGCTCTTGCCTTTCTTCTCGATCAACTCTTTAGTCTTCACATGAATTCACAAAATCTGCCCTCTTGAATGCCTCCATATTGACTCTCTCATGTATGGGCAAAGGCAACAAGTCAAGTGGAGTAATGGGTTTGAAACCATACACCACCTCAAAAGGACACAGCTCCGTGGTAGAATGTACCGCCCTGTTGTAAGCAAACTCCACATGCGTCAAACACTCTTCCCACTCCTTCAGTTCTTCTTTATCATGGATCTCAACAGTTGTGACAATGTTCTATTCACCACTTCAGTTTGACCATCAGTTTGGGGATGACAAGTAGTGCTGAAAAGCAGCTTTGTCCCCAGCTTTCTCCATAGCGTCTTCCAGAAGTAGCTCATAAACTTCACGTCACGATCAGAAACAATAGTCTTTGGGACTCCATGTAGACGTACAATCTCCCTGAAAAACAGGTTAGCAATATGCGACGCATCGTCGCTCTTGTGGCAGGCAATAAAGTGTGACATCTTAGAGAATCTATCCACGACCACAAATATAGAATCATGGCCTCTCTTAGTACGCGGCAAACCCAACACAAAATCCATACTAATATCCTCCCATGGTGTAGTAGGTGCCGGTAAAGGAGTATACAAACCGTGAGGCTTCAGCTTGGACTTGGACTTGTTGCAAGTAATGCATCTCTTCACATATCTATCCACGTCCCGCCTCATCTTTGGCCAATAAAAGTGGTCAGCTAGCATGAGTAGCGTCTTCTCACGCCCAAAGTGACCCATCAACCCTCCAGCATGTGATTCCTGCAATAAGAGCAAACGCACAGACGATTCTGGAACACATAGTTTGTTAGCTCTAAACAAGAACCCATCATGTATGTGATATTTTTCCCATGCTTTACCAAGAGCACTGATACGTCCAAAACGTATCTACTTTCCCGAACACTTTTGCTATTGTTTTGCCTCTAATTTGTGTATTTTGGATACAACTAACACGGACTAACGCTGTTTTCAGCAGAACTGCTCTGGTGTCTCGTTTTTGTGCAGAAATCCAACTTTCGGGAAAATCCTCGGAATTCTTGCAGAAGGCCCTATTTTACCAAAATATTGACGGAGCCAGAAGGGCAAAGGAGGTGGAGGCCCGAGGGCCCCACACCACATGGCGGCGGCGGCCTGGGGGGGCCCGCGGCCATGTGGTGTGGCCCCTCGGCCGGCCTCCGACGCCCCCTTCGGACTACTTATTGGTTTCGACCTGAAAACGCACGGAGAGAAGTCGAAGTCGCCAGAAACCCTCCAGAGAGCCGCCACATCGCGAAACTCCGCCACGGGAGCCAGAAGTCTCCGTTCTGGCACTCCGACGGGACGGGGAATTGGAGGAGATCTTCACCGCCATCACCGCCAACGCCTCTCCATCAACCAGCAATGTTTCCATCCATGTGTGAGTAATTCCCCGCTGTAGGCTGAAGGGGATGGTAGGGATTGGATGAGATTGGTCATGTAATAGTCATAAGATTGTTAGGGCATAGTGCCTAGTATCCGTAGATGTCACTTTTATGATATTGTTGCAACTTGTTATGCTTAATGCTTGTCACTAGGGCCCGAGTGCCATGATCTCAGATCTGAACATGTTATTGATTCATGAAGATATTCGTTGTTTATGATCTTACCTGCAAGTTGTATACACATGTCGCTGTCCGGAACCAATGGCCCCGAAGTGACAGAAATCGGGACAACCGGAGGGGATGGTAGTGATGTGAGGATCACATGTGTTCACGGAGTGTTAATGCTTTGCTCCGGTACTTTATTAAAAGGAGTACCTTAATATCCAGTAGTTTCCCTAGAGGCCCGGCTGCCACCGGCTGGTAGGACAGAAGATGTTGTGCAAGTTTCTCATTGCGAGCACGTACGACTAAATACGGAACACATGCCTATTGATTGATTAGTACTTGGATACCGTTTTATTATTATCTGCAAATGCCCCTGCTTTGATTGTTACATGAGTTTCTCTCATCCATGCAACGCCCGTTAAATCCGTCCCTGTGCCTACAGTATTTTAATCCTGCTGTTTACTATAATCACTACCGCTGTCTTTATTTCACCGCTGCTGTTATTTCACTATTTCCACTGCCATCAAACTGTTACTACTGATAAAATCTTGCGAGCAAGTCTGTTCCAGTGTGCGCTGAATTGACAACTCCGCTGTTAAGGCTTACAAGTATTCTTTGTCTCCCTTGTGTCGAATCAATAAATTGGGTAATACTTCCCTCGACTGCGATCCCCTATACTTGTGGGTCATCAAGACTATTTTCTGGCGCCGTTGCCGGGGAGCATAGCTTTATTTGGAAGTTCACTTGGATTGATATTGTTCGCTGCAAATTTTCCATTATGGGTAAACCTCGCGATACTAAGATCGCCATATTACCATCCACTACAAGAAAAGGTACAACTCTGAGTACCTCTGCTGCTCTTGATTCACCATCTGTTATTGATAAACTTGTTTCACCGCCACATACTTCCTGGTACTTCTGCTGAATCTGAAAATTCTCATAATATTGATAATGTTTCTGCTGTGCTTGATGATGGTGGTTCATTGGGATCTTTTCTAGATGCTACAATTGCTAAGTCTAGACAAATTGAAAATACTGAAACTCCTAATGAAAATGCTGCTACACCTGTTAATTCACCTGAGTCTGTTGAATATTCTAGTGATGATCTTGATGAAGATTATGTAGAGCTTGATGATGATTTTATTGAAAAATGCAATGCTACTACTGATGCAAGAAAAATTAAAAAGTTGCTTGCAGAACATGCTGTTAGATATAAACCATCTCCTGATCCTAAATTTGCCACATCTCCTATAAACATTAGGGATAAAGATTATGATTTTTCTCTTGACCTATCTCATATAGCTATTGTTGAGAAAACACCCTTTTGTGGTACTGAAAAAGAAAGTGCTGTTGAACACTTGACTGAGTTATCTACTCTTAGTGGCGTGTTTTCTGATGATGTCAAGATGCGTACTTATTTTGTCACTAAAATTTTTCCATTCTCATTAAAGGATGATGCTAAAACTTGGTATAATAATTTGCCTCCTGGTTCTATTAAAAGTCCAACTGACTTGCGTGATGTTTTCTTTCGAAAATACTTTCCTGCTAGTGCTCAACATGCTGCTTTGCAGAGAATTTATAATTTTGACCAGGAAGATGGAGAGAAATTGCCTGAGGCTTGGGCGAGATTCTGCTCTCTTATTAGAGCTCAGCCTGACCATGATTTGGAAAAGCATGATTTACTTGATATATTTTATAGTGGACTAACTATTGAGTCTAGGGCATACCTGGATAGTTGTGCTGGTTGTGTTTTCAGGAAAAGAACTCCAGACGACGCTGAAGAATTATTGGCTAAAATAGGACGGAATCATGATGATTGGTCTACACCTGAACCAACCCCGACACCAATAGTGAAGAAGAGGGGTATGATTAAATTGAATGATGAAGATATGAGGGAAGCCAAGAAGTCTCTTAAAGAGAAGGGTATTAAACCTGAAGATGTGAAGAATTTACCTCCTATAGAAGATATATGTGAGACAATTCCCCCTTCATCCATGATTGAGGTACACTCGCTTCAACACTTTACTAGGGAAGATATTCCGTATTCAAAATCTCCTGCTCAATGCTTAGATGAATTTGATAATTATATTGTTAAGCAAGAAAACTTTAATATGAGAGTAGAGAATCATTTAATGGAAAATTCCCGAGCTATTAGTGAATTGCATGATATTGTGGAGAGAACCTCCAATGATGTTAAGATACTGTTAAACATTTTCAAATGGTTCAAACTCAAATTGATCAACTTACTAAAGTGCAAAATGACTTGTTGGGAAATAATTCTAAAGAAAAACATGCTTATGAAGTAACAACTAGAGGTGGTGTTTCTACCCAGGATCCTCTATATCCTGAAGGGCATCCCAAAAGAGTTGAACAAGATTCTCAATTAACTAAAACTAGTGCTCCATCTAAGAAAAAGAAAAAGAAACATAAGAATGTTGTAGAATCCTCTGAACCTGTTAATGATCCTAATAGTATTTCTATTTCTGATGCTGAAACTGAAAGTGGTAATGAACATGAGGAAGATAATGATAAGAATGATACTCCTGATAAAGAAGAGGTTGAAAAAGAACCTGAAAAGCCTGCTAAAAATAAAAAGTACACTAAAGAAGATTTTATTACTGAGAAACATGGTAATGAAAGAGAACCTTGGGTTCAAAAGCAAATGCCTTTTCCTGCTAAGAAACTTAAATCAAAGGAGGAGGAACATTATAATAAATTTTGTGATTGGATGAAACCTTTATTTTTGCAAATCCCTTTGACTGATGCTATTAAATTGCCTCCTTATTCAAAGTATATGAAAGATATTGTTACTAACAAAAGGAAAATCCCCAATGAGGAAATTTCTACTATGCTTGCTAATTACTCCTTCAATGGTAAGATTCCAAAGAAGTTGGGCGACCCAGGTATACCGACTATTCCTTGTTCCATCAAGAATAATTATGTTAGAACTGCTCTATGTGATTTGGGAGCAGGTGTTAGTGTAATGCCTTTTTCTCTTTATAAGAGACTTGATTTAGATAAATTGATACCAACTGATATATCTTTGCAAATGGCTGATAAATCTACTGCTATTCCTGTTGGTTTATGTGAAAATGTTCCTGTTCAAGTTACTCAACATTGCTTGATATTAACTGATTTTGTTGTGTTGGAAATGCCTGAAGATGATAATATGTCCATTATTCTTGGAAGACCCTTTCTTAATACTGCAGGGGCTGTTATTGATTGCAATAAAGGCATGGTTACTTTCAATGTTGATGATAAGGAACACACTGTCTATTTTCCCAAGAGGATTGATAAAGTATGTGGAGTCAATACAATTTTTAATGTGAAAACTATCAAAGTGGGATCCATTGATTGTCCTATATATGAGCCTAAAGAAGAATATCAAACTCTTGTGATTGGATCCATATCAATTCAATATAAGGTAACATGATTGATTTGAGGTTTATTTCTTCTTATGTCATATAAAATTTATTTGATAGCAAGACTTGATCAACCTTGTTAACAAGTATATTTTATTGCATAAAAGAGCTAAACAACACTTCTTTCTTTCTTTCTCCCTTCACCTATTTTACTTGCTGTAGCACTTTTGTTTTGCAATATGCTTTAGTCATTTAAGATTTTAGAAATCATTTTCCTGCGCAGTAATCATTAATTTAATACCCAGAAATGTGCATTTTTCGAAGTTCTCTAAAAATTACAAAAATTACACCGTTGGTCCTATTTTTCGACGAGGCACCTGGGAGCACCAGAGGATGACCTGTGGGGCACCAGGGGGTGCCACACCATAGGCCGGCGCGGCCAGCAAGGGGGCCGCGCCACCTTGTGTTGTGGGCCACCCCTTGCCCCACTACACCATCTCTTCCTCCCAGCATCTTCTCTCTCCCGAAAAAGCTCGTACCAAGTTTCTCTCACTCGTGTTTCTGCTCAAGAACTCGTGATTTTTCGATCTCCTTGCTCAGCCCAGATTTCTGTTTGAAATTTGGCACATTTACTCCTTGGTATGTGACTCCTTTGATTGTCCAATTAGAATTTCATTTGGTTGAGTATATCTTGAATATTTTGCTGCTGTAGATAACATGTTTAGTGAGCTTGCATGCTTGTTCTAAGTGGTAGAAATTAGTTTTGATGCATGTGTAGTACTCTAGCAAGTTCCTATAGTAGTTCCCTTCAATTACATACCTTGAATCAAATTTTATAATGATTGTTGAAAATTTCAGAAGGGGAAGATGAAGAAATTCAAATTTGGAGAGTTGTTCAAGAAAGCAACAACCAGCACCGGTAGGCCCTCAAGGGCGTCTACTCAAATTAGGCGATCCTACAATGAGGATGTCATCGCGCCTAGCTTCGCGCCCGAGGAGGACCATGGGGCTCCTAATGCTTCATCCTTCCCCTGTTATGAGTTTCTGACCAATGCAGGGATATTGGATGACTTCTTCACCCTTGTCAACAGGGCAGGCCTAGCCACCTACGTGGGAGACGAGAGGGGACAATATTACAGGCTCACCAAAGTTTTCGTTGAGAGCTTCAAGTTCCACAACACGGAATATGAGCCGACAGTCGCATTCAAGATTTATGATATTCCTGTTACCATGAAATTGGAAGAATTTTGTTGTGCATTGGGTATTGCCCCTGTAGGTACAGCAAGGAGGATTGATGACAACCCCCGGGACTTGTTGGAGCTCTACCGAGGGATCACCGGGGATGATTGCCGCACCATCCAGCGAGGGAAGATAAGAAACATTCAACTCCCCGCTATTAAATATTTCGCATATTACATTGGTACTAGCATTTTGGGTAGAGAAAATACTAGCAACATCTCTAGCTACCATCTTGCTTTCTTGAATGTTGCACTTACTGGAGAGACACCTTATCATCTTGGTTCTCTTATTGCTCGCCGCCTGTCTAGCAGGGGGCCTATTTTTGGAGGAACTATTGCACTGCGCATTTTAACACATCTAGATATTCCTCTTGATTCTAATGATGTACCATTAACCCCTAGGAAATTAGATATTGCTGCTATGAAGAGCCATCGTTTTGTTACTACTGACTCCACTATAGATAATATGGTTTATAGAATGTTGTTTGCTGATGGGAATGAGAAGGAAATCCCTCTTCCCCAGCCAGGTTTGTTCAATATTGACAGGCAATCATGGTCACTCACTAAGGAGGCGGTGGAGGAACATATGAAGATACAGGAATTCCACCAGCAACATGACTCCGAGAACGCCGAGCCCTCCTACGACTACACCGTCACGTACCCCGACGTTTCCTCCAGCACATACATGGAACCGGGTCGTCCTTCGTCATATTACGAAGACACCACTTCATGGGGACCGTGGGAATGAACTCCACTTAGGCCAAAAGCCTAAGCTTGGGGGAGGTATACCGGCATCACTCATTCTTTGCATATTATGATTGCTGGATACTTGTACATATTTGTTTAGTCTCTAGAGTGGTTTTCTAATGAGAGGGAGATGATATTTGGGGAAGTGCTGTCCAAAAACAGATTCTGTGCTGTTACCAAAAAAATTCGTACGCACAGCCAGAACGTTATTTTGAGTTGCCAATTTTTGAGCATGTTCCCCAGGTTGTTATCTAACTTTCATTAGTTGAACACTTTTTGGTCTGAGCAATGGAAGATTTTTGTTAAATTCGATTTCTGTACTGCTGTCAGGATTTGGCAGATTTCTGTCATCTGTGTTTCTGTTAGTTTGCATTCTTTTGTTTTCACTTTGTTTCTTTCCTAAAACACAAAAAGACAAAAATATTTCTGTTGTTTCTCTTCACCATTTGTTTATTTGGTACCTTGCTCTTAGTTTGCTTTATTTGCTATCGTTAGTTTGCTATAAGAAAACCCAAAAAGATTTTGCTTTGTTTGCTTGTTTTCTTTCGTGCTTGTTTCTAATTCGAAAACACCAAAAATATTTGCTGTTCTTCTTTGGTTTGTAAAGTTCATCATGAGTTCAATGGTCTTCGGTGGCTGGAGCGTGGTTTTCATTTCATATTATCCAAGCTACACAAGTGAAAAGGCAATAATGATGATCTACGACAATCTGATTGTGGTGAGAGGCTGGTATGAACTCTATTTGCTTTCATTTTTGTACATATACTCATCCATATGAGCATGCTTAGTTGGTTCATGTGAGGTATATGTTATTTGAGAAAGTCTAGTAGTTAATGATCTCTCATGTTTAGTTCCAATTTATTAATATGAGTAGCATGTCATGGATGTTTGCTTGCATTGTTTTATTCATAAGTAAGTATGGCATTGTGGTATCCTCCTTTGAATAATTCATTTATATCGACTTGGCACATGCTCACGCATGCATATGACTGAACAAAAAGTCAATTAAGCCTCGATGATTTATATTGTTTCAGAGTTCTTGTATCACTTTTATGCCTCCGTTAATTTATTTTGCCGCAAGCATGATTATGACAGTTACTGCTCTCTTGATTTGTCGCTCCCTAGTCTTTTGCTAGCCTTCACTTGTACTGAGCGGTGACGCCGCTCGTGCTTCCAAACACCTGAAAACCAAGTTGTTCCAAAAGTGTCCACCATAAATACCTATGCATGGCATTTCAAACCATTCCAAGTAAATTCTCATGCGCTACCTTTAAAACTTTCAAAATGCTTCTCAATTTGTGTTAATGTTTCATAGCTCATGAGGAAGTATGTGGTGTTTAGCTTTCAACCTTGTCATTTACTTTTGACGGATTCTCATATGGACTAGTGGCACATCCGCTTATCCAATAATTTTGCAAAAAGAGCTGGCAATGGGATTCCCAGTCCCGAATTAATTAACTTAAATAGACACTCCTCCATGATTTGTGATTGTTGGACGGCACCCGAAGGATTCGGTTAGCCATGGCTTGTGTAAGCAAGGGTTGGGGGAGTGTCATCATCATAATAAAACTTAAATAAAAAGGCACTCCTTCATGGTATGTGATTGATGGCAGGCACCCGAGGATTCGGTTAGCCATGGTTTGTGAAAGAAAGGTTGGAAGGAGTGCCAACCAAAAATAAATAAAATGGGAGCCGCTCTTGTGAGTCCGGTTGATGAGGTAGTTAGTGTACCCATTACCATTCGTTGACAACAACAAACACCTCTCAAAATAATTTTACTCCTGCTTTACAAATGAAAAGCTCTAGCGCATGTTAATCCCTGCTTCCCTCTGCGAAGGGTCAATCTTTTACTTTTATGTTGTGTCTCCATTCTTTCTTTGAGCACTATCTTGAGAGCACGACTGTCATTCTTAGTATAATATGCTTGTCTCAAAATATGATTGATTGTGGTATAACTTTGATGCTTTTATCTTTGACAATCACTACTTCTAGTCTTTCTATGAACTCCAGAGGTGCCTCGGCATTTATGTTTTGCCGATCAAATACGGGCAAGCGAGATACCACTTTATCATATTCTCTTATGAACATTGCAATCCTGCTTATATACATGATTCATGGTGCTTATTATTAATTGTTGGTACTTCTCCATGATTGACATAGCTGTTGGATGATCTTATTTGCATGTATCTTATTATGAACTGCTTAAGTATTAGCCATAGCATGAGAATATATACATCATATGAGCAAATGTGTTCGTGAAAGTTCTTTTATCGCTCAGTTGTTAACTGAATTGCTTGAGGACAAGCAATAAGCTAAGCTTGGGGGGAGTTGATACGTCCAAAACGTATCTACTTTCCCGAACACTTTTGCTATTGTTTTGCCTCTAATTTGTGTATTTTGGATACAACTAACACGGACTAACGCTGTTTTCAGCAGAATGCTCTGGTGTCTCGTTTTTGTGCGAAATCCAACTTTCGGGAAAATCTCGGAATTTTTAAGGCCCTATTTTACCAAAATATTGACGGAGCCAGAAGGGCAAAGGAGGTGGAGGCCCGAGGGCCCCACACCACATGGCGCGGCCCGGGGGGCCCGCGCGGCCATGTGGTGTGGCCCTCGGCCGGCCCCCGACGCCCCCTTCGGACTACTTATTGGTTTCGACCCGAAAACGCACGGAGAGAAGTCGAAGTCGCCAGAAACCCCCCAGAGAGCCGCCACATCGCGAAACTCCGCCGCGGGAGCCAGAAGTCTCCGTTCGGCACTCCGCCGGACGGGGAATTGGAGGAGATCTTCACCGCCATCACCGCCAACGCCTCTCCATCAACCAGCAATGTTTCCCCCATCCATGTGTGAGTAATTCCCCCGCTGTAGGCTGAAGGGGATGGTAGGGATTGGATGAGATTGGTCATGTAATAGTCATAAGATTGTTAGGGCATAGTGCCTAGTATCCGTAGATGTCACTTTTATGATATTGTTGCAACTTGTTATGCTTAATGCTTGTCACTAGGGCCCGAGTGCCATGATCTCAGATCTGAACATGTTATTGATTCATGAAGATATTCGTTGTTTATGATCTTACCTGCAAGTTGTATACACATGTCGTGTCCGGAACCAATGGCCCCGAAGTGACAGAAATCGGGACAACCGGAGGGGATGGTAGTGATGTGAGGATCACATGTGTTCACGGAGTGTTAATGCTTTGCTCCGGTACTTTATTAAAAGGAGTACCTTAATATCCAGTAGTTTCCCTAGAGGGCCACCGGTAGGACGAAGATGTTGTGCAAGTTTCTCATTGCGAGCACGTACGACTAAATACGGAACACATGCCTATTGATTGATTAGTACTTGGATACCGTTTTATTATTATGCAAATGCCCCTGCTTTGATTGTTACATGAGTTTCTCTCATCCATGCAACGCCCGTTAAATCCGTCCCCTGTGCCTACAGTATTTTAATCCTGCTGTTTACTATAATCACTATCTGTCTTTATTTCACCGCTGTTATTTCACTATTTCCACTGCCATAAAACTGTTACTACTGATAAAATCTTGCGAGCAAGTCTGTTTCCAGGTGCAGCTGAATTGACAACTCCGCTGTTAAGGCTTACAAGTATTCTTTGTCTCCCCTTGTGTCGAATCAATAAATACTTCCCTCGAAGACTGTTGCGATCCCCTATACTTGTGGGTCATCAAGCACATAAGCGATATGGTTCAGCAAAATCATGATCAGTGGCATACAAATCACATAGTATCTCTAAACCAGGAATTTTAACATCAAGTTGAGTTAATAGCATATTCTTCCTAGATAGAGCATCAGCAACAATATTATCTTTTCCCTTCTTATGTTTAATAATGTATGGAAAAGACTCAATGAACTCAACCCACTAAAAAAACTCAACCCACTTAGCTAGACGCTTATGCAAAGTAGATTGAGCTTTGAGATACTTCAAGCTTCATGATCAGAATGTATGATAAATTCTTTTGGCCACAAGTAATGTTGCCAAACCTCAAGAACTCTAATTAAAGCATACAATGCTTTATCATAGATTGGATAGTTAAACTTAGCACCAGATAGTTTCTCAGAAAATATGCAATGGGGCGACCCTCTTGCATCAACACACCACCAATTCCAATACCACTAGCATCACATTCAATCTCAAATTGCTTATTGAAATCAGGAAGTGCAAGCAACGGTGCAGAAGTTAACAATCGTTTCAGTTCATCAAATGCATGATCTTGGGCTGCGCCCCACTCAAAGACAACACCCTTTTTAGTTAAATCATTCAAAGGTGCAGCAATAGTACTAAAGTTGGGCACAAATCTTCTATAAAACCCAGCTAGACCATGAAAACTTCTAACTTGACTCACATTCATGGGAGTAGGCCAATTTTGAATAGCTTCAATTTTAGATTCATCTACTTCTACTCCATGCTTAGAGACAACATAACCCAGAAATATGACCTTATCTTTGCAAAATGTGCACTTCTCAAGATTACCATAGAGTTGATTATCACGCAACACTTGCAAAACATGTCGAATATGTATAATATGATCAGATTCATTGCGGCTGTAGATTAATATGTCATCAAAGTACACAACCACAAATTTGCCAATAAATTCACGCAAAACATGGTTCATCAGTCTCATGAAAGTGCTAGGTGCATTAGTCAAACCAAAAGGCATTACTAACCACTCATATAAACCAAATTTTGTTTTAAAGGCTGTTTTCCACTCATCCCCTTCTTTCATCCTAATTTGATGATAACCACTACGCAAATCAATTTTAGAGAACACAGCAGCACCACTCAATTCATCTAGCATATCCTCTAAACGGGGAATAGGATGACGATATCGAATAGTAATGTTGTTTATAGCTCTACAATCTACGCACATACGCCAAGTACCATCTTTCTTAGGAACTAGAATAACAGGAACAACACAAGGACTAAGGCTTATGCGGATATAACCTTTGTCGAGTAGCACTTGTACTTGCTTCTGTATCTCCTTCGTCTCTTCGGGATTAGTGCGATATGGTGCCCTATTGGGCAGCGAAGCTCCGGGAATCAAGTCAATTTGATGCTCAATACCTCGCAATGGTGGTAGTCCTGCGGGTACCTCCTCCGGAAACACGTCGCCAAATTCCTGCAAAACATTAGAAACACCAAGAGGAAGAGGGGTCATGTCATTAGAAACCAAAACCGTACCCCTGTACAAAAGCACAAGAGGCATGGCCGTAGGATCCTCACTAAATTCTCTCATGTCCTCTTTGGTGGCTAATGAAACTAAGGAATGCACTCGCTCACTTTTTGTTATATCACTCACGGTATTACAATTCTCTCGCCTATCTATGGATGCATCCTCCAAGTTGACTTCAATCTTCTGACGAGACTCATTGACAATCTGCTGTGGTGACATAGGCTGTAAGTTAATTTTCTTGCCCTTGAACTCCAAGTGATATGTATTGGTGCCACCATTGTGTTGCACAGAACGGTCATATAGCCATGGCCGGCCCAACAATAGGTGACACACTGTCATAGGAACCACATCAAAATCAATGGAATCCTTATACGGTCCAATCTCAAAATCAACACACACCATGTGGCTCACCTTCATCTCACCATTATTGCTCAACCACTGAATATAATATGGATGCGGGTGCGGTAGATACTTCAGTTTCAGCTTGGCACATAACTCTTTGCTTGCTAAATTGCGACAACTCCCGCCATCAATAATAACCTTGCAAGCTTTATCAGGACCAACAAGTGCCTTTGTTTGGAACAAATTGCAGCGCTGCGTAGATGCACTAGGCTGCACATTGAGAACACGCTGTGAAACAACTATAGTTTGAGCTTCTGAAGGATAAGCATCAAAACTATCGCTGTCATAATCATCATCTTCCGGAGCATCCGGATCAGCATCGTCTCCAGTTTCATATTCATTGTCCTCATTAATGATCATAACTTTGCGGTTAGGACAATCCTTCTTAAAGTGACCCTTGCCACCACATGTATGACAAAGCATATCACGGTTGCGCGCTGTTGACATACTAGAACCAGTTCCACTTGCTGCAGGGACGGGCCTCTTTGTGTTGGACACATTAGACACCGGCTTGCTAGACGAAGAAGGAACATCCGTAGGACGCGTAGATGGCGCCGTGGAGGGTGGCGGCCTAGGCGTGTAGCGCCCTGCGCCTGTAGCACGGCCCCTCTGTTGCGCTTCTTCAGCCAACTGTGACTCAGCTTCTCTTGCATGATGGAGCAACTCATTCATTGTAGCATATTTGTGATGATGCACAATGCCTTTGATATTAAACCTGAGTCCACTGAGAAAACGCTGCAGTGTCATCTCCAAAGACTCACGGACACGGGCACGCTGCATAAGCATCTCCATCTCCATGTAATAAGCATCAACTGTCAACACACCTTGTTTCAATTGGGTCAACTTGTCAAACACAGAACGCAAGTAATTGGTAGGAACAAAACGAGCTCTCATTGCCGCCTTCATAGCACGCCAAGTGATAATAGGCAGCTCACCATCTTCTTCTCGATCCTGAACAAGAGCATCCCACCAACGCAATGCGTAGCCATCAAATTCAGAGGAAGCAAGTTTGATCTTCCTATCTTCAGTATAGTCAGGATGTAAACGCCATAATCTCTCAATTTTCAGCTCCCATGTAAGATATTCTTCAACATCAGTAGTACCTTCAAATCTGGGAATTGAGAACTTGGGCTTACCCAAACCATCGTCTTGCGGCTGTGGAGGAACACGACGGGCTCCAATTTCAACAAAAACGCGATTGACGCCACGTGGAAGACCACGGCCAACACCACGTCCCATGCCTTGAGCAGCAACAGCATCCGCATTGTCACCATTGACACTGCCATCTTCATCACGTGGTTGTTGTGGTTGTTGTTGTACCATAGTACGGATGTCATGGACGGCTTGAGTCAAAGTATTCATAGATGCTTGAAGAGTCGTCATCGATGTTTGAACGGTGTTAATAGCCGTAGTAGCTTCATCGACCTTCAAGTTGACACCCTGAATTTCAGTATCAAATGTCTCCGTAGTAACACGAAGTTCACGTGTGAGGTGATCACGAAGAGCCTCATATTCCATCCAAGTAACCGGCGTGGACGGATCCTTTTTCTGCATCACATTGAACTCAGAAGAAGACATGATTAGTAGGTTAGTGCACTAAACAAAATCTTTGGTGGTACTCTCACAACTCACTCAAAACTGATAAGAAAGGTGAATCTTACCGCTCCAAAGTGAATTAGTATTGCTTACCAACTTGGATTGACGGACTAGTGCACGGATGTAGCGAAGCGAATATCAAGGGTATAAGAACAATCACACGACTAAGCAGGATATATGTGGGGCTGTAGGTAGGCTACCTATTTGCACCAATAACAAGCTCTAGCGCTGACCGTAGACAACCAATGATACTCACACAAGGCGATATAATGGGGCAATGCAACTATATGTAGGAGAAGATTACTGGGTTGCTCACGGCGAGGTTTTGTGGATCGATCTATTTGGTTCGGTTTGCTGCGGAGAAGATTGGCTCTAAGATCGGAGGAGTTTGGCTCTCGGTCGAAGGAGATTGGTTGGAGGAAGTTTGGCGTTGTTTGGTGCAGTTTGGAGGTCATCCATGGCTGTTTCGGAGCTCAAAATCGCGAAAAACGCGACCGGAATCGGGAAGAAGACGAACTTCGCGACCCGCCCGGTCCACGGGCCGGTTGACCGGCTCGTGGCCGGTCCAAACCGGACTTTTTACTCATACCAACCGGACCGAGTACTGCGCCGCACAGCCATATTCCCGGTGGCCAGGCCGGTCAGACCGGGCCTCAGACTGGCCAGGCCGGTCCAACCGGGCCCTGGGCCGGCCCAGCCGGTCCACATGCCGGTCCAACCGGGCCCTGGGCCGGCCAGGTGCCATCTGCTGCGGGGTGTTCTCGGGTGCTGTCCCCTGCTGCTGCGGTGATTTCTCCGGTGAATTACCCTCATGATGTTGTTGATGCTGTTGTTCCAGTATCCCGTTTTGGTGGCATATCATCTAGATGTGACGATGTTTATCATGACTATCTCGGTATGATGACGGGTACAAAGTTTGATGCATCGCAACTCACATGGAGGTTGGCTAGTTCTGCGACACCGACTGAATTGCAACTTTGGGAATCACACATTGAAGGTGGATTTGCGAGATGCAAGGAGTTTGATAGTTCTTTTGGTGGCCAGACGGAATTTGCTATTGCATACCGGCGTGTTGATGATGTTGTGGCTAGTTGGTACCGTGATGCTCTGATAGTTGCGGGTATCATTGGTCTACGGTCTAGTTGGGCAGATTTCAAGAAGTTTCTGCGTGCTAGATTTAAGTTTCCACGGTTGCATAAAACGGTGGTGTGTTCTAACACTATCGTGAAGGAGGTTGTTCCAGTACAGGCAGTCACTGAAGAGAGGAAACCTGGCTCTGATACCAAGAGCACTACTGTGACTGTTGAGGAGGATGTACCATTGAGCGGGCTGAATATGCAACTCAAGAAGGTACAAGGTGATGCTTGCAAGACAGTTGACAAGGGTCAGCGGTGGAGTTTGTTTCAGACTCAGTGCTTTATCAAGGGCAAGGCTTGCAAGTTGATGATTGATGGTGGTAGCTGTACTAATGGCATTAGCAAGGCGATGGTGGCAGCATTGGGGTTGTCTACATGGCGTCTTCCTGAACCTAAACGTCTTGAGTGGTTGAATAGTTGTGGTATGCTGAAGATTACTCACAAGGTGCGTGTGCCATTTACAGTTGATGACTATGTTGATGAGATTGACTGCGATGTGTTGCCATTGGAGGTGTGTGGATTGCTACTTGGGCGTCCTTGGCAGTATGATCGCAATGTGACACATGCTGGGCGAGCAAATACATATTCTTTTATGCATGGTGGCAAACAGCGGACTTTGAAGCCTATGAGTGATGATCATATCAAGTCCGATGTGGAGTTAGTGGTGCGTAAAGAGAAGTTGCACAAGTCTAAAGTGCAGCAAGAGGTGCATGATGTTCCGAGCATTGATGTTGGTGATGTTTCAGCCAAGCCTGTAGATGACAAGCCAGTTCTTGTTGGTGATAAGCCGGACGAAGCTACACCTGTTGTTGATGTGGATGTTACAGCATGTGCTACAGTTCCAGTTTGTGTTGATGTCAGTACACAGACTGATGATGGGTGCGTTGATCATGTTTCAGTGCATATGGCGCAGATGAGCGTGGGAGGAGTGGGAGGCGAGCGCGTCAGTGGAGACAGTGGGCAGCGGCACTACCGTGCTAGGAGTACTGCAGTCCAGTTTTCCGCGACACCGCGGATGCATCGAGGCAAGGATGGACGTGTGAGACATCTATGTGGCCCAGGAATTACACATCTTGTGCAGGGTCATGTGCAGCGACACATGGGTCCATCAAAACCTCGCAAGAAGAAGGAGTTGGCGCCGAAGTCCAAGCGGAGAAGAAAGGAGGCACCAAGTGCTGTATCAAGTCAAGCAGGCCGCGAGGGAGGATGTGGTGTGGAAGGCAAGCAAGACTTGAGGACGGCGAGGATGTGTCATGTTCATATCACGTCACCTTTTCCAGAAGACCCTCACGCGTTGGGGACAACGCTTCTTGAAGGGGGGAGGATGATATGGGCATGGAGGCCTATGTGGAGCCCAGATTCAGGACTCCACCAGCTCATTTATCCTAGTTTATGTAATGGTCATATGTGGGCCAATTAGGGTTTTTAATAAATTGAGTCAGTTTGGTTTGGGCCTGTCCAAACCAAGGTAGAGAGGCCCACTAGGGCTGGCCGGCCACCCCACCCCTCATATAAGTGGAGGTGCGGCTAGGGTTTAGGACAGTTAAGTTTAGACTAAAGATTAGGGATTTCCCCATTGCGTGTGTTCACGTGTATCATCCCTCCGGGGGTACGGCGCTGCCGTTTATCTATATTATTATCCGCTGCGAAGGTTCTTGTGTTCATCAAGAATTGTCTAGCTCTTGGTTTGAGGCGTATCGTTCATCGATCCGTTGCGGATTCGTTCCCTCTTCTCCAGGCTGCGTTCATCGCGTTGTTGGGAGGACTCTTTACCCCAGGTTCTCGTTGTGAAAGATCGGGCATCAATCTAGGTGGATCGGCTTGGATCCACCGTATCATGGGCTGACCAAATGGGCCAAGGGCATTTTAGTAATTTCACAATTCAAATAACCCTCAAATTTTGTAAAATTCAAAACAAATTATAAATACCTCCAAAAATTCAAGAAAAATATGAATAATTCATAGAAAATATTCCTTAACCAAAATAAAATATGCAATGAAATAAACAATGAGAATTTCAAATTTAAGAATTTTGGATATGAATTTTAAATAGAAAATTCAAATTTGCAATTTTCCTTGGATATATAAAATCATGGAAAATTCCAAATAGTTTAATATTTTCAAAACTCAATATTTCAAAAAGGAGAAATATTTTATTATTATTGAACTTTCCCAATTAAGGTTGATATTTTCCAAAGGAAAATTGTATTAATCCTAAACCTTTTTCTTTTACAAGAAAATAAAATAAAAGGATTATAAATTACTGCCAAAGGCTTAAATATTACAATTAAATCTAAACCGTTTTAATTTAATAAGTACTTCGGGGAAAGGGATTCAACATAAAATAATGCACCCATTCATGCATCATTTAGATTTTATAACATTGTCCTTACCGAACAATGATGCTTCTTTACAGAACCCGAGGTCCAGGTTCCATCCAAACCATCCAACTGCATTATCTCGCAGTCACTAGGCAAGTTCACTCTTGCTCATGCCATCTTGATTATTTTCTATCAATTTACTCGCAAAGCTATATACTTATCATTCCTGCATTGAAAATAAAATGTTACTTTTCCAATTATGAATATGACTATCTGGTTGGTAATGGAACCATGGTATGTGTTGATGGTGGAGGTTCCATTGCAAGGGTTCTATTCATCTAGGACTAATCACCAATGCCGTCTAGTGATTCTAGCGCCGTACATTTCGCGTTAACCATGAGATCTATAATGGCTCTAGGAAGTCAACTACATCTTTTCCCTCTCGCATATCAACGGACTAGTGATAAGGGTTGCCTATATCAGTCTATCCATTGGTAAAGGTGAGGACGGTGGTCTGGAACAGTCTACCAATCGATATAGGAGAGGGCAGACTTATTAAAGGTCTATGATGGATTGTAAGGGTTGTCCGGGTTAGTCTATCTATAGTGTATAGGACAGTGCATAATGGTATAGGTGAGAACAAATGCATGGGCCAGTCTAACTATAGATAAAGGACATGACATACTTACAAAAGGGTGGGTCTAAAGGGTCGCGGAGAACGGAGTGATTGGCTTGGTTCTGATGCCAGGCCTCACACCAAGGAAGTGTGGATGGGAAAGTACGCCCGGTTGGCAACAAGGATAAGTTCTCTTATGGGAAGTAACACACCACTGCAGAGTGTATTTAATTGTGGCTTGTCACTCCCAGTTTCGGGAAGGGAACTACGAAAGTGGCAGGAAAGGAACTCTGTGAAGTTCTGGTCAACCTGTGAAGACTGGCGGGCATAGTTTTCATAATAAAATAAACCTTTTGAAGAAATGTTTTCGAAACATGCATTGACCTGAGATTTTCTGATCAATGGTCGTAGCTAGTGCATCAAACACCTTTTCTCTTTTGAACTTTTTAGTACCTCTATACTCACTTTCTTTCGAAACCCTTGCTAGACTGTGACAATGAAGAGGAGGCATGCACCGGACCGCCGGAAGGGGACTACGAGTTGGTCTACGAAGAGCCCGACCTATCAGGAGGAGTAGAAGGCGTGGACTATGGGATAGTCTACGGAGTTGACAACACCGAAGCGGAGGAGTAGAGTCTCCCCTTAGATATATACATCAGAGCCGAGCAACGTAATGTCGTACTTAAATAGGTTGCTGAGCTCGTTATGTTTCTTAAGTTAAGTTGTAAGAGTACTTTAGTATTATCGTAGGGTGTTCTCATCGGACCTGTGAGAATACTAACTCGTTAAGACCATGTTTGTAATATAATCCGGAGTGTTATGACCTGCAATGTTTCTGTTGTACCACTCCGAGGGATGTGATATTTGTGAAGAAGTCCCTTCATGAAGATCATATCAACGACTTGTATACTACAACATGAAGTGGTATGCTGGGTCACCGCAGCTGGTATTAGAGCAAATGTTGCGACCTTAGGTTGGAAAAACCTAGTAAAGGGAAAAGACTTGTAGGAGTCAAGTAGGAATAGTAAAGAATTTTCTATAAATAGATGTTTATTCACTTGAGAATAGCAAAATCATATCTTTTAGTGCGATCATTCTTTATTATAACTATTATGATGCATCACCACTACTAATATTTTACTCATGTATACAGTCAGAATGGCGTACACTTTTCCAAAGAGGACTTTAAGGAAGGTTGAAGGCTGGCTTGGCGATTATGATGGAAATCTTACAGATCTCCTGCGAGGGATGCTGAAAGAACTTCATTGTGAAACTAGGATTCCTGTTCTCAAGTACATCTACTATGATGGAGAGATAGTAGCCAAGTGCAGAGTTTCCGTCAACTACCTAAGAACTGGAGATGAGTCGCATTATGTCGTATGGAGAAGCCAAAACACTCGCAACGGCGTACCACATGGCTATCTTTAAGGCAATTGTCGAATCAGGCAACACAAATCCGTAGAATTATTGTGTTCAGAGTACTCTCATGTACCTCATGCCGAGGAAGATGAGGATCCTACTCCGAATCATCTACTCATGGCTCATAAACATCCTGAAGTTGCAGCACAACACATGGACAGCTGCAAGTCCTTGCTGACTACGTTGTACTTACTACACATGAAGATGGTGGAGGAGGTCACACACATGCTTTCTGAGTTCACGGACCCTGAGAAAGTCCAGGCTCGAATGCATGATCTTAGGAAACAACCCCAACATACAACACCTTATTTCCAACTAAACAGTTTCATAGATTTGAGCGACCAGTTGCCAAAACCAGAACCACCTACACCCAACTTTGTCCCACATTATCCACATGTGTCAGAGTCATATGATGCAGGATATGGGGGAGATGATTCGGGAAACCTAGCTTGTTCGGAGTCACCAATCGAGAACTCTACTGGTTAGCGTTTCGGGGAACCCTTTGGAGATGAAGAAGAACCTATTCCGTGTGATACGGAAGATGAAGGAGGCGTGGTTAACCAGTATATTAACCGACACTACGGGCAGGGCGAGAAGGATACCAACTCCATTTTATCTTGATTTGGAGATGGGAGTATCAAACACATCTCAATATGAGGTAGGTGAGAGTTCCGGAGTGAAGAAGAAGAAAAAGAAGAAGATGAGGGGGCAAGTTGATAGAAACCCTCCATGGATGGCGAATGAGGGAGGTGTGTATCCTACTGGGGATACATACGAGTCACTGTCCAGCTATTTCGGCATGACAGATCTCTATCTTGGCACTTCGTCCGACTCAGACTACATTCCAACTGGAAGGACTTATGTTCCGGACGGTGTTCGGAAGACCAACCGTTGTACCGGATGGACTCCAGGCATGTACACAGAGACAAATGAGGAAGACGAGGAGTAGTCTTCGCGAGAGGAATAATGTAGTATAGCTGGTATTGTACTAACACGTATTTTAAATTTCCGTTGGCTTGGGCTTTGAGCCAAAATAAGTGGTTATATACGCCACATGTAATATATATGTGTGTAATGTTATGTTATATACGGTGTATATACATAATAAATGTTTTCTTTGGATTTGCTTCTTGATTTCATTGTGTGACTAGTTATGGGCATTGAGTTGAGCTCAGAAAACATTTGCATGGTGTAATTATGAGTATCTCTCTTTGTTACAGGACTAGGAGGATATGGCGTTAGTTGAGACTGAAGATGCTCGAAGAGAGCGGGAGGCAAAGGAAAAGGAAGAAGCAGATGCAGCAGCAAGAATGTAAAATGCACCACCACCACCATCCAGATTTCCAGCAGTACATGAGGTCAATGGAAGAAGATAGGAGGAGGTACCAGGAAAGCCAAAACAAGAATATGCAAGATTTCTTTGCTCAAGTCATCAACGACAGGGGCAATGAAGGCAGAGGTGTAACACTATCAGACTTTCAAAATGCAAGACCACTACCTTTTGCATCAGCACCAGAACCAATGGATGCAGAAGATTGGCTGATGGATACAGAAAGGAAGTTAAGGACGGTGGGATGCAATGATGAGGAAAAGATTAGGTATGCCACCTATCTTTTATCAGGACCCGCAACTTCATGGTGGGAAAATGTTATCGCTGTACACCCACCGGAGAAGGTGTTCACATGGGAGGAATTCAAGAAGAAGTTTCGGGATGCTCATGTTCAGGAGAGCGTGGTGGAGTTGAAGAAGAGGGAGTTCGAAGAGCTACAGCAGAACACTGCACCAATCATGCAGTATGTTTGTGATTTTAATCGTTTGGCTAGGTATGCACCAGAGGAGGTTAATTTAGATGAGAAAAGAGAGAAAGGGTTCATGAAAGGCATGAATCCTGATATGAAGATGCAACTGAGGTTAGCACGGACCACAGAGTTCCAGGAACTGATTGACTCGGCAATCACTTTCGAGGATGACTATAAGCAGGTCCAAGAGGAAAGGAGGAAGAGTGATGCAGCCCCGCCTATCGTCGACGCTACACCATGGCCAAGGAGTCCCCCAAGTGGACCAACAACACAAAACCCCGCCATATACGTCAAGGTGAACTCCTTCCTCTCTATGGTCAATCTCAACACCAACTTGAATGGCATGCTACCTCATGCCTATCCTCATTGTGTCTATAGGTACCGACATCGACAAGGACCAAGAGAGAAGGAACTCCCATGGTGCAAGGAAGAAGGAAGAAGAAGAAGAAGGAAGGAAGAGGAAGAAGAGGCGGAAGGAGGAAGGCCAGCCGGTCCCAGGCCCGGTCTGACCGGGCTCCAGACCGGACCGCCCGGTCCCGGGCCCGGTTGACCGGCTCCTGACCGGCCCGGCCGGTTTCGACCGGATTCTACGCTCGTGCCATCCGGACGCAATCCCGGGGCACCAAGCCCCGCCCGGTCACCGCCCGGTCCAGGATCCGGTTTGAACCGGATGGGCCGGTCCCAGGCCCGGTCCAACCGGCCTGTGACCGGATTCGTCGGGTTTGACCCACCAACTTGTACCTTTTCGACCCATGTCGCCTTGTATGCCTATATAAGACCCCAGCTCGCCCCCATAGCTGGTTAGACAAGATTTAGGCTTAAACATGACTTTGAGCTTTGTCTCCCTAGGGTTTCATCCCCTTTGTATCAAGGCACCCCATGTTGGATGATTGGATCTATGTGAGTGAGATTCTAGTGTAACCCACTCTCTCTCCCTCACCTACCTCCATCCTCAACACCGATCTCTCACTCCGGGATTCTACCTCGAGTCTCTCCCGTGGTGATTCTATTGGCGTGGTCCATCGAGCCACGAGGGTAAGTATCGATTGTATCGGGTTGGTGTGCGTTGTGTTCTTCGCGTTCTTCGTGTTCTTCCGCCTCTCCCTCTCTTTCCCCCTTTGATTCTTGGGTCATTCCCGAGATCGGGCCACACACGGGGTCTTAGACCTTAACATATGGTATCAGCAGCCTTTGGTTTCCGCGAATTTGACCCCCCACCCATCCAATTTCGTCTCTAAAAATTTTCCCCAAAAATCCCCAAAAAATAGCCCTAATTTGCCTTTGGATGGATCTGCGATTTGGTTGCGTTTTGAGTGGTTTTGGTCCATGGATTTGGTGTTGAGGTGCTTGATCTACTATTTCCCCCACTTTCTAGCCCCCAATTCCATCGTTTCCCTTCGTTTTGGTCGATTTGGTTTTGGTTTGGGGAAGAACAGGAGAGAGAAAGCTCCAAATCGTGCGATCCGGTTTCAACCCGGTCAACCGGCCCCTGACCGGACCGTCCGCGAACCCGGTCAACCGCCGCAAACCGGAGCAGCCGGTCCGAAGCCGATCGGCCCGACCGGAGCAGCCGGCGCCACACCGGTCCGACCGGACCAGCGACCGGGCTCTCGTCTTCGACATCGACTAACACCACCGCCGACCACCACCACCACCATCTTCTCCACCATCGCAGGTATAACTTGCAGTAACCCTTGTAACCCCTCTTCTTTTGCGATCTATCCTATCGAGCATTGCTTATCTAGTGTTGCGAGACATTGCACGTGGCCCCGATTGTGAGGTGTGTGTGTAGTGTGGAGTCAAGCTTCTAAGCAAAACTCGTGTGGCAAGATAGCAAAAGCGAGCTAACACTAACATAGTGCGAGAAAAAGCCGCAAAAACACAAAAAGAGTGCAAGTGCACCATAGAGCAAAAGTGTGCGAGTACCATCATACATACATATACACAAAGAGTGTAAGTGCCACCAAATACAAAAAGAGGAAAAAGCTTTTAAGCAAAAGAGAGAAAAGAGAAGAGAGGCCGCGTGTGAATCTTGTTGTCTCATCGTTTGCAACCAAAGCTTTGACCTCTCCTTGTGTTAGTGTGACACCGAGCAACCTTGCTTTCGGGCTTCATACACTTTTCCGCTCGTTCCTTGGTCGCACTAACCCCGTTCATCTCGTGTGTGAGTTCCACATTTTTCCGTGTTTATAGTGATCATCGCTTTAACATTTGAATTTTTGGATCTTACCCACCCTTGACAATAAACTTGATTTTGGATTTCATCTTTTGGCTTTCCACCATACTCACCTAACACCATATTTGCTAGCTTTTGCGTGTGTCTTTGTGTGAGTGCCCGATACAATTGTTCTAACTCTCGGTTTGTTGGATCACCCCAATCTTGTCATACCACGGTAAGATTGCGAGGTAGTGTTCTTCCACTAACATACACCATATAGATACCATCGTGCTAACATGGATAGCGAAGATGACGATACGGAGGAGTACACGGAGCACTTCGAGGAGGATACCTCTTCAAGCACCGCGGATGTGGAGGAACATGTGGAGCTCTACACCGACTATGGCTCCGCAAGCATCGCCAACATGACCGACATCGAGGAGCTCTACACCGACTATGGCTCCGCGAGCATCGCCAACATGGACGACATCGACGAGCTCTACATCGACACTTGCTCAACAAGCATGGACGACATGGTGGAGCACAACCACGAGGACGACATCGATCCCACCATGTCCACCGCCGATGCTCCCACATACCCCTACTTGGCCAATGGAGCAACATATGAAGATAGAGGACCTCCACGATGGCATCATCATGTGGATCATCAAGAGCGTCCCCAACATATTCGGCATCGACACACTTCTCCGAGCTCCACAAGGCGCCATTATGAGAGTGCCTATGCACAAGATCATCGACATCACGGACATCATATGGAGCATCAAGAGCGCCCCCAACATGAGCCATCACCTAGGCATGGCAAGGACCGTCATCGACTCACACCATCTCATGATCGTCGGCCACCACCACCTCATGGTCTACATCGACATCCGCCCACACATGATCTTCGACGACAACACTCAAGACATGGTGATGATGCACGAAGACGAGAGCCTCGACATGAAGGCGACAAACACCATCATAGGGTGTCCACTACTACAAGGACGGCAAGTGCACATCGCGCATACCTTCCTCATGAGGCGACTTCCACCTCTTGTGCCACCACCACAATGGCCCCTACTTCGCCATACGCCTATGGACTCCGATGCTACAAGTGCAAGCAACAAGGCCACCCTCCACGGGAATGTCCCAATCTCCTATGTGAGGTGTGCAAGGCCAAGGGTCACGTGGCATGGCAATGCACAACGCCAAGCGCCAAGAAGCTCTACTTCGATGAGCTCAATGCACAAGTCTCCAAGATGCCACCACTTGAGGACGACTTAGGAGGCGATGGAGTTGAGAATGGTGAGCATGGGATTCTCCCTTCACCTACGGAGGCGCATGGAGTTGAGATGGTTGAGCATGGGATTTTCCCTTCAACCAAGGAGGTGCATGGAGATGAGCAAGTCGAACCTACTCCTACATACTTGATTGATGAGTTGGTACCAACCCCATGTGAGCATGAGAGCCACTTAGCCCACTTGAGCGAGAGTGATAGTGAGTTGAGTGACTTCCACCCCATATGTGAGTTTGAGTGCTTCCATTTGGAGGACATGAGTGATACACAAAGTGAGTTGAGAGAGGTAGATGATAGGTCCATAGAGGACATCGCATTTGCTAACACATTAACCTCTCCCTCGTTTGTGTCTTCTTATGTTGCACTAGGTTCCACGGAGGACGAGTTCCCGCTCATGGAGAAGATGTACATGGTGCATGAAGATGATGATATCTCACCATTCTTGCTCCAAGATGGACATGTCGACCACATGGATCCTCCTACTTCCACAACACCTACATCACATGAGTCGGCCTTCAAAGGTAACAACATAGGTGTTGATGATGCCATGATCCCACTAGTGGACATGATGACTTATGAGTGCATGCATGATCTTGATGATACATTTGCTACGTCACTTGATTCTTTCATATTCCCATGTGATGCTTTGCTTCCTAACATTGTTGATCATGTGGAGTTGATTGATTGTGATACCATGAACATGCCATGCTATGAGAGTTTTATATTTGCTCCGCTTGCTTGCAATGATAATGATTATGATCATGATTGTGTTGCGACACCCTTGATGAACACTTGCTCTTTCCATAGGGTTGTCGACAACAATGATGACATTAGCTTTCACATGCTTTGCCCCACATGTTTGCACTATTCCATGATCCTTGCATCCAAGATTGCGAACAATTGCTCTTTCCTATGCTTGGTATGCAAGAATGCTTATTTCATTGTCCATGAGATGGCCCCCATAGCCTTCTCTATTTTTGATGATCATGAGTTACCACATGCCATGAATGCACCTTCTTGCCATATGCACCATCACCATGCATTTCATACTATCTTGCTTGACACTAATGGTGATGTGCACAAAACATGGAACATCATGATGGATGATGTATTCATCTACCATGCACACACGCTTTTTGTTTTGCTTATTCCATGTGTAGGTACACCGACCACTTCCACCGCTACGGAGCATGAGCTCACAAAACGCGCAATTGAGAGCTACCCCAACAAGAACGAGATACATGTTCCAACCCATGGGATTCAACCCAAAGGGTATGTCCCCAAAAACTTTCGCCCTCTTTTGCCATGTCTTGACGAGTTTCCGGTTTGGTCCAAATCCTCGTCACCTCTTTTGCTTCTTGTGCAACATCTCTTGACACATCTTGTTGGCACAATGGTTGTTGTATGTATTGATGATATCATCATACACTCCGAGAACCTCAAGGATCATGTCATACATGTGAGAGACACCTTATGCACCTTGTGCCACAAGTTACACAAAAAGTTGCCCTTCTTTGAACTTCTCATTTTATCTATGGCAATTGAAATGGATTCTTTGACACTTGCGGATACCCATACTTGGCTCACGCCAACCATACTTTCCCAAGCTAGAAGTCTCCATGGCTTTGCCATTGCACATAACAATTTTGCCCCAAATTTTACCGCCGATACTTGCCTTTTGATTGTTCCATTTGTGTGGGACAATGCTACAAACAACATTTTTGACACTTTCCAAAGCAAACTTTTACTTGCACAAATTTTTGTCCTCCCACATTTTGGATACATCGACACTCTTATGATCACCATTTTTGCCCAATGCCTTTTGGAGAAACGACTTGATGCTTCATATTTGATTGAGAGCCTCTTGTTCACCGGTCACCAAATTGGCATCCACAAGCTTTCCTTTTGCAAGTTGTTTTTCCCCTTGTTCTTCTTCGACCGAGACTTGGCCCCTCCACCACTACATGGGAGACCCGTTATGGACTACAACAAAGACGCCCGCACTACGATGAGCATCCCTAAGGACACAAGGGCACCTATACAAGTCCTTCCCGTCTACCTTGTTGGTGAGGAGGAGCAAGAGTAGAGGACGACTCTTCCCCAAGGGGGGGGAGATGATGCAGCCCCGCCTATCGTCGACGCTACACCATGGCCAAGGAGTCCCCCAAGTGGACCAACAACACAAAACCCCGCCATATACGTCAAGGTGAACTCCTTCCTCTCTATGGTCAATCTCAACACCAACTTGAATGGCATGCTACCTCATGCCTATCCTCATTGTGTCTATAGGTACCGACATCGACAAGGACCAAGAGAGAAGGAACTCCCATGGTGCAAGGAAGAAGAAGAAGAAGGAAGGAAGAGGAAGAAGAGGCGGAAGGAGGAAGGCCAGCCGGTCCAGGCCCGGTCACCGGGCCCAGACCGGACCGCCGGTCCCAGGCCCGGTTGACCGGCCTCCTGACCGGCCCGCCCCCGGATTCTACGCTCGTGCCATCCGGACGCAATCCCGGGCACTGAAGCCCCCCGGTCACCGCCCGGTCCAGGATCCGGTTTGAACCGGATGGGACGGTCCCAGGCCCGGTCCAACCGGCCCCGTGACCGGATTCGTCGGGTTTGACCCACCAACTTGTACCTTTTCAACCCATGTCGCCTTGTATGCCTATATAAGACCCCAGCTCGCCCCCATAGCTGGTTAGACAAGATTTAGGCTTAAACATGACTTTGAGCTTTGTCTCCCTAGGGTTTCATCCCCTTTGTATCAAGGCACCCCATGTTGGATGATTGGATCTATGTGAGTGAGATTCTAGTGTAACCCACTCTCTCTCCCTCACCTACCTCCATCCTCAACACCGATCTCTCACTCCGGGATTCTACCTCGAGTCTCTCCCGTGGTGATTCTATTGGCGTGGTCCATCGAGCCACGAGGGTAAGTATCGATTGTATCGGGGGTGTGCGTGTGTTCTTCGCGTTCTTCGTGTTCTTCCGCCTCTCCCTCTCTTCCCCCTTTGATTCTTGGGTCATTCGCGAGATCGGGCCACACACGGGGTCTTAGACCTTAACAAAGAGGGCTCGTATCGAGCCAAGGAAGTATCCAGTTACTAAACCAACACCGGATAGAAGTTTCAGACCATGATATCAACCTGCCGGTAACCAAAATAACCGTGGAGGTCAGAATCAGGACCCAAAGTCCCAGATAATCTACAACAACTGTGGGCAGAGGGGACACATCATGAGAGAGTGTCAGAAACCCATGATCATATGTTATGGTTGTGGGGCAAGAGGGGCACATGAAGCCGGAGTGTCCGAACAAGGCGTCCTGGAGTGGACAGAACTCGGGTGGAGGACTAGCTGGAGGCGGTAACAACTACAACAACTCCAACAACAACAACAACAACAACAACAACAACAACAACAACAACAACAACAACAACAACAACAACAACAACAACAACAAGAGAGGCAAGCCGTATGGAAAGCTGAATTGCACAACCTTGGAGCAAGCTGGAGAGTCGGATCGAGCAGTCTTAGGTACGCTCAGCATTCTTACTCATCTTGGCAAAGTATTATTTGATGGGGCAACTACTTCATTCCTTGCACGGGAGTTTGTGGAAAAATACGGGATTACATGTTCCAAACTAGAATATCCCATATCTATCTTATCCGCGGGGGGAACGATCTTAGTAACCCACGTGAAAGAGGCACATGTCTTAACCATATGTGACTGTGTGTATGTCGCGGACCTATTCATCATTCCCATGAAGGGCATATCATTCATCTTAGGGATGGACTAGTTGACGGAGAATGGAGAAGTGATAAACCGTGGAGACAAACAGTATCACTCCGCAATTCCATTGGAGGTCAGATAGTGTTTCAGGGAGACAAATACACTCAATTGGAGATACGACTGGAATTAAATAGCCTGAAGGAGGTTAAGATTGAAGAAATTCCAGTGGTGAATGAGTTCCAAGATGTATTTCCCAAGGAGTTACCGGGTATGCCACCCGATAGGGAGATATAATTCACAATAGATCTGATTCCAGGCACAACACCAATAGCTCAACCACCATACAAGATGGGACCGAAGGAGTTTGTAGAATTGAAAGCTCAGATTGATGAACTGGAACAGAAAGGATTTATCCAAGAACGTATGTCACCGTGGGGAACACCAGTTATCTTTGTGGATGAAAGAGATGGAGGTAAGAGAATGTGTGGAGATTATAGGAATGTCAACAATGTCACAATCAAGAACAAGTATCCTTTACCCAGAATTCAAGATCTGTTTGATCAAGTTCAAGGGGCAGGAGTCTTCTCGAAGATAGATTTGCGGTAAGGATACCATCAAATCAAGATTAAGAAGGAAGATGTTCCGAAAACAACGTTTGTATCAAGGTATGGACACCATGAATACTTGGTTGTACCATTTGGACTAACAAATGCACCAGCTATTTTCATGAATTTGATGAACAAGATATTCATGAAGTACTTGGAAAATTTTGTGATAGTGTTCATTTTTGACATCCTAATATATTCCAAAGACAAAGAAGAACATGCAAAGCATTTGAAGATAGTTTTGCAAATTTTGAGGGAACATCAACTATATGCTAAGTTCAGCAAGTGCAAATTTTGGCTGGATAGTGTTGAATTTCTTGGACATGTTATAACCAAAGAGGGTATAGCGGTGAATCCAAGCAAGGTTCAGTCCGTATTGGAGTGGAATATATTCACCCAAAAATGCTAAGGAAATAAGAGGATTCCTTGGAAAGGCAGGATACTATCGAAGATTCATAGAGGGATTTTCGAAGATAGCAGGACCAATGACCAAGTTATTAAAGAAAAACACCACATTTGTGTGGACTGATGAGTGCGAAGCTAGTTTTCAGAAACTTAAGGAGAAATTAACCACAACTCCAGTACTAGCAGTTCCAGAACCAGGAAAGGATTATACAGTATATTGTGAAGCTTCCAAGAATGGACTTGGATGTGTTCTAATGCAAGACCGAAAAGTGATAGCTTATGGATCAAGACAACTGAAGCCACATGAACATAACTACCCAGTACATGACTTAGAGTTGGCAGCGGTAGTCTATGCTTTGAAGAGTTGGAGACAATTTCTTTATGGATCCAAATGTGAGCTATATACAGATAATAAAAGTTTGAATTATTTATTTACTCAAAAGGAATTGAACATGAGACAGAAGAGATGGTTAGAGTTGATCAAGGACTATGAATTGACGATCAACTATACACAGCTAATGATGCAGCCCGACCTTCGGTCTTCGCCACATCATGTCCTTCAACGCCGACTCGTCACGCAAAGGTGAATCTTCTCCTTTATGCGTGCCTACAATTGCCTATGTGGAATGGTATGCTACTTCATCCTCCGTCATATGACCATGATAGGAATACATCGCCAAGTACGGAGGAAGTGAAGGACGCCATGGACGCTCGAGGACTCAAGGCCGAGGTCGTGGAAGCATGGAAGAGAAGATGGAAGAAGAGCGCCCGAGGTCGCCAAGAAGAGACGGCGCATGAAGCACGACTGCTAGGCCGGATTATCCGCCCCACTAAGACCGGACAATCCGCCCCCCTGCGCCTACCACAAGTCGATTCGGGCCAAGTCCCATGTACCCCCTTGTATGCCTAAACTACCCCTCCTTAGTGGCTCCCTATATATAGGCTCCCACCTCCCCCTTCATTAGGTTAGAGTTGATGAACTAGAATTAGGCTCATGCCTCCACCATCCCTCTGGGATTAGGGAAACCCCCTCCTCTCTTAGACACAAATCTATGAGTTGTATCAAGGCACTCCTTATATGATTTATCTTTCGCACTTGTGATTCTATCGCGGTCTCTCACACGTGTGACTCCATAGATCGTATATCGGTCTTTCTCTCGGGGATTCTACGTCGTGTCTCTCCTTGAGGGATTCTATCGTGATAGTGGTTCGTGCTATCGGGAGTAAACCGAATTGTATCGGGTTGGTGTGTGTTTGCGTGTGTTCATCGTGTTCTTCGCCGTGTTTTTCGTGTTCTTCCTCTCCCCCGCCTTTCCCTCGGTCAATTCGTGAGATCGGGCAACCCACGTGGCCTTAGGCCCCATCATATGGTATCAGAGCAAAGGTTGCCACGAATTTGACCCCCCAATTTCACCAATTTCGCCCAAAAAATTTCCCAAAAAAATTGCCCCAAAAAATAGCTCGAAATTGGATCTTCGAATTTGTTGAGTTTTTTGTGGTTTTGGTCCACTGATTTGATGTCTTTGGTGCTGATCTACGTTTCCGCCATATTTTTGTTGCCCAATTTCATCAATTTCGTCCAGACTTGAGAGGATTTTGAGCATTGCTTTCGTGCTGTTCATACGCGGGACGAACAGCTCCCGGCCAACCGCACCTGCTCGACCCGTCCGCAGCGCGTCGCCAGCACCTGCTCGCTGCGCCACCTCCGCGGCGCACAACCGCCGTTTGATCTCGATCGCGCCCCCGGCCTAATCACCTCGCAGCGCACGCCTCCACTTGCCTGGTTCCTGCCCGCTCGCTGCTCCCGCCCGTTGACCAGCCGCCGACCTGAACTCCACTGCAGCTCCGCTCGCTGGCCCTGCTCGATCCGCTCCGCATCGCTGCGCCACACCCAGCTGCCGCTCCAATCCAGCATCCATCAGCGCGTGCGCGCCTTCGCTCAGCTCGCCCCTGGCCGCCACTAGCTCGCTGCACCAGCACCACAAGGCCGCGCGTGCAACAAGCTCCCTGCCAGGTTTTGCTTTTCGGCCAACTACCACGCAACTCCTCCACGCCGTTTCCTACAGCTCGCCCAAGCGCCTCCGCCCGCCCCTGGCTCATCTAGCTCAGCACCGGCCACCAACGACCACCGCCAGGCCTCGCTCGAGCCACCACTCGCCTCCACGCCCACCGAGCCGCTGCCAAGGCCACCACCACCATCAGGCGCTCGCCCGCATCAAAGTTCCTCCACCAGCAGCCGACCACCAGGCCAGCTCCCCGCCTGCGCCTCAGCTCTGCTCGCTCACCACCAGCAGCTCCCGCCCCAATTCATCTCCGCCAGCGCGCAACATCGGCCGGCCACGCCGCTGCTCCACTTAATCCGGCCACGCCCAGCTCCAGTCGAGGCCGATCCCATTTCCTCCTCCAATCCGTGCAATACAAATTCATCTCTGCCTCGGTTTCATCAAGTTTCCCATTCGCTCAAAAGAAAAAAAAAGAAAAAAAAATCTTCGACCGGACGTCACGCCGGACGGCCCGGTTGAAACCGGATCACAGACCGGTGCCGACCGGGCGCGATACACGTGACACCGTTTGGCCGCCATCCCGCCCAGGGCCCGGTCTGGACCGGACGCGCCGGTCACAGGTCCGGTTTGACCGGGTTCTTGACCGGTTTGACCCAGTTTTGGCCAATTCTAACCCATCTTTTTGCCCCAAATTTTGACAACTTTCCGGCGCCCGTTTGACTCCAAATTTTAACTACATCCTCCAAATATTCTACATAGCCCACTGACATAGGCATCCCCAATGGGCCTGCCGAAGATGGTACCCAGGGTTTACTGAAGGCCCATGACTCGAAGAATAAGAAGATTCGGAAGCCCAAGATGCTAGTAAGGAAAGCTAGAGTTGTATTAGGAAATATAACTTGTAATCTTGCGGGACGGGTATGAAACCCTCCCGGACTCTCGTAACTTGTATATTACGAAACCCTCGGCTCCACCTCCTATATAAGGGGAGTCGAGGACAAAGAGAGGATCGAATCTATTGTCAACATAACCCTAGTTTTACAATCGAGTACTTTTCGGCTGAAACCTTCGAGATCTACTTGCCCTCTACTTCTAACAAAACCCTAGTCTACAATCTGTAGGCATTGAAAAGTTAATCCCTTGTCAATTGGCGCCGTCTGTGGGAATTAGAGGTGTCAAGGATCTGATCTCGGTGGCACGTTCAAGATCGTCGACTTCATCGGTAGCAAGCAACGCGATGGATCGAGGTAAACAGGTCAAAACTGATCTAGTCGATTTTATTCCTCACCCGCCCTCCCGTCTGGATGCATGTGCGTATCTGGAGGAGCCCATCATGATGACGTTCGGAGAATTCCGATTTGGCGTCGACAAGGAAGAATCTTATCGTCTCGAAGTTCCGATCTCATCGGAATTATCAGCGATCGATTCTGACTTTTCGTCGAGCGATGAAGAGCTTTCGTCGCCACGCTTCATCAACACTGAGGCAAGCGGAAAGCTCGCCAAGATCTTCAGCGACACGTCCTCCGAGTCGTCCGCGGACTCTGTTATAAGCAGCGACTCCGACAGCGCGGGCGCTTCAGCTTCATCGAAAGATCTGCTGTTATTGGAAAGGTCTTCACCGATCTCTATGATGGTGTCACCAATCCTGGCAAAAATCAACATCCAAAATATCATCAGGTCTACGCAATAGAGGAAACAACCGACCAAGAGAGACGTCGGAGGCTTTCGACGATTTGGGAAACCCATACGTTGATCCCGCTGATCTCAGAAGAGGTCTAGGCACCAAATATGTCGGGACCACTCCACGTCAAGAGTTCAGCTCCCGCAAGCAGCATGGGATAGAGCCGCAAGAGCCATGGATGGTTCGGAACCAATGACCAACTGCTACTGTAGAAGAATTACAAGCCTATCAATATAGACTTGCTCGTGTGAGTAGGGAGTTGGAAAAACAGACAAATCCCTGAATAGAAGAAAGGAGGCCTCGCATCAAGCAGGCGACGAGCAGAGCTAAGTCGACAATCAGGAACTTCGGGAGATAGCCATAGAGAAGCTCGGAGGAGAGCAAGATCTCACGCAAAATATACCGAAGAAGAGAGAGGAAATAATTAATTAAAAATCTCGACATGTCCTTCATGACGATTGATACAAGGGGAAATATTATCCCGAAACCACCAGAAGCCGGGTACATGGCAACGCAAGCTTATATCCTCGCGTCCAGACCACCTCCCGGGGACCCGAGAGAAGCATTGTTTAACATGGCAATGGCTGGAGTTGGAGTCATGGGAACAACGTTCGCAGCTACACCTCCCGAAGGAACTGCAAGGCAAAATAGTCCATGACCCACAACAAGAAGTGCAAGATCCACCAAGAGCAAGTGGAGCAAGGGATACAACGGCTCAAGCAAGGGTGGATAGAGCGCGACAAGAAAGAAGGGAACACGGTCACCAGAAGTTGCCGAGGAAGATATGTGTGGGCTCCGTGCTTTACGAGACGAGTTCGAAAAACTCGAGTCCCGTCGGGATTTAAGCTACCCAAAAATTTCAAGAAATTCGACGCCCTGCAGGATCCCGAAGATTGGCTCATTGATTACCTCGAGATGGTGAAGTTGATAGGCGGAACTAGGGCAAAGCCATGCAGAGCATTCAAGTACACTTGAGTGGAGCCGCGCGATCTTGGATAAAGAAACTTCCCCCAGGTTCCATCGACAACTGGGATAGTTTTGAGGATATCTTCGTGAAGAATTTCCGATCAACCTGCAAGAAACCCGCGTCATTAGAAGAGCTGAGGGCGTGTATACAGAAACACGATGAATCAATGAGGAAATATATACAGAGGTGGAACATTATCAAAAATTCGGCAGAGGATATATCCGACGAGAGGGCAATAGACGCGTTTGTGGCAGGAATTCGACGGGGAGATTTCGTCGAAGACTTAGGGAGAACCAACCCTAAGACAATATCAGCATTGATGGAAATAGCAAACAGATGGGCAGATGGAGAAGATGCTATACACAACAAGCGACATAGGTCGCCAGAGGAGGACCGCAGTCGAAATTTTCAAAATAGACGACGATTTTCTCGACAGTTCTACAACAATGATGCTCCTGGCCACATATCAGCTGGTTTCCGAGGAAACTCGAGGAAATAGTCGAGATGATTATCAAAGAAGTAATGAGCAACAAGGCGACAATAGAGGTGACTTCCGTAGTAACATGCAAAATAGTGGACCAAGGTTTCGTAGACCATATGTGTCTCCGAGGATATGATGAATGGGCCATGTCGATGCATTTCTATCTCGACAATAATGGGAAGAGGCAGTCAGGACACCTCCAGAAAGATTGTCGCAATTTTCAAGCAATGTTGGTCGCAGGGATAGCCAATGCTCAAGCAATGAATAGAAACCCCCAAGGGCCAAGGAGCGAGATCCACCTCCCACCTCCTCCCAATTACGGACGAAAATCGGCACCAACTCAGAATAGCGACCACACCCACCTCCATATGTTGACCCTAACTCCAATGGTGCGGTCTCGATGATTCAGAAAGCTAGGCCATCTAATAGGGCGCAGAAATCTCGACATGTGTTCATGGCAGAGAAGATGCCTCCACCAACGGTTGAGTACCTAAATTGGTCGGGACAGGACATTGGTTTCACAATTGCGGATCACCCGCAAAGAAGCTGACCAAGGTAACCGCACTTATTTTACCCGCAGTCATCGCTGGGTTTGATGTGTCGAGAGTCTTTATAGATGGCGGCAACAGCTTAAACCTTATGTATGCAGATACACTGATGAAGATGAACATATCCCTAGCAAATTTAAAACCACCGACACACGTTTCCATGGAATCACGCTAAAGAAGCCGAGCTATCTCGCTGGGGAAAATCAATCTCGACGTTCGCCTTGGGACCCGAGAACTACAGGATAGAGAAGCTGGAGTTTGAAGTTGTGGATTTCCCGTCGCAATATCACGCCTTGTTGGGATGACCAGCATATGCCAGGTTTATGGCGGTACACATTACACATACCTGTTGTGGAGGTTGCCTGGACCTAAGGGACCAATTACAGTCAAGGGAAGTTTTGCGCTAGCTGATAAATGCGACAAGGATTTTCATCGACTGTCAGAAACTTTCGGGATGCAAGCAGAATATATGGCGTCAAGGCTCACAACTGACTATGATGTGCTGCCAGATACAGGAAGGCCACCCAGGGAACCAACCTTCAACACTGCTAAGGATTCAAAAGAAGTGCAGATCCACCCGACGGACCCAAAGAAAACGACGTCCATTGCAACAAACATGGACCTCGCATAGGAAAGCGCGCTCGTCGAGTTCCTCCGTGAGCACTGGAAAATCGCATGGTGTCCAGCTGACATGCCAGGAGTACCCATGGAACTTGCCGAGCACCACCTAAACTTGGATCCAATAGCGAGACCAATCAACCTTTGCTGGCAAGCTGAACCAAACCGCAAAGCTATGTCAGAAATTGATCGACTTGAGAAGCTGGTTTTATCAAAGAGATATCTACAGAAGCCACATGGGTAGCTAACCCAGTGATGGTGCCAAAGAAAAACACAAAAGTCCTTCGCATGTGTGTCGACTTTACGTGCCTCAATAAACACTGTCCAAAGGATCACTTTCCTCCCAAGGATCGATCAAATCATTGACTCCACTCCAGGATGTGAACGTCTTTCCTTCTCGGACGCATATTCGGTTATAACCATATCAGATTAAAAGAAGATGATGAAGCCAAGACAGCGTTCATAACACCTTATGGCGTGTTCTGCTATAGAACAATGCCTTTTGGTCTAAAAACGCGGGAGCAACATATCGGATGATGCAGAAGTGCCTTGCAACACAGATTGGAAAAAATGTACAAGTCTACATTGACGATGTCGTCATAACATCAAAAAAGGGGACAACACTGATCGAGCATTTGAAAGAAACTTTCGACAACCTTGAAAAGTTCTGCCTTAAGTTAAACACAACAAAGTGCTCCTTTGGCGTTCCTGCGGGAGAACTTCTCGGGTTCTTAGTATCAGCAAGAGGGATCGAGGCCAATCCAGAGAAAATCCAAGCCATCGTAACGATGAGGAAGCCGACAAAGTTGAAAGAAATACACAGTTGACGGGGGCGAGTCGCAGCTTTATAGATTCGTCACCGTAGGAGAAAAGGCATTCGTTCTACGCATTGATCAAACAAGGAGAGAAGTTTCAATGGAACGAGGAAGCAGATAGAGCTTTCGAGAATCTCAAGCGTAGAATTCGACACCACCAATCTTGGTGGCTCCCAAGGAAAAAGAACCTCTCCTGCTATACATTGCAGCCACACCTCAGTGGTTAGACACGTGCTAGTGGTCGAAAGGGAAGAAGAAGGAAAGCTCCATGGAGTACGAGATGTAAATCGAAGTACTATCACAATAAGTATATCACCTGCCGGAAACAGCGGTACGTGTATTTTAAACGGCATATGGAGTGTTTACAACGGCACTAAGTTTGTGGCATTATTTTTCTGGCAACATTTCAGGTTAGAAATATATTAACCAATTTGCAACGGAAGCTACGGGTCGTGTCTCCCTTTGGGAAATAGAGTTTACTCGGGACATCACGTATGAAAAAAGAAAAGCAATAAAGCGCAAATCCTACCGTACTTCATCGCAGTGGATGGAACTACAAAATACAGGACTCCCGTATTTATCGAGAACCTGGACTATGAACTTTGATGGGTCCAAAAGGTTAGAGGGCGCTGGAGCAGGCGTGATACTAATATCACCCGAAGGCGACAAATTAAAGTATGTCTTACGATGACGTTCCCAAACGCGTCTAACAATGAGGCAGAATATGAAGCTCTCATACATGGGATGAAGATGGCGAAAGCTGTGGTGCAACCCGACTGAAAATCTTTGGCGACTCACAATTGGTGGCTCAACAAGTCATGAATCAATGTGATGCAATCAATGAAAGTATGATAGCATACAAGGAGATGTATAACGAGCTAGAAAAGCTGTTTGATGGATGCGAGGTAAATCACATCAGCAGGTTGAGCAACGATGAAGCCGATGTTCTTGCAAACATCGGGTCGCAGTGTCTCGCGATTCCACCAGGCGTGTTTTGGGAAGAAATAACCGAGAGATCTACAAAGCCGACGAAACCAAAGAAGAAGGAGAAGGATGAGAAACCCTCGGGGGCTACAAAAGAAACACTGGAAGAAGAAGAGGAATAGGAGCTAGTCATGATGGTGCAAATTCCATGGATGCAGGCGTACATATCGTACATCCTAAGGAAAACAATACCCGACGATCCAATAGAAGCAAGGCGAGTAATCAGGCGTTCTAAAGCCTTTACTGTGGTCAAAGGGGAGTTGTACAAGCGAAGTATTTCGGGTGTGCTACAGAGGTGCGTCACACCCGAAGAAGGAAGGATAATCCTGAAAGATGTACACGAAGGAATATGTGGTCATCACGCAAGCAGTCGAGCTATCGCGGCAAAGGTTTTCCGAGCAGGATTTTATTGGTTGACAGCAATCGAGGACGCAAAGGAAATAGTGCGAACTTGAGACGCGTGCCAAACATTTGCCGCAAAGCCTCATTCTCCGGCAGCAGGGCTAATGCCAATACCGTTATCTTGGCCCTTTGCTCAATGGGGACTTGATATGGTAGGAAAATTGCACAAGGCCTCGCCAGGTGGATACGAGTATATGCTTGTCGCTGTCGACAAGTTTACCAAGTGGATAGAAGCGAAGCCGATAAATTCACCAGATGGAGCGTCAGCAATCAAGTTTGTGAAGAGCATTGTCTTTCGGTTTGGAGTACCTCATAGCATCGTCACGGACAATGGCAGTAATTTCACATCCAAAGAATTCAAGGCATATTGTGCAGAGGTAGGCATCAAATTGCACTTTGCATCATGATATGGGGTGGCCCGATCTTCTCAGTAAGCAACGGTGGTGATGATGATCACGGGTGATGGCAGCGGAGATACACGACGATGAAGTGGATGATAACTTGTATGACGCAACGAGATCTCTCGATTGGTCCCTGTCGCCAATGCAACAGCTCTCAACCCCGCAAGATATTCACAACTCCACACACTTGCGCACGTAGCCGCCACCACGAAGCGGTAAGTTGCAAACTGTCTAATTCCCAATGGAACAACAGATCACACAAGACTTAAACAGGATCTACACAATATCCAAGCAATATGGTGTAGGGAATTAGTTTTGCAGAGCAAACAACTAAGAACTAGGTTTATCTAAACGTGGTCCGCAACTTGTGGGGCGTCCCAGGGACTTATATAGGCGTCGGGACGACCTCAGTCCAAAAGTGAAATAAACGACCCAATAGATCCGGTCGAGACAGACTCGACCGATCCTGGCCTGGGTCCCGTCGATCGGCTGTGGACAGGCCGGTCCTGGTTGGTGGTCCGTCAACCGGCGGCAACCGGAAATCTGCGAGGTTTCGGTTTCCGCCCGTACGATGCAATCCCTCCGTTGGCGGCCGGTTGGTGGCCGGTCGACCGGCCCTGGACCGGGCGGCCCGGCGTGGAGGCCGGTCTTACCGGGTTCGGACCGCCTGGACTTCTCTCTCGCATGCCTCCCGCTCCTCCTCTCCCGCGCGTCCATGAGATATCTTCATGTCCAGCTCCATGTCCAGCTTCACGTCCATCTTCACGTCCAGCCTGCTCCTCTCCTCCTCGTGCGATGCTTGTCTCCTCTTCATACCCGATGATACATAAGTAATAGGACTTAGGTAGTATAAAGTTCTCATCAATCAAGGTATCGTTTAGGAACAAGTTCACCTGTTGCTTAAGTAGCTTCGCACGAGCTCGTGTCATTGGTCCAATCCTGACTTGATTGGACTTGAGCTTCACAGCAGGTTCATCTTCAGTTGGTAATGATGGAGGTAGTAGTGAGGTAGGGATGTCCTCATCATCTCCCCCCCCTTCAAAAGGCGTCGACCCCGACGCTCCAAGGTCTTCTCCGTCATACGGTGTCAAATCAGCAACATTGAAAGAATTACTGACACCAAACTCATCCTCCGGAAGATCTATCGAGTATGCATTATCATTGATCTTGGCAAGCACTTTGTAAGGACCACACCACGAGGCTTCAACTTAGACTTCCGCACTGTGGGAACCTATCCTTGGGAAAATGTACCAGACCAAATCACCAGGCTTGAACAACATCTCCTTGCGTTTCTTATTCATCCTTGCAGCATTACTCTTGCCTTTCTTCTCAATCAACTCTTTAGTCTGCCCTCTTTGATGCCTCCATATTAACTCTCTCATGTATGGGCAAAGGCAACAAGTCAAGTGGAGTAATGGGTTTGAAACCATACACCACCTCAAAAGGACATAGCTCCGTGGTAGAGTGTACCACCCTGTTGTAAGCAAACTCCACATGTGGCAAACACTCTTCCCACTCCTTCAGATTCTTCTTGATCATGGATCTCAACAGTTGTGACAATGTTCTATTCACCACTTCCGCTTGACCATCGTTTGGGGATGACAAGTAGTGCCGAATAGCGCCGTCTCCACTTCCTCCAAAGCGTTTAAGTAGCTCATAAACTTCACGTCACGATCAGAAACAATAGTCTTTGGGACTCCATGTAGACGTACAATCTCCCTGAAAAACAGGTTAGCAATATGCGACGCATCGTCGCTCTTGTGGCAGGCAATAAAGTGTGACATCTTAGAAAATCTATCCACTACCACAAATATAGAATCATGGCCTCTCTTAGTACGTGGCAAACCCAACACAAAATCCATACTAATATCCTCCCATGGTGTAGTAGGTGCCGGTAAAGGAGTATACAAACCGTGAGGCTTCAGTTTGGACTTGGACTTGTTGCAAGTAATGCATCTCCTCACATATCTATCCACGTCCCGCCTCATCTTTGGCCAATAAAAGTGGTCAGCTAGCATGAGTAGCGTCTTCTCACGCCCAAAGTGACCCATCAAACCTCCAGCATGTGATTCCTGCAATAAGAGCAAACGCACAGACGATTCTCGGGAACACATAGTTTGTTAGCCCTAAACAAGAACCCATCATGTATGTGATATTTTTCCCATGCTATACCAAGAGCACATAAGCGATATGGTTCAGCAAAATCATGATCAGTAGCATACAAATCACATAGTATCTCTAAACCAGGAATTTTAACATCTAGTTGAGTTAATAGCATATTCTTCCTAGATAGAGCATCAGCAACAATATTATCTTTTCCCTTCTTATGTTTAATAATGTATGGAAAAGACTCAATGAACTCAACCCACTTAGCTAGACGCTTATGCAAAGTAGATTGGGCTTTCAGGTATTTTAAAGCTTCATGATCAGAATGTATGATAAATTCTTTTGGCCACAAATAATGTTGCCAAACCTCAAGAACTCTAATTAAAGCATACAATTCTTTATCATATATAGGATAGTTTAACTTAGCACCAGAAAGTTTCTCAGAAAAATATGCAATTGGGCGACCCTCTTGCATCAACACGCCACCAATTCCAATACCACTAGCATCACATTCAATCTCAAATTGCTTATTGAAATCAGGAAGTGCAAGTAACGGTGCAGAAGTTAACAATCTCTTAAGTTCATCAAAAGCATGATCTTGGGCTGCGCCCCACTCAAAAACAACACCCTTTTTAGTCAAATCATTCAAAGGTGCAACAATAGTACTAAAATTGGGCACAAATCTACGATAAAACCCAGCTAGACCATGGAAACTTCTTACTTGACTCACGTTCATGGGAGTAGGCCAATTTTGAATAGCTTCAATTTTAGACACATCTACTTCTACTCCATGCTTAGAGACAACATAACCTAGAAATATGACCTTATCTTTGCAAAATGTGCACTTCTCAAGATTACCATAGAGTTGATTATCACGCAACACTTGCAAAACATGTCGAATATGTATAGTATGATCATATTCATTGCGGCTGTAGATTAAGATGTCATCAAAGTACACAACCACAAATTTGCCAATAAATTCACGCAAAACATGGTTCATCGGTCTCATGAAAGTGCTAGGTGCATTAGTTAAACCAAAAGGCATTACTAACCACTCATATAAACCAAATTTTGTTTTAAAGGCAGTTTTCCACTCATCCCCTTCTTTCATCCTAATTTGATGATAACCACTACGCAAATCAATTTTAGAGAACACAGCAGCACCACTCAATTCATCTAGCATATCCTCTAAACGGGGAATAGGATGACGATATCGAATAGTAATGTTGTTTATAGCTCTACAATCTACGCACATACGCCAAGTACCATCTTTCTTCGGAACTAGAATAACAACACAAGGACTAAGGCTTATGCGGATATAACCTTTGTCGAGTAGCACTTGTACTTGCTTCTGTATCTCCTTTGTCTCTTCGGGATTAGTGCGATATGGCGCCCTATTGGGCAGCGATGCTCCGGGAATCAAGTCAATTTGATGCTCAATACCTCGCAATGGTGGTAGTCCTGCGGGTACCTCCTCCGGAAACACGTCGCCAAATTCCTGCAAAACATTAGAAACACCAAGAGGAAGCGGGGTCATGTCGTTAGAAACCAAAACCCCCGTACAAAAGCACAAGAGGCATGGCCGTAGGATCCTCACTAAATTCTCTCATGTCTTCTTTGGTGGCTAATGAGACTAAGGAATTCACTCTCTCACTTTTCGTTATATCACTCACGACATTACAATTTTCTCGCCTATCTAGAGGTGCATCCTCCAAATTCACTTCAATCTTCTGACGAGACTCATTGACAATTTGTTGTGGTGACATAGGCTGTAAATTAATTTTCTTGCCCTTGTACTCCAAGTGATATGTATTGGCACGGCCATTGTGTTGCACAGAACGGTCATAGAGCCAAGGCCGACCCAATAGTAGGTGACAAACCGTCATAGGAACCACATCAAAGTCAATGCAATCCTTATATGGTCCAATCTCAAACTCAACACGCACCATGTGGTTTACCTTCATCTCACCATTGTCGCTCAACCACTGAATATAATATGGATGCGGGTGCGGTAGGTACTTCAACTTCAGCTTGGTACATAACTCCTTGCTTGCTAAATTGCGGCAACTCCCGCCATCAATAATGACCTTGCAAGCCTTGTCGGGACCAACTAAAGCTTTGGTTTGGAACAAATTGCAGCGAGTAGATGCACTAGGCAACACATTAAGAGCACGCTGCGACACAACAATAGTGCGAGCATCAGAAGGATATGCATCTTCACCATCAGTGTCATAATCATCATCATCTGGAGCATTTGGATCAACATCATCTCCAGTCTCATACTCATTGTCCTCATTGATAATCATGACTTTGCGGTTAGGACAATCTCTCTTGAAGTGACCCTTGCCACCACATGTATGGCAAAGCATATCGCGGTTGCGCGTTGTAGACACACACCACTCGTACTTGCAGCAGATTCGGACTTCTTTGCATTAGATACATTGGAGACCGGTTTGCTAGGCGGAGTAGAGTAAGGAACGGAGCGTGTTGAAGGCGCCGGCGCTGTAGAGGGCGCGCGGGGTGTAAAACGCCCAGCTCCCGTAGCACGTCCCTTAACCTTTGCTTCTTCAGCCAACTGTGATTCAGCTTCTCTTGCATGATGTAACAATTGATTCATATTGGTGTAGGTGTAATGACGAACAATGCCTTTAACATCATACTTCAATCCATTGAGAAAACGCTGCATTGTCATCTCTAGAGACTCACGGACACGACCACGCTGCATAAGCATCTCCATCTCCATGTAGTACTCATCAACAATCTTCACACCTTGCCTCAATAGTGTTAGCTTATCAAATATATTCCGCATGTAATTTGTAGGCACAAAATGAGAAGTCATTACCTCTTTCATAGCACACCATGTACGGATAGGTTGTGCACCATCTTCGTCGAGGTTACGAACCAAAGAATCCCACCAACGCAATGCATAACCATCAAATTCAGTAGATGCAAGCTTGATCTTCCTATCTTCAGAGTAGTGTGGATGTAAGCTCCATAATTTCTCAATCTTGAGCTCCCAAGTGAGGTACTCTTCAACATCAGCTCCTCCTTCAAACTTGGGTATGGAAAACTTAGGCTTACCCAATCCATCTTCTTCATCTTGTCCACGACCATTACGGCCAAGTGGAACCCAGCCACGAGGACGATGACCACGAGGCGCACCACGAGCATTGTGTGCGTCATCTTCAAGCTCAGGATCTTCATCATCTTGTTGTTGTTGTTGTGCAGTCAAGTTCTCAATAGCGATGAGCATGTCTGCAATATTGCGCTGTATATCCGTCACTTGATCAGCCAATCCAGTGACAGTTGCATTAGTAGCATCCAACGTTTGTTTGATCTCGTCAACTGTACCCTTAAGCTCATCATCCTGAGCGCGGAATTCACGTCGCCTGAAACTCCCTCCAATTAATAATATCTGCAGAATCCTTGTTCTCCTGGTTAACAATCTTATGATCACTAGCAGACATGATTAGTAGGTTAGTGCACTAAACCAAAAATATATGGTGGTACTCTCACAACTCACTCAAAACTGATAAGAAAAGGAAATCTTACCGTTCCAAAGTAAATTAGTGTTGCTTACCACTTGTAGTAACAACTAGTGCACGGATGTAGCGAAGCGAATATCAAGGGTATAAGAACAATCACACGACAAAGCAGGGTATATGTGGGCTGTAGGTAGGCTACCTATTTGCACCAATAACAAGCTCTAGCGCTGACCGTAGACAACCAAAGATACTCACACAAGGCGATATAATGGGGCAATGCAACTATATGGAGGAAAGGTTGCAATGCACTAGAGAGACGCTAGCAAAGCTCAACGGGACAGGCACAAGATTGCTCAACTATATGTGCAGTAAAGAAAACTTAGGCCTTTCACTTGATTCAACTAGCACGACACTTTTGTTTTTGTATATTATTTTTTTTCTTTTTGTAACACACGCAGCTATGTAGCTCTTTTTGCTTTTTTTTTTCTTTTTTTTATGACTCAACTCCTTGATAACACGGCCAACAAGATATGCAAAGCACCAAAACCCTAATGAGCATCCTGTCGAGCGGTAAAACTAGTCTCTTCTGGGGAAGTTCCTAGTCACGTATATCGAAAGGCTGTGTCTATGGTTGGGAACAAACACACTGTACGCTATGTGGACTCGGAGTAACAAAACTGACACAATATGATAAACTAGATGATAGAGAAAACTCAAACCCTAACAATTCTACTAGAAGAAAGATAAAGTTACGCAAAAACAACTACGAAAAGCAACTAAAACTCGAAATTAGTGCAATCTATGGCTATGGCAAACCCTAACCCTAATTTTTTTTGGCTTTTTCTGGATAGAAAAACACTCACAACTCAACTATGGGGTGGATTGTGGATGGCTTACCGAGGAAAACCGGAAATATGATACCAAGATGATATGGGGTGGCCCGATCTTCTCAGTAAGCAACAGTGGTGATGATGATCACGGGTGATGGCAGCGGAGATACACGACGATGAAGTGGATGATAACTTGTATGACGCAACGAGATCTCTCGATTGGTCCCTGTCGCCAATGCAACAGCTCTCAACCCTGCAAGATATTCGCAACTCCACACACTTGCGCACGTAGCCGCCGACCACGAAGCGGTAAGTTGCAACCGTCTAATTCCCAATGGAACAGCAGATCACACAAGACTTAAACAGGATCTACACAATATCCAAGCAATATGGTGTAGGGAATTCAATAGTTTTGCAGAGCAAATAACTAAGAACTAGGGTTTATCTTAAACGTGGTCTGAAGCAACTTGTGGGGCGTCCCAGGGACTTATATAGGCGTCTGGGACGACCTCAGGTCCAAAAAGTACGAAAATAACCGACCCAGAATAGATCTGGTCGAGACAGACTCGGACGGTCCGGTCTGGGGTCCGGTCGACCGGGCTGTGGACCGGCCGGTCCGGTCGGTGGTCCGGTCAACGGCGGCAACCGGAAATCTGCGAGGTTTCCGGTTTGCCCGTACGATGCAATCCTCCGGTTGGCGGCCGGTTGGCGGCCCGTCGACCGGGCCAGGGACCGGGCGGCCCGGCGTGGAGGCCGGTCTGACCGGGTTCTGGACCGGCCTTGACTTCTTCTTCTCCTCTCGCGCATGCCTCCCGCTCCTCCCTCGCGCGTCCATGAGATATCTTCATGTCCAGCTCCATGTCCAGCTTCACGTCCATCTTCACGTCCAGCTGCTCTCTCCTCCTCGTGCGATGCTCGTCTCCTCTTCATACCTGATGATTCATAAGTAATAGGACTTAGGTAGTATAAAGTTCTCATCAATCAAGGTATCGTTTAGGAACAAGTTCACCTGTTGTTTAAGTAGCTTCGCACGAGCTCGTGTCATTGGTCCAATCCTGACTTCATTGGACTTGAGCTTCACAACAGGTTCATCTTCAGTTGGTAATGACGGAGGTAGTAGTAAGGTAGGGATGTCCTCATCACATCAGTTGCGCACCCGCAGACCAATGGTCAAGTCGAAAAAGCCAATGGTATCATCTGCAATGGTATCAAGAAGCGCTTGTTAGGACCATTGGAAAAAGCTCGACATACTTGGCCAGAAGAGTTGCCAAGCGTGTTATGGAGTATCCGAACAACACCAAATACAACACAGAGACGCCGTTCTTTCGGTCCATGGAGCCGCAGCAGTACTGCCGATAGAAATAGAGCATGATTCTCCAAGAGTCACAGAATATGATGAAGAAACTTCTAGAAGAGCTTTGGAGGACGATGTCGACGCACTCGATGAGGCTCGAGACGAGGTGTTTTCACGAGTCGCTAAGTACCAGCAAGATCTGAAAAATTACCACAGTCGACGATTGCGACCACGATCTTTTCAGGTTGGAGACTTGGTTTTACGACTCAACCAAAAAAGCCATGAAAAACTCGAGTCGCCGTGGCTTGGCCCTTACATTGTCACAGAAGTAATTGAAGGAGGAGCATACAGAATCAAGGATAAGAAGACAGGAATCGCTGAGCCAAATCCTTGGAACGTGGCGCAGCTCAGGCGTTTCTATGCTTAGAAGCCGAAATATAGTCTCCTTTGTAAACATACAATGTACTGAAACGCCCGCGAGTTTTCAGACGCACTCTTTTCCTTTTTTGGGGCACCGAGTGGGGCCGGGAAAGGTTTTTAATGAGGCGGGCTCGCGGTGCTGCAATATAATAAAGATATTGGAGTTATATATCTTTTCGACAGGCTCGGGGGCTTGTACCCAGAAGATACAATATATATATACACAATGTCTACGAATACAACTTGCAAAATATTTCTCCTTGGTGCAAAGCACCTCGCAAAAATAAAACGGTGATACAAAATAGTGATCAACAAAAAGCTCGGGGGCTAACACCTGCAAAAATAGTACACTCAATATAACTTATTCTGCCTTGGGTCAACCTAGTGACTTTACAATATAGATTATATTTACAACATACAAGATACAACTCTTGGGACATGAATGTTCAATTGCTACCCAGTATATTATCTATAGTCAATCGTTCTCTATTTGCAGCACGAGTACTATGTTCAGCATAGCTACCCTTCACGAAGAACTCAGCATCCATCCGAAGAAGTTCATCCATCATATCTTTTGCTATAGGGGTCACAATGGCATCAATTTTGCCAACATTCCTTCCCCTTTTCGCCATCTTGGCCAGGCACTTGGAGACAATTCCGCTCATGTCAAACTTTGGATAGCAAATTTGTATCATCATCATAACAAATTTGGCGCCAGCAGATAATTGGGCACGCACGAAACCATGGATCCGAGGTGCATCCCGAAATTTATCCATCAAATCAGGAAGAGTTTCTAGCATCTTATCGCGCGGGAACATGGTGCCATAAACTAAGGACAACGTCCTTGTACAGAAGTCGAGAAATTCGCGGACCTGACCCGCGCGATCTCTGACAATTTGGCGGGTACGTTCAGCTGTACCCCAAAAGTTAGAACCATGTTGCAGTGCAAGTCTGAGGAGCGCATTGGATCGAGCCTCAACACGTTGATCCTCGGCAGCAGTATCTAAAAAAGAACCTGTTTTGATAAAAGAATCAGCAAGGACAGAGGAGACAGCAAGAGAAATATCAAAGCACGGCCAAGTTAAAATAAAGCATACCTGTCATATCCAAGCTAGCGTCAGTCATCAGCTGAAGCATGTAATTCTCTCGGGCAGAAGCTTCAGTTTCCTTTGCAGCTATGGCATCCTGAGCCTGTTGAAGCGCAATTTTTCCCTCTCGGAAGATTTTCGAGACTGCTCCATTATCATAAGTGATTGTTTCTTCAAGATTGGAGTTGTTGGCGAAGTTCTTCCAAGTCTTGTGCCGAACCTTTACTCGATGAATCTTCAGTAAGTTCGACAGCAACAGGTGTTTTCTTCAAACAGGACGAAGCAGGAAAAACATCGGAAGGACGAGGAGTTGCAGTATAGTTGTCAAAAATCAACTGAAAATAAATGTTTCGACATCAATCATCAAGTAAAGATAGATTTCCATTGATTCTTAAAGTATGTACATGGCTATTACAAAAGAAGGGTCCCTAGTGAACTACTGAAGCAGCTGCCGCTACAACTACTAAGGCGACAGCGCCAAAAGAGAGTTAAAAATAAAGAGAGGACAAGGTGGTCTACTTGACCTCCGGCTTCGACGAACTAGGAGCAGGAGCTGGCTGGTATCCAAGGTAGGCAAGGATTTTCTTCGAATTGGGCTTGGCAGCTTTAATCAGCGACTGCCACCTCTTCGTCTCCATCTCCTCCGTATTGCCAACCCTCGCCCAGTCGACGTCTTGTTGGTTGTCAGCAACCAAGGAAATAGTACCTTCGACACCAACTTTCAACCCTTCTTGGCGAAGTTGGAGTCCAAGGTTTTCTTGAGAAGTGAAGCACTTGGCGAGAGCAACAAAAGTTGCCGGTTCCTCCTTCTTCTTGAAAAAATATGGCAAAAGCCGCGACAGGCCAATCTTAGCTTCAGCAAGGCCGTCGCGGGCCTCATCACCATGGATTTCAAGAAGAGAAAGCGCAGGAGTTGGTCACCTTCAGGATTTTCCAGCTCATACTCTTGATTTGTTCTCCCTGAATAAAGTAAAAAAGAGTTGGTCAAAGGAAAAAGGGAACAAAGACGACACAAGGAAGCAGCAAGGGTCTGAGCACTTACTAATAAAACGTCGACTTTGCGACTCCAAGCGAGTAAGGATTTCATTTTCGCGAGCAGACTGCTGAGTTATGTTTTCGCTCAGCGAAGTTTCCATGTCGTGAAGTCTTTTTCGAAGATCTTCGACGGCAGCAGCATCCGCTTCAGCTTTCTTGCGAGCTTTTTCGCTTTGCTCTAACTTCACAGCAAGAGCGTCAGCGCGTTTGTTGGACTCCGCAAGAGTTTCTGCCATAATAAGAAAGCCAAGTGAAACATTGTGGCAAAAAATGGCGACAGAATATACTCGCTAAGGAAAGACAGATAAGGAAAAAAGGGGGCACCTTCAAGTTTGGCGGCATACTCACGGTACCCGACAAATTGGGTACCGAAGCGGATAAGCTCCTTCATGAAAGGCTGAAGAGAAGACCATAAAAAAAGAGGATCAATATAGGAAGCGAAAAGTTCGACATCACCAAAGAAATAAAGAGAGGGAAGCTCAAAGCATTGAAATCGGTACAGGGAAAAGAAACAACTTACTTCTTCCATTAAAGGAGTCGTGGAACAACCAATTAACGTGGTAGGTTCCTTGGATGTATCCACCCTAGTCCTCTTTGGTGAAGAAGTTCGGGGGCTTGCAATGGGAGGTGGATGCTCTATGACCTGTTGAGGAGGCGAAGTTTCGTCGCCATCAGGCTGAGCTTCGGAAACAACTAAAGTACGGGACGTGCTCGTTCGAGCAGTCGCGTCAATAGGTGCATCCTCCTCTTCATCGCCACTACAACAAATAAAGCGACAAGATAAGAAAGCAATTTGGAAAAGTATCGAGAACAGACAAATATAGTGCACCAAGAACTTACGAGCTGACGAGAGCAGCCTCGTAAGGATCGAAAGCTTTCTTTCCAGCATCAGGTGCAGTCTCTCCGGCACGTGCAGCACCGGCTTTGGAGGTGCCAGAATCAACAATCTCATCCCTTTTCCTCTTGTTCTTCAGAGAAGCAGCTGGGAGGGAAGAGCGTGTTGATGAGGTAGCCTCAGTTTCAATCTCTTTTTCAAGAGAAGCCGCGGATTTTTGGGAGCCCTCGACTTCACTTTCAGGGCGAGAAGTACCCTGGTTGTCGTCGGTGACAACGGCCCGTTCTTCGACTTCCCCACCTTCGGGAAGAGGAAGAAGAGAAGCTAGAACAGGGTGTGAAAAAACAAAGAGTGTTGACAAAAAGTTATGCAAAAAGGTGCTAGCAAAAAAGTAGTCGACATATACCAAAAACTCGAGAAGACAATATAATAGTCAGGAGGAAAAATTACCTCGGGAAGGGGATTGGTGCTACAAAATTGGATGAAGAGATTGCGGAATAGATGGTGTACACGTGGACAAGGGGTAAAAAGTAATTTCATTCAGACGAGAAAAAACAGGACCTACAGTACGTGCGCCAGGAAAAGTGGAGGACGTGTGTCCCCCACTTGCACGACGTGTCAACTTGATAGGAAATTTGGGCCCATGAGACAGAGAGAGAAGCAGTTCTCGCATGTTCCCGATACAGTAATCATGGCTATCGTCAGCAATGATGTCACCTTGGCAAGAGAAAAACTCGACTATGAAGCTTAGTAAGAATGTCGACAATAGAAGATTATTGATTATTTCGAGAGCCTTTGATCAAATACAAGTTTTTGCCCAAATGCTCGGGGGCTACTTTGGAAAAAAGAAAAATTCGAGTATGACAAAATAGAATGGCGAGAGCCTATGACCAAATGCAAGCATTTGTTCATAGCCTCGGGGCTACTCCCATCGGGAGCGCTGGTCGCGCACCCGATAGATATGAAAAGCTCGAGAGGAAATAACAATATAGCGACAGAAGATAAACTGTTGAGCCTACAACCAAGCACAAGTCCTTGGTGTAGCCTCGGGCTACTCCCATCGGGAACGCTGTTCGCGTGCCCGATGAAATTATACAAAAATATGGAGAAAGAAAAGGAAGTGAGTATATTTCGAGTTATACAGATAACTCTACATATACTCCCATCGGGAAGGCAAAGTAAGTCATAAAATATGACTCAATAAAATGTGCTATTCCAACAGCCGAAAAGCACTCGACAATATATTCTCAGAGCGCTAAAAGTCGCGAATAATCTCTGAATGCCGCAAAACTTTGCGAAGGTAAGACCCAAGATCCGTTCTGAGCGGCGTGGCACCGTCTCTGAAGGCGGTTTGCTACTTTTTTCCGTATCAACAGATACGAAGAAAAATCCTAACGGCGCGTTAGGTACCCGATAAAATATGACTGGGACTCGACAGAATGGTAAGACCTTAAGCAGCACCTGTCGAAGTTTACACCAGTATCCCGAGATCATGTCCAGGGACGTGATCTTGAAGTAGGTTTTTGCGGATTGCCACTAGAGCAGTTAACTAGTACCTGATCCGTCAGATGAACTAGCCCCAACTACCATTATCCCTGTACAATATAGTATTTGCGCATCCAAAAGATATGCGATAAATTCGACAAGATTATTGAATGATTAAAGTTGGAGATTTTTCCTGATTCTTCGATTCAAGAAAAATCTCGGGGGCTACTGACATAGGCATCCCCAATGGGCCTGCCGAAGATGGTACCCAGGGTTTACTGAAGGCCCAGGACTCGAAGAATAAGAAGATTCGGAAGCCCAAGATGCTAGTAAGGAAAGCTAGAGTTGTATTAGGAAATATAACTTGTAATCTTGCGGGACGGGTATGAAACCCTCCCGGACTCTGTAACTTGTATATTACCTTCCACCTCCTATATAAGGGGGAGTCGAGGGACAAAGAGAGGATCAAATCTATTGTCAACATAACCCTAGTTTTACAATCAGCGAGTACTTTTCGGCTGAAACCTTCGAGATCTACTTGCCCTCTACTTCTAACAAAACCGTAGTCTACAATCTGTAGGCATTGACAAGTTAATCCCTTGTCACCCACCTCTAATTTTTGACGATTTTTGGAGCCCAACTTTCGACCGCTCGTTTTGACCCAACTTTTCGGGCATTGACTTAATTTACCCGGTTTCCGTTTTGGAGTGCAAGGATTGTCTACCAAGCTTCCGCGTCTACATCAACACCGTGGCGACACCTTCGGCACCCCGGATTCCGGCGCAACTTCGACATCGCCATCGTTGACACCATCGCAAGTTCGTGTGCTTGACACCGCCTAACCTTTTCATCTAGGTATAACTTGCACCCTTCACCCCTTGTAGCCCCGTTTCTTTCTTTGTGTACCTATCCCATTGAGAGTGGCTTTCCGAGCGTTGCGAAGCATTGCACAAGTGTCACAAACGTGAGAGGGTTTGTGTGTGTGCGTTGAGTTGAGCAAAGCTCCGAAGCAAGCTCGGTGAGAAAGATACACAAAAGAAGAAAAGTGTGACATATACATAGAGAAAAATAAAGCTTCTAAGCATAGAAAAAAGTGAAAAAAAAGAGAAAAAGAAAAAGAAATAGAAAAGGAGTGTGTGTCCACCGATACAAAGGAGTCGAAAGCTTCTAAGCGCTAAGAGAGAAAAGAGAAGAGTGGCATCTTGTGCAAATCTTGTTGCTTCCCTCTTATGCAACCGAGCCACGGTCTCTCTTGTGTTGGCGTGACACCGAGCATATAGTCTTCGTTAGGACCATCTTCATCACTTGCTCACTTCCTTGGTCGCGCTAACCCCATTGTTCTCCTTGTGTGTGTTTCCGTGTTTCCTTGACATAGATCACCACTCTTGACATTTGACTTTGGATCTTACCCACATTTGACAATAGACTTTTTCGTTTGATATCCACTACATACCCACCACATATAGAGTTCTTAGCCTTTTGTGTGTGCTTTGAGTGTGTGTGTGAGTAACCCCGATACATTTCGACTTTGCTCTTTACTTGAACCATTGTCTCGATACTATCTTGAAAGGTGAGATACTTGTGTAGTTTTCCTTCCACCATACATATACACCTATCCTAGTGAGAGATACACATGATGACCCCACTAGAGCAAGCCGAGATGAGAGCATACTTCGCCGAGCTAGATGCTCGAGAAGCCAAGATGACCCACCAAGATAAAGCCGAGTGCGACGCTTACTTCAAACACCTTGAGAGCAAGAGTGACACACCCCATGAGTCGAGTGAGGATGTTTCGATTTCTAACAAATTAACCTCTACTCCTCTTGTGTTGTCTTCCTCTTTGCTAGGTTGCTCGGACATCGACGACGCCATTGCCATGGAGATGAGGGACTCCACTATATGTGAGATGAGCGCATCCACTATATGTGAGATTGAGAGACACCACTTGGAGAACATGAGTGATACACCGAGTGAGATGAGAGTGGTAGTTGATAGGTCATGTGAGGCCATTTCGAAGTCTAACAACTTACCCTCTACCTCTAGTGTGTTCTCGTGTGTCTCATTAGGTTCCATGGATGACGAGACGCCGATCATGGAGAAGATGTACATGGTGCATGAAGACGATGATATCACACCATGCTTGCTTGAAGATGAACATGTAGGCCACATGGAGCCTACCACTTCCACAACACCTACCTCATATGAGCGGGACTACAAAGGTACGTATATGGGTGTTGATGATGCCATGATCCCACTAGTGGACATGAAGATTGATGAGTGCATGCATGATCTTGATGATACAATTGCCATGTCATATGCTTCGTTCATTCTCCCATGTGATGCTTTGCTTGATAACATTGTTGATCATGTGAAATTGGTTGCTTGTGACAATATGATCATGCCATGCTATGAGAGTTTCACTTTCTCTCCTATTGCTTGCAATGTGTCGAACAATTGCTCTTTCCCATGTATTGCTTGCAATGAAAATGATAATGCTTGTGTTACGACCACCTTGATGAACAATTGCACTTTCCCTAGGTTGGTCGATAACAATGATAAAATCTTGAACATGTTTTGTGCTATATGCTTACAATACTCTCCCATTAATGCAAACAAAATGTTGAATACTTGCTCTTTCCAATGCTTGATTTGCAATAATATTAATATGCTTGTAAATGAGATTGCCACCATAGCTCTCTCAAATTTGGGAGACTTTGCCTATGTCCATGATGAGCATGTTCATGTGGTTACCCCGCATATTCACCATATCTATTATGATGCATTGCTTAACGCTAATGGTGATGTGCAAAAGAAATGGAACATCATGATGGATGATGTGTTCATATACCATGCACACACATTCTTTGCATTGCCTATTGTGTGTGTAGGTACAAGAAATACAAGGTCAACCTCGATTGAGCACGAGTTGACCAAAAGAGCTCTTGAGAGCATGATACAAGTGAGCTCCAGTGAGTGGTTTCGCCCACACACTTCGACTACACAAGATCTCTCAATGAGAGCACACCGACACTTTGATAAGGTGACCTCCTTCTACTTAAGGCCTTCTCCTAAACTCTTTGAACATTGGCTACGCTTTGAGTGTTCTCTTGCTTCTCTTGTGCTATTGATAGGGTACATGACTTTCAAGTGGACATTCAAGCGTTGGTGTCATCTACCTCCTCTACACATTCATGAAGATTTATCGTCGAGGACGACTCCTTTTCAAGTGGGGGGAGATGATGCAGCCCGACCTTCGGTCTTCGCCACATCATGTCCTTCAACGCCGACTCGTCACGCAAAGGTGAATCTTCTCCTTTATGCGTGCCTACAATTGCCTATGTGGAATGGTATGCTACTTCATCCTCCGTCATATGACCATGATAGGAATATCGCCAAGTACGGAGGAAGTGAAGGACGCCATGGACACTCGAGGAATCAAGGCCGAGGTCGTGGAAGCATGGAACAGAAGAAGGAAGAAGAGCGCCCGAGGTCGCCAAGAAGAGACGGCGCATGAAGCACGACTGCTAGGCCGGATTATCCGCCCCACTAAGACCGGACAATCCGCCCCCCTGCGCCTACCACAAGTCGATTCGGGCCAAGTCCCATGTACCCCTTGTATGCCTAAACTACCCCTCCTTAGTGGCTCCCTATATATAGGCTCCCACCTCCCCCTTCATTAGGTTAGAGTTGATGAACTAGAATTAGGCTCATGCCTCCACCATCCCTCTGGGATTAGGGAACCCCCTCCTCTCTTAGACACAAATCTATGAGTTGTATCAAGGCACTCCTTATATGATTTATCTTTCGCACTTGTGATTCTACCGCGGTCTCTCACACGTGTGACTCCATAGATTGTATATCGGTCTTTCTCTCGGGGATTCTACGTCGTGTCTCTCCTTGAGGGATTCTATCGTGATAGTGGTTCGGGCTATCGGGAGTAAACCGAATTGTATCGGGTTGGTGTGTGTTTGCGTGTGTTCATCGTGTTCTTCGCCGTGTTCTTCGTGTTCTTCCTCTCCCCCACCTTTCCTTCGGTAAATTCGTGAGATCGGGCAACCCACGTGGCCTTAGGCCTCATCAGCTAATGTTGTAGCTGATGCTTTGAGTAGAAAAAGTACTTAGAATCGACCTACGGAATGGGAAATTCCAAAGGAACTTCAGAAAGAATTAGAAGAGGCTCAAATCTTACTCATTCAAGGTGATACAGTGGGAAGTTTAGCAACTATGAGGATCATGGATGATATGTATTCTGATTTGAAGTATGAGATCATTCGGAAACAAGTTGATGATACATTCATTCAAGAAGAAATTAAGAGAATTGGAGAAGGAAAACCATCTGAATTAAATATAGGAGAGTTTGATTCATTATACTTTTATAAAAGGATGTGTGTACCAGATGATCCGGAAGTTAAAGAAATCATACTGAAGGAAGCTCATGAAACACCTTACTCAATACATCCGGGAAGTACCAAGATGTATATGGATTTGAAAGAAATGTTCTGGTGGAACAACATGAAAAGGGAGATAGCTAAGTATGTTTCGAAATGTCATACTTGCCAATGAGTAAAGGCAGAACATCAGAGTCCTGTTGGACTACTTAAACCTTTGGATATTCCGGAATGGAAATGGGATGAGATTGGTATGGACTTTGTTACCGGTTTACTAATGACTAGTAAAAGGAAGGATATGATATGGTTAATTGTTGATAGACTTACCAAGAGTGCTCATTTTCTAGCGGTAAATCAGAAAGATACGTCAGAAAAGCTTGTGGATATCTATGTTAAAGAGATAGTCAGCAAACAAGGAGTACCAAAGAAGATAGTCTCAGATAGAGGTTCGATCTTCACATCAGCATTTTGGAAACAACTGCAAGAAGCTCTAGGATCCAAGTTGGATTTTAGCATGGCATATCATCCACAAACCGGAGGACAAACGGGAAGAACCAATCAAATACTTGAAGACATGCTTAGAGCTTGTGCTCTAGACTTTGGAGGCTCATGGGAGGATCATCTGCCATTAGAGGAGTTCTCATATAACAACAGTTATCAAAGTAGTATCCAAATGGCACCATATGAAATAGGGGAAAATAAGGAGTTCGCACCGGATTACATTAAGGAAAGACAAGGAGTTATAGAGATCATCAGAGATAGACTCAAGATAGCTCAGAGTCGACAAAAGAGTTATGCCGACCAAAAAAGAAGATTGTGGGAACCCAAGGTGGGAGATATGGTTTACTTAAAGGCAAGTCCGATGAAAGGACTAAAGAGGTTCGGAGTGAAAGGAAAGTTAAGTCCTCGATATATAGGACCATTCAAGATACTCAGCCAGAACAGGGAGACAACCTTTGAGCTAGAATTATCAGAGAAGTTGAGTTCGATTCACAATATATTTCATGTATCTCAGCTTCGGAGATGTCTGAAAGCACCAGATGACCCAGTCTCACATGAAGATCTAGAACTGCAATCAGACCTAACTTATGTGGAAAGACCGGCGAAGATTCTGGAAAAACATTGGAAGAAGCTAAGAAATAGGGCAATTAAGTACTGTAAGGTTCAATGGAAACATCACCCCGAGCGAGAAGCAACTTGGGAAAAGGAAGACTATCTCAGAAAATCCTATCCTGAGCTATTCAGGTACTTCAACTACAACTTCGGGACGAAGTTTCTGTTAAGGGGGAGAGGCTGTAATATCCCAGAACATAGGATCAACAAAGGGTAGATTTAGAAATAGGATGTGCATTTCATCGCAAAATGGGGGAAATTTTCGCGCTTTATTGAATAAAACCTAAGAGGGATCGAGGTTTCTCTCTCGTTGCTATTAGGGTTAGAGCAAGGTGAGTGTTATGAATTTCGACATGACCTCTTTTGAAACTTAGAAGTTTTGGAAGAATGTTTGATTTGCATTTCAAATATAATTCAAAACAAAATAATTGATAACAAGACAATATATAAATGAATTATGAATTCATAACACATCACACATATACAGAATATTCAAAATTATATCAAATATATACAAATAATTCATAAGTGAATATCAAATATTTACAAGAGCTCATAATCAAAACTTTGAGATTTATTGATGATGCACACATAATTACATTATCATTACAATATTCAGTATACAAGAATGAATAATAAAATACAGAAAATAAAGATTACATCAATTGAACTTATTCTAAACTAAAGTCTTCATCCATTCTTCATCTTATCATTCTCCAAAAGCTTGATATGTCTTGGAAACCTGTAGAATAGGAGAAAATAGAAGAATCTGTCCAGTAACAAGTGTCAATGACACTTGGCAGTTAAAAAGAACAGAAATGCAAGTGATAAGCCTTGGCAGGGAGGGATCAAGTCCCAACCAAAGCCAAAGAGGGAGCTAGTAGCTTTTTACCATCATGAGCAAGGGGAGGAGCACATGACAGCACAACACACACACACACACAAGTGTTGTCGACCAAGGAGCACAAAACCTTGTGCTATAAATAGCACAGTGCTTAGGGATAGGGTTGAGTTCATCGGTTCATCAAGAAGAACAGCAAGAACAACCATAGAACTACCAGTAAAGTATTTCCATACATTTATCCAGAGAAACAAACCCAAAACCAATCAACCATCCATAGATCATGGTGACCTAAGGAATAGATCAACCAGGAGCTAGGAGGTGAAGAGCTGTGATCAAATCAACCATCCAGAAGCACTGCATCAACACAAAGAATCTATCTAGGAGTTGGAGCAAGGTATTCATCATACCTGGATGGATCTCATGATCCAATCCATCATAAGCATGCTCATACACACTTGGTGTGGAGAAGATTGCTCCACAGGGTAACTCATCACTTGGACTCATCACTTGGTATTCACCAAGTGATGCTAGGCAAAAGAGGCCAGACCAAGAACTAGAAGATCCAGTCACTCGATATGCATGTGTATATCTAGTACTAAGCCATCCAAGTCACTAGAACCCTAGAACAGTAGCCAACTAAGTAACCTAGCACCATATGGTGTGCTAAACCATCAGTTCCACCTATTTTTCATCAAAAGCATCCACAGGGCATTCATCTAGATGATTCCCAACTATGGAGTTTATTTATGTTTTCATAAAATCCACCAAATATCCAAATAGGATGCAACCAGATAAGGTAGCAAACTACTGAGGTCACAACACCAGCCTATTAAGCAAACTAAGCCACACAGGCTAGTTCTCTTCATTACCTTGTTAGTTCAGACAAGTTTATTCATCCCAAATCATATTGGAATTCATTTAAGCAACAATTTACATAGTTGAATCACTACCAACATATGGTTCATCAAATAGAACTGACAGAAATCAATACAGTGGAACAACATGACATGCACAGAAGGATTACTGAAGCAATTGCTTTAGTAATGCCTATCTGGCTATCAAAACTAATTAACCAAGTATTACTACAAGCATAAGTAACTTAATTATCCACTAAGCATGCACAGAAGCCAATGGTAAAGCACCAGTAGCATCACAAGCCATTCAGAGATATAGACAATCATCAATAAGCAGCACATGCTAACCAATTGGCAACCAGCAATGACTGGAGAGCTTAGCCAATAGCTAGAGCATCAGCCAAGCAAGACAGAGAGCATAGCCACTAGTATCCATTGATCCAATGGATTAATTGGATCATGTGCAAGACACAGGAGCACATCACAAGCATCACAAGTGACATGATATTGGCTAGCACTGGCAGCAAGCATCACCAACAATGCAATAGCATGGCAGAAGGCCTAGACAAGCAAGAGTAGGGTACCAGTAAGCCTAGGCATAATATCAAGCATATCATGGCATATCATAGCATAGTAGTAGCAAATGGAGCATAGCAGCCATGGCCATGAACATCAACAACATGCAATTGGCCAGTGACCAGTGATGGTTTGGCTGGCCAGGGCTTGCTGAGAGGAAGGATAGGATGCAAGGGCATCAGCAGCAATGTCCTGCATGATCCTAGGATCATCAGGAAGCTTGGGAAGAAGAAGAGGAGCAGCAGAAGCATGGAGGCGCACAGACAAGGAGATGAGAGAGAGAGAGGAGGACACGGAGGTCGTACCTGCGCCTGGAAGCAGAAGCTACGGTATGGCGAGGCAGTGCCCGCGCGGCCGCAGCAGCTGAAATTCCAGGGTGGACGCCGTTGTTACGCCGACGAACTCAACCATCAACACAACACCCTGGGGATGACGGCACAGGCGATGCCAGAGCATCATCCACGCCAGGACAGTCCCACGAGCACGCGAGAAGCGACGGCGGCGACCACAGCTCGCTGGAGAGACCAGATCGTCGGAGGCGATTCTTCTCAAGATTTAGTCTGGTGGCGATCTAGATAAGGAGGAAGGATTCGAAGAATCTATGCGAACAGATCGAAATATTGTCGCGTGGCGGTTTTAAGCGCTGCCGGTGGCGTGGCCGGGGATGGTCGGAGCCGACCGGAGCGTGGCGGCGATGGTGACGGCGATGCCATCGCCACGGTACCGCCAAAGGTTAGGATTAGGGTTACACGAGAGAGAGAGAGGAGCGAGTGGGGTGGGCCGACTCGGTCGGATCCCACCAAGTGGGCTGACCAAATGGGCCAGGGGCATTTTAGTAATTTCACAATTCAAATAACCCTGAAATTTTGTAAAATTCAAAACAAATTATAAATACCTCCAAAAATTCAAGAAAAATATGAATAATTCATAGAAAATATTCCTTAACCAAAATAAAATATGCAATGAAATAAACAATGGGAATTCAAATTTAAGAATTTTGGATATGCATTTTAAATAGAAAATTCAAATTTGCAATTTCCCTTGGATATATAAAATCATGGAAAATTCCAAATAGTTTAATATTTTCAAAACTCAATATTTCCAAAAGGAGAAATATTTTATTATTATTGACCTTTCCCAATTAAGGTTGATATTTTCCAAATGATATATAAAAGGGATTTCTATTTTCGTTCCCTCGGGTCCCTGGTTGTACTCAGTTATCCCCAGCTCCTTAGTTGTTCCTCAGTTTTCTCCAATCCCTTGTCTGAAACCCGCAGAAGGAGCTCGGACGGAGGATTCCCGTATAGTTGACCGTTGGTTGGTGCTGGCAAGTGGGGCCGCTGTTGGTGCCCCGCAGTGGACACGTCTCCACTTATCCAGATCATCGTGGGACCCACAACTTGTCCACGTTAGCGCGCCGGACCCACAGCTTACCCAGGTGACCGTTGCAAAATGGGAGCCCGAGCCAGCCCCGCACCCGTGCCATTGCTTCCCCTTTCTTTCCCCGCGCCCCATTGTTCTTCTTCTCCGCCTGCGGCAGCCCTTCTCCGGCAGGCCGGTGATGTCTAGTTTCTCTTCGACCTCCCGTTCTTCATGGCCACAGTATGGACCCGTGCCTTTAACAAGATGTCCTGACTGCCCACGCCAGGAGCATCTGAAGTGGTCGATCTGTAAGTCGGACGCCAATTGCAACCGTGGACGTGAGTTCCTTGCATGCGAGAGCTTGCCATATAGAGAGGGGGATAAGGTTAGATCTCGCTCCAATTTCTCTGTTTCTCTCAATTTTCTTGTTATTCCCGCATTTGGAATTTAGGGTTCACGTTGTTGTTTTTAGATCCTGAAGAAATGCAGGCATTTTGTAACGCCCCGGAACCGGTACCATGAGGATTCCAGCGATCCCGCCGAAATCCGCACGATATCGATTCAGAGACGCCCTCTGACACGACGTGCGTGACAAAGCACACGCGATGCCAGAGGAATTAACACGAGCGGTTTCATTACAACAGGTTTACAATAGAGCCCACAAGAAACATATATTACAACAACGACTCCAACGAGTCAAGATACAAATATACAATACAAAGATCCGAATCATACAGAAGATCAAATACGCCCGAGTACGGATAAGATACAAATTGGACTAAGAGTCCTGAAGATAACAGATGGCGTCCATAACCCTGCCCAGGACAGTCCAGAAGGGTAACCTTACTAACGTCGTTTTCATCGAACATAACTTCATACATGCCCGGTTATGTCCCAAAGAAGTAGCAATAAGTACGGGTTCGTACTTAACAAGACTTCAAGATGTATAATCATTCGTCAACCAGTCGTCCTTTGTACTTGAGGCACGCAGGGGACTTAGAGGATGCAAGAGGAACGTCATAGGCAATATGGTGGGGTTAAGCGGCAGCGCGCAAGTACTAAAAACCTATAGAGACACGCTACAACATTCGTCTAATCAGAGAAGATGAGAGAGCGCATAAACTAACAGTTCTATACTCTGCAAACATAACACAACCGATGCGTTCCCCCCTCGCAAGGAAGTACTTACAAAGGCACTCACACTGTTATAAGGTTTTAACCAGTTGTTATTAAAGTTGTGCTAACTTACTACACAAGTTATTATTAATGAACAACAGGTGTAAGTTGTCTATGGTCGAGTCATACAGCTCCAAGTCATCCATAACCGCGGACACGGCTTATCAAAAAGATTTAACCCTGCAGGGGTGCCCAAATGTGCCCACACGCACGCTCGACCCACTTGCGACAGGTGGATTTCGCAACTCGCACTCTCCTTCACGACAACAATGTACAGGAAGCCACCTAACTAAGTTAACCTCGCAAGGAAGTATTTACAAAGGCACTCACACTGTTATAAGGTTTTAACCAGTTGTTATTAAAGTTGTGCTAACTTACTACACAAGTTATTATTAATGAACAACAGGTGTAAGTTGTCTATGGTCGAGTCATACAGCTCCAAGTCATCCATAACCGCGGACACGGCTTATCAAAAAGATTTAACCCTGCAGGGGTGTCCAAATGTGCCCACACGCACGCTCGACCCACTTGCGACAGGTGGATTTTGCAACTCGCACTCTCCTTCACGACAACAATGTACATGAAGCCACCTAACTAAGTTAACCCGTATCGAAGTCTGGCTGACTCTCCGAGACGGACCTAGCTGTTGCGAGAACGGCTAAGAGGATCAGAGCCCACTAGAGGATAACCTCTTAACAATGCGGACTGCACCTACGAGCATGCAAGAGACAACGGGGTTACAAGACACTCACGGCTTCCCGAAAAGTAACATCATATCATCTGCCCACAAAGAAACAAGCTTGCACGCCCGGGAGAAACAAACGTTCAAACTAGTTGTGGCCACTGGACAAAGCTGTAGATTCCGGCAGTGGTCAGGGGGAGACCCGATAAGCACGTGTGGTTAGAGCGCTCAGTCTCGGAACAGATAACAAGAAAACGGGTCCTAAGTTATGTAGGAAACACAAGTGAGCCATCACAAAACAAGCAGCTGACCCACCGATGCCTCCTCTAAGCAATTATTAAAAGATATATCCATAAACCATGTGTCATGATTTCCCAACAGATAACCCGATAAGATAGCGATAACGGTAACGAGATATAAACATCACTAGCATGCACTACGACTCGCAAGGCAGACCCGATAACCAAACAATAGCTGTAGGAGGTTGGTGGAGGCAAATATGGGCTGCTTGAGGTAACAAGTGGATGGGACACGTGACAAGAACGCAATTAAAACGGTAGCATAAGGGAGAAGGCAAAATAAAATAGGTGAGCGACTCCTGCAGAGACAGGAGTTTAGGAAATGCTTGCCTATTAAAGCTTGCCAAGGAACATCCGGAGAACTTGTCGTATCTCACCACACCACTTTGTGATCCTATCCGGAAAGAAGCAAATGCTGGAACACACAACGGATGCAATTCTTACTACTATGGCAAAGAATCAGCATGCTCAAGATGATATGCATGGCATGGCAACGATGGTGCAATGCATCTTATTCAAGGTTAAGCGGAATCAGAATCCCGGACAAGCATATTAGGATTAGGGTTGGAGTTGCATTTCCTACCGACAAATTGATGGGTTGATTAGCATGACATAACATGGCAAGGGTACTGTACTCAATTTAAATGGAACCGGGATAAGATAACAATCCCGCACAATTCCATGTTTGGTTATTAGGTGTTTCGCTATTTACCCGAACCCACAAGATATGCGATGCGATGTAACATGTATGATTGATGCAACAAGTGAGATGCACATTTATAAAATATAGGGTTGGTTTAGGGTCGGGGTCTCACGGATCGGAACAAAAGGGGTCGCTGGGTCGACGAGGAAAAGAGGAAGACTGGGTCTCGATCTTTGGATCCGTGAAGTAGAACTTGGTTCGATGCAGTGGACTTCACCCTCGAATCAGGGAAGAAGAACATGAGGTTCTGGCTTCGTCCGTCGATGACGAACTTGGAGGTTCTGGTGGCCAACTAGAACATCAATGTTCTACATCGTTGCATTGGCGGCAACCGACGATGAGCAAGGCGCAACAAACCACAGTTGAAACACTGGTAAGATTGCGTAGCATAAGCTAACCACATAAAGGAACAAACGGCTACCAGCTGCAGACAATGGAATCAAGGAACATGATTGGCACTGTACTGGGTATGAACACAGGCAGAGGAGGACGAGCGCATCTCGCGCAACAGGTAAAAGAACAGCATGTCCGGCAAGATGTGTTGCGTCGCTAGATGTTGCTTCTACTATTCGCATGCGATACAGGGAAAAACGACGGCCTTGGATGACTTGGAGTAGGCTGGCAGGTCGCGCGGGGCAGGGCTTGGAGACGCGGAGCTCGCCCGGACAACCTTGGTGATGAGCAGAACTTGGCTAGAGCGCACTTGACGACACAAGTAGACGAACGGGGCGTTGAGGACGCGCGGCTTGGCAGCACGGACGCACACGCACACGCGCGGGCTCCGGACGGCTGGAAGACGCGAGGACGAGCTCGAGGCGGGGAACATGTATGATTGATGCAACAAGTTAAATGCACATTTATAAAATATAGGGTTGGTTTAGGGTCGGGGTCTCACGGATCGGAACAAAAGGGGTCGTCGGGTCAACGAGGAAAAGAGGAAGACGGGGTCTCGATCTTTGGATCCGTGAAGTAGAACTTGGTTCGATGGAGTGGACTTCACCCTCAAATCAGGGAAGAAGAACTTGAGGTTCCGGCTTTGTCCGTCGATGACAAACTTGGAGGTTCTAGTGGCCAACTAGAACATGAATGTGCTACATCGTTGCATTGGCGGCAACCAACGATGAACAAGGCGCAACAAACCACCGTTGAAACACTGGTAAGATTGCGCAGCATCAGCTAACCACAAATAGGAACAAACGGCTACCAGTTGCAGACAATGGAAATCAAGGAACATGATTGGCACTGTAATGGATATGCGCACATGCAGAGGAGGACGAGTGCATCTCGCGCAACAGGTAAAAGAACAGCATGCCCGGCAAGATGTGCTGCGTCGCTGGATGTTGCTGCTACTGTTCGCATGCGAAACAGGGAAAACGACAGCCTTGGCTGACCTGGAGTAGGCTGGCAGGTCGCGCGGGGCAGGGCTTGGAGACATGGAGCTCGCTCGGACGACCTTGGCGATGAGCAGAACTTGGCCAGAGCGCACTTGACGACACAAGCAGACGAACGGGGCGTCGAGGACGCGCGGCTTGCAAGCACGGATGCGCATGCACACGCGCGGGCTCCGGACGGCTGGAAGACGCGAGGACGAGCTCGAGGCGGGGAACGTGAGGTTGAGGCAGGTAGCAGCATGGAGGAGCGGGCGACGGCGGTCGCTGACGGGTTTGAGGAAGGGGCACACGGCCACGGGGAGAGGAGGAGCCAGGGAGGTGGCGGCGCGCTTGTAGGAGGACGTCCGCTGGCCGAGGAAGAGCAGGGGCAAGCGGCACGGCGGAGCTGTGCTCAGGGAGGCGGCGCCGTTGCCCGTTGGTCGACGAGGAGGAGCGACGGGAGGCGCGCAGCTGCGCTCACGATGGGGAGAGGCGGGCCACGGCGTCAGGCAGAGAGAGGAAGAGAGGAGCGTGCGGCTCGTGCACGGGGACGAGCGGGTGAGGTGGGAGGACCAGCTCGGAAAGATAAAAGAGAGAGGGTGTTTGATGCGCGTAATGTACACGTCTGTTGGGAACCCCAAGAGGAAGGTGTGATGCGCACATCAGCAAGTTTCCCCTCAGAAAGAAACCAAGGTTATCGAACCAGTAGGAGCCAAGAAGCACGTGAAGGTTGTTGGTGGAGGAGTGTAGTGCGGCGCAACAGTGAAACCGGCGCCAACGTGGAACCTGCACAACACAATCAAGATACTTTGCCCCAACGTAACAGTGAGGTTGTCAATCTCACCGGCTTGCTGAAAACAAAGGATTAAGCGTATCGAGTGGAGGATGGTGTTTGTTTGCAAAGAACAGTAAGAACAATGATTGCAGTAGATTGTATTCAGATGTAAAAAAATGGACCGGGGTCCACAGTTCACTAGTGGTGTCTCTCCAATAAGATAACTAGCATGCTGGGTGAACAAATTACAGGTGGGAAATTGACAAATAAAGATTCAATACATATCAATGATGATTCCTATGAGATTTAATCAGGGCATTACGACAAAGTACATAGACCACTATCCAGCATGCATCTATGCCTAAATAATCCACCTTCGGGTTAGCATCCGCACCCCCTCCAGTATTAAGTTGTAAACAACAGATAATTGCATTAAGTATGGTGTGTAATGTAATCAACACAAATATCCTTAGACAAAGCATCGATGTTTTATCCCTAGTAGCAACAGCACATCCACAACCTTAGAACTTTCTGTCACTGTCCCAGATTAAATGGAGGCATGAACCAACTATCGAGCATAAATACCCCCTCTTGGAGTTACAACTATCAACTTGGCCAGAGCCTCTACTAGCAACGTAGAGCATGCAAGAACATAAACAACACATATATGATAGATTGATAATCAACTTGACATAGTAATCTAGATTCATCGGATCCCACTGATACGTCTCCGACGTATCGATAATTTCTTATGTTCCATGCTACATTATTGATGATATCTACATGTTTTATACACATTATATGTCGTATTTACGCATTTTCCGGCACTAACCTATTAACAAGATGCCGAAGCCAGTTGCTGTTTTTCTGCTTTTTGTTTCAGAAATCCTAGTAAGGAAATATTCTCGGAATTGGACGAAATCAACGCCAGGGTCCTATTTTTGCACGAAGCTTCCGAAGTCCGAAGAGGAGACGTGGGGCCACGAGGTGGACACAGGCGGCGCGGCCCAGGCCCTGGCCGCGCCGCCTGTGTGGGCCCCGTGACGCCCTTGACCTACCCTTTGCCTACTTAAAGCCTCCGTCGCGAAACCCCCTGTACCGAGAGCCACGATACGGAAACATTACTGAGAGGCCGCCGCCGCCAATCCCATCTCGAGGGATTCAGGAGATCGCCTCCGGCACCCTGCCGGAGAGGGGAATCATCTCCCGGAGGACTCTTCATCGCCATGATCGCCTCCGGATTGATGAGTGAGTAGTTCACCCTGGACTATGGGTCCATAGCAGTAGCTAGATGGTCGTCTTCTCCTAATTGTGCTTCATTGTTGGATCTTGTGAGCTGCCTAACATGATCAAGATCATCTATCTGTAATACTATATGTTGTGTTTGTCGGGATCCGATGGATAGAGAATACTATGTTATGGTGATTATCAATCTATTACCTATGTGTTGTTTATGATCTTGCATGCTCTCCGTTATTAGTAGAGGCTCTGCCAAGTTTTTGCTCTTAACTCCAAGAGGGAGTATTTATGCTCGATAGTGGGTTCATGCCTCCATTAAATCTGGGACAGTGACAGAAAGTTCTAAGGTTGTGGATGTGCTGTTGCCACTACGGATAAAACATTGATGCTATGTCTAAGGATGTAGTTGTTGATTACATTACGCACCATACTTAATGCAATTGTCTGTTGCTTGCAACTTAATACTGGAAGGGTTCGGATGATAACCCGAAGGTGGACTTTTTAGGCATAGATGCATGCTGGATAGCGGTCTATGTACTTTGTCGTAATGCCCGATTAAATCTCACTATATTTATCATATCATGTATGTGCATTGTTATGCCCTCTCTATTTGTCAATTGCCCGACTGTAATTTGTTCACCCAACATGCTTTTATCTTATGGGAGAGACACCTCTAGTGAACTGTGGACCCCGGTCCTATTCTTTACATCGCATACAATCTACCGCAATTGTTCTTTACTGTTTTCTTCGCAAACAATCATCTTCCACACAATACGGTTAATCCTTTGTTACAGCAAGCCGGTGAGATTGACAACCTCACTGCTTCGTTGGGGCAAAGTACTTTGGTTGTGTTGTGCAGGTTCCACGTTGGCGCCGGAATCCCTGGTGTTGCGCCGCATCACATTTCGCCACCATCAACCTTCAACGTGCTTCTTGGCTCCTCCTGGTTCGATTAAACCTTGGTTTCTTTCTGAGGGAAAACTTGCCACTATGCGCATCATACCTTCCTCTTGGGGTTCCCAACGGACGTGTACATCTACGCGCATCAAGCCTGTTTTCTGACGCCGTTGCCGGGGAACTGAAGAAAAGTTGCACCCCAGAGATTTCTAACTCCCACGTCAACTACACGCCAAAGAATCGTTTTCTGCGCCGTTGGGGAGATCAAGACACGCTGCAAGGGGAGTCTCCACTTCCCAATCTCTTTACTTTGTTTTTGTCTTGCTTTATTTTATTTATTACTTTGTTTGCTGCACCTAAACAAAACACAAAAAAATTAGTTGCTAGTTTTACTTTATTTACTGTCTTGCTCTCTATATCAAAAACACAAAAAAATTATTAGTTACTTGCATTTAGTTTACTTTTATTATCATGTCTAGCTCTGTACCTGTTACTTCTTCACCTGAGGAATTAGTTTTTACTTTTAAACAAGGGGATGAGGAAAGTTTTAAAGATGCTTGGTCCAGGATTTTTACTTCTTATCGTAAACTGAACCTCAAATGACTCTAAGTTTGCTCCTTAGTAATTTTTATTTTGGTCTTATGATTCGCTATAGATATGCCTTGGATGCTGTAGTGGGAGATTTCCTTCATTGTAATGGGGATCAAGCTTTTAACGCCATAAAGAAGTTGGTTGCATCACATGATTCAGCTAATAACTTTGATTCAGCCCTTATTAGCATTTATAATAGATTAAACACTCTTGAGACAAGTGCATCTTGCTTGAATGAAAATTATAGATATGTTCGTAACCGTCTTGATCAAGTTTTAGTGAACTCTGAACCTTCATTATGGGATCCTACTGTTAAAATTGTTATCGGTGACCAAACTCTTCATGCCAATTGTGATATTATGTCTGAATTTTGCTTAATGCCTAAGAGTATTCATGAATCTTTGCAACTTTGGGGATTCGTTGAAGGGGGAGAAGGAATAACTCTTATTGATAACTCTGTTATAATTCCTAAAGGAATAGCTGCGGGTGTGCATACAACCATTCTTGGTAGAACAATATCCATTGATTATCTTGTTATTGAATGTGCATGAACAGGACAAATCACACTCGGAAGATCCCTGTTGAAACTATTGGGAGCAGTCATAGATATGGGAGAAGGCACCCTAAAGTTCACCTCTACACCCGGGGGTAGACATGTATTCCCTAAACCAAAGAGTAAGAAAAAGAACAAGAAAGGTAAAGGTAAAGCCCAAGGTAATGTTGATGCTTCATCTCTTGATAATACTTGATTTGCACTTTCTGCGCCTAGCTGAAAGGCGTTAAAGAAAAGCGCTTATGGGAGACAACCCATGTTTTACTACAGAAATTTTTGTTTTGTTGAGTCTTGGAAGTTGTTTACTACTGTAGCAACCTCTCCTTATCATGTTTTTGTGCCAAGTAAAGTTTCTATGTTAAAGTTGATGTTATATTTGGGATCGCTGCGCAGAAACAGCATTGCTGTCTGTCACGAATTCTGGCACAAGTCTCTGTAAAAAAATCGAAAAATCTGCAAATTTACGAGCGTGATCCTCAGATATGTACGCAACTTTCATTAGTTTTGAGTTTTTCCATTTGAGCAAGTCTAGTGCCCCTTTCAGGTTCGTCTTTACGGACTGTTCTCTTTTTGACAGATTCTGCCTTTTATTTCGCATTGCCGTATTTGCTATGTTGGATGAATTCCTTTGATCCATTAATATCCAGTAGCTTTGTGCAATGTCCAGAAGTGTTAAGAATGATTGTGTCACCTCTGAACATGTGAATTTTTAATTGTGCACTAACCCTCTAATGAGTTTGCTTGAAGTTTGGTGTGAAGGAAGTTTTCAAGGGTCAAGAGAGGAGTATGATATACTATGATCAAGAGGAGTGAAAGCTCTAAGCTTGGGGATGCCCCCGTGGTTCATCCCTGCATATTTTAAGAAGACTCAAGCGTCTAAGCTTGGGGATGCCCAAGACATCCCCTTCTTCATCAACAACATCATCAGGTTCCTCCCCTGGAACTATATTTTTATTCAGTCACATCTTATGTACTTTGCTTGGAGCGTCGGTTTGTTTTGTTTTTGTTTTTGTTTGAATAAAAATGGATCCTAGCATTCACTGTATGGGAGAGAGACACGCTCCGCTGTTGCATATGGACAAATATGTCCTTAGGCTTTACTCATAATGTTCAAGGCGAAGGTTGAAATTTCTTCGTTAAATTGTTATATGGTTGGAATCGGGAAATGCTACATGTAGTAATTCTAAAATGTCTTGGATAATGTGATACTTGGCAATTGTTGTGCTCATGTTTAAGCTCTTGCATCATATACTTTGCACCCATTAATGAAGAAATACGTAGAGCTTGCTAAAATTTGGTTTGCATATTTGGTCTCTCTAAGTTCTAGATAATTTCTAGTATTGAGTTTTGAACAACAAGGAAGACGGTGTAGAGTCTTATAATGTTTACAATATGTCTTTTATGTGAGTTTTGCTGCAACGGTTCATCCTTGAGTTTGCTTCAAATAACCTTGCTAGCCTAAACCTTGTATCGAGAGGGAATACTTCTCATGCATCCAAAATCCTTGAGCCAACCACTATGCCATTTGTGTCCACCATACCTACCTACTACATGGTATTTCTCCGCCATTCCAAAGTAAATTGCTTGAGTGCTACCTTTAAATTTCCATCATTCGCCTTTGCAATATATAGCTCATGGGACAAAATAGCCTTAAAAACTATTGTGGTATTGAATATGTACTTATGCACTTTATCTCTTATTAAGTTGCTTGTTGTGCGATAACCATGCTTGGGACGCCATCAACTATTCTTTGTTGAATATCATGTGAGTTGCTATGCATGTCCGTCTTGTCTGAAGTAAGAGAGATCTACCACCTTAATGGTTGGAGCATGCATATTGTTAGAGAAGAACATTGGGCCGCTAACTAAAGCCATGAATCATGGTGGAAGTTTCAGTTTTGGACATATATCCTCAATCTCATATGAGAATATTAATTGTTGCCACATGCTTATGCATTAAAGAGGAGTCCATTATCTGTTGTCCATGTTGTCCCGGTATGGATGTCTAAGTTGAGAATAATCAAAAGCGAGAAATCCAAAATGCGAGCTTTCTCCTTAGACCTTTGTACAGGCGGCATGGAGGTACCCCTTTGTGACACTTGGTTGAAACATGTGTATTGCGATGATCCGGTAGTCCAAGCTGATTAGGACAAGGTGCAGGCACTATTAGTATACTATGCATGAGGCTTGCAACTTGTAAGATATAATTTACATAACTCATATGCATTATTACTACCGTTGACAAAATTGTTTCATGTTTTAAAAATAAAAGCTCTAGCACAAATATAGCAATCGATGCTTTCCTCTTTGAAGGACCTTTCTTTTACTTTTATTGTTGAGTCAGTTTACCTATCTCTCTCCACCTTAAGAAGCAAACACTTGTGTGAACTGTGCATTGATTCCTACATACTTGCATATTGCACTTGTTATATTACTTTACATTGACACTATCCATGAGATATACATGTTATAAGTTGAAAGCAACCGCTGAAACTTAATCTTCCTTTGTGTTGCTTCAATACCTTTACTTTGATTTATTGCTTTATGAGTTAACTCTTATGCAAGTCTTATTGATGCTTGTCTTGAAGTACTATTAATGAAAAGTCTTTGCTTTATGATTCATTCGTTTACTCATGTCATTACCATTGTTTTGATCGCTGCATTCATTACATATGATCAAGGTTATGATGGCATGTCACTCTAGAAATTATCCTTGTTATCGTTTACCTGCTCGGGACGAGCAGAACTAAGCTTGGGGATGCTGATACGTCTCCGACGTATCGATAATTTCTTATGTTCCATGCTACATTATTGATGATATCTACATGTTTTATACACATTATATGTCGTATTTACGCATTTTCCGGCACTAACCTATTAACAAGATGCCGAAGTGCCAGTTGCTGTTTTTTTGCTGTTTTTGGTTTCAGAAATCCTAGTAAGAAAATATTCTCGGAATTGGACGAAATCAACAGGGTCCTATTTTGCACGAAGCTTCCAGAGTCCGAAGAGACGAGGCCACGAGGCCAGACACGCGTGCGGCAGGCCCGGCCGCGCCGCCTAGTGTGGGCCCCCCGTGACGCCCTTTGACCTACCCTTTCGCCTACTTAAAGCCTGTCGCGAAACCCCCGTACCGAGAGCCACGATACGGAAAACATTACCGAGAGGCCGCCGCCGCCCAATCCCATCTCGGGGGATTCAGGAGATCGCCTCCGGCACCCGGAGAGGGGAATCATCTCCCGGAGGACTCTTCATCGCCATGATCGCCTCCGGATTGATGAGTGAGTAGTTCACCCCTGGACTATGGGTCCATAGCAGTAGCTAGATGGTCGTCTTCTCCTAATTGTGCTTCATTGTTGGATCTTGTGAGCTGCCTAACATGATCAAGATCATCTATCTGTAATACTATATGTTGTGTTTGTCGGGATCCGATGGATAGAGAATACTATGTTATGGTGATTATCAATCTATTACCTATGTGTTGTTTATGATCTTGCATGCTCTCCGTTATTAGTAGAGGCTGGCCAAGTTTTTGCTCTTAACTCCAAGAGGGAGTATTTATGCTCGATAGTGGGTTCATGCCTCCATTAAATCTGGGACAGTGACAGAAAGTTCTAAGGTTGTGGATGTGTTGCCACTAGGGATAAAACATTGATGCTATGTCTAAGGATGTAGTTGTTGATTACATTACGCACCATACTTAATGCAATTGTATGTTGCTTGCAACTTAATACTGGAAGGGGTTCGGATGATAACCTGAAGGTGGACTTTTTAGGCATATATGCATGCTGGATAGCGGTCTATGTACTTTGTCGTAATGCCCGATTAAATCTCACTATATTTATCATATCATGTATGTGCATTGTTATGCCCTCTCTATTTGTCAATTGCCCGACTGTAATTTGTTCACCCAACATGCTTTTATCTTATGGGAGAGACACCTCTAGTGAACTGTGGACCCCGGTCCTATTCTTTACATCGCATACAATCTACTGCAATTGTTCTTTACTGTTTTCTTCGCAAACAATCATCTTCCACACAATACGGTTAATCCTTTGTTACAGCAAGCCGGTGAGATTGACAACCTCACTGTTTCGTTGGGGCAAAGTACTTTGGTTGTGTTGTGCAGGTTCCACGTTGGCGCCGGAATCCCTGGTGTTGCGCCGCATCACATTTCGCCACCATCAACCTTCAACGTGCTTCTTGGCTCCTCCTGGTTCGATTAAACCTTGGTTTCTTTCGAGGGAAAACTTGCCACTGTGCGCATCATACCTTCCTCTTGGGGTTCCCAACGGACGTGTACATCTACGCGCATCAAGCCTGTTTTCTGGCGCCGTTGCCGGGGAACTGAAGAAAAGTTGCACCCCAGAGATTTCTAACTCCCACGTCAACTACACGCCAGCACCCACCAAACACAACATGTAGCATTACAAATAGATGATTTTGATCATGTTAGGCAGCTCACAAGATCTAAACAATGATAGCACAAGCGGAGAAGACAACCATCTAGCTACTGCTATGGACCCATAGTCCAAGGATGAACTACTCACGCATCAATCCGGAGGCGGGCATGATGATGTAGAGCCCCTCCGGTGATGATTCCCCTCCCAGGGTGCCGGAGGCGATCTCCTGAATTCCCCGAGATGGGATTGGCGGCGGCGGCGTCTCTGGAAGGTTTTCCGTATCGTGGCTCTCGGTACAGAGGGTTTCGCGACGAAGGCTTTAAGTAGGCGGAAGGGCAGGTCAGGGGGCGACGCGAGGGACCCACACGCTAGGGCCGCGCGGGCCCAAGCCTGGCCGCGCCGCCCTAGTGTGGCGTCGCCTCGCGGCCCCACTTCGTATCTCCTCCGGTCTTCTGGAAGCTTCGTGGAAAAATAGGACCCTGGGCGTTGATTTCGTCCAATTCCGAGAATATTTCCTTTGTAGGATTTCTGAAACCCAAACAGCAGAAAACAAGAATGGCGCTTCGGCATCTGGTTAATAGGTTAGTGCCGGAAAATGTATAATAATGATGTAAAGTATGTATAAAACATTCAAGTATTGTCATAAAAGTAGCATGGAACATAAGAAATTATAGATACGTTTGAGACGTATCAAGCATCCCCAAGCTTAGTTCCTACTCGCCCTCGAGTAGGTAAACGATAACACAATTAATTTCTGAAGTGACATGCTACCAACATAACCTTGATCAACATTATTGTAAAGCATATGAGATGGATGGAGTGATCTGAAGCAAAAGATTGCTAACAAAAGATGATGACTAAACAAATGAATCATATAGCAAAACTTTTCATGAATAGTACTTTCAAGACAAGCATCAACAAGACTTGCATAAGAGCTAACTCATAAGCAATAAATTCTTAGTAGAATGCATTGAAGCAACACAAAGGATGATTAAGTTTCAGCAATTGCTTTCAACTTGTAACATGTATATCTCATGGATATTTGTCAACATAGAGTAATATAACAAGTGCAATAAGTAAACATGTAAGAATCAATGCATACAGTTAACACAAGTGTTTGCTTCTAAGATAGAAAGAAGTGGGTAAACTGACTCAACATAAAGTAAAAGAATGTCCCTTCGCAGAGGGAAGCATGGATTACTATTTTTGTGCTAGAGCTTTTGTTTTGAAAACATAGAAACAATTTTGTCAACGGTAGTAATAATTCATATGTGCTATGCATAATACTTCCTACAAGTTGCAAGTCTCATGCATAGAGTACTAATAGTGCTCGCACCTTGTCCTAATCAGCTCGGATAACACGGATTATCATTGCATGACATATGTTTCAACCAAGTGTCACAAAGGGGTACCTCTATGCCGCCTGTACAAAGGTCTAAGGAGAAAGCACGCATTGGATTTCTCGCTTTTGATTATTCTCAACTTAGACATCCATACCGGGACAACATAGACAACAGATAATGGACTCCTCTTTTAATGCTTAAGCATTCAACAACAGATAGTATTCTCATAAGAGATTGAGGTTGTATGTCCAAACTGAAACTTCCACCATGATACATGGCTTTAGTTAGCTGCCCAATGTTCTTCTCTAACACATGCATACTCAAACCATTTGATCATGCATAGCATCTCACATGATATCCAACAAAGGTAAAAAGTTGATGGCGTCCCCAGAAACATGGTTACCGCTCAACAAGCAACTTATAAGAATTAAGACACATAACTACATATTCATCACCACAATAGTTTTTAAGCTATTTGTCCCATGAGCTATATATTGCAAAGATAAAGGAATATAATTTTAAAGGTAACACTCAAGTAATTTACTTTGGAATGGCAGAAAAATACCACATAGTAGGTAGATATGGTGGACACAAATGGCATGGGTTTTGGCTCAAGGTGTTTGGATGCACGAGAAGCATTTCCTCTCAGTACAAGGTTTGGGCTAGCAAGGTTGTTTGAAGCAAACACAAGTATGAACAGGTACATCAAAACTTACACAAGAACATATTGCAAGCATTATAAGACTCTACACTGTCTTCCTTGTTGTTCAAACACTTTACCAGAAAATATCTAGACTTAGAGAGACCAATCATGCAAACCAAATTTTAACAAGCTCTACGGTAGTTCTCCACTAATAGATTAAACTACATGATGCAAGAGCTTAAACATGATCTAATGAGAGCTCAAAACAATTGCCAAATTTCAAGTTATTCCAAACCATATGAAGCATTTTCTGATTCCAACCAAATAGCAATCAACGAAGCAATTTCAGCCTTCGCCATGAACATTAAAGCACAATTAAGAACACAAGTGTTCCATATGAAAAAGCGGAGCGTAATATCTCCAATATAAGGATGGTGGGATCCAACTTTATTCAAACCAAAACAAAAATAAAAGCAAAAAGACGCTCCAAGTAAAGAACATAAGATGTGATGGAATAAAAATATAGTTTCACTAGAAGTGACCTGATAAGTTGTCGATGAAGAAGGGGATGCCTTGGCCATCCCCAAGCTTAGATGCTTGAGTCTTCTTAAAATATGCAGGGATGAACCACTGGGGCATCCCAAGCTTAGACTTTTCACTCTTCTTGATCATAGTATATCCCTCTTCTCTTGACCCTTGAAAACTTCCTCCACACCAAACTTCAAGCAAACTCATTAGAGGGTTAGTGCATAATCAAAAATTCATATATTCAGAGGTGACATAATCATTCTTAACACTTATGGACATTGCACAAAGCTTCTGAAAGTTAATGGAACAAAGAAACTCATTCAACATAGAAAAAGCGGCAATGCGAAATAAAAGACAGAATCTGTCAAAACAGAACCGTAAAGACGAATTTTGCAGGGGCACTTAACTTGCTCAATCGGAAAAACTCAAAACTAATGAAAGTTGCGTACATATCTGAGGATCACGCACGTAAATTTTCAGATTTTTTTTATTTTTTTACAGAGAGTTCTGCGCAAATTCGTGACAGACAACAATGCTGTTTCTGCGCAGCAATCCAAATCTAGCATCAACTTTACCATAGAGACTTTACTTGGCACAAAAATGATAAGGAGAGGTTGCTACAGTAGTAAACAACTTCCAAGACTCAACAATACAGTAAATAAAATAAAACATGGGTTATCTCCCAAGAAGTGCTTTTCTTTAACGCCTTTCATCTAGGCGCAGAAAGTGCATATCAAGTAACATCAAGAGAAGAAGCATCAACATCATAATTTGTTCTAATAATAGAATCAAAAGGCAACTTCATTATCTTTCTAGGGAAGTGTTCCATACCTTTCTTGAGAGGAAATTGATACTTAATATTACCTTCCTTCATATCAATAACAGCACCAACAGTTCGAAGAAAAGGTCTTCCCAACACAATAGGACAAGATGCATTGCATTCAATATCCAAGACAACAAAATCAACGGGGACAAGGTTATTGTTAACCGTAATGCGAACATTATCAATCCTCCCCAAAGGTTTCTTTTTAAAATTATCAGCAAGATTAACATCTAAATAACAATTTTTCAATGGTGACAAGTCAAGCATATCATAGATTTTCTTAGGCATAACAGAAATACTTGCACCAAGATCACATAAAGCATTACATTCAAAATCATTGAATTTCATCTTAATGATGGGCTCCCAATCATCTTCTAACTTCCTAGGAATAGAAGCTTCAAGTTTTAATTTCTCTTCCCTAGCTTTAATGAGAGCATTTGTAATATGTTTTGTAAAGGCTAAATTTATAGCACTAGCATTATGACTTCTAGCAAGTTTTTGTAAGAACTTTATAACTTCAGTAATATGACAATCATCAAAATCTAAACCATTATGTTCTACATCAATAGAATCATTGTCACCAATATTTTGAAAAATTTCAGCAGTTTTATCACAAGCAGTTTCAGCAGTTTTAGGCAATTTTGCACGCTTTGCACTAGGAGTAGAAACATTGCCAACACCAATTATTTTACAATTGATAGTAGGAGGTGTAGCAACATGTGTAGAATCAATATTACTAGTGGTGGTAATAGTCCAAACTTTAGCTACATTATTCTCTTTAGCAAGTTTTTCTTTTTCTTCTCTATCCCACCTAGCATGCAATTCAGCCAACATTCTAATATTATCATTAATTCGAACTTGGATGGCATTTGCTGTAGCAGAAAATTTTGTATCATTATCCTCAGGTTTAGCAGCCATTTTATTAATTAAAGAAGATTGTGATTCAGACATATATGAGATTCGATTTTCAGCATTTGTAAGTTTAGTTTGCAAACCAGAAATTTTCACATTCAAATTTTCAAGTTGATTTCCTATATTTTTCAACAAGGCAGATTGTTCATTCATAGTTTTAGTAAACAATTGATTTTGCTCATATTGCGATTGCATAAAGCTCTTAGTAGTTCTTTCAATTTCCAATATCTTTTCCTCATTAGGCAAAACAGATCTACCATAAGAATTACCATAACCACTACCATTATTAAAAGGATATGGCCTATAGTTGTTGTTGAAATTATTACTCTTAATGAAATTCACATCAACATTTTCTTCTTGAGCAACCAATGAAGCTAAAGGAACATTATTAGGATCAATATGAGATCTACCATTTGCAAGCATAGACATAATAGCATCAATCTTATCACCCAAAGAAGAGGTTTCTTCAACAGAATTTACCTTCTTACCTTGAGGAGTTCTTTCAGTGTGCCATTCAGAGTAATTGATCATCATATCATCAAGAAGCTTAGTCGCGGCGCCCAAGGTGATGGACATAAAAGTACCTCCAGCAGCTGAATCCAATAGGTTCCTCGAGGAAAAATTCAATCCTGCATAAAAGGTTTGGATGATCATCCAAGTAGTCAGTCCATGGGTAGGGCAATTCTTTACCAAAGATTTCATTCTCTCCCATGCTTGAGCAACATGTTCATTATCAAATTGTTTAAAATTCATAATGCTACTTCTCAAAGATATAATCTTAGCAGGAGGATAATATTTACCAATAAAAGCATCTTTACATTTAGTCCATGAATCAATACTATTCTTAGGCAAAGAAAGCAACCAATCTTTAGCTCTTCCTCTTAATGAGAAAGGAAACAATTTCAGTTTTATAATATCACCATCTATATCCTTATACTTTTGCATTTCACAAAGTTCAACAAAATTATTAAGATGGGCAGCAGCATCATCAGTACTAACACCAGAAAATTGCTCTCTCATAACAAGATTCAGTAAAGCAGGTTTAATTTCATAGAATTCTGCTGTAGTAGCAGGTGGAGCAATAGGAGTACTTATAAAATCATTATTTGTGCTAGTGAAATCACACAACTTAGTATTTTCAGGAGTACCCATTGTAGCCGTAGTAAAAGTAAACTAAGCAAGTAGAATAAAGTAAAGACAAGTAACTAATTTTTTTGTGTTTTGATATAGAACAGGTAAATAAGGCAGAAAGTAAAGTAACTAAATTTTTTCTGTTTTTAGATATAGAGCAAACAAGACAGTAAATAAAATAAAGTAAAGCAAGACAAAAACAAAGTAAAGAGATTGGATGTGGAGACTCCCCTTGCAGCGTGTCTTTATCTCCCCGGCAACGGCGCCAGAAAAAGAGGTTGATGCGCGTAATGTACACGTCCGTTGGGAACCCCAAGAGGAAGGTGTGATGCGCATAGCAGCAAGTTTTCCCTCAGAAAGAAACCAAGGTTATCGAACCAGTAGGAGCCAAGAAGCACGTGAAGGTTGTTGGTGGAGGAGTGTAGTGCGGCGCAACACAAGTGAAACCGGCGCCAACGTGGAACCTACACAACACAATCAAGATACTTTGCCCCAACGTAACAGTGAGGTTGTCAATCTCACCGGCTTGCTGAAAACAAAGGATTAAGCGTATAGAGTGGAGGATGGTGTTTGTTTGCAAAGAACAGTAAGAACAATGCAGTAGATTGTATTCAGATGTAAAAGAATGGACCGGTCCACTTCACTAGTGGTGTCTCTCCAATAAGATAACTAGCATGCTGGGTGAACAAATTACAGGTGGGCAATTGACAAATAAAGATTCAATACATATCATGATGATTACTATGAGATTTAATCAGGGCATTACGACAAAGTACATAGACCGCTATCCAGCATGCATCTATGCCTAAATAATCCACCTTCGGGTTAGCATCCGCACCCCCTCAAGTATTAAGTTGTAAACAACAGATAATTGCATTAAGTATGGTGCGTAATGTAATCAACACAAATATCCTTAGACAAAGCATCGATGTTTTATCCCTAGTAGCAACAGCACATCCACAACCTTAGAACTTTCTGTCACTGTCCCAGATTAAATGGAGGCATGAACCCACTATCGCGCATAAATACCCCCTCTTGGAGTTACAAGTATCAACTTGGCCAGAGCCTCTACTAGAAACGGAGAGCATGCAAGAACATAAACAACACATATATGATAGATTGATAATCAACTTGACATAGTATTCTAGATTCATCGGATCCCACCAAACACAACATGTAGCATTACAAATAGATGATCTTGATCATGTTAGGCAGCTCACAAGATCTAAACAATGATAGCACAAGCGGAGAAGACAACCATCTAGCTACCGCTATGGACCCATAGTCCAAGGATGAACTACTCACGCATCAATCCGGAGGCGGGCATGATGATGTAGAGCCCCTCCGGTGATGATTCCCCTCTCCGGCAGGGTGCCGGAGGCGATCTCCCGAATCCCCCGAGATGGGATTGGCGGCGGCGGCTCTCCGGAAGGTTTTCCGTATCGTGGCTCTCGGTACAGGGTTTCGCGACGAAGGCTTTAAGTAGGCGGAAGGGCAGGTCGGGGGCGCGAGGGACCCACACGCTAGGGCCGCGCGGGCCCAAGCCCGGCCGCGCCGCCCTAGTGTGTGCGCCTCGCGGCCCCACTTCGTATCTCCTCCGGTCTTCTGGAAGCTTCGTGGAAAAATAGGACCCTGGGCGTTGATTTCGTCCAATTCCGAGAATATTTCCTTTGTAGGATTTCTGAAACCAAAACAGCAGAAAACAGCAACTAACGCTTCGGCATCTTGTTAATAGGTTAGTGCCGGAAAATGTATAATAATGATGTAAAGTATGTATAAAACATTCAAGTATTGTCATAAAAGTAGCATGGAACATAAGAAATTATAGATACGTTTGAGACGTATCAGGGTTAAGGGGAAAAAAGACACCGGAGACGGGGGGAGGGGGGTGGTGTGCGAAAATGCCAAGGGAGGCGGTTGGAACCCTAGGTTTTCTCCGATTGGCTTGATTGGGCCGGAAAGGTTGGCCGGCTGGGCCTTGTGCTGGGCCTGGCCGGTTGGGAGGACTTCTCCCCTTTTTTTTATTAAAACGTTTTCCTTTTATTATTTTCCTGTTTTGTTTTAAAACCATTTTAAACAGTTTTTATATCAGAAAATGTAGCATGGAAAATAGATGCCATGATGCCATGATCACTTGGAACGACACGGAAAAACATGCAGCGGAGAAAAAAAACTAATATATGGGGTTTTTCCGAGTTGTTACACATTTCGACTGGATCGATGTGTACGTTCAGAGGCTTCAATTGCAGGAATCAATTGGCGCTATTGGGGAGCGCAATTTGGGAGGGGGGACTTGCTGTAGAGAATGCGGCGGAGAGAGGAGCCGTTCCGATTATGCCTAATGCTCCCAATGCAGGACTGGTGGAAGTGAAGGGAGAACTGAAGAAAATGAACAAGCAGTTAAGGCAGCTGATCGAGTTGAAGAAGCAAGCTAATCTGATGGCTGGTTGTTTTTTTGTTGTATAATTGCGATCGGATTCTTATCATTGCTCACCAGGCGCTAGAAGTTGTTACAAGGGATACCTTGTTACAAATCCATTATTCAGTTACATGTACTTGTAGTTTTTTTCAAAGTTAGTGTGTGCATTCACCGAAATTACCAACTATATTCCCTAAAAGAAAAGGAATGCTAAAGAAAGTTGATAATTGTTAGAGGGGTGACAAATAATCCATTCACCGAAATCCCCCAAATATGCCAAATATGTATGTCTCATGTTTCTACCAAAATTACCAAAACTATATTCCCAACTATATTCCCTAAAAGAAAAGGAAAGCTAAAGATAGTTGATAATTGTTAGAGGGGTGACAAATAATGCATTCACCGAAATCCGCAAATATGTATGCCTCATGTTTATACCAAAATTATACCACTTTTGGGCCGTTTCAAATTACCAAAACTATATCCCAAACTATATTCCCTAAAAGAAAAGGAAAATAATGCATAAATAGAGGGAATATAGTTACGTGGCAAACTCGTTATTGCACATAAATAGAGGGGTGGCACTTTCCACCGACAAAGAGAGAGGGGTGGCCACGAAGAGAGAGAGAGGGGTATACTGCCCATTAGATCAGTGGATCAACGGTTCGTGGAGTCGATCCGTGTGACAATGGCTCAACCAATCATGATAAGTTTGGGCTTCTGAGAGCATTTGTGATAGTACTTGAGGGCAAAACTGAGTAGTACTAAGAATCCAAGGGCACGTAAATAGTAAATAGACTAAGGGATTCAAACAAAAGAATTACAAAATGAAAAATGCGTGTTTTGTACAATATAATTCATATTAGGCTACATCAAATTATTTGCAATTCAAATATACATGAGTGTGACAATTATGGCATCATTTAGACAAACTATGTTTTTGGGGAAGATGTTTTGCAAAGGGGTTTGAGTGGAAAACCATGCATCTTCATAGCTACTAGTGATTCTGAGAAGTGGCAATTTGTGGTAAAACTTGATTTATATATGTTTGTTAAGGTTTTCTAGGTGGCAGGTTGCGTAGGAAGACTCCATGAGTAGGTGCCACTATGTTTTTATTTTTTTTGGATTTTTTTGTGCATGAAATGACTCAATTAGCTATGTTAATCTCATTTGTTGACTCTCTGTTGACCAGCTACTTGAGGGTAAAACTGAGTATATTGCACTTTCTAGTCTAAGTAGTTGTAGCGACCTCACCTTTTTAAGGTGCCGATCTCTGTGCATATCTGTGCTAGTCCCTGGGTCAATCGCTAGCACACACAGTACAAGATGTAATATCAAGAAACAAAGGTCTTTATTACATCGTATGATCCAGAATTTACATAAAGGATTACAAATTGCATAGCACAAGGCTAGCATATCATCAGAGTCTCACAACGAATAAACATAGACAGCATGGAGTCCTTCGTCTTCATGTGCCACAGGCGAGCATGTTGAGGATAGACTCGTAACCCTAACCATCGTAACTCACTCGTCTTTCAAAACACCTGCAACATGAAAGGTTGCAGCCACGAATGGTCAATACATTTGGAATTGTATTGGCAAGATGACACTATAGTGGACTCAAATGGCGACCTAACACTTAAGTGTACATTTGGCTGGTAGAGCTCAGGCATATTTGCATAAAGCCAATTTTTCCCTATCGTTTATCAAAACATTTTCTTTCGATCTAATAATTAGTAACATTGGTAAATCCCCAATGCACCAATTAACAGTAACATTGGTAAGCCCCAATGTACCTTCCTACCCTTGTTCACCCACCAGTTTTTATTTAAGAAATTGGGATGAGGAGATCTTCGAACAAGACTTGTCAGTTCGCTCAAGTTGTCCATAACCGGGGACACGGCTAAGTACTTAGATTTTTCACTCTCGAGAGGTTGTACACCTTTACCCACATGGCCAGGTCAATCCTTCTACCTCGATGCACATTTTGCTAAAGGACAGGTGTAGACCGTGGCCGAGACCTTCTGTGTGTAATCACCCGAACCATTCCCTAAGGGCCACACCCCCACCTACAGTATCCCTCTACCACCACCTGGCCCCTAGGATCCGGGTTCATACAACATACTTTGTCAAGCCAGAGCCATAGTAGCATGTGGTTGTACGTGAAGCTAATGAGCAAGGTTTGTCTACAATCTCTTTAAGCCTGGGTGACTTTCCGCAAGTGTGCACTAGCACCAGGGTCTTGCCCCCTGATACAGCCACCCTCTCCATAACTCCACCATTCACCCAGGTAATTCATTAAACTTAGTTGTTTTTCCTTAACCTCTAACAAAACATTTTCCATGGCATAGCAGGTAACAACTAAATTTAATGGCGGCTAAGGGAGTCTAGGAGTGGTGTAGCTAAACTACTAGGATTTAATAGCAAGCAAAAAGCATAAACCCTAGACATGTCTACTATAAAAACACTACTGTGCAAGAATTAAAACTGGGACTTTTGGTGTGTGTCACTTGCCTTTTTGGTAGTCGAGGAGTGTTCTCTTTTCTTTCAACAAAACACGTCGCTCTCCATACGAACTATAAGATACAAAAATAGCACGACATAAACACATCATTCATAGCAACATAATCAAACAAGACAACAATCGGAAATCGCTCTATGGTACTAAGGTGTGGCATGAGGTTTGGATTGCAAGATATGGTTTGATAGATTGGAAAGGTCATGTACTTTGGAAGAAAAAGATTATCCAAGTCAAGTTCTTAGGAGGAAAAGATTGACAAGGGTTTATGGTCAAGCGTTGTTTTGCTACACCGGAATGAATAATTGACATGATCCATGTGATAGAATCACATGAGTCTCAGATGGCGTAAGGAAACAACACTCACCAATGACACAAAGAAAAAGATTAGTTAGAAACTAGTGATATGAAAATTTACTCAAATAACTCAATTGTTATTCGAATAATATGGACTAAGATAATATGTTGTGGAGAGATGTGATCATGTAACATGATGAATGTGTCTAAATGATTTGCATAGTGGAAGAACTATATTGCGGATCATAGAAATACCACGAAAACAAAGTGTGCGAATCCGATATGCAAAATGTCCAGAATGATCTAGGCATTTTACTGATTCCAACGGTATAAAGTTTGTCGAAAACCGACATGTAGAACTCAAGGTATGAATTTTACAATACGAGGTTAGAATTCTAGTGGTGTCCGAAAAGTTGTCCGAACAAGTTTCTCGAATGGAAAAACATTCTACATAAAAGTTGTAGAGAATCGTATTACAAAATCAACGCAAAAACTAACATCTAAAACGGAGCTCTAAATCTAAAGATTTGGAATTTTGAAGTTTCTGCACATGGATTAGCTAGCACATTGCGCAACTGATCGATCAGTTATTTGGACTAACATAGGCCCTGAGATTTAGATCTAACAGCTTGCAATGGATCTGCTAAAATCCTAACTATACTGAGCAGTGGCTTACAGTTGTAGGACGTGGTCCATGCGGGGAAGAAGAAGTTGGCGAGTCGGGCGTTCAAATCGCCGTCGATGCAGGGATCCCGCGGCCAGAGGAAGTAGACGATGAGCCTCAGAGTGACTCGGTGAAGATGATGGTGTCGGCAATGAATACTTTGCACTTCCTGGTGCGTCGAGGATGATTCGCCGGAGTCGGTGCGGTCGACGGCCTGCTTCAGTTGAGGACGGGCCCGTCGCTCCGGTTACGAAAAGAAATCGAGAAAAATAGTCAGTGAGATGTGCCAGAATAAGGGGAGTTGAGGGAAACCAGAAACGAGCTGCGCGATCATACGGTGACGAAGAAATCATCCACGCACGGTGGCAGTGCTATGAAACTTCGGCGGCAAAATTCGTGGCAGACTGGCGACGCTGAGAGGCGAAACAAGAGGGGAAATGGAGAGGGACTCGTGGGGCATTTACAGGAACAAACGGCGGAGGATTTGATGGTCGAAAACACCGGGAATCAAATCGGAAAGGTCACCGTGGTCATGGCCGTGAGGGGCACCGAGATTAAAGACGTGGCTGGCGTGCTTAAGGACGTGGCTCGCGTCACGGGTGATACATGGCTCCTCACGAAAAGGTTTGAGAACGAAAATGATGGAGAACAATAAGGGACACACGGTGCTCCCCTTGGTTTGCAATGAGAAGGGCTGATGAGAGAGATCTGGGGGTGTATGCCGACGGGCGGCATTCGGGGCACCGTTTTTGTTTGAGCAATTAAGTCAATAAAGTGCGGAAATAATTCCCTGAATTGAATCTACATTTAATTTGGAGCAAATTTCGTGTTGGAGTTGAATGCAAAAACTCGCTAGAAATTAGGGAAGGGAGGGTGAAAGGTTGACTGCCATAGTTGGTGTGTTTGCCTCCTGCAACGTGAGGAGGAAGGAGACGACCAAGTTCGCTCGGTCCTTTCTTGGGCCAGGAAAGAAATGAGGCCCAAGGGTAAATAAGGTGAAGTAATAAGAAAAAAAATAGAAGGCAGCACTGGGTGGGCTGATTTGGTTAGTAGGCTCACTTGGGTCGGCTCACTTTTTATTTTTTTATTTTTTTTTACCTGATTTCTTTCATAACTTTTATTTCGGGTCTTCAAATTGATCCAAATAAATTCTGAGATTTTTGTAATACTTAAAATAAAAGTTTAGGACATCAAATAATACTTTATTGTCCAACGAAGCAAAAATATTAAATGGTTTATGCACTTTGGCCTATATGGCTACTTGGGCAATATTTTGCAAGTAGAACTTCTAAGATTTTATTTTCGCAAATAAAAAAAATACATTAAGGATTTAAAACTTTGAAAATGAATATATGTTTGATTTGAAAATACTTTGAAACTAAAGTCTTTTAATGCACCATTTTGTAAATTAATTTTAATAACTTTAAGAAGTTTTAATTCCTTGTGAGATTTCAAACAAGATAATCAAATAAGCATCAATTTTATTTTTATTTGACATTCCAAAATTCGGAAAATTTTGGGATGTGACAGTAGTCAAAGGGAAAACTGAGTACAGATAAAATTTCTTTATAAGGCCCGAGGTTATAACTGAGTACACCAAACGTCCCAGGGTTACTCATGTCGCGGTGCATGCTGCAGCCGTGCATAGCGGATGCGTGTTGCGGTACACGCCACCTTCGTCTTTATAGAGCCCCTCTTTCTCTCCCTTGACGCACGTTCTCACTGCAACCGCCTCTCCTGTCCCATCATCTTCTCCACAACCAAAGAAAAAACCCCGAAGAAAACCGCCGGCAATGGAGAAGAATGAGATGCCCATTGTCGGCGCATCGGCCGCCGCCCCCGTCCAGGCCCCTGTCGCTGCTTCCAACGTAGCAGCCGGCGCATCAGCCACCGGCGCATCGGCCGCCGCCACCGTCCAGGCCCCCGTCGCTTGGGGCCCGTACGAACCAGTGTCGTACGTCGCGCCGGAGAACCCCTACGACACCAACATCGTCGATGACGAGCCGGAGGTAACCCTTTGTTCCCTTGTTCTTATCCCATTTCAATCCTTTTTTGTTAGATCTAGCGTTATTAGGGTTCGTCTGTTCCTAGTTCAATCCATTTGTGTTAGATCTTGCGTTATTAGGGTTCGTCTGTTCCTAGTTCAATCCTTTTGTGTTAGATCTTGCGTTATTAGTGTTTGTGATTTGCTTTTGTTTAAGATTTGTGCCGATGATGATGAATATTTGGGCACAAATTGATTCAGGGTTTGGTCAGTAAACAATTGGTGTGTACAAATTTGTTGTGCATGATCTTTGGTTTACTGACTCAAATCCTGGATATAAGTGTGTCCAATGTAACTGAGGCTACCTCTTTTTTTCGAGCCCATATTATCATGCATGATCTTTTGTTCACTCTCTGTTCCATCATCATTGCAATTGACTCCGTGTTTTTTGCACGATCTTTGGTGCTACGTGACAGGTGCAGAGCAGCAACGTCGACAGCGACAACGAGTCCTTTGATACGTCTCAAACGTATCTATAATTTCTTATGTTCCATGCTACTTTTATTACAATACTTGAATGTTTTATACATACTTTACAACATTATTATACATTTTCCGGCACTAACCTATTAACAAGATGCCTAAGTGCCGCTGTTTTTGGTTTTGGAAATCCTAGTAAGGAAATATTCTTAATTGGACGAAATCAACGCTGGGCCTATTTTTACAAGCCCAGAAGATCGAAAGGGAGACGAAGTGGGGCCACGAGGCGCCGACACGCCGCGGCGCGGCCCGGGCCCCGGCCGCGCGGCCTATGTGGGCCCTCGTGACGCCCCGACCTACCCTTCCGCCTACAAATAGCCTTTTGCGAAACCCCCGTACCGAGAGCCACGATACGGAAAACATTCGAGAGGCCGCCGCCGCCAATCCCATCTCGGGATTCGGAGATCGCCTCCGGCACTGCCGGAGAGGGGAATCATCACCGGAGGGCTCTACATCATCATGCACGCCTCCGGATTGATGCGTGAGTAGTTCATCCTTGGACTATGGGTCCATAGCAGTAGCTAGATGGTTGTCTTCTCCGCTTGTGCTATCATTGTTTAGATCTTGTGAGCTTCCTAACATGATCAAGATCATCTATTTGTAATGCTACATGTTGTGTTTGGCGGGATCCGATGAATATAGAATATTATGTTAAGTTGATTATCAATCTATCATATATGTGTTGTTTATGTTCTTGCATGCTCTCCGTTGCTAGTAGAGGCTGGCCAAGTTGATACTTGTAACTCCAAGAGGGAGTAATTATGCTCGATAGTGGGTTCATGCCTCCATTGAATCTGGGACAGTGACAGAAAGTTCTAAGGTTGTGGATGTGCTGTTGCTACTAGGGATAAAACATTGATGCTTTGTCTAAGGATATTTGTGTTGATTACATTACGCGCCATACTTAATGCAATTATCTGTTGTTTACAACTTAATACTGGAAGGGGTTCGGATGATAACCTGAAGGTGGATTATTTAGGCATAGATGCATGCTGGATAGCGGTCTATGTACTTTGTCGTAATGCCCTGATTAAATCACATAGTAATCATCGTTGATATGTATTGAATCTTTATTTGTCAATTGCCCGCCTGTAATTTGTTCACCCAACATGTTAGTTATCTTATTGGAGAGACACCACTAGTGAACTGTGGACCCCGGTCCATTCTTTTACATCTGAATACATTCTACTACTTTTACTGTTCTTTGCAAACAAACACCATCTTCCACTCGATACACTTAATCCTTTGTTTTCAGCAAGCCGGTGAGATTGACAACCTCACTGTTACGTTGGGGCAAAGTACTTTGATTGTGTTGTGCAGTTCCACGGCGCCGGTTTCACGGTGTTGCGCCGCACTACACTCCTCCACCAACAACCTTCACGTGCTTCTTGGCTCCTACTGGTTCGATAACCTTGGTTTCATACTGAGGGAAAACTGTGCGCATCATACCTTCCTCTTGGGGTTCCCAACGGACGTGTACATCTACGCGCATCAAGCTAAATTTCTCGCGCGTTGCCGGGGAGATCAAGACACGCTGCAAGGGGAGTCTCCACTTCCTATCTCTTTACTTTGTTTTTGTCTTGCTTTACTTTACTTTATTTACTGTCTTGTTTGCTTCATATTAAAAACACAAAAAAATTAGTTACATTATTTACTGTTTTATTTACTAGCTCTATATCAAAACACAAAAAAATTAGTTACTTGTCTTTGCTTTATTTGCCTAGTTTACTTTTTGTTTACTTCATCATGTTTCCTCCTAAGTTTACTCTGGAAAAGATACCAGTAGGACGAGGGTGTATCATTGGAAGAGATAATAAAGAAGAATTTTTCACCCATGTTAGTATGGATGAAGATTTTGAAGATATACCATTATTAAAAACTGCTCCTACTTATGAAAGTGCTTCTGCCTGTTTAATACACATGTTGGAAACTAGATTTGTTAATCTCAATCCCATAATACAACATATGTTTCTTACACTTTCGGATATGGAGATGGGAGAAAAGAGAAATTTTGTTTTAAAAGTCCTTGTTAGAGAATTTGAGGATATAGTTAAAGAAGCTAGAAAAGTTTTTATTAAGCATAAGAGGCTTGGTTTCTTTCCTAATTTTAAACAAATACTTGAAAATATGGATATGGATAGAATTAAGTATACTAATAATGTTAATGATGGTAGGGAAATTAAAGCGCCAATACCTAGTAAGCTCCTAGGGATGCATGAAGCTTTGGAAAATAACTATGCTTGGCTTGTTCCTGAAAATTTGTTTGATGAGAATAGTAAGACTAGGAGCAATGAGAGAGGAGTTACTTACATAGATAAGATAACATGCATTTTTGAGAAAACTCCCAACTCCCAAGGTAATAATATTGATGCATCATCTCTTGATGTTACTTGATTTGCACTTTCTGCGCCTAGCTGAAAGGCGTTAAAGAAAAGCAATTCTTGGGAGATAACCCATGTTTTATTTTATTTACTGTATTGTTGAGTCTTGGAAGTTGTTTACTACTGTAGCAACCTCTCCTTATCATGTTTTTGTGCCAAGTAAAGTTTCTATGTTAAAGTTGATGATAGATTTGGATCGCTGCGCAGAGCATTGCTGTCTGTCACGAATTCTCGCAGAGCTCTCTGTAAAAAAATCGAAAAAATCTGCAAATTTACGAGCGTGATCCTCAGATATGTATGCAACTTTCATTAGTTTTGAGTTTTTCCATTTGAGCAAGTTAAGTGCCCCTTCCAGATTCATCTTTACGGACTGTTCTGTTTTTGACAGATTCTGCCTTTTATTTCGCATTGCCGCTTTTGCTATGTAGAATGAGTTTCTTTGTTCCATTAACTTTCAGAAGCTTTGTGCAATGTCCAGAAGTGTTAAGAATGATTGTGTAACCTCTGAATATGTGAATTTTTGGTTATGCACTAACTCTCTAATGAGTTTGCTTGAAGTTTGTGTGAAGGAAGTTTTCAAGGGTCAAGAGAAGAGGATGATATACTATGATCAAGAAGAGTGAAAGGTCTAAGCTTGGGGATGCCCCGGTGGTTCATCCCTGCATATTTTAAGAAGACTCAAGCATCTAAGCTTGGGGATGCCCAAGGCATCCCCTTCTTCATCGACAACATTATCAGGTCACTTCTAGTGAAACTATATTTTTATTCCATCACATCTTATGTTCTTTACTTGGAGCATCGGTTTGCTTTTATTTTTGTTTTGTTTTGAATAAATTTGGATCCCACCATTCTTATATTGGAGATATTACGCTCCGCTTTTTCATATGGAACACTTGTGTTCTTAATTGTGCTTTAATGTTCATGGCGAAGGCTAAATTGCTTCGTTAAATTGCTATTTGGTTGGAATCGGAAAATGCTGCATATGGTTTGGCAACTTGGCAATTGTTTGAGCTCTCATAGATCATGTTTAAGCTCTTGCATCATGTAGTTTAATCTATTAATGAAGAACTACCGTAGAGCTTGTTTAATTTGGTTTGCATGATTGGTCTCTCTAAGTCTAGATATTTTCGGGTAAAGTGTTTGAACAACAAGGAAGACATGTAGAGCCTTATAATGCTTGCAATATGTTCTTGTGTAAGTTTTGCTGTACCTGTTCATACTTGTGTTTGCTTCAAACAACCTTGCTAGCCCAAACCTTGTACTCAGAGGAAATGCTTCTCGTGCATCCAAACACCTTGAGCCAAAATCCATGCCATTTGTGTCCACCATATCTACCTACTATGTGGTATTTTTCTGCCATTCCAAAGTAAATTACTTGAGTGCTACCTTTAAAATTTCATTCCTTTACCTTTGCAATATATAGCTCATGGGACAAATAGCTTAAAAACTATTGTGGTGATGAATATGTAGTTATGTGTCTTAGTTCTTATAAGTTCCTTGTTGAGCGGTAACCATGTTTCTGGGGACGCCATCAACTTTACCTTTGTTGGATATCATGTGAGATGCTATGCATGTTCGTCTTGTCTGAAGTAAGTGCGATTTCATGATCAAATGGTTTGAGTATGCATATGTTAGAGAAGAACATTGGGCCGCTAACTAAAGCCATGTATCATGGTGGAAGTTTCAGTTTGGACATACAACCTCAATCTCTTATGAGAATATTAACTGTTGTTGAATGCTTAAGCATTAAAAGAGGAGTCCATTATCTGTTGTCTATGTTGTCCCGGTATGGATGTCTAAGTTGAGAATAATCAAAAGCGAGAAATCCAATGCGTGCTTTCTCCTTAGACACTTGTACATGCGGCATAGAGGTACCCCTTTGTGACACTTGGTTGAAACATATGTTATGCGATGATAATCCGTGTCTTCCGAGCTAAGTAGGACAAGGTGCGAGCACTATTAGTACTCTATGCATGAGACATGCAACTTGTAGGAAGTATTATGCATAGCACATATGAATTATTACTACCGTTGACAAAATTGTTTCTATGTTTTCAAAATAAAAGCTCTAGCACAAAAATAGTAATCCATGCTTCCTCTGCGAAGGGCCATTCTTTTACTTTATTGTTGAGTCAGTTTACCCACTTCTTTCTATCTTAGAAGCAAACACTTGTGTTAACTGTGTGCATTGATTTTACATGTTTACTTATTGCACTGTTATATTACTCTATGTTGACAAATATCCATGAGATATACATGTTACAAGTTGAAAGCAATTGCTGAAACTTAATCATCCTTTGTGTTGCTTCAATGCATTCTACTTAGAATTTATTGCTTATGAGTTAGCTCTTATGCAAGTCTTATTGATACTTGTCTTGAAAGTATTATTCATGAATTTTTGCTATATGATTCATTTGTTTAGTCATTATCTTTGTTAGCAATCTTTTGTTCAGATCACTCCATTCATCTCATATGCTTTATAATAATGTTGATCAAGATTATGTTGGTAGCATGTCACTTCAGAAATTATTTGTGTTATCGTTTACCTACTCGAGGACGAGTAGGAACTAAGCTTGATGCTTGATACGTCTCAAACGTATCTATAATTTCATATGTTCCATGCTACTTTTATTACAATACTTGAATGTTTTATACATACTTTACAGCATTATTATACATTTTCCGGCACTAACCTATTAACAAGATGCCGAAGTGCCGTTCTGTTTTTCTGCTGTTTTTGGTTTCAGAAATCCTAGTAAGGAAATATTCTCGGAATTGGACGAAATCAACGCCCAGGGCCTATTTTTACACGAAGCTTCGGAAGACCGAAAGGGAGACGAAGTGGGGCCACGAGGCGCCGACACGGGCGGCGCGGCCGGGCCCCGGCCGCGCGGTCCTGTTGTGTGGGGCCTCGTGACGCCCCGACCTACCCTTCGCCTACAAATAGCCTTCGTCGAAACCCCTGTACAGAGCCACGATACGAAACCATCGAGAGGCCGCCGCCGCCAATCCCATCTCGGGGATTCAGGAGATCGCCTCCGGCACCCTGCCGAGAGGGGAATCATCACCGGAGGGGCTCTACATCATCATGCCCGCCTCCGGATTGATGCGTGAGTAGTTCATCCTTGGACTATGGGTCCATAGCAGTAGCTAGATGGTTGTCTTCTCCGCTTGTGCTATCATTGTTTAGATCTTGTGAGCTGCCTAACATGATCAAGATCATCTATTTGTAATTCTACATGTTGTGTTTGGCGGGATCCGATGAATATAGAATATTATGTTAAGTTGATTATCAATCTATCATATATGTGTTGTTTATGTTCTTGCATGCTCTCCGTTGCTAGTAGAGGCTCTGGCCAAGTTGATACTTGTAACTCCAAGAGGGAGTAATTATGCTCGATAGTGGGTTCATGCCTCCATTGAATCTGGGACAGTGACAGAAAGTTCTAAGGTTGTGGATGTGCTGTTGCTACTAGGGATAAAACATTGATGCTTTGTCTAAGGATATTTGTGTTGATTACATTACGCGCCATACTTAATGCAATTATCTGTTGTTTACAACTTAATACTGGAAGGGGTTCGGATGATAACCTGAAGGTGGATTATTTAGGCATAGATGCATGCTAGATAGCGGTCTATGTACTTTGTCGTAATGCCCTGATTAAATCACATAGTAATCATCGTTGATATGTATTGAATCTTTATTTGTCAATTGCCCGCCTGTAATTTGTTCACCCAGCATGTTAGTTATCTTATTGGAGAGACACCACTAGTGAACTGTGGACCCCGGTCCATTCTTTTACATCTGAATACATTCTACTGCTTTTACTGTTCTTTGCAAACAAACACCATCTTCCACTCGATATGCTTAATCCTTTGTTTTCAGCAAGCCGGTGAGATTGACAACCTCACTGTTACGTTGGGGCAAAGTACTTTGATTGTGTTGTGCAGGTTCCACGTTGGCGCCGGTTTCACTGGTGTTGCGCCGCACTACACTCCTCCACCAACAACCTTCATGTGCTTCTTGGCTCCTACTGGTTCGATAACCTTGGTTTCATACTGAGGGAAACTTGCTGCTGTGCGCATCATACCTTCCTCTTGGGGTTCCCAACGGACGTGTACATCTACGCGCATCATCCTTCCACACCAAGACTCGTCACGTCCTCAGGAGGTTGCAGTCCGGCCATTACGATGGCCACTTTGCTCGAGGCGTTTACATATGCCCCTTCTGCAACAGGAAGCTCCGCGCCACCGACTTCAACTGCCTGGTGAACCATGCTGAATCCATTGGCAGATGCGGCGCTAGAGTTGGAACGACCGTGAACGTGCATGCGTTCATGGCCCAACACAAAGCACTTGGGATTCACCTGCGCAACCTCCAAGCGAGTCACAGGCGCTACCTGGAGGCGTTGAACGTGCCTACTGCACTCTCTGTATGTGACTGCTCTATCTATAGAGCAGCTTAAATTCATGTAAAATGTAGCTTATGTTGTATCTATCGGTACTACTATTGGATCTGTCGTGAATATATCTATGCTACGTTGGCTGTATGCAGCTTATCCTATATTTTCTCTGGATTTGTGCCCTAGATTTCCTACCTAATTGGGTAAAAACGAAGGCATAAAGAAATGAATGGCGTTAAAAAACAGAAGGAGAAGCTGCTCTAGATTTGCTACCAATTTGGGCTATCAAATATGAATGAGATCGAGCGAGAGAGAGGAAAAAGGTACATTGAAAACTGCTAACTGGGCGAAAGGGACAGAAACCACTCGTGCCCACGTCCCGGACACACACGGCTCCACACGCTACAGCCCCACACGCTACGACCACACAAACACGGTCTCGTCCTGTCCACGCGGTCCCTTCCTACCAACACCATACGACGCGGCCCCACTCGTCAGCACGGAACGGTCAACTTAACGGGATTCCTTCCGTCCGAGCTCCTTCTGCGGGTTTCAGACAAGGGCTTGGGGAAAACTAAGGAAAAACTAAAGAGCTGGGGAAAACTTAGTACAACTAAGGACCTGAGGGCACGAAAATAGAAAGCCCTGTATAAAATCAAGGAAAATTCCAAATAATTTAATTTCAAAACTCAATATTTCCAAAAAGAGAAATATTCTATTATTATTGACCTTTCCCAATTAAAGTTGATATTTTCCAAAGGAAAATTTTATTAATCCTAAACCTTTTTCTTTTACAAGAAAATAGAATAAAAGGATTATAAATTACTGACAAAGGCTTAAATACTCCAATTAAATCTAAACCATTTAAATTTAATAAGTACTTCGGGGAAAGGGATTCAAATAAAATAATAAACCCATTCATGCATCATTTGGATTTTATAACATTGTCCTTACCGGACAATGATGCTTATTTATAGAACCCGAGGTCCAGGTTCCATCCAAACCTTCCAACTGCATTATCTCGCAGTCACCAGGCAAGTTCACTCTTGCTCATGCCATCTCGATTATTTTCTATCAATTTACTCGCAAAGCTATATACTTATCATTCCTGCATTGAAAATAAAATGTTACTTTTCCAATTATGAATATGACTATGTGGTTGGTAATGGAACCATGGTATGTGTTGATGGTGGAGGTTCCATTGCAAGGGTTCTATTCATCTAGGACTAATCACCAATGCCGTCTAGTGATTCTAGCGTCGTACATTTCGCGTTAACCATGAGATCTATAATGGCTCTGGGGAAGTCAGTTGTATCTTTTCCCTCTCGCATATCAACGGACTAGTGATAAGGGTTGCATGTATCAGTCTATCCATTGGTAAAGGTGAGGACGGTGGTCAGGAACAGTCTACCAATCGATATAGGAGAGGGCAGACTTATTAAAGGTCTATGATGGATTGTAAGGGTTGTCTGGGTTAGTCTATCTATAGTGTATAGGACAGGGCATAAGAATTGTTCGGAACAGTCTACCTTAATGGTATAGGTGAGAACAAATGCCTGGGTCAGTCTACCTATAGATAAAGGACAGGACATACTTACAGAAGGGTGGGTTTGCGGGGTCTCGGAGAAGGCAGTGATTGGCTTGGTTCTTATGCTGGGCCTCACACCAAGGAAGTGTGGCGGGAAAGTACGCCCGGTTGGCAACAAGGATAAGTTCTGTTATTCGAACAGTAACACACCTCTGGAGAGTGTATCAAATTATGGCTTGTCACTCCTAGTTCCGGGAAGGGAACTACGAACACGGCAGGAAAGGAACTCCGTTAAGTTCTAGTCAACCTGTGAAGACTGGCGGACATAGTTTTCATAATAAAATAAAACTTTTGAAGAAATTTTTTCGAAACATGCATTGACCTGAGATTTTCTGATCAATGGTCGTAGCTAGTGCATCAACACCTTTTCTCTTTTTAACTTGTTGAGTACCTCTGTACTCACTTTCTTTCGACACCCTTTCTAGACCGTGACAATGAAGAGGAGGCCTGCGGAGCACCAGAATGGGACTACGAGTTGGTCTACGAAGAGCCCGACCTATCAGGAGGAGTAGAAGGTGTGGACTATGGGATAGTCTACGGAGTTGACAACACCAAAGCGGAGGAGTAGAGTCTCACCTTAGATATATCAGAGCCGAGCAGCATAGTGGCATACTTATATAAGTTGCTGAGCTTGTTATGTTTCTTAAGTTAAGTTGTAAGAGTACTTTAGTATTATCGTAGGGTGTTCTCATCGGACCTGTGAGAATACCAACTTGTTAAGACCATGTTTGTAATATAATCTGGAGTGTTATGACCTGCAATGTTTCTGTTGTACCACTTTGATGGATGTGATATTTGTGAAGAAGCCCCTTCATGAAGATCATATCAACGACTTGTATAGTACAACATGCAGTGGTATGCTGGGTCACCGCAGAGGGCCAGCTGTGCTGGGCTGGATCGGGCCACAGGGGAAAAGGCTACGGGAAGAGAGGGAGAGATGAGCTAGAGAGAGGAGGTGGGCTGCCAAGGTAGAGAGAGGCCCAAGGTTAGCTGTTAGGGTTTTAAATTCCTTTTCCCTTTATTTATTTGAAATCTGGTTTGAAACAAGATTCAAAATCAACTTTGATTTCAAACAGAGATGAGAGGCAGCGAAAACAAAATAGTTAAAATAATAAAAAAAAATTTAGGGTTTTGTAAGAAGAAAAGAGATGACAAGGGAGGATTTAATATAAAACCCATATGAGAGGGGGGAAACACAAAATAGTTTAGCTTTATAAAATAATTTTATTTAGTAAAAACATGGATGATATGATGCATATGCCATGATGATGCACAAAAGATAAAGAACAAACAAATCTATTAGGGGTACTACCCTAGGCCTTTACAATCGACACCACTAACAAGGAACCTTGCCCCGAGGTTCCACCTCAAGGTACGGGGGAGAGAGGTGAACTATCGGGTCTTCACGCGACGTGTCGATCTCCTCGACACCACTAACAAGAATTCTTGCTCCATGCTGATCGGGCGACACCACTAACAAGAAGTCGTTGTTCCGCTGTCGATGATGCGCTTTCGTCGGGACCTCCGAAGATCGGACCTATTAGGATAAAGGCAAAGATCGTCCAACCCGCGTGGAAACCTAAGACTCAGAAAACTCAGATAAGAGAGAAGACTCAAAACTCTCAAAGGTAAGAGGATAAAGAATGGGGATAAGGAGAAAAATCAAAGCTAATCAGAGCTATCCAACGATGTTTCAGAAAATAAGTTTTGGCACTAGACACAACAATGTCCGTTGGAAATGTTATCCTACAGGCAAAGAGGACTAGTGGGGTATCGTCAACCTGAGCTCTGATACCAACTTGTGACGCCCCGGAACCGGTACCATGAGGATTACAGCAATTCTGCCAAAATCCGCACAATATCGATTCAGAGACGCCCTCCGACACGACGTGCGTGACAAATCACACACGTTATGCCAGAGGAATTACCACGAGCAGTAACATTACAACATGATTACACTAGAGCCCACAAGAAACATATATTACAACAACGTCTCCAACGAGTCAAGATACAAATATACAATACAAAGATCCAAATCATACAGAAGATCAAATACGTCCGAGTACGGACAAGCTACAAATTGGACTAAGAGTCCTGAAGAAAAACAATGGCGTCCATAACCCTGCCCAGGACAAGCCGGAGGGTAACCTTGCTAATGTCGCCTTCATCGAATATGTCTTCATACCTGCCCAGTTATGTCCCAAAGCAGCAATAAGTACGGGTTCGTACTTAACAAGACTTCAAGACGTATAAGCATTCGTCAACCAGTCATCCTTTGTACTTGAGGCACGCAGGGGACTTAGAGGACGCAAGAGGAACATCATAGGCAATATGGTGGGGTTAAGCGGCAGCGCGCAAGCACTAAAAACCTATAGAGACACTCTACAACATTTGTCTATCAGAGAACGTGAGAGAGCGCATAAACTATCAGTTTTGTACTCTTCAAACATAACCCAACCCATGTGTTCCCCCTTTCGCAAAGGAAGTACTTGCAAAGGCACTCACACTGTTGACAAGTTTTATTAGGTATCAGTTCTAGTAATGCTAAATTACTAAGCAAGTTATTAACAACAACAAAAAGATGTAAGTTGTTCTATGATCGAGTTAAACAGCTCCAAGTCGTCCATAACCGCGGACACGACTTATCGATAAGATTTACATCCTGCAGGGGTTGCCCAAATGTAACCATACGCATGCTCGAACCCACTTACTACAGGTGGAGTCTCACAACAAGACCGTTCCCAATGCAAGAGAAAATTTAATGGGAGCCACCCAACTAAGCTACCCGTGACGAAGTTCGGCCGTACTCCGATACGGACCCAGAGGTTGCGATGGCATCCAAGGCGGGCACTAACGACCGGCCAAGGATAAGTCGGCATGCAATATGAGTACAATACAGAATATAAACACCCGAAGGCAATAGGAAGTAAATCGTGCATATGAGCAAATAAAATCAAGGTTGTGGCTCCCAATAAACAAACTCGAGGAAAGGTAGTGGGTGATGGGGGTCCCACTCCCCCACGTACGGGTAGAGCGCTCAATCTCGGAACATATAACAAGAACTCGGGTCAAAGGGGACATTAGCGAGACAAAGATCCGATGCTTTCGCAAAGGGGCTCACAGATGCCTCTACTTACAATTTTAGTTGTTAACTTTAAGTAAAGCATGAGTATCTCCAACAAATATATCCATAAACCATGTGTCATGATTCCCCAACAGATAACCCAATAAGATAGCGATGGCGAAACAAGATATAACGGCACTAGCATGCACTACGACTCGCAAGGCAGACCCGATAACCAAACAACAGTTGTAGGAGGGTGGTGGAGGCAATATGGGCTGCTTGAGGTAACAAGTGGATAGGACACATGACAAGAACGCAACTCAAGGCTAGCATAAGAGAGAAGGCAAAATAAAATAGGTGAGCGACTCCTGCAGAGACAAGAGTTCAGGAAATGCTTGCCTGTGAAAGCTTGCCGAGGAACATCTGGAGAACTCGTCGTATCTCACCGCACCACTTCGTGATCCTATCCGGGAAGAAGCAAAGCGCTACAACAACCAACGGATGCACATCTTACTACTACGGCAAAAGAATCGACATGATCAAGATATGATATGCATGTCATGGCAACGATGATGCGATGCAACTTATCCAAATTAATCGGAATTCTGATAATTAATTATTAGGATCAATTTATTTATCGACCCCACATATTAAATGTTGATTAGCATGGCAAAGACATGGCATATGTGCTACACAAATTTAAATGGAACCGAGATGAAATACCGCACAATTCCATATTTAATTATTAGGTGAATCACTATTTACCCAAACCCACAAGATATGCAATGCGACGCGACATGATATGATTGGATACACAAGGTTCGTGCACATTTACAAAGTAGGGTTTATGATCGGATTCTCACGTTTCAGGTTCGAGAGGGGTTGCCGGGTTTGGGTTCAGAGAGGAAGAAGATGAAGCCGGGTCTTGCCCTTTGTATCCATGTCGGAGTATCCAGGTGTTTCGTCATTCATCGGCACAACGGGTCAAGGCTGTACACGGATAAAATAGGTAGTTGTTGGTCAGTGAAAATATGTGTGCGATTCAGGATACCACGTCCTGTCAGCCATATGATCGAACATCAAACAGGCGTGCACCTACGAAGCTGTTACTGGCGTGCACAAGCATGAAGGGGAGGCAGGGCTCAAGTAGAAGTTGTCCTGGACAACAAAGGATCTTTCAACGATGGTGCGGCTGCACTTGGAGGTCATCAGACGCTCACGAATACGAATACATGGACCAGCAGCTCCCAAGCTACTATGGAGGGGCGCGGTCGCGCGCGATGCAGGCGACCAGGAGGAGGTCAAGGCCAGCGTCGAGGAAGAACTCGAGCAGGACATGGGAAATAGGGCGGCCGTTTGTCGGAGACGGCGAATGACGACGTAGAGTGGCCGGAGACGGGGCCGACGACCTTGAGTCCAGAGGCGAGGAGGAGGCTCCACGCGGAGCCCAGGGGAGGTCGCAGAGGGCGCGAGGCGGTGGCGTACTGGGAGGACTCAAGCAGGTGGCGGGGAGGGAGACCGAGGCAGGGGACCGCACGGAGGAGGAAGCAGGGAGGTGGCGGCGTCACGTAGGGGAAGCAGAGCACGGTAGGCAGCGGCGACGTATGGCGGTGCAGGCAGTCGCGGCGACTTGGCGACGGTGGCAGGGAAGCAGGAGAGGCGCCGGAGCATCACCGACGGCGACCATCTGCGAATGAAGGAGGCCATCACCGTCGGGGAGGGGGGGGGAGAACCAGAGGGAAAGGAAAAGCGCAAAGGGGCTAGGGAGATGCTCCTTCTCACCTGGATCGCGAGGATGTACTCGGGGAGGGAGGACGACGGAGGCAGTCAGAACCATCACCGAAGTATGGCGGCCAGCAAGAATAAACTTGCCCGTGGCATCGATTTAGGGCGCCCCGTCTCGATTGGGGGCATCAGGAGGAAGAGGGTGACGTGGTCGTGCTCCCGGTGATCTCAGAACGGAGAGGGGTGGTCGGAATCGAGCGGGCGATGGAGGACTATGGTGCGGTGGTGCTCGGGGATGGGAAAAAAGCAAAGAGGAGGAGAGGGTGGCGGCGCGAGGAGGGAGGCGAGCTAGGGTTTCAAGGGCCGAAGATAAAGGAGGAGGGTAGTGGTTGAGTGATAACGCGTGAAGCACACGTCCGTTGGGAACCCCAAGTGGAAGGTGTGATGCGTATAGAAGCAAGTTTCCCTCAGTATGAAACCAAGGTTATCGAACCAGTAGGAGTCAAGGACCACGTGAAGGTTGTTGGTGGAGGAGTGTAGTGCGGCGCAACACCAGTGAATCCGGCGCCAACGTGGAACCTGTACAACACAATCAAGATACTTTGCCCCAACGTAACAGTGAGGTTGTCAATCTCACCGGCTTGCTGAAAACAAAGGATTAAACGTATGGTGTGGAGAATGATGTTTGTTTGCGAAGAACAACAGAGAACAATGATTGCGAGATTGTATTTCAGATGTAAAGAATGGACCGGGGTCCACAGTTCACTAGTGGTGTCTCTCCAATAAGATAAATAGCATGCTGGGTGAACAAATTACAGGTGGGCAATTGACAAATAAAGATTCAAAACATATCATGATGATCACTATGATATTTAATCAGGGCATTACGACAAAGAACATAGACCGCCATCCAGCATGCATCTATGCCTAAATAGTCCACCTTCAGGTTAGCATCCGCACCCCTTCCAGTATTAAGTTGCAAACAACAGACAATTGCATTAATTATGGTGCGTAATGTAATCAACACAAATATCCTTAGACAAAGCATCGATGTTTTATCCCTAGTAGCAACATCACATCCACAACCTTAGAACTTTCTGTCACTGTCCCAGATTCAATGGAGGCATGAACCCACTATCGAGCATAAATACCCCCTCTTGGAGTTGCAAGTATCAACTTGGCCAGAGCCTCTACTAGCAACGGAGAGCATGCAAGAACATAAACAACACATATATGATAGATTGATAATCAACTTGACATAATATTCTATATTCATCGGATCCCACCAAACACAACATGTAGCATTACAAATAGATGATCTTGATCATGTTAGGCAGCTCACAAGATCTAAACATGATAGCACAAGAGGAGAAGACAACCATCTAGCTACTGCTATGGACCCATAGTCCAAGGATGAACTACTCATGCATCAATCCGGAGGCGGGCATGATGATGTAGAGCCCTCCGGTGATGATTCCCCTCTCCGGCAGGGTGCCGGAGGCGATCTCCTGAATCCCCCGAGTGGGATTGGCGGCGGCGGCGTCTCTGGAAGTATTTCCGTATCGTGGCTCTCGGTAATAGGGTTTCGCGACGGAGACTATAAGTAGGCGGAAGGGAGCGTTGGAGGGGCACAGGGGCCCCACACCATAGGCGGCGCGGGCCCCATGCGGCCGCGCCGCCCTATGGTGTCGGCCCCTCATGGCCCCACTTCGTATGCTCTTTGGTCTTCTGGAAGCTCCGTGGAAAAATAAGACCCTGGGCGTTGATTTCGTCCAATTCCGAGAATATTTCCTTTGTAGGATTTCTGAAACCAAAAACAGCAGAAAATAGCAACTGGCGCTTCGGCATCTTGTTAATAGGTTAGTGCCGGAAAATGCATAATAATGATGTAAAGTATGTATAAAACATATGAGTATTGTCATAAAAGTAGCATGGAACATAAGAAATTATAGATACGTTTGAGACGTATCATTGAGCGCGTGAGAGAGAGAGAGAGGGAGGACCATGGCATGGTGGGTGGTGATGTCGAGCGAGAGGGAGCACGCCTCCTGCATGTGAAAGAAGACGACTGAAGGGATACCCCTTCGGTGGAGAAAGGTGGGTCGAGCTGAGATAAGAAGAGGGCCAACTGAGCTGAGCTGGATCGGGCCTAAGGGGGAAAGGGCTGCGGGAAGAGAGGGAAAGATGAGCTGGAGAGAGGAGGTGTGCTGCCAGGGTAGAGAGAGGCCCAAGGTTAGTTGTTAGGGTTTTAAATTCCTTTTCCCTTTATTTATTTGAAATCTGATTCGAAACAAGATTCAAAATCAACTTTGATTTTAAACAGAGATGAGAGGGAGAGAAAATATAATAGTTAGAATAATAATTTTATTTTGTTTTAGGGTTTTGTAAGAAGAAAAGAGATGACAAGGTAGTATTTAATATAAAAAACCATATGATAGGGGGAAACACAAAATAGTTTGGCTTTATAAAATAATTTTATTTAGTAAAAACATGGATGATATGATGCATATGCCATGATGACGCACAAAAGAAAAATAACAAACAAATTACTAGGGATACTACCCTGGGCCGTTACACCGGTTTGCTGAACACAAAGGATTAGACGTATCGAATGGAAGGAGATGTTTGCAGAAAGTAAACAGAACAGGATTGCAGTTGAATTTATCAGTAAACGAAATAGGACCAGGGTCCACAGATCACTAGAGGTGTCTCTCCATAAATAAATAACATGTTGGGTGAACAAATTACAGCTGGGCAATTGACAAAGTATTGATCGATACATGACAAGATGATTACTATGATGATTTGGTATTGGGCATTACAACATAATACATAGACCGTAATCCAACTGCGTCTATGACTAATAATCCACCTTCAGGTTAGCGTCCACAGCCCTTCCAGTATAAAGTTGCAGCAACATACTATCGCCTTAAGCAATGTGTGTAAAGTAAACAATAGAATTACCCTTGGATAAAACATTGTTGGGTTATCCCTAGTAGCAACAACACATCTACAAGCTTAGAAGTTATAAAGTCACTCTCCCAGGAAACTAGAGGCATGAACCTACTATTGAGCATAAATACCCCCTCTTGGAGTCACAAGTGTCCATATACTGCTATGGACCCATAGTCCAGGGATGAACTACTCACGCATTGCTTTGGAGGGGGCATGGCGATGTAGATGCCTCCGACGATGATTTCCCCCTCCGGCAGGATGCTGGGAAGAGCTTCAGAACCCCCCGAGATGGGTTCGGCGATGGCGGCCGCGATGGAACTTTTCATGGATGGAGGCTCGGCCCGAGAAGATGTATAAATAGGCGAAGGATTCAGGTCGGTGGGGCGCCTGTGGGCCCCACACCTACCCTAGGCGCGAGCCAGCCCTAGGCCACGCCTAGGGGTGGTGTGCGCGCCCTGGTGTGCCTCTTCGTCCCCCCTCCGAACTTCATCTTTGTTTCGGTAAAATATTGACTTCTGCTTTTGTTTCGTCCAATTCCATGAATATTTCCTGTACAACTTTTCTGAAATACAAAAACAGCAGAAAATAGGGACGGCTGTGGCATCTTGTTAATAGGTTAGTGGAAATCATGTAAAAGTGCAACGAAGTGTAAGCAAAACACATATGAATTGGTGTAAAACAAGCATGGATCATCAAAAATTATAGATACGTTTGAGACGTATCAGGTACGATCGGATCCCGCCGTACCGATACTCGGTAAACTTACAATAAGTTTTCAAATGATTGATGTTTTCATCGTCGAAGCGGTACGGGCGCGTGGTACGGTCGGATCTGACCGTACCTATGGTCGCCGAACATACTGCCTGCATCGACGAAATCTTCAATTCTTCTGTTTCGTGGTCGCGGATGCGTTACGGGCGCGTGGTACGGTCTGGTATGACCGTACCGATGGTCACCAATGTTACTGGAACCTGCGAACATCAAAAATTTATGTGCAATCTCCACGTGCCTTTATGCATCAACATTACCTCGAAAATGCCTAAGGAAAAACAACAGCATATATATCAAGAATGTGCAACTGTTAGCATCGATAATCAAAAATTCATTGTTGATTAACTTCTTCTCCTCTTTTCCAAGGACCTCATGAACACTCTTTATTAGAAACGAAACAAAACAAACAAATAAAATTAAGCATTAAACTTGAATAAAAACTAGATATAATTTTTTATTGAACATGGGTTGCCTCCCATGAAGCGCTTCTAGTTAAGGTCAACTAGCTTGACCAAGATGGTGATCACTTAAAAGTTGGAATTGGAAGACGCACTCCAAAATAGTTAGCTTTCAAAGTAATGATCCCATAATCATTGGCCTTCTTCTTTCCAGGGAAGTGTACTAAAAATGGATCTTTCGATGGTAGTCCAATTCTCGCATTCCCTTCACGCAAATTGATTAGCGCTTTAATTGTTCTAAGAAATGGCCTTCCCCAGATTATGGGAGCTATAGGATCTTCAGGCATGTCCACAATAATAAGATCAATAAGGGAAGGACATCCTTTAATCTCTACTACAATATTATCTTTTATCTCTACAGCTTGTCTATATGTTGAATCAGCTAAGTGTTATAATGGCCCCATTCCTAACTTATCAAATAAAGTTTTAGGAATTGTGGAGACACTTGCACCAAGATCATAGAGTGCAGCCACCTCATTAGTTCCAAAATGGATTTTAATAGTGGGCTCAAATATATCATCAAGCTTAACTGGAAGTTTTTCAGCTAGCTTCTTGTACTGTTGCTCTAAATCACGGACTTTGCATGCTACCTCATGTATAAATTGACGGTACCTTTCATCATTACCTTCTTTGATTACGAGGTGTCTTGCCGTGACCGTCTTAATGAGATCTTCCACAAAATACTCAGGTGTTGGAGCATTGCTATAGTCTAGTTCTTCGAGTGCTTCTCCACTTCTTTCAGTCCTCATCATCTTGAGGTCTTCAACGCGGTTTGGTTCTTGTTTACTTGCAAATCTTGCAAGTATAATAGTTTGGCTTTCAGCTATCTTCCCCAGTTGTGTCTCAACGGTCTCCGTTCTCTCCTGTAAAGCTTGGACATCATTCTTGAGAGAAACGGTTTGGTTAGATAAATTACCAATCATAGTGACATGATTTTAAATAAGCTATGTAAGGGTACTATTTTGTTCAGCTTGAGCATGCACAAAATTCTAAAAGTACTTTCAACTGAAGTATTACCATTGCTTGCTCCATTACCGTTGGTGAAGTTATTATTAGGAACTCCTACATTATTATATTATATGGTCTAGGAAAATTAGAACCATAATTTTGACTTTTCCATGCATGGTTATAAGGATTTCTTGCTACAAAGTCTCTTTACTCAATTTTAGTATTTGTGATGGCATTAACTTGGGTAGTTTCTTTACCCTTTAGGATATGTAAAAGCTCATCTACCTTTGAACTGAGTTCTTCATTGTTACCTTTGGTGATTGTATTCACCTTTCTTAAGGAGGATCTGTCTACATGCCATTGGGCATGGTTGCTTTTCATATCATCAAGAAGCCTCCTTGCCAGCTCAACTAGCTTGCGCATGAATGTTCCTCCTGCTGCAGTATCAAGCATAGACTTTGACATTGGGTTAAGGAGATTATAAAAATAAATGTTGGATTAACCAATCCTCAATTCCATAACTTGGATAGTTCATGGTGACCTCCTTTATCCTTCCCCATGCAAGCGCTAGTGGCTCGCGGTCTTCTTGTCTAAAACTTGTAATATTAGAATGCAGTTGCATAGTCTTTGCTGGTGGGAAAAACTTAGTCATAAAGATATTAGTGCATTCCTCCCATGAAGTTATACTGCCCTTAGGCAAAGCTAGTAACCAGTCTTTTGCTTTTCCTCTTAATGAAAAGGGAAAACAAGCGCAATTTAATAGCATTTGGATCAACATCTTTAATGCACATCATATCACATATTTCAGTGAATGTGATCAAGTGCATACCTGAATCCTCAGCGGCTTAGCCTCCAAATTGGTTTTGTTGAACAAAACTTAACAGGTTAGGCTCAATTTCATAGTTCTTCGCTTCACAATGGGATGAATTATGAGTGCACGAATAAAATCATCATTGGGGATAGCATAATTCCTAAGCTTCTTTTCTGCCACAGTTATTATCTTTTTGGGTATTTGTTCTATGATTGAAAAACAAATTAGCTACTTGTTCTTTTTGGGTTTTCAAGTATAAGTAAAACGGTAAACTAATAATATTAAATAAAAAATAAAAACTAAAAATAAAATAACTAACAAGGTCACTAGTAACCTTACCGGAATAGCGAAATTGCTTCCCCGGCAATGGCGCCAGATCAAAAAGGGTTGATACCTCCGATCCAGATTACGGATTGTAGTATGGTAAGCTTTTTACCTAGAATACCTAGGTTTAATCGAACCTTGGGAAGCACTACTAAATGATGTAATGAAGGAAACGTCTACAAGACTTCGCTACTGTATCTTATCTTCGGTTTACCAGACCTATCTAGTTTACTTTTAAGGGGGTTGTGTTCAACAATGGAAATAGGCCAGGGTTAAGGTTCCACCTGCAGCTATGCATACATATATAAATAAAGCTCATATGTGTAACAAATAAAATATAGATAAGAGATTTGTGGGTAGCACATCCGTAAATACCCTTGCCCCTAAAGCCAGAGGTGACAAGAGCCTAATGGTCCAACCATTGTCCTCACAACCTCAAGCAACAACAAAATTTAAGTAAAAATAGACCAAAGCCTTAAGCTAGATGATTGGGCTATGATCCCGAATGAATCACTAAACATGTAACTGTACTTTCCCCTTTCTATCAATGAGGTTTCGCGCGTACACGCCGTTCTCCACACATCCCACCTCTTCCCTTGATCCTCTCTAATGAGATGGGTACATGCAGATTATCAAAGATGAGGCAAAGAGACAAGGATACAAGATCGCAAAACTCCTATTCAATCCTTACACATAAACATAAGATTAGATGCACATAGTTGCTGCGAGGATTCACCCCAACCCGCAGCCCGTGAGGACTACTCACACATAATATCAAGATCAAGATCAAACATAGAAATCATTGTGCAAAATACTTAGATTGAAATCACAATATTCTTACAATGGTCGCCAATTCTCAAGGAGATCTCTATTACAATGGTGATGGCTATGGCTATGGAGGAGATGGAGGAGTGAATGGCTGAACTATGGGGATGGATCTCCTTCGGTGTGACAGATGGATATAGTGGATGGCGGCTTTGTTTGGCGACAAATGGCTCTCTCTTTGGAATCGGTCCCTTCACGACTTTTATAGAGTTTGACCTCGGGAACGCAGCGGCACTGTTATCACCAGATTTTGGCCAAATCAGGAGGTGGGCCGTAAGTGAAGATGGGCTTTGAAGATTACACGTGGAGCATCTTTGAAGCGGCCTCGCGCGAAGAGTTTGGGCTTAACTGCCTATGTATTTGTAATATATTAGATCGCATCGTGTTTAGAATTAAAAGATAGAGTCTGGCCCGTGCACGGTTAGGTGCACGCCCCAATTAGAAAGTCCCTTGGACTATAAATATGTATCTAGGGTTATCGAGAAAGGAGGACAATCATCGTTCAACAAACACAAATCAGGCGCATCGCCACCCCTTCCTTCGAGGGTTTCTTCCGGGTAAGCAACATGCTGCCTAGATCGCATCTCGCGATCTAGGCAGTACACATTTATTCGTCTACCTTGTGCTGCTCGTGCTGAAGCGTTGTTGATGGCGAGCAGCACTACTTATCATTAGGTGTTTAGGGGCTTGCATTGGTGCTTTCTCGTGCATATCTGCGTGGCAATGCCGTCCCTCGACACCTAGCTGCCCTTACACCTATACGGGTGTAAGGGCAGCATCTTGCTTGTTCGTTACTTAGTAGATCCGATCTGTTATAGTTGCTCCTTGTTCCGCAAGGATTAGTTTAATATCTGCATAGTTAGGCCTTATGCTGGGGTCGGACGATCCGGTAGTGCGTTAGGTGTTGTTTACCGTTCCTACAAGGGATGTTCCGGGAATTGACGTAATGTTGGTTTTTAGGCCTCTCGTAGGGGTAGTTTGCATCATCTTCCGTATCTGCTAGGCCCGATCATGCGTAGGACGTTCCGGTTATGCGGTGAAAACCCTAAACTGTCGTAGATCGTTTCAGCTTTGTTTTGATCAAGCAGGATCCCCATGCCATTGCAAATCCAACGAGAACCATGGGGCGATCGGCTCTTTGAGCCGATCCACAGGGCAACCTGAGAGCCGATAGGGCTCGTATTTAATGTTTACGTGTCTACCATGCAGGAACAATCGAAGCATCTAACACCTTCCTGATCGGGTCTAGGTCAGGTGGCACGCCCTAGCAACCGCCAGGACGTGGCTGGAAGATTTGCGGGACGACGCGAGGTGCCAGGGTCCACTAAGCGGCCTTGGGAGCCTCCCGGCTCTTCGTGTTGCTTAACCATTGCCCGCCGGTGGGTTTTGGCAGGTAACACATTCTGGCACGCCCGGTGGGACAATCTTCTGCAACATCCACGTCAACACCGACATCCGAGATGGCAGAGGAACAGATCACATACGAGGATCTCCCTGCGGAGCACAAGAAGAAGTACGATGAGCTGAAGGCCATCGTTGAAGCCGAACTCATCGGCTCCTTTGAGAAGACCCGTTCGCACGGCATCAGGTTCAAAGGATTCACGCCACAAGGCGTCCTTGAAGGGGTGGATCTGTCTCTCCCTTCACAGGAACGTACCAGAGCCCTGCGACAGGAGATCAACTACGTGGTGGCTCACTCGCTGCATCGGCATTGAGAGCCTGGTAAATTCTTTGGAGCGCGTTGCGCTCCATGTGGTGCAAGAGATCATGGAGCGTCGATACTCCCCTTCAGGGCCTGTTCTAGGGACTCACCAGGGAGAGGTGCAACTCCACACCAGGCCACCATTGCCGTACGCGATGGCAGCTCCACAGCAACAAGGTTCACCGGCATACGTTGTCTACAAAGTTGGAGGTGATCCGGGCGACTATCAGTTCTTATATGACCCGCCCAAGGAGATCCCGCACGGATACGTGTGCACGTTTGTACCGGACTGCAACAACCGGACGCGGGCGATCCGAGCTCCAACACGAGGGGTTGCGGAGCAGGAGCAATTGTTCCGGCGGAGAGGGACGGCTGCAGCGGGAAGTTTGGGAGCGAAGCTGAGAAACGGCGTGGCTAGCCAAGTATGCCACTGCACCAATCCATGAAAGCTCAGCTGCTACTACCTCCACCGCGGATCAGATCAGTGCAGTCTTGAGAGACCAGTTCGGCATCCTGCCGAAGAAGAAGATAATCGGCTATTCCAAGCCGTACCCCAATGAGTTTGACCTGATCCCACTACCACCTAAGTACCGGCTCCCGGACTTCACCAAATTCAGTGGGTCAGAAGGATCTAGCTCAATCGAGCACGTGAGCCGATACTTGGCCCAGTTGGGCATGGTTTCGGCATCGGATCAGCTACGGGTGAGGTTCTTTTCGCAATCCCTCACCGGTCCAGCTTTTGGATGGTACACCTCGTTGCAGCCAAATTCAGTGCGATCGTGGAAGCAGCTAGAGGAACAGTTTCACACACAATACCATTCGAGAGGCTACGAAGCTGGCATTGCCGAACTAGCACAGGTTCGGTGAGGCGAGGAGAGACAGTGTCGAGTACATTCAGCGTTTCAGAGCGTCAAGAACCGATGCTACTCGGTTCATTTATAGAAAGAAGCGTCGAGCTGGCCGTGGCAGGCCTTGCAGCGTCATTCAAGGATCGACGTTCCAAGTGGAGTACAATTCGCTGGCGCACATGGTCCAGAGACTGACCCTATATGAACAGCGCCATCCGAGCTGTACCAAGACAAGTTCAAGCGCGCGATAAGCCTGGTCAATACTGATGAAGATGAAGATTCTGCGGAAGATCGGAAGTCGCGAGCTGAATGGACTCGGACGGCAGTACCTGTGTCCTGCAAATGGGTGAATCCACCAGGGCCTCCAAGAGGGTTTGACTTTGATGTGACCAAAGCTGAGCAGATTTTCGATCGCTGCGAAAGCAGTTGAAGCTACCCGAAGGCCACAAGATCCCTACGGCACAAGAAATGAACAAAAGGCCATACTGCAAATGGCATCATACGTTCACGCACACCACCAACGACTGCAAAGTATTGCGCGCACAAATTCAGATGGCGATAGAATCAGGCCGATTAACTTTCGGACAGTTTGCCATGAAGGTAGACATGCGTCCGTTTCCGGACGTCAACATGGTGGACCTAAGCCACTCCATAAGGGAGCCAGGGTTCTCTTTTGATGTTAACATGGCAGGGTTTGTGAACCACCATGGCGCGGACAAAGCAGAGAGCAGCCACTCCCGTGGCAAAGATAAAGCAGAGAGCAGCCACTCTCGTGGCAAAGATAAAGAGGAGGCCGTTCCACGCGACCGGCCCCAAGATGATGATAGACGATACCTAACCGAGGAGGAGGTGAGAAGCATACGGTATCAGCGCCCACTATCCGTGCATCTCCTCAACAAATATGAGCAGCAGTACGACCGACGTCGGCGCTACGACGAAGGCGATGAAAGATGTCGTCGGGCTGATGCACAAGACAGGAGGTATCGCCAGCATAGCAGAAACAACGACGGGTACGAACGTCGCGCTAGAGGGAGGTCAAGGGAGCAAGACAACGTGGATAAGCACTGGGACTGTCCTTTCTTCAAACATTGTTGGGACTCAGGAATGAGCCGATTGCCAACAATCGAGAACTGCCCAGAATGCAAACAGCAAAGGAGGAGGACAAATGAAGTTTCAGTGTTCGAGCGTCTAGGGCCTCTCCCGCCTCATGATAAACGGGCTGAGTCATCTCAAGAAGAAGACTTTGAGGAGTCGGATGGGGAAGAAGATAGGTATCACCGACCAAGGTGGTGCCCTGATGGACTCAGCCATTCTCGAAGCGTAGAGTGCGCGGCTGCGAACCTGGAAGAAGCCGAGGCACAGTACCTGCACGTTGAGGAAGGCACGGCCCGATCTGGCCGTGAAAATTCAACAAACATTGGAGACGAAGGCGCGCCCGCCAAAGAAAGTATGGCGCCCTAAACAGGAAAGCCGATGCGCAGGCATCGGCTGATGCGATGCGGGGGCATCGGCGATACAAACATGGTGTTCATACTCCCGTCGGAGTTTCGTGCTCCAAACGACGAGGAGGTATCAGTGGCTCAATTCGACTGCGGTCCACGACCGTTATCTTTGAGAAGCCACGAGATAGAAGCTACAGGCATTTGAAAGCCCTATACTTGAGGGGTTACATCAATGGGCAGCCTGTCAGCAAGATGTTGGTTGACACCGGAGCGGCAGTCAACATAATGCCGTATTCCATGCTACGACGTTTGGGGCACTCCAGTGATGATCTGATCAAGACCAACGTCACATTAAGCGACTTCAACGGCCAGGCGTCAGAAGCGAAAGGTGTTCTGAATGTAGAGCTTACTGTAGGCCGGAAAACCATACCTACCGCGTTCTTCATCGTCGACAGCAAAAGCAATTACGCCGTCCTATTAGGAAGGGATTGGATTCATGCTAACTGTTGCATTCCATCTACAATGCACCAATGCATCATACAGTGGGATGGAGATGAAGTGGAAGTCGTTCAGGCAGATGACTCAATCGAGATATCGTTAGCTGCCATGAGTGTGTGGGAAGCAGATAACCAAGAGCCGCTCTCTGGAATCAGTTTAGAGGGTTGTGAGCGCATCGAAGCTTCGAAAAATGGGGTAAGGCTGGTTTTATCCACCGGCCTAACAGAGTAGCAAGTCCAAGACATTGGACGTACGTGGCAAGGCCGATCCCTGCGATCGGCCCTCAAAAAAAATGAAAAGCAAAGGATCTTATCTCCAGCATGTCACGTAGCTACAGTGGAAAACCAAGAAGTGCTAAACCTTCACGAAGCATTGCAATGAAAAGGGAGGCCGATTCCCGCAATCGGCCAAAATTATCCTCGACATACGTTGTGTCTCTGTGCAGCATTGATCCAGCGGATGCCTGAAGAGCCGATATCATCAAATACTTGACAGAATCGGCTCGAGGGGCACATAGATGGATGAGACACGAGGATACAAAGCTGAGAATGCATGTCGAATGCCCAGCAGAGCAGCTCAAGTGTGTGGGGGCCGATGCGTAAACAGATGCGCATGAAAAATGAAAAATTCCAAATTTTTTGGGCACAGCCGATGCGTAGACATCGACTTAAGAATTAACAGCCGATGCACGGCCATCGACTCAAGGGATGCGACTGTTACGAGCAGAAGCTACTGGAGGAGCTCCTCAGTGGAATTGTTGGTGGCTCCGTTAGCAAATCTTCAAGATCAGCAGCGCCTGCTTCAAGACCAGCAATGCCTGCGTGAGCACGCAGATCAGGTTAGGATCATGAGAACAGCCGATGACCATCCAATTGGCTGTGACGTTTTCTCCTGGGGCTTGGCCAAGGTGACAACTTCACCAAACATCCTCACCAGAAACTGCATCAGTCTGCCCGAGGTGATGAGCCTATCTGAGCAGCAAGGCGCAAGAATGGAGCTAGGAAGAGTTCAAGGGCCACTACGTTTGAGGCTTCTTAGTTCAAGGGAGCTGCTGATCCTTCCAGAGCCGTCCTAGTGCATTGTCTCCTTGGGCGTAAGCTTTCCTGCCCTATTTTGATGAAGAGCTGGAGTGGCTCGGGGGCAGCTCACCTTGAAGGTTCTCTGCTATTGAAAGCCGATTTGGTCAGGATCGGCTGACGCTGCACTACCGGTGGGAAGCCGATGATGGCCCGTTTGGCTGGTCCACTTCTGTTCTCGCCTTGGCCGAGGCTCGGGGGGCAGCTGGCCCTGAAGATTCTTCGCTCTGAAGAGCCGATGGTATTGAAATCGGCTGTCTCTGCATCGTAACCATGTTGAAAGGTGGCGAGCTCTTGCAGAGGAAAACCACCAGGGTTGGTGGGAGGAGTTTGAAGAAGGAGCCATCATCAGTGATTAGGCTCTAGACCAATTTGTTGCTGCAAAGGAACAAAGCATCGCAAGGAAAGTTGTAGGCGAGATTTTAGATGTTAGAGGTCTAAGCTTTGATTCAAGGAGTGGTCCTGTTCGACTGGAATTTGAGGATCTGAACTGATCTATCTCGAAATTTATCATAAGAGACCGATGCGTTGCCATCGGCTCATTGAGCATCGAGCTAACAATCGGCAGAGTCAGAATCGGCTAAATCAACGCAGAAGGAATCGGCAAAATCAAGTTAAAGGGGATTCTTCATTGATAGCCAGGTTTCTTACACAAAGAGCTAGTTGCTCTCAAAAGGAAGTCCTAGGGGATACATTGCCCCATCTACTACTCCTAGCGCTATCCTATCTAGGGGCCGCTGCTGCCCTCATCGTCGCCATCGCCGCTGTCGGCGCTGCTCCCGGCCGGCTCGTCGTCGCTGCTGTAGCGGCCGCCGGCAGGACCTTCATTGTCCTCGTCTTCTTCATCAGCGTCGTCGTCATCACTGTCGAAGTCGCTGAGGTTCCCGGGCAGGCGTGACGTTTGGCCGGCGGCTCGTCGGAGGAGCTGTCGTCGTCCTCCTCCTCCTCCTCCTCCTCCTCCTCCTTCACCTCTTCGGAGGAGGCGACTTCGTCCCAGGAGAAGCCGTCGTCATCGCTCTCCTCCTCCGATTCCCCAATGGCAAGGAAGCGGAGGTCGCTCTCCCCGTCCGTCAAGGACTGGTCATCTTCAGACCAGACGGAGGAGTCATGGCTCGACTCGTCCCCGTCGGCTATGGCACGACGGATGTTAGCCGCGTGGGCCTCCTGCGGGTCCCACTCCGGTGTCGGCTTGCGGAAGGGGGAGGACTGGGTAGAAAGACCCGATGAGGAGGAAGAAGAAGACATGGCGGCAGGGGAAGGCTTTTGGAAGTGCTAGTGCGAAGGGGATGAAGAAGGGAACTACAGGAAGTGGCTAAATAAAAAGGGGATATAGCGATTTAATGCTTAAGCAGTTTCGAGGACGTGGTGCCAGCCGTAAATCATGCAGAGAAGTTGAGAAGGCAAGACGTCATCATGAAGAATACTGCGACGGTTCTGCTCTGCCACGACATGACCCCTCGAAGGAAAATCAGATGGTTTTGAAATTATCATTACCAAAACCAGGGGGCATGTGTTATCACCAGATTTTGGCCAAATCAGGAGGTGGGCCGTAAGTGAAGATGGGCTTTGAAGATTACACGTGGAGCATCTTTGAAGCGGCCTTGCGCTAAGAGTTTGGGCTAATTGCCCATGTATCTGTAATATATTAGATCGCATCGTGTTTAGAATTAAAAGATAGAGGTAGGTGTGCAGTAGAAAACTATAAATATGTATCTAGGGTTATCGAGAAAGGAGGACAATCATCGTTCAACAAACACAAACCAGGCGCATCGCCACCCCTTCCTTCGAGGGTTTCTTCCGGGTAAGCAACATGCTGCCTAGATCGCATCTCGCGATCTAGGCAGTACACGTTTATTCGTCTACCTTGTGCTGCTCGTGCTGAAGCGTTGTTGATGGCGAGCAGCACTACTTATCATTAGGTGTTTAGGGGCTTGCATTGGTGCTTTCTCGTGCATATCTGCGTGGCAATGCCGTCCCTCGACACCTAGCTGCCCTTACACCTATCTGGGTGTAAGGGCAGCATCTTGCTTGTTCGTTACTTAGTAGATCCGTTATAGTTGCTCCTTGTTCCGCAAGGATTAGTTTAATATCTGCATAGTTAGGCCTTATGCTGGGGTCGGACGATCCGGTAGTGCGTTAGGTGTTGTTTACCGTTCCTACAAGGGATGTTCCGGGAATTGACGTAATGTTGGTTTTTAGGCCTCTCGTAGGGGTAGTTTGCATCATCTTCCGTATCTGCTAGGCCCGATCACGCGTAGGACGTTCCGGTTATGCGGTGAAAACCCTAAACTGTCGTAGATCGTTTCAGCTTTGTTTTGATCAAGCAGGATCCCCATGCCATTGCAAATCCAACGAGAACCATGGGGCGATCGGCTCTTTGAGCCGATCCACAGGCAACCTGAGAGCCGATAGGGCTCGTATTTAATGTTTACGTGTCTACCATGCAGGAACAATCGAAGCATCTAACACCTTCCTGATCGGGTCTAGGTCAGGTGGCACGCCCTAGCAACCGCCAGGACGTGGCTGGAAGATTTGCGGGACGACGCGAGGTGCCAGGGTCCACTAAGCGGCCTTGGGAGCCTCCCGGCTCTTCGTGTTGCTTAACCATTGCCCGTCGGTGGGTTTTGGCAGGTAACAGGCACATGGTACGGGCGGACGGTATGGGCGGGGCTTGCCTGTACCGGTGCCCGTTAAAGCCCCTGGAACCTCCTTTCCGAGCGTATTCAACTTTGCCATGCTCCTGACGCGATTTCCTTCAGTAATTGCAGGTCCATTTGCCATTATGACGTCATATCATGCACATCATCCAAATAGAAGAGATTGCACATCTTTGCATTGATTAGGAATTAGTGGCAAGTTGAGAGGCAAACTTAGTCAATTTCTTGACTTAGCTAGGGGTTTAAACGCGAGAAAATATGGCGTATTTCATAGCCATCACGCTCCGTCCTTTTTAAGGGCCACACCACCCAATTCACTCCCTCACTTTGCCACTGAATGCAGACCACACTCCACCGCCCACCCCAGGCGGAGAGAGGCTCAGCCTCTCCCTGTTGCTCGAGCTCGTGCACGACATCAGCTGCATTCTCGGTGAAGTGTGCCATCGAGCCACATCACCATCTCCGTTTCACTTTGCCTCACTAGACCTCGCATTGTTGCAGCGGTTCTGACCCACAATTTCTCCTGTCCTAGGTTGCTCGGGAACGTCTAGTTGCTGCTCGTCTGCGTCGCTGGTGAAATCGTCTATGCCGTCGTCTGGAGTTGTTTTTGCCGAAGCTGAGCCCTTGCTTCACTACCCCGTCTTGCCTCACCTGCCTCGACCTCTCTATGTTGTCCCCGAGAACCCCTAGGTGAGCATGTGCGTGACTCTAGTAGCTAGGGGTTGCCATGGCCGATTGTGCGCGTCACGTCGGGGAAGACGGTGTCTGCATCGTTGGGTTAAAATCCAACGGGTGCTTGCGGATCCCCGCAGGCCCTGCGTGCTGATGAGGCAGGGGCCTCCCGTACGATTTTAAACCGGCCGCTCCCACGCGTGCGCAGCGGATCTAGGCCGGATCTGGCCATGCCAGCGTTTCGGCTCAAATCCGTTTGCTTTTTCTTTTCTGGAAAAGTTTGTCTGAAACTGGTGCATTAGCTTTTATATCACTAAAAAATAATCACTCATCCAAATCCTTTGATTCAAATTTCTTCGGGTTGCTAAACAAATTCTTAACTACCTGGAATTGAATTCATGTGATTTACTACCCACTATAATTACTAGTATTAATGCTTCTGAAATGCTACATCTGTGATGTTTATTTGTTTGTGATATTTATGTATATCTTTTGAAGTAGGGTTAATTTTTCTAGAAAGTATGGGTATGTTTGGATTTAGCATGTGCATGCCCTACCAAATTGGGACTCACCAATTATTTGGCGGAGGTTTCTGCCGCCAATGGCTTGCCCGCGGCCTGGCGAGAAAAGTGAACACGGTTACCAAAATATTGGCTACATCCAAAAATTTGGCATCAATCCAAACGTGTGCCCACGCCCGTAGTCAACGCCAAAAAATTGGCAGGGCAGCTCACGGCTACCATCCAAACAGACCCTATATTCCAATAGCTTCATTTTGGTATCGGTTTGAGTAGCAGCAGAATCATAGATTTTGTTTAAAGCAGATCCAAAATTTTGTCCCGATCTGACTTGGTAGATCTGTATCTTGAAATCTGAAATTGTTTTTGAAAGAAAACAAAATCCCAGTGTTAGGTATCATTCTAGTATAGTAGTGTACCAGAGGCCAAACTTTTATGAGCCCCAGTTAAATTCTGAGGATTTTGTATCTTAAATGGAGGCCCTTTTTAGTATACAAATTCTAGTAATTATTCTATATCTTGAAAAATTGTCAAACCAATTTTTGGTGCACCTATATTCCAGTACCTCTCTGTTGATATGTTGATTGCTTGTTTTGCATGCTATGTTCTAGATTCTGCCTCTGCAAAATGTTTAAAAATATTTAAAAATGTATTTTTGAGCAAATCCAAGGTGGTGAGTTCTCTCTATTAGTAGCTTCCAGTAGGTATTTTGTTTGCATACTGATACGTCTCCAACGTATCTATAATTTCTTATGTTCCATGCTAGTTTTATGACAATACCTACATGTTTTGTTCACACTTTATATCGTTTTGATGCATTTTCCGGAACTAACCTATTAACGAGATGCCGAAGTGCCAGTTCCTGTTTTCTGCTGTTTTTGGTTCCAGAAATCCTACAAAGGAAATATTCTCGGAATTGGACGAAATCAACGTCCAGTACCTTATTTTCACCGGAAGCTTCCAGAGCACCGAAGAGGGACCATAGGGGAGCCAGGGGGGCCCCACACCACCTGGCGGCGCGGCCAAGGGGGGGCACGCCCCCCTATGGTCTGGCCCCACCAGGGCTCCACCGACATCGCCCCTTCGCCTATATAAAGCCTCTGCATCGAAAACCCTAAAAACATAAGCCACGATACGAGAAAAGTTCCAGAGCCGCCGCCATCGCGAAGCCAAGATTCGGGGGACAGAAGTCTCTGTTCCGGCACGCCGCCGGACCGGAAGGCATCTCCATCGACACCACCGCCATCTCCATCAAGCTGCTGTCTCCCATGATGAGGAGGGAGTAGTTCTCCCTCGAGGCTAAGGGCTGTACCGGTAGCTATGTGGTTAATCTCTCTCTCGTACTTCAATACAATGATCTCATGAATTGTCTTGCATGATTGAGATCCATATGATGAGCTTTGTAATCTAGATGTAGTTATGTTATTCAAGTGGATTTTACTTATGTGATCTCCGGAGACTCCTTGTCCCACGTGTGTAAAGGTGACAGTGTGTGCACCGTGTGGGTCTCTTAGGCTATATTTCACAGAATACTTGTTCACTGAGTTATGATTTGAGTTGGATGTCTCTATGAAATTGTGGTGTGTTAGTACCTCCTATGAATGCTCAAAGTGACAGCGTGGGGTGTTTATTAGTACTTGGGAATGCATCTTTAAGGTTTGCTTTTGCATCCCTACATGGTGAATTAGTGTTCGTTATCCAGCCAGAGAGTAATTCAGAATAGCATAATGAAGTGCTTATATTTATATTCAATTATGATTGCATTGTTGAGAGTGTCCACTAGTGAAAGTATGATCCCTAGGTCTTGTTTCTAAGCATTGAAACACCGTTTCCAACAAGTTCTGCTACATGTTCGCTTGCTGCAATATTTACTTCATATCACAATTACTGTTTACTACCATCTATACCACCTGTGTTTACTATCTCTTCGCCGAACTAGTGCGCCTATACATCTGACAAGTGTATTAGGTGTGTTGGGGACTGATACGTCTCCAACGTATCGATAATTTCTTATGTTCCATGCTACTTTATTGATGATACCTACATGTTTTATGCACATTATATGTCATATTTATGCATTTTCGGAACTAACCTATTAACAAGATGCCGAAGAGCCAGTTGCTGTTTTCTGCTTTTTGGTTTCAGAAATCCTAGTAAAGAAATATTCTCGGAATTGGACGAAACTTTCGCCCGGGGTCCTATTTTTGCACGAAGCTTCCGGAAGACCGAAGACCTAACGAAGTGGGGCCACGAGGCGGCCAGGAGGGAGGCCGGCGCGGCCCGAGGCCCTGGCCGCGCCGCCCTGGGCCCTCGTGTGGCCCCCCGCGTTGACCCTCCGCCTGCTTAAAGCTTCCGTCGCGAGACCCCGGTGAGAGCCACGATGGAAAACCTTACGAGACGCGCCGCCGCGAATCCCATCTCGGGGGATTCGGAGATCGCCTCCGGCACCCTGCGGAGAGGGGATTCATCTCCGGGAGGACTCTACACCGCCATGGTCGCCTCCGGAGTGATGAGTGAGTAGTTCACCCCTGGACCATGGGTCCATAGCAGTAGCTAGATGGTCGTCTTCTCCTTGTTGTGCTTCATTGTTGGATCTTGTGAGCTGCCTAACATGATCAAGATCATCTATCTGTAATACTATATGTTGTGTTTGTCGGGATCCGATGGATAGAGAGTACTATGATTATGGTGATTATCAATCTATTGTTTATGTGTTGTTTATGATCTTGCATGCTCTCCGTTATTAGTAGAGGCTCTGGCCAAGTTTTTGCTCTTAACTCCAAGAGGGGGTATTTATGCTCGATAGTGGGTTCATGCCTTCATTGAATCTGGGATCGTGACAGTAGGTTCTAAGGTTGTGATGTGTTGTTGCCACTAGGGATAAAACATTGATGCTATGTCTAAGGATGTAGTTGTTGATTACATTACGCACCATACTTAATGCAATTGTCTGTTGCTTTGCAACTTAATACTGGAGGGGTTCGGACGATAACCTGAAGGTGGACTTTTTAGGCATAGATGCAGTTGGATGGCGGTCTATGTACTTTGTCGTAATGCCCGGATTAAATCTCACTATATTTACCATGTCATGTATATGCATTGTTATGCCTTTCTCTATTTGTCAATTGCCCATTGTAATTTGTTCACCCAACATGTTTTATCTTATGGGAGAGACACCTCTAGTGAACTGTGGACCCCGGTCCTATTCTTTACATAGCATACAATCTACTTGTTTTCTGTTTTCTTTGCAAACATCTTCCACTCGATACGTTTAATCCTTTGTTACGCAAGCCGGTGAGATTGACAACCTCACTGTTTCGTTGGGGCAAAGTACTTTGGTTGTGTTGTGCAGGTTCCACGTTGGCGCCGGAATCCCTGGTGTTGCGCCGCATCACATTTCGCGACCATCAACCTTCAACGTGCTTCTTGGCTCCTCTGGTTCGATTAAACCTTGGTTTCTTTCTGAGGGAAAACTTGCCTGTGCGCATCATACCTTCCTCTTGGGGTTCCCAACGAACGTGTGAGTTACACGCCATCGGGACACAAGAGACTTCTGTATCTTAATTGCGGGGTTGCTTGAGAGGACTATCTTTGACCTCTACCTCCTGAGTTCGATAAACCTTGGGTGATTCACTTAAGGGAAACTTGCTGCTGTTCTACAAACCTCTGCTCTTGGAGGCCCAACACTGTCTACAAGAATAGAAGCACACGTAGACATCACATACTAGTTTGTCACATAGAGATGTGTGCCATTTTTACTAGCAAATAAGCCATTAGTGGTGTTAGAAAACTCATATCTTGAGTTTTAAAACCTCAAATTGAGTAAATCCAGTTTCTGTAGTTTGTAAAATCAAGCTTTACTCTCTCTGGGTTTATAAAAAAAATTCTGAATTGTTCTCGAATGAGAAGTTGATTGGTTGTTATTGCTTGTTCTTTTAATTCACGACGCAAGATTCGAACACTGTCGGATTTGAAGAAGGAGAAGGAATTGAAGTGTTTGAAGAAGATAGCCATGGAAACTTTTTGATGCATACCTCTTGATGCATACCTAATCCCATTTGTTGGGTTTCGGTGCAGAAAACAAAATTTTTCCTACGATGGATATACATAGCCAAGATCTATTCTATGAAGATGCAAAGTAACAAAGGACATAAGTGTGCATACCCTTGAAGACCGAAAAGCCTAATGTTCACGATGACCATTTTTCGATGAAGTTTTACGTCAACGATGACCACGGGGTCGAGAGGAAGTCTAACGATTAAGCTCTCCAAGTGTTGCGCCTCCGAAATTCTACCTACACACGGTGTATAGATGTCCTCCAGGTGCCGGTCCATGGTGCAGCAGAAGAGATGATTCAGACCAGTGTCCCGAACTGCACACCGGCGTGCAGTCGGATGAGAAGGTTCCAATACCGCACACGTTCCTAACTCAGAAACACATGTGAGGGAGAGGAGAGAGGAGGGAGAGAGAGCTCAACTTGGGGTGAATGATCGAGGGGGCACCCCTTGGGAGGTTTATATAGGGGCAAGGTGGGAGAGGTTGGGCCACCAGGGGGCAGCCGCCAGCCCTCCCCCACTACAAGAAAAGTTCTGATAGACAACGTCCCAAAATCGTCAACTAAGGGGCATTTTTCGTCGCCTATGGGCCTAACCCGACGATATGGGTTCCGTTGTCGAAACTGCGTCAGGCAAAGTCCAACGACGATTTTTCGGTCCGTCGCGCTTGGGCGCCCTTCCGCCACGGAAAATCGGACCGTTGCGGAAGTGTTTTCGGGAGCCCGTTGACTGCGACGTCATGCAACCGACACGTGGGACGCCGTTGCGCGTTAACGGCGTTAACCGCTGAAACCCCGTGGTAGATGGTAGGCCCACACGAGGCCTGCCACGTCTTAAGCGGGCCGGGCCAGATGACATAGTTTGACCGGTCAACTATATAGCTGGGCGGTCCATTAGTTACGTGGGCCGGGCCTAACCTCTAATGTTGACTGGTCAAAAGTTAAATGGGCGGCCCATTTAACATGTGGGGTCCACCTTACACAATGGGCCGGCCCAAGAAGCAAGTGGGCCGGGCCAAAAACAGGGTCCCACTTTCCTGTTAAAAGGCCGGCCCATTTAGTGTGTGGGGTCCACCGTATAGCAAGTGGGCCGGCCCAACAAGCTAGTGGGGGGCCACAGTGGGTCCCACTTTCCGTTAAAGGGCGGCCCATTTAGTGTGTGGGGTCCACCATATAGCAAGTGGGCGGCCCAACAAGCTAGTGGGCGGGCCAAAACACAGTGGGACCCATCTTCTGTTAAAGGGCCGGCCCATTTAGTATGTGGGGTCCACAATATAGCAAGTGGGCCCACCAGATAGTGGCCGGGCCAAAAACACATGTGGGTCCCACTTTCTGTTAATGGGCCGGCCCATTTGGTATGTGGGGCCCACCATATAGCCAGTGGGCCGGCCCAACGAGATAGGGGGGCCAAAACACGGTGGGTCCCACATTCCTATTAATGGGCCCCCCCAAGATAGGCCGGGCCAAAAACACGTGGGTCCCACCTTCCACTTAAAGGCGGCCATTTACCATGTGGGACCACCATAGAGCAAGTGGGCGGCCCAACAAGATAGTGGCCGGCCCAATAAGCATAGGTGGGCCCACTTTCGTTAAAAGGCCGGCCCATCTAGTGTGTGGGGTCCACAATATAGCAAGTGGGCCGGCCCAACAAGATATTGGGCGGGCCAAAAACACAGGTGGGTCCCGCTTTCCTCTTAAAGGGCCGGCCCATTTATTATGTGGGGTCCTCAAAAAAGCAAATGGGCTGGCCCAACTATTTAGTGGGCCGGCCCAGTAGTTGGTGGGGTCCACCCTTAAAGCAAGTGGGCCAGCCCAATTAGTGTGTGGGGTCCACCGTAAATCAAATGGGCTGGCCCAAGAAGTAAGTGGGCCAGCCCGTTTAGTTGTTGTTTATATGCCGGCATAATATGCGCTTTAGGATTTTGCGGGCAGGCACATATGTGATTTCGTTTAATTGGGCCGTTTAAGGGATGGGAATTCGTGATTTAGATACTGAGAATATTTACGCAGCATTGATTTCTGTCGGATAGCCTCACTTACCACAAGCACCAAAGAAAAAATGCGCGAAAGAACTATAAAAACTAACTAAATATTACATCAGCTGCAAGGCATTGAAAAAATATTACAGAACCCAGAGAAATTGAATGGTAATTAAACCTAGCAATACAATGAAGCGATCCGGCAATCTTTTAAGTTGTCCATGCAGCACCTATATCTGAAACAAAGACATTACAAGTTAAGATAGCAACAATGGAAAGGCAATGACACTACAATATTGTTTGGCAAAGAATTTGGAACTCATCATTTCGTCGTTATAACAAGATCATTGTAATGCGCACAATAAGCAAACAAAGAGTGCATGCCGCATACCAACAGCCAATATAACAGAGCATGTTAGAATGAAACAGCAGACTTACTACTGTCGAGTCCCATGCAAACCAACATGTTCAGGGAGTACAAAATTGGCATGAACAACATAGTAGCAGGCTATAAATTTTGTAACAACGACTGAGCAAGATGAAGTTATGATGGCTACATCTACAGAGCAGGGAATGTAAACCAAAAATAGAAGTTACGATGGCAAAAGCTAAAGAGGAGGGAATGTGAACCAACATGTGCCAAGTGCAATTACTTCATTTTGGCCGTGAACTAAATAATACTCCTGAACTTATAGTGAAGGGGATGCAAATCAAGATGTTTCGGGATATAAACTTGTAATGAGCAACACATGGAGGATAGTTAATGCTGGAGCTTAGGATGGACCAGATACAGAATATAGTGGGATCACCTGTGAACTTGTATAAGAGGGAATGCAAACCAATATGTTCAGCTTTCCATATGTGAGCGTCATGCCAAGTCAGAGAAACAAGTCAATAATGCAGCTTTTGAAGAACAAGATGGCACGCAAAATTATTATCTAGTAGTATGACAAGTTTATTTGTACTACAGGCTAGATAGCAGAGTGATAGCATGCCAAACTAAGTCCTTACTTTGTTAGCTTACAATGAACTAGATACAAAACAATGGCATCACCTGTAGTACAGGGAATGCAAGCCAACATGTTCATGGAGTAAAAAATTGGCACAAACAACATAGTAGCAGGCCATAATTTTTGTAACAACGACTGAGCAAGATAAAGTTATGATGGCTAGATCTACAGAGCAGGGAATGTAAACCAAATATAGAAGTTACGATGCCAAAAGCTATAGAGCAGGGAATGCGAACCAACATGTGCAATTACTTAAAATTGGCCATGAACTAAATAATAGCAGGATGTTACTATAATACCTACAGTATAATTTTTGTAACAACGACTGAGCAAGATAGAAGTTATGATGGCTACATCTACAGAGCAGGGAATGCAAACCAAAATGTTCAATCGCTTAAAGTTAGCAATGAAGTAGAAAATAGCAAGGTGTTACGGTCATAGCTAGGAATGAACTAAAAGAGCTTCAGACAAACAAGCATCTGAACCCAGAACATGGCGCTAAAACAAGGGACTTACATTAGGAGAAGCACTCTGTGGGAGTCACAGCAGATCTTCCTGGGGTTGATAGATCCGGTGATGAAGTACGCTACATGTGCTACTTGGGGTTGGAGAGACGGCCATTACACTTCATGGTTACTCATCTCGTCTGCAAAAACGTAACGGCGCGTCGTTAGCACAAACAGGTTCCCCCAAGATTAAACAAGAACTTGCAGGCAAGCAATAGAAAAGCGACAGTAGAAGAGTTTAGATCATACACGGCGCCGGTGAAGCAGATCCGGTTCATGCACAGCGGTGTCGGTGAGCAAGATCCGATGCGGTGGACGACGGATCCGGCGAAGCGGCTCCGGTGGGGTGGACGATGCCGCAGCTGAAGCGACTGCGGTAGACTGCTGGATGAGCATATGGTTTCGAGGTTCGGCGGGGATGATCCGGTCCGGTTGATGACGGCGTCGATGAAGCGGCTCCGGCAGGCAGCCGGATGACGAGGATCGCGAGGCCTCGGGTAGGCCAGGGAAGTCCGGCGGGGATGTTCCGGTGCGGTGGTCGTGGAGGTGGGAGAGAGAGGGACTTGGGAAGTTCCGGTGGGTGGTCTCAGAGGAGAGAGTGAGGGAAATGAATTTTTTTTCGGGGAGTTTCCGGAGCTAGGGAGGTGGTGATCGAAAAAAAATGACGGGTAGACCCCCCACCAACCGACTTATACATGGACATTGTTGTCATCTTTACGAGGGTAGAATGGGAAGTTAGAAGCGTGTGAAATATTTGTATTTTTCGGGCGGGAAGTTTTGCCGCTGGAATGAGATTTCGAATTTGGCTACAATCCAAGTAATACAAAAATATGAGACCGTACTAGTACGGCCAAATGTCACATCAATTCATCATCACGTTGAAAATCGGTTACGACGATCATAATTATTGGCCGTTGGCACAACAGTTCTCCAACGCTTGATCCAACGGTCAAAGTTCCTTTTTTTAAGAGAACGGTCAAAATTCATTGGATTCGCTCGGGAACTGCGCGCGCCAAAACGAGTCAGACGAAGATGTTTCTAGAGTTCTCACGGACGCGTCTTGGCGATACATTGAATGCAAATCTTGCAAGGTCAAAAAAAATGCAAATCTTGCAGGATCGTATGTGGCTGCTATGAGCTGAAGTACTCCATGAAACCGTGAACATACATGTAGATGGGAATCCCATGTAGACGATCTGAAGAACGACCCGCTGCATCTTTCACAAATCCATCTACATGACATGATAAACTTTAATTAAGAAGCAGCCACGTAACAATTATTGCCCAAAATCTAACGGGTTCGACAATAAGCTGGTAATTCTCTATTATATATAAACACCAAAAAAATATAGCAAGTAAGAAAGGAGTGTCAATGCCACCAGGACTTACAAAAAAAGGGAATTAGCACTTCGTAATCTCTTTGTTTTTACACATACCTTCTGCTCAGGAATCCAGGGCCTAGGGTCACATCAAGTCATAATCAGAAACCAAAGTCGGTTCCCATGTTCTCCAATTCAAAACGCGTACAAAATATTTCAGTGTGTGAAATAATGTTGAGATTTTGAATTAGAGGGTTGTTAAGCTATTGATTATATGGAGTCGAAATTTGGTAGCATACATAAGTATCTCTGTTCACAACTCACCTGTACAGAAGCAGGAACAGCTGTTGTGTTGCAGCACAACACAAAGGAGAAGCCACTGTTCCGTTCATTGCACTCAATACAGCGATGAATGAACCAGACCAGTTGACAAGCTTCTAGACCAGTATGTAGAAAGATGGAAATCAATGGATCACAGAAAATCATCAGTGTCAAGCTTTAATGCACTAGCCAACGCGACCAAAAGTCCGAACTGATGGAAAGGGCTAGGCAATCCACTTTATACATCGCAACAAAAAGTCCAAACTGACAGAAAAGGCTAGACCGGGAGAAGAGAAGAGAAGGTTTGTGAAAGCGATGACTCGAACTTGAGACTATGGGCTCTGATACCACGTCAAGCTTCATCCACGAGCCAACGGAACCACAAGTCAGAACTGATGGAAAGGGCTAGGCAATCCACTTATAATATTAACAATCAGCAGGGTTCCGGTTCAAAAAAATCCACATCACAACAAGGAAACGACCACCAAGATCATAGCAATTGCAGATAAATGCACCTACGAAATATGCTCAGACTAAGGAACCATTTTACAAGACAAAGGTAATGACCTGTCACTGTCCCCGTTCATCTCCAATTATCTAGCAGATACTCTTCTTACTACTTACTAGCATTCCTAACCTGCTCCAGTAGGGCCTCCTTCTGTGCTGCTATCGTTCTAAAATTGTCGACTTCTAGTCTTAGCGCAGCTGATGCAGCTCGTTCTACTTGGAGTTGCTCCTTTAGAACTTGAGCATGCAAATACTTTGACTTGGACATGGACTTGCACTTCAGCAGTCCAGCATTCCGTAAGAAAGTGTTTTTGGCAATGCCTTTCTTTTTTATTGCCATAGAAAATGCCTTCACACATTCTTCATCGGTTTTTTCCAGACCGTTTTTACCGGTTTTTGCCATCTCTAATTTCATATCTTCCTGCAAAAAATTCAGTTCGTACACATGTGTAAACATGATAGTTACTACAGAGAAACTTGCTGATAGTAGATTTATCATGTGTATGACCTACTTTTATTCCTACAGTTTGGCATGTCCGATTCACATCACATGAATTTTAATAAACATATATAATATCATATTGACATGTACTTTACTACTCCTATAAGTTGGGATGTGAGTCGTCACAAAATTTCAATCTTTGAGAAGACTTACAAGAACACTCTGTGCGACTTCTCCAATCACTTCAAGTTTGTTCTTCTGGCATGCTTCAAAAATCTCTGGCAGAGTCATCTCTTTGTTTGGTTCCCTTTTACTTGCATTATGTAACATCTGCATTTTAGTACTACCATTTATAAATCGAATAACGTGGTTGAAATGGAGGATCATAATATAAGCTGCACACTGGTGTATATACTCTGCATGATCTTTTACTAAAATATTTCTAAATAGCAGTATAAAACAACATGTCCTTACTTTTTGCCGAATGTGCACTATAAGGTTACGAGATCCCGTACGGCTAGGTAAAAGTAGTTTACCGCGGTTTTCCTGATTCTGTTTAGCCAAATTCTGCAAAAAGGAGACTAGTGAGACACTGCTATAAATAAGAATCCAAGATGTGATCTGGTCTCAGTCTTACAAATCATACCATATTCTTTGGATCAGACCAGTGCTTCACAAGATCTCCCCACTGTTTGTCAGTCATTTGCTTAAAAGGAGATATAGTTGGAACACTCCCAGTAATCTTTCCAGTGAAGTATTTCTTCTTTAGCCTGCTGCGATACTGGCGCAGACAGTCTGAGAATAGACTGTTGAGAACATGCTTTACTTCCTCTTGGTCCTCATCGAACTCGAACCTTAACTGTTCACAACAATATAAACCGTTGGTGTGATATACATAGATCCAACAACAAGCTAGAAGGAACGGGACGTGCCAATGTGGTATACTAGTATGAGTAACATTACCAAGAGAAAGATGACTTACGTGTAACCTGTGCACTAATTTTTCAAAATGCGCAGAGGTGTCTACGTGCTCTTTCCATGTTGGGAAGATAGGAATTTCATTCCTGACGAAAATTCCTACATCCGATGCTAATTTACAAGATTCTTCTGGGTCCAGTGGCCTTCTGCCACCTACGATAGATGAAAGGCGAAATCTTGATTCCATCCCAGCAAGCTTAGCTACGAACATTTTCCCTACTGTTGGGCCCCTCGTTTTTCTTGATCGTGGTGCAACTACAAAGTTAAGCATTACATCAAGCTATCAAGGTAGGTATATATATATATATATATATATATATCTATAAAGTATAACTTTATAACGGAGAATGAAACTATAAGCATTGGAAAATGTACCTTCTTCGGTGTGGGGCTCATCCTCAGGGGAGTTGTCTATGGCAGGACTAATATGGGTCAGTGGGAGATCATCAACAGTTTGTTGATGTTGTGCTAGCAGTGTTTGGCCAGTTGTGGTTGTGTCAGCTGGGACTGGTACAGTGTGTCCTTGGGCAGTATTTCCTACCACAGCTACTGCTGATCCCAATTGTGGCTGAGAAGTTGCCGTGGAAACTTGTTCTGCTGCCAATTGTTGTTGAGAAGTTGCTGTGGAAACTGGTTCTGCTGCCAATTGTGGCTGAGAAGTTGCTGTGGAAACTGGTTCTGCTGCCGATTGTCGCTGGTTGACTGGATTGGTAACAGGTGGCTGATTCAACCGCTTGGGGTGTTCACCACGTTTTTTTATTTCAGTACTCTTAGAATTTTCGTTATTTTCTTCAACTGGTGCCATGAATCGCTGAGACTGTCTAGTAGCAGAAGCAGGTTTCTTTTTTGGTTGCAGCTGTTCTATCACCAATTCAGGTGCCTGTTGAATGGTCTTCCTCTCATTGGTGGTTCCTGCGAAATTCTTACTTGAAGCTGCAGATTCCTAGCACACATAAACGATATTTCAGTCTACAGAAGTCCCATATATGATGATATGCAAATGGAATAGAATGAAGAACAGTAAAGGATGACGTGCATGCTGAAACATATATATGATGCATTAAGGAGACCTAGAGGTGGCATGTGAACATGTTTGGTGGGATTCAGGATACAAGTATACAACACATGGAAGTTGCAACTTGCAACAGATATCTCAAAGTAAAAACACAGAAATCACCTGGTGGGGTTGAGGAGAATGGTCAGGCAAGGCATCTTCCTGAGTCAGCTCTCCAATGGGCTCAGCAGGATCAAATTGTGAATCATAACATTGTTCTTTATCTTTGGGGAGGGGAAAGGGTTCTTCTCCGATTTTGTTCAGGTTTGCACTAGAGGCAATAGCGTTACAAATGCTTGTGCCCACACGGCTTGCATATCTTCTACATATATTCCGTATCCGTTTCTCTTTTAATTCATTCTTCTGTATTGCAATAATATCTAGCATGCATTACAAAAAAAATGCTAATGAGATGGCGGTGCAAGTAAGCAAAAAAATACTTTTCGAAATCACATGCATAACGAATGCGGCCATATCAACCTTCTTGGAAGTGGGCGCGTGTACGCTTTGGTTTCCTGCCGTCGACCATGGAAGCGCCCATCTCTCCAGTCCGGTGGACGGAAGGAGTCGGGGATTAAGATACGAGAACCCGGCGATGGTGACTGTCGCTGACAAGGCGGCGGTGGAAGTCGGCTACGGAGGAGCTCGTATGGTACAGTGGTCGTCGGTGGGGGTGGGGGAGGTGGAAGCTACTCCGGCTTGCTAAAAAGCAAGGGAGACGGCGGAACGTCGTCGGTCACTACGGTGGCCGATGAGAAGGCAGTAGTGCTGGTGTGGGAGTGGGACAGTGGGCCGGCGCCGGCGTGTGAGATGATCCGGTGGGTCATGCAGGGTGGAAGCGTGAGAGAGAGATGCGGGGTTCGGCGCCGCCGGTGATAGGTCTGAATTGAGCGGTCCGGGGGGATAAGATCGACACTGTACTTATTTCACATCGCTTTGAATTTTGGAAGGGGGGGGGATTTCGGCGGGAATTTTGGGGCAGAGTTGAAATTATTACTGGTTGCTGGAAAACTGTGGAACCCTAGCCTACGAAATCCCAAGTCTGAAGCTGAGGGCCCTTTTGCTGTGGCTTTTTGGCTTTTGGATTTTGGAAGCCAAAAGAATATAATATTTGTTTTTGGCTTCCAAAATCCAAAAGCAAAAAAAAAAGGCACAACAAAAGGGCCCTGAGTATGTTCGGGTTCAAGGGGATATGCTTGTTGGTTCTTGGGTGCATATGATCTCTTTATTTCGAAATTCATCTTCTATACATTTTGAAATGTCAAAAAAGAATAAAACGAAAAATGCATGTGTACTTCTTCGCTTGCTTTATACACATAAAATATTTCAATGGAAAAATCGAATAGTAATTTGGGCTATGTAAAAAAGAGTTACTCCGTAAAAAAATTGTGCTAACCATAAGGCTTTTTATGAGACATGTTTTCTCTCTTTTTTTACATCGACCATGAAAAAAACTTGTTTTTTTACATCAACCATGAAAAATACTTTTTTTACATCGACCATGAAAAATACTAGGAATTTGCTAAGAGCATCCACAACGTGTAGCCAAAAGTGGTTCCATATTTGATTTTTGGCTTTTTGAACTAGTTCCATACATTGTAGAGGTAGTTCCAAAACCAGAAAAACAGGGAACCGGAGCAAATAGGTGCTCCGATGCCAAATTTCACTTTTGGCATTTGGAACTAGTTCCCTACATTGTGAGAGTAGTTCCATATTGGCTTTATGAGTTGTTTTAGCTTGATGGCGGGACCCACGTTATAAATATTTGGAACCACTACATTGTGGAGCTATTGCTATATTTCACACCAAAGCCAAATTCACCATCGTATCAGATTTGGCAATAGCAACATTGTGGATAGCCTAAAGTTATATTTTCCATCTTGTACACAATTAAAAATATCTTTAAAACAAACAAATCTCTAATGTCTAGGTGTACCATCTCTACTAGTACTAGTATATATACACGTGCCTTGCACGTGAGGGCTCTTTTTTTTAGTGAAACAACTTCGACGCAATAAGAATTCGATCTTTTTTTAACAAAGGAGGGGGGCCCAAGGGCTTGGATACCATTAAGTGCAACAGAGGGGTACATATTACAGATTGCAGTCAATAGTCACTTGGGTTGAAAGCCAATGCAAGCCCGCCTACATGATAGCAGGATTTTGTGAAGCTTTTTAACTTAATTGGTCAAACATGCGAAGCATGTGCCATTTACTTGTACAACTTTATCGGAAAAAAATACTTGTACAAGCTAGTTCCCCTAAGTACTACCAGCACATAAGTAAACAAAAGAACCAGGGACATCATCAACTGAAAACAACAATCTATTCATATAGCGGCTCTTGCATCACCCTTTGAAAATCATCTACCTGCAAAGATGAGTGCAGAGTTTCTGCTCGTGCTTTCACCTGTTCCAAGATCGTCCAGTTGATCTCATGGACATCTGCATCAGCCAAAGCGGTAACCAAGTTGCCAGCCACTAGCTTCTGCAGATCAGCAACAGCATGTAGGCCATCTTGAATTGTAGAATTCCATCCTCGGTTCATTTCTTTGTTCCGCCAAGTGGCCACATCCAAGTCCTTTTGAAGACGCCTAATCTTAGCTTCCCCAGTGCCACATCCTTCTGTTTTGTTCCTACAAACGTTTGCATCACTGGAACTCTGGACATCTGTGCTACAATGCTGCTTGGCAGGGACATGAGCAGTCACTTGCTTCTGCGATTTGCCATGCATAAAATCAATCAGCAGATTAAAAGGAAATATGTTGGTTGATTCATGTCACCACTTTCAGCAACCCATGAGTTTCTAAACCTTAAATGGAGTCTAAAACATTGCAATAAAAGGGTGGGTGCATCATTTGGATGCAGAGGCCGGGGCGACCCTATTTTCAAGAAAAAATTAGGAAACCTGAAATCTATATCTATATCTCTACCATCTATACCACTCCACTCCTGTTGACAGTTTGATCTCTTTCAGTACATTAGATTATGTCATGTTTAAAACACTATTATAAAATTACCTCCTTAATGTTGAGCTCAGGAGGATCCAGATGTGCTGATCCTAGGCGGCCACTCAAATGATTGCTTGCTAGAACAATAGGACCAAATCCCGCCTCCTTTCTACCAATGTCTGCATCACTGGCGCGCTCACTGTCTTTGTTAGGAACATGAGCAGTGGCTAGCTGCTGCAAATCAAAGTTCATCAAATCAATCAGCAAACAAGACATATGAAATTTGAGCAGTGCGGCTAAATACCTTCTTCAGCAGCTGCCCCACGGAATCGTCCTTTTGGCGGCACATCACACGTGTGAAAAATCTCGGCAACGACTTGGGGTGCGGTGATTTTGTCCCATTCCACAGTATGCCGAGCTTGGCTGCAATTATCATATTCTGCAAGATATTTTGCCTCCGAGATTCTTCGTAGGCATTCTCGAGGGGAATATCTAGCAGGCATTACAAAAAAAACAGATGCTAATAACAAGCAGTGGAAGCAAGCAATAAACTAGTCTCGGAAATCAAATACGGAGTACATAACAAAAGCTGCCGGACAAAGTGTTCAACCTTGGTCGACTGGGGAGGTGGCGCGTTGGCCGTTCGGTTTGGTTCGGTGGATCATGGTGGCGCTTTGTGTACCGATCTCGCCAGCCGGTAAGATGAACCAGTGAGTCGGGGAAGCAGATCCGACGAAGCGGACGGAGTGTGGTTGACGGCGTCGCTGAGCTGGCTCCGGTGCGGTGGATGTCGGCTACGGATGGAGGACTGAGAGGGAGCGAGACGGACTAGGTGCGAGGTAGGGAGAGAGGCCCTTGCTTGTCCGTGGGTGGGGCTGGATATAGGGGAAATGAAAGCGAGGTAGGAAGATAGCATCCTGCTAATTTATGGTGCTGAACTAGAAAATCCCGCCAATATATGGTGCTGAATTGCGGGCGGCTCATAGCTTGTGCACAAATAAAATGGGAAAATCCAAAAAATGTAGTTCAACAAAAAAAAACTCTAGTAGGCAAAGTCGCTAGCTCGCCATGAGAAGATGCACTCCGCCAACAAAATGTCATGACAAGCTAGTTTGCTATGGATCTTGCATTAACCCTGCTCGATAAAATGGTGGGCAAAAAAAGACAAGCTAAATCAAAAATAATGGTGGTAGAAAGATGTAACTCTCAAATGTAAACTCTACTAAACAGGGCCAGCTCAAAAATATGCCTCATATTATTAGTACTTCCTCCGGTCCATATTAACTGCCACTAACATACATCGAGAAACAAAAAAGAGAAATCTGTCATGAATAGTTCCCGAATTCAAATCTGAGTTTCTCTGTAGACTATTCCCATCTGAGTTTCTCTTTTTTGTTTCTCGATGTATGTTTCGAATTTTGATCTGAAATTTTTAGGGGTTATCTTAATATGAGCTGTGAACGTGCATGATTTGTTTCAGATTTTTTTCGCAATGTTTAAATTTGGATTTAGGCCGCATGTCACCTCGCTACCGCTCGAGAAATGGAGCCCCTCTCCGCTGGGCTCCATAAAAGCTTCACTGTTCGTGTCAGACTGTTGAAGACACTGGCAAGTGCATGTCAGGGGGACAGAGAATAAATTTCGTCCACGTGTCGGCGCGTGCTGTCTACCCCAAACCCTAAACTCTGTCTTTATGAAGTCAAGCATGCATGAAGAGAAGTGGTTTTTGGTTTCAAACATGGAAATTTCAAAAACCCTCTCAAGAGCTACATTTTGGAGTGACTAATTTTTCATATTCATGATTTAAACTTGTTTAAATGGGCATAAAAATAGGCATAAAATTCAAAATAAATCAAAATAAATGAAAAACCAAGGCACATAGTCTTCTTATGTCATATAGTAAGCATTCAATTAAGTTGATAAACAAGGTCTAGACATATTCGAACCAGAAAAATCATGTATCTACCCCTAACCCTAAACTCTGTCTTATGAAGTCAAGCATGAAGAGATGTGGTTTTTGGTTTCAAACATGGAAATTTCGAAAACCCTCCCAAGAGCTTCATTTTGGAGTGACTAAGAAGCATACATGCTTACTTTTTTATATTCATGTTTTAAACTTGTTCAAATCTTGGTCAAACCTAGGATTTGACCAAGATTCAAATGGGCATAAAAATTCAAAAAAATGAAGAAAAAAATGAAAAACCAAGGTCTTCTTATGTCATATAGTAAGCATTCAATTAAGTTGATAAACAAGGTCTAGACGTTTTAAACCTGAAAAATCATGTATCTACCCCCTAACCCTAAACTCTGTCTTATGAAGTCAAGCATGCATGGTGAAGAGAAGTGGTTTTTGGTTTCAAACATGGAAATTTTAAAAACCCTCCCAAGAGCTTCATTTTGGGGTGACTAAGAAGGATACATGATTACTTTGTCATATTCATGTCTTAAACTTGTTTAAGTCATGGTCAAACCTAGGATTTGACCAAGATTCAAATGGGCATAAGAATTCAAAAAAAACAAAGCACATAGTCTGTGTATGTCATATAGTAAGCATTCAAGTTGATAAACAAGGTCTAGACATATTCAAACCAGAAAAATCATGGAAATTTCAAAAACCTCCCACGAGCTTCATTTTGGAGTGACTAAGAAGGATCGATGCAGGTTACGTTTCATATTATTCATGTTTTAAACTTGTTTAAATCTTGGTCCAACCTAGGATTTGACCAAGATTCAACAAATGGGGATAAAAAAATGAAAACCCAATGCACATAGTCTTCTTATGTCATATAATAAGCATACAATTAAGTTGATAAACAAGGTCTAGACATATTCAAACCAAAAAAAACATGTATGTGGCTACCCCTAACCCTAAACTCTGTCTTATGAAGTCAAGCATGAAGAGATGTGGTTTTTGGTTTCAAACATGGAAATTTCAAAAACCCCTTCCAAGAGCTTCATTTTGGAGTGACTAAGAAGCATACATGCTTACCTTTTCATATATATTCATGTTTTAAACTTGTTCAAATCTTGGTCAAACCTAGGATTTGACAAAGATTCAAATGGGCATAAAAATTCAAATAAAATGAATACCAAGGTCTTCTTATGTCATATAGTATGTGCGCATTCACTTAAGTTGATAAACAAGGTCTAGACATATTAAACCTAAAAAATCATGCATGTATCTACCCCTAACCCTAAACTCTGTCTTATAAAGTCAAGCATGCATGGTGAAGATAAGTGGTTTTTGGTTTCAAACATGGAAATTTCAAAAACCCTCCTAATTAAGAGCTTCATTTTGGAGTGACTAAGAAGGATACATGCTTACTTTTACATATTCATGTTTTAAACTTGTTTAAGTCGTGGTCAAACCTAGGATTTGACCAAGATTTAAATGGGCATAAAAATTCAAAAACAAAATCAAAAACCAAAGCAAGTCTTTGCATGTCATATAGTAAGCATTCAAGTTGATAAACAAGGTCTAGACATATTCAAACCAGAAAATCATGTATATATCTACCCCTAACCCTAAACTCTATCTTTATGAAGTCAAGCATGCATGAAGAGAAGTGGTTTTAGGTTTCAAACATGGAAATTTCAAAAACCATCCCAAGAGCTACATTTTGGAGTGACTAAGAAGGATATATAGATGCTTAATTTTGCATATTCATGATTTAAACTTGTTCAAATCTTGGTCAAACCTATGATTTGACCAAGATTCAAATGGGCATTAAAAATAGAAAAATGAAAAACCAAAGCACATAATCTTCTTATGTCATATAGTAAGCATTAAAGTTGATAAACACAAGGTCTAGACATATTCAAACCATACAAATCATGTATCTACCCCTAACCCTAAACTTTGTCTTATGAAGTCAAGCATGAAGAGATGTGGTTTTTGGTTTCAAACATGGAAATTTCAAATACCCTTCCAAGAGCTTCATTTTGGAGTGACTAAGAAGCATACATGCTTACCTTTTCATATTCATGTTTTAAACTTGTTCAAATCTTGGTCAAACCTAGGATTTGACCAAGATTCAAATGGGCATAAAAATTCAAAAAAAATGAATACCAAGATCTTCTTATGTCATATAGTATGCGCGCAATCAATTAAGTTGATAAACAAGGTATAGACATATTAAACCTGAAAATCATGTATCTACCCCTAACCCTAAACTCTGTCTTATAAAGTCAAGCATGCATGGTGAAGATAAGTGGTTTTTGGTTTCAAACATGGAAATTTCAAAAACCCTCCTAATTAAGAGCTTCATTTTGGAGTGACTAAGAAGGATACATGCTTACTTTTCATATTCATGTTTTAAACTTGTTTAAATCTTGGTCAAACCTAGGAAAATCATAAATATATCTACCCCTAACCCTAAACTCTGTCTTATGAAGTCAATCATGAAGAGAAGTGGTTTTGGGTTTCCTACATGGAAATTTCAAAAACCTCCCAAAAACTTCATTTTAGAGTGACTAAGAACGATACATGCTTCCCTTTTCATTTTCATGTTTTAAACTTGTTTACATTATCTTGGTCAAATCTAGGATTTGACAAGATTCAAATGGGCATCAAAATAAAAAAATCAGAAAAATGAAAAACCAAAGCACATAGTTTTCTTATGTCATATAGTAAGCATTAAAGTTGACAAACAAGGTCTAGACATATTCAAACCAGACAAATCATGTATCTATACCCCCTAACCCCTAAACTATGTCTTATGAAGTCAAACATGAAGAGAAGTGGTTTTGGGTTTCAAACATGGATATTTCAAAAACCTCCCAGAAGCTTCATTTTAAAGTGACTAAGATGGATACATGCTTCCCTTTTCATTTTCATGCTTTAAACTTGTTTAAATTATCTTGGTCAAATCTAGGATTTGACAAGATTCAAATGGGCATCAAAATAAAAAAATCAGAAAAATGAAAAACCAAAGCACATAGTTTTCTTATGTCATATAGTAAGCATTAAAGTTGACAAACAAGGTCTAGACATATAAGAAGACCTTTTTTTTGAACTTTTATACCCATTTGAATCTTGGTCAAATCCTTGGTTCCACCAAGATTTGAATAAGTTAAAAACATGAATATGAAAAAGTAAGCATGTATGCTTCTTAGTCACTTCAAAAATGAAGCTCTTGGGAGGGTTTTTGAATTTCCATGTTCGAAACCAAAAACCACAAATCTTCATGCTTACTTCATGAAACATAGTTTATATTAGGGTTAGGGGTACATGCTTGATTTTTCTTGTTTGAATATGTCTAGACCTTGTTTATCAACTTAATTGAATGCCTACTATATAACATATATAAGAAGACCTTTTTTGTTTTTTTTTAATTTTTATACCCATTTGAATCTTGGTCAAATCCTAGGTTTCACCAAGATTTGAATAAGTTTAAAACATGAATATGAAAAAGTAAGCATGCATGTATGCTTCTTAATTAATCACTTCGAAATGAAGCTCTTGGGAGGGTTTTTGAAATTTCCATGTTTGAAACCAAAAACCACATATCTTCATGCATGTGCTTGACTTCATGAGACAAAGTTTAGTGTTAGGGGGTAGATACATGATTTCTCTCGTTTGAATATGTCTAGACCTTGTTTATCAACTTAATTGAATGCTTACTATATGACATAAGAAGACTATGTGCCTTGATTTTTTTTAAAATTTTGTCCATTTGAATATTGGCCAAATCCTAGGTTTGACCATGATTTAAACAAGTTTAAAACATGAATATATATGAAAAATTAAGCGTGTATCATTCGTAGTCACTCCAAAATGAAGCTCTTGAGAGGGTTTTTGAAATTTCCATGTTTGAAACCAAATAACCACGTACTTCTCTTCATGCCTTGACTTCATAAGACAGAGTTTGGGGTTAGGGTTAGCTTGATACATGAATTTTCTGGTTTGAATATGTCTAGACATTGTTTATCAACTTAATTGAATGCTTACTAGATGACATAAGATGACTATGTGCATTGGTTTTTCATTTTTTTTGAATTTTTATGCCCATTTGAATCTTGGTCAAATTCTAGGTTTGACCATGATTTAATCAAGTTTAAAACATGAATATGAAAAATTAAGCATCTATCCTTCTTAGTCACTCCAATATGTAGCTCTTGGGAGGGTTTTTGAAATTTCCATGCTTGAAAACCAAAAACCACTTTTCTTCATGCATGCTTGACTTCATAAGACATAGTTTAGGGTTAGGGGGTAGAGATACATGATTTTCCTACTAGTTTGAATATGTCTAGACCTTGTTTATCAATTTAATTGAATGCTTACTATATGACATGAGCAGACCTTGGTTTTAATTTTTTATACCCATTTGAATCTTCGTCAAATCGTAGGTTTGTTGACCAAGATTTGAACAAGTTTAAAACATGAATATGAAAAAGTAAGCATGTATGCGTCTTAACTAGTCACTCCAAAATGAAGCTCTTGGGAGGGTTTTTGAAATTTCCATGTTTGAAACCAAAAACCACTTCTTCTCTTCATGCTTGACTTCATAAGTCAGGGTTAATTTAGGGATATATAGGGGGTAGATACATGATTTTTCTGGTTTGATATGTCTAGACCTTGTTTACCAACTTAATTGAATGCTTACTATATGACATAAGAAGACTACGTGACTTGTGCTCACTGAAGTGTGGGACCTCACGCATGGGAACCACACGTACGTAAGTGACAGACTTGTTGCTCTAATAACTCGGGTGATCATTATACTGTATTAGTACATAGTTTACTATGCAGCACATGTGTGTTTGCCCGTCGAGTGAAACTCGGAGGAAGAGGGATCACTCGGAAGGAGAGAAGAAGGGAGAGAATTATGGTGTCTCCCCTTTTTCGGGTGATGATGTTGACTTTTGTGCAGGGTTTGTCAGTGAGCAGGAGGTGCGAGCGAGCGAGTCGAGCGAGGCGAGAATGAGAGATTTTTTTTTAGAGGGACGACCGAAGGATCCAGAAGGACCCACAGACTTCCAATACGCATCCTGATGCGTCTTTCTCTTGACAAAGAAAATGGCTGGGAGTTTGCGTACCTATTGCACGTGACTTGTGCTCACTGAAGTGTGGGACCTCACGCATGGGCACCACACGTAAGTGACAGACCTGTTGGTGTAAAAACTCGGTTGATTATTATAGTGCATTAGAACAAAGTTTCCTATGGATTCAAGGGTAGGAAATCCAAGTTAACTCATTTACATGACATTATTTTTTCCATGAAGCAAAGTTAACGCACCTATCAATTGGTACATTTTGGAGTGACTAAGAAGGATCCAGGCTTACTTATTCGTTTTCACGTGTAAAACTTGTCTAAATCTTGGTCAAACAAAATTGGCAGAAAATTCAAAAAAAACAGAAAAATGAAAAACCAAAGCACATAGTCTTCTTATGTCATGTAGTAAGCATTAAAGTTGATAAACAAGGTCTAGACATATTCAAACCATACTAATCATGTATCTACCCGCTAACCCCTAAACTATGTCTTAAGAAGTCAAGAATGAAGAGAAGTGGTTTTGGGTTTCAAACATGGAAATTTCAAAAACCTCCCAAAAACTTCATTTTAGGGTGACTAAGAAGGATACAGGCTTCCATTTTCATTTCCATGTTCTATACTTGTTTAAATCTTGGTCAAACCTAGGATTTGACCAAGATTCAAATGTGCATCAAAATTCCAAAAAAATCAGAAAAATGAAAAACCAAAGCACATAGTTTTCTTATGTCACATACATATATATAGTAAGCATTCAAAAGTTCATAAACAAGGTCTAGACATATTCAAACCAGACAAATCATGTACCCCCTAACCCTAAACTTTGTCTTAATTATATATGAAGTCAAGCATGAAGCAGAGAAGTGTGGTTTTGGGTTTCAAACATGGAAATTTCAAAAACCTCCCAAAAAGCTTCATTTTAATTAGACTGGCTGGTTAATTAAGAAGGATCCATGATTAATTACCTTTTCATTGTCATGTTTTAAACTTGTTTAAATCTTGGTCGAACCTAGGATTTGACCAAGATTCAAATGGGCATAAAAATTCAGAAAAAAATCGAAAGAATGAAAGACCAAAGCACATAGCCTTCTTATGTCATATAGTAAGCATTCAAGTTGATAAACATGGTCTAGACATATTCAAACAAGACAAATCATGTATCTACCCCCTATCGACCCTAAACTTCGTCTTATGAAGTCAAGCATGAAGAGAAGTGGTTTTGGGTTTCAAAAAAGATCCAGACTTAATTACCTTATCATTTTCACATGTTAAACTTGTTTAAATCTTGCTCAACAAACCTAGGATTTTACCAAGATTCTCAAATGGGCATAAAAATCAAAAAATGAAATACCAATGCACATAGTCCTCTTATGTCATATAGCTAGTAAGCATTCAAGTTGATAAACAAGGTCTAGACATATTCAAACAAGACAAATCATGTATCTACCCCCTATCGACCCTAAACTTCGTCTTATGAAGTCAAGCATGAAGAGAAGTGGTTTTGGGTTTCAAAAACATGGAAATTTCAAAAACCTCCCAAAATTCAGCTTCATTTTAGAGCGACTAAGAAGGATCGATGCTTACCTTTTCATTTCCATGTTTTAAACTTGTTTAAATCTTGGTCAAATCTAGGATTTGACCAAGATTCAAATGGGCATAAAATAAAAAAACCGAAAAATGAAAAACCAAAGCGCACATAGTCTTCTTATATGTCATATAGTAAGCATTAAAGTTGATAATCAAGGTCTAGACATATTCAAACTAGCTAGACAAATCATGTATCTACCCCCTAAAACCCCTAAACTCTGTCTTATGACGAAGTCAAGCATGAAGATAAGTGGTTTTAGGTTTCAAACATGCATGGAAATTTCAAAAACCTTCCAAAAACTTCATTTTAGGGTGACTAATTAAGAAGGATACATGCTTCCCTTTTCATTTTCATGTTCTATATATACTTGTTTAAATCTTGGTCAAACCTAGCTAGGATTTGACCAAGATTCAAATGTGCATCAAAATTCCAAAAAATATCAGAAAAATGAAAAACCAAAGCACATAGTTTTCTTATGTCATATAGTAGCATTAAAGTTGATAAACAAGGTCTAGACATATTCAAACAAGAAAAATCATGTATCTACTCCCTAACCCTAAACTTTGTCTTATGTAGTCAAGCATGAAGAGAAGTGGTTTTGGGTTTCAAATATGGAAATTTCAAAAACCTACCAAAAGCTTCATTTTAGAGTGACTAAGAATGATCAATGCTTACCTTTTCATTTTCATATTTTAAACTTGTTAAAATCATTGTCAAACCAGGATTTGACCAAGATTTAAATGGGCATAAAATTTAAAAAATCAGAAAAATGAAAAACAAAAGCACATAGTCTTCTTATGTCACATATATATATAGTAAGAGCATTCAAAAGTTGACAAACAAGGTCTATACATATTCAAATAAGACAAATCATGTATCTACCCCTAACCCTAAACTCTGTCTTATGAAGTCAAGCATGAAGAGAAGTGGTTTTTGGTTTCAAACATGGAAATTTCAAAAACCTCCCAAAAGCTTCATTTTAGAGTGACTAAGAAGGATCCAGGCTTACCTTTTCATTTTCATGTTTTAAACTTGTTTAAATCTTGGTCAAACTTAGGATTTGACCAATATTAAAATGGGCATAAAATAAAAAAATAAAAAAAACCAAAGCACATAGTCTTCTTATGTCATATAGTAAGCATTCAAGTTCATAAACAAGGTCTAGACATATTCAAACCAGACAAATCATGTATCTACCCCCTATCGACCCTAAACTTCGTCTTATGAAGTCAAGCATGAAGAGAAGTGGTTTTGGGTTTCAAACATGGAAATTTCAAAAAACCAAAAGCTTCATTTTAGAGCGAGTAAGAAGGATCGATGCTTATCTTTTCATTTTCATGTTTTAAACTTATTTAAATCTTGGTCAAACCTAGGATTTGACCAAGATTCAAATGGGCATAAAAATTCAGACAAAAATCTAATTAAAGAATGAAAAACCAAAGCACGTACATAGCCTTCTTAATTATGTCATATAGTAAACATTCAAGTTGATAAACAAGGTCTAGACATATTCAAACCAGAAAAATCGTGTATCTACCCCTAACCCTAATTAAACTTTGTCTTATGAAGTCAAGCTTGAAGAAAAGTGGTTTTGAGTTTCAAGCATGCATGGAAATTTCGAGAACCTCCCAAAATAAAGCTTCATTTTAGAGTGACTACGAAGGATCCATGCTTACACCTTTTCATTTTCAAGTTTTAAACTTGTTTAAAACCTCGTCAAACCTGGGATTTGACCAAGATTCAAATGGGCATAAAATTCAAAAAAATAGATAAATGAAAAACCATAGCACATAGTCTTCTTATGTCATATAGTAAGCATTCAAGTGGATAAACAAGCTCTAGACATACTGAAACCAGACAAATCATGTATCTACCCCTATCCCTAAACTATGTCTTATGAAGTCTAGCATGAAAAGAAGTGGTTTTGGGTTTCAAACATGGAAATTTCAAAAACCTCCCAAAAGCTTCATTTTGGATTGACTAAGGAGGATCCAGGCTTACTTTTTCATTTTCATATTTTAAACTTGTTTAAATCTAGGTCAAACCTAGGATTTGACCAAGATTCAAATGGACATAAAAAATCAACAGTTTACAACAGCACACAAAATAAACATGAAATTACATCTAAATCCCTAACTTTTACATGGAGGACCCCAGGCTGAAAGCAAGAAATGCGATCGGGTCTTGAATCTTGATGCGTCTTCTCTTGACAAAGAAGATTGCTGGGAGTTTGCGTACGTACATCACGTCACTTGTGCTCACTGAAGTGTGGGACATGACGCATGCATGGGCAACACACGTAAGTGACATGGATTCAAGGGTAGGGAAGCCAAGAGAAAAAAACGAGAATTTGGACAAAAATAACCCAATCTTGCTAGTATGTCGAAAGTTTGTTTTTCCCAATCTTTTCGACTTTGGGTTATTTCTGTCTATTTTGCCGAAAAAACGAGGACAGAGACTGGAAACGGTGATGCATCTAGCTTCAGAGTACGTCAGATTAAGACTTCATGAGCAACACTAGTCTGACGTAAGTACAGTGTATACAGACAAGACAGGGACTAGACATTGCTACCCACGTCCCTCTGCGCCCCTTCAAAGAAATCATACTCCGTACTAGAATCTCGAAACGTAGGAATTAGTCTGACACGATTTCTGATTGTTTAATTCATAGGATTGCAATTTTCAGAATTCATTGACAATACATTTTTATACAAAAACAAAAAATCCTTCATTGTGTAACCGTATGTTACTACTAGTATTTCTTTTGGTTTTCACACGCAATCAAATGTTATTGGATCCAAATACCGTTGTTTCTCAATCCTATATATTTGGAGATGATCATCACTCTCTAATCATACAATTTTCATATTCCCGCACTTTGAAAATCTTGCGAATAATCAAAGCAGCCAAAATCTATGGTGTGTATTGTATATGTTTATGCCATGCTTAGTTTCATCGAATATTGTTTGGTTGCATCGCGGGGAAACCGCGTGAATTTAGATTAATTGTTGCATGTTTGTTTGTGGTGTGACCAACTGCTTTTGCAACGAAACAACCCCCCCACCATGTACGCATTGTTTGGGTCGCATGCATGATGTGTACATAATGTTAAAATAGAAATAATGTAGGAATTGAATATGATTGCATGTTGAATTAATCCTATATGAGAGAAATCACACAAATTTGAATTGCATGTTCTTTGGTTGTAGTGCTACACAAAAAACACGTGAATTAGTATGAATTATCATGTATTCAAGAATCAAAGGAGCCACTGAGATTTGAATCCCACAAAATTTCTATGAATTTTCTTCGAACCAAACAAGCCCAACAAGATTCCAAAGGAATATAATACAACGAATCAAACAACTTCCGTTGTTGGAATATTTCCTTAGGACATCAATCCAATAGAAACTATATGATCCAGTTTCAGCGACAATCTGGTCGGTGTAGGCTCGAGGAGGCCAATTGTATATATATGTTTGGACCCGGTTGGTTGAGTGATCATGCTCGTGACATCCAGCATGAAAGGTAAAATTCGGGCAAGGCCAGCGTGACGCCACAATACTTTTGAAATATTCAAAAGCGCGTAATATTTGTGAAATTTTAATAATAGCTACTACTTATGTGAATTTTTTTCGTTCATACGCTTATTGGGGGGTAGGCTAACCCTAATGGCCTCCTCAAGATCCCTACCTCTACCAAGGTTTCCCGAGTTCATCCACCTCGATGGGTTCCTTGCCACTTTCGACCATGTTGTGGGCATCATTTCGGGTTCCCGTACCACGGCCAGTCCTTTTCAGGAGTCCCGAACCCGATGCCATAATATTTGTTTGAAAAAAATTCAAGACCGCACAATATTTGTTGAAATAAATGAATAAGCATTTTTAAATAGCTAAATAAAAGAAGTACGAATTTTGAAAAATTTATTTTTTCTAAAACATTAATTGGAGCATTGACATGTTGAACCCACTTGTCGATTTTGCTATCAACATGACTAACTAGCTGATTAGATAACCAAGTGGTGAAATTTGCAACATATTAGACCACCACATGGTGGAAACTGCAAAAAAAATGTCCAAGTGGTGGTTTGTGCAACATATAGAGCAGTAGAGTATATGGTAGTACAAGATGAAGAGGCCTCCAAGATGAATGTGCACTGCCGTGGGCCCGTGGTAATATATCATGATGATGGCAAAGGATCTTTTCTCTGCTGAAACTGTCCAGAGCTGATTTGATGAGACAAAATACAGCTCCACGGCGTGCAAGGACAGTATACAGTACATTAGCTTCTTCTCGGGTCACACGCCTTCACGCCAGGTGCAGTAGTGCAGCAGAGACCAGAGAGAGAAGGCACGCCCGTAGTACTCGTATTATTGATTTCAATTCAAATTGTTTTTTTTGCCTGCTTCTCCGTCTTCTTCATCTCCATCTTCTCTGGCGACCCCGCCTACACCAGCAGCCCCTGCACCACCGCCGCCATGCCTTTTTCGGATCATCTCGAGCCACCTGTTTGATGGTACTAGTAGGAGTTGTTGACTTTTATCCATATCGCTCTACCAGCTGCCGCTCGCACTGTCCTCCAATACCTCATACCCAAACGCCAGCGTCCCACTACCACACCCCCACACCCACTTGACCGCATCCTTCCAATGGCGAGATCGATCAATGAGAGTGGCAGTTCTTGGGTGTTTCCTGATGGCCCCCTTGAAGAAATCGCATCCCGATGCGATGTCATCACCGCCGCGAGCCTCGTCGGTTCATGCAAGTTTTATCATGATTCAGCAACACAAAGTGTAGCTCTGCCTGCATCTCAGCCGTTTGGCATGCCCTGTGTTCTTCATACTCACCAAACTGAGGTACCGCCCGCGCACAATCCCTTCTACCGCGTCCACAAGTTCAAGCAGGAGGGTGCGCAGAAGGACAAGCAGCATGATGCAAAAGATCGCAAGGGTACCTTGTGCCAACTGACGCCGCTGGACAGGATCTCTTCCGATGCCGTGATTCCAGATGGTGGTACGGGCATGTGGGCAGGCGCGAATGGAGATTGGATCGCCCTTCTTGGCTTCCCCTGGAATTGGGAGCTTGTCAATGTGTACACTGGTCGCCGGATTCCTCTACCACCAATAAGTGAGTTTAAATCCACCCCGGATAAACTTGTGTTCGAGTCTAATGATCAACATCTTCAACTGCTGAAGATAGCTATTTGCCGAGTTCCAACAGCTGCTTCAAATTATACTAGTTTCTCTGTTCTTGCCATCTTCAACGCGGCAATTGCAGTCCTTCACTGTGCTTCTAGCAGATGGACAGTTCTTGACAACCAGTTCTTAGCGTACGGCTACTCCGATGCAATCATCCACAAGGGTATTGTATTTGCTGTAACTCAGACAGGCGAAGTTTATGCATGGAATCAACTTTCTTGGGGTAATTTTTCTCATCTCATATGATGTGTTTTCGCTATTACCTGCTAGTTTCAGATTTAGCTTTAGCCTTTTTCTTTTTGTTGTGCAGTTTTCGTGTCATGCCTGTACCTTTCCCCCTCTATATTCAATCAAAATCAGCAGCGATATGCCTTTGAGTCAAAATAAAGTACTCCCTCCGATCCAAATCAAATTGACTCAGCTTTGTCTAGCCAGTGCATCTAGCTAGACAAACTTGAGTCAATTAATTTGTGCATATCTAGCTAGACACATCCAGTTGAGTCAATTAATTTGGATCGGAGGCAGTATTTTAGCTACATCATTATTCATGTATGTAATGAACTAATCAAGTTTTGCTGAACTGACTTCAAGCTGTGCTTTCCTTTGCAAGGTCCTTTGTTGATCAGCACGGCACCTATTCCGCCAGAACTTGATGAACAAGGTCGGTACAATCTTGGCTCCTGGTGGTTAGCACGATCTCCTGATGGTTCTAGACTTTTTCTGGTCCATACCTGGGGCGTTACTGACGGGCGGGATTATACTGGACTGGTTCGGATTTTACCTGCTGCTGCTACCTCTGAGGGTCGTCATGGTCGCACTATTCGCGGGTATGGTAAGGGTTTACTTGGCTGCGAGGTGTACAGCATGGACACCAGTCAGTTGATGCCACCGAGGCCATGGAGGAGGATTATTTCCCTTGGATCATATTCTCTCTTCCTTGGAGTGAACTATCCGATTATCATTCCAGTAGAAGACGGGGCAGAACATGACCGTCCAAATATGGCGAGAAGCAACTCTGTTTACACATCGCACCATGCAGTAGGCCTTGCATATCCTCCTTCTCCAGAAATTTGCCGCTTCAGTTTGAATTCTGAAGACTGTACTGTTGGTTTCCAAACCAACATTAGATGGACATGGCGGCAGGTTCCGTTGTGGCTCATCCCAAGCTTCGCCAACGCCCGGCAATGGAACCTGCCTTCGCGTCACAGGTCCAGAAAGAAGGGCTGATGTACTTTATGTAATACTCGTGTTGTAATGCAAGATTTGTATCTGTTGAACTATTTCATTTGCATGTTTATCTCTACCTAGGCTACTCCCTTTCCGTAGTTGTGTTGTACTATCTGTTGAACTATTTCCTTTGCATGTTATCTCTACCTAGGCTACTCCTCCGTAGTTGTTAAATTGATGTAATGCTCCTACAATGCACGCTACACTGGGCGTGTGGCCTGTAATGTTATCAAACACCTTTTGTACTCGTTCTAGTAAGCATTTCACACTATAGCTCACATAATTAAAGTACTCCTACAACGTATTAGTTGAAAGATATCTCTCATAAGTAAGTACCCCTCTTTGAGCTTATGCGAAACATAAATGACTATTTTAGAAATATATACTCTCGACACAAGATTATATTAAAAACAATGGTACATAGTTCTATTAGAAAAAGAAAGTGTGAATAGTAGAATGATGGAGAAGTGTTTTTTGAGGTCTGTGCATAGCTAGTGTTCATGGTGCAAAAGCACTTAGACTAGTCACAATGGGAAGTATACTAGTCTATGATACAACACCTTCAATGCATAGTATCATGAATTAGTATCATGCAATGTTGCGAAAAACCAATTATTCATTTCTTTCCAAATAGACTAGCTTTGCGAGGATGACAAAACATTTCTTTATTGCCCTCTCGTATGAATCTCCTCCATACATCACCTCTCATACCGATTGAAAGCCATTCCAAATCGTTGGTTCAAGACCATGAATACCAAGCCAATTTTGTTAGCTAGTTGGACCACCCTCGGATTGAGAACCAACGGTTGAAAGAAAGGTGGGCGCCAACTCATATTTTTTTCTCGAGAGTCCGACACTTGATGTTGATTGCAAAGTTCACAAAGGCCAAAATTTTGACATCCTCTTTGTGCAAGTCTTGCCACCATCCAAACTCGGTTTTGAAGTACCAACCAAGAAAAAAAAGCTTGCACTTTGGAGGACCCCATGGACCATGAAAATTTTGAAAAACTTCCAGTAAATCATGCATATTTCGATTTATATTTTGGTGAAGTTTCATTCGATTTGAATCATAGGTTTGTGAGCAAATATATATTTAGTTTAAACTAGTGCTCGAGTACGTAAGAATCTATTTAATCACAAGCTAGTCATCCGAATGGGATGAAATATTCATAGATTTTAAAACAAGGAATCTACATATTACTGGATTTTTTTTCAAAATTTTCTGAATAGTTTTTCTTTTTTAGCTTCGAAATAAGAGATAGTTTGGAACGTTGGATCTCAAATGGATGGTAGATGGTGGGACACAGTCACAATGTATCTTGGAAGCATCAAGTCACTGAAGCTCTGTCCGGTTTCCAAACCAAGCTAGGAAAGGCATTGAAAATGAAGTTCTGCTCTAAAACATTTCTCATTCCATTTTGGTGCTCGCGCGGTTGCATGCTGCCCACGTGTTAAGGTACGTGTCTCTGGCATGTAGAGAACTACGATTATTGGCGAAAAATATATCGAAATGGAAACTGTAAAAAAAAGCCCTCTCTGGTCAACCTGATGTGACGAGACATCACTGCACCAAACGTCGTCGCAAATTTATAGATGGGTGGCGTGCTAGTCTACCAACAGTCAAATCGGCGCCCAGTCGCAGCAGCAGCCTAGAGTACTACCTAGTTTTTGCCCCTTGCATGTCTATCATCTTCTTCTTCACCCCGTTACAAAAAAAAACTTCTTCTTCACCCTCCCAGAATCACGCGCACGCGCAGGATCTCGATCCCCACCACGCCGCATCACTAGTACTACTCCGTATACCTTTCTCTCCTTACCCCGGCCGGCCGCGCGCCGCATCGTTCCTTCCATAGCGCTCGCCCTCTCCTCCGAAAACCCCAAGCGCAGTTGCATCCGCCATCCACCTAAATCCATCTTCACGTGATGGATTATTCTAGGCTTTGCCGAGGCGGCGGGGACGGCCACTTGGAGGCTCTCACCGGCGACAACATCAACCTCATCGCTGCGCATCTGGACGTTACCTACACCGTCCGACTTGCTGCATGTTCCAGGGAGCTCTACGACATGATCAGCAAGGATGAAGGTAAGATGCACCATTGGGATGAACCCTGCCTGCTGATGCCTCCGCCTGCTTATTGGTTCGATGAACACTGGGACGTGGCGAGAACATCTCGTCTGCATGATACCGTGTACGACCTGGTGCCCCTCGACCATCCTCGCCGTTCTGTCGCCCTGCCGTTCATGCACGACAGAAAATGGCTTGGCGCGAACGGTGACTGGATCGCCGCCGCCGATCATCATGAGTGGTGCCTCGTGAACGTCTACACCGAGCGACATATCCCCCTTCCATCCCTACCTGATTCGAAGATCGATCATAGTAGTTTTTCATATCAACCTGCATACTCTTTTAACTGGGGTCCAGCAATTGATTTGTTGAAGATTGTAATCTGCCAAGTGCCCACAAAAGGTGGGAGGTACGCAGATTACAAGCTCATCGCCTTGTTCGACAAAACGATTTTCTACCTTGAAGGGGGTGGCGACTGGAGAATGCTGGAGGCCCTTACACCTGCACCTGATTATCCAAATTACTGTGATGCCATTGAACTCCGTGGCCACGTTTTTGCGGTGGACGAAACTGACGGCTCCACGTACTTCTGGGACACCGCAAATGGTATTTTTTCAGTCCTTATGTTGCATTGCATGATACACTGCCTTAACCAATGAAGTTATTCATGAACTACCTTGTTTATATTTTACCTTTCTTATATGACTTAATGATCACACCCCCTTTTGCTGAATATGAATGAACCGTTGCTTGCAATGAATTAGTAGTACTAATTAGTCACCAACAAACATAGTATGCTCAGTATGTGATTGCATTCCTGAATTAGTAACTCTACGCCACTGCAGAATATGGGTGTAATTAACCAGTATCTCAAAAGATAACGTGGCACTATGAAGGCACCCTTTTTGATAACCTTTTACACCCATTGTTTCATATATAACTAATTGATTTTGCCTCCAAAAGGAGGACGGGAGACCCCCGCCATCTGCATCAGAGAGATGCATAAGGACTTTCATAAGTATATGACTTAACGATCACATCCTTTATCTGAATATGAATGAACCGTTGCTTGCAATGAATTAGTACTAGTCAGTCATCAGCAAACATAGTATACTCCGTATGTGAATGCATTCCTGAATTAGTAACTCTATGCAACTGCAGAATATGGATGTAATTAACAAGTATCTCAAATGTTAACGTAGAAACAGAAAAATAGAAGAAAATCGTTTGTAATTACATGCGTAGCTTATATTTTCTAGAGATCGGGGAAAAAGCCTTGATTGGATGTACCTACATGCAGATCAAACAGTTCTTTGTTTATATCGGTGAACAATCTGCAGAATGGTATAATTAATTTTGTTTTTGATACATTTTTTCTCCCATTTTCTTGAATAGATTTCAGTTTCCCACAATTATCTTTCATTAGTGATTGTGACGTCCCCTCATTCAAAATAACTCAGGTTATCTTTTTCCTAATTCAGTGATATTTAAGTTTGAGTAAGTTTACGATTAATATCTACAACCTCATATATATATAAGATTTAGCACCTGCAGGCCTAACAAAGTTAGCTGCCTCTAGTCCCCTGTATAGTTCTTTCTTTTTGCTTTCTCAGTTTTTCGTAGCCTTGCTACAACCCTGTATGCTCTAATATATAATGATGCACGACTAGGCATGTGTTCGAGAAAAGAAAATCTAAATATCTTTTGTAATATATGAACCTATATTGATGTTTTAGATGTTGGTAGTATAATTTTCGATAAACTTGAACAGACTTAAATCAGTTTAACTTAGCACAACCATATAGCGTACCTTTTTTAGAACGCGAAAATGAGGTAAACAAATACCATGTGTACCCTTTACTATCAATAGTAGAGAAGAGATTATGAACCTTCAACTCTAAAATGCAAATTCTTCTACTGAATGGATAGCTGCATCTGATACCTATTTTGCAAATGTTACCAGACTTGGGGTTAGCTATAAAGAGCATTTCTTTCTTGTCAAGCTTCATGCACTACCAACACAACCAAAAGTCCGAACTGATCGCAAGGGCGGCAATCCACTTATACAATTCAACACCCCCCGTCACATGTGATGGGAGACAAGTCAACATGTGGAAAGACTCAGAGGTATAGCTCAAGAGGCATATAAGTGGACTCCGAGGGGGCAACAACAATTTTAGGATAAATTGCGAAAGCCAGGACTCGAACTCGAGACCCTGGCTCTGACACCATGTCAAGCTTCATGGACTAGCCAACGCAACCAAAAGTCCGAACTGATGGAAAGGTCTAGGCAATCCACTTATACAGTTAAACATTTCTTACCCTTCGGGTGGTCACAGGGAAGCTCTCTAATAGATCACTTAAGACAAAGGGAATTAACTACAGCACATGACTTAAACTTAAGATGATATATATTTGTCAAAATTTGAATGTATCTATATGCTTTCACTGTCTAGATACATCTGAATTTGGACAAATCTCAGACACTTTCGGTGGGACAGAGGTAGTATATAACTGTGTATACACTAACTAGTGTCTAGTTTTGGCGAAGTTTAGACTAGTTTCGTGGGATGGATGCAGTATAACTGATATATTGGACACTTGATTTGAACACATGAATGACCAATGTCCTTAGCTTACATAGTCGTATTTATACTGTGAGCATGAACGATGAACAATGCTGCTGTTTGAATATGGTTGCCAGTAACACCCTATTCGTCTCCATTTCTAATATTGCAGAAAACCTGATGCTCCCGTTTGTAATCCCGCCACCGGTGGTGGATGATCAGCAGTACGCATGGTTCCTCGCTCCATCTGCTGATGGCAAGCGATTGATGATCATCCTTACAGTAAACAAGATTGGGATTGCCAATGCTGAAGTACCTCCTGACATTCCCTATGCTGCTAATGGGCTTCAGCTACGGCAGTATCCTCCTGTTGCCACCTACGTCTTTGAGCTGGATCCCTTATCTACTGCACGTGCAGGGGACTTTCTTTGGAGGCAGGTTAACAGCCTCAGCGACCACTCTCTGTTCCTCGGACTCAATTACCCAATCATTGCCAACCTGAAGAAGCGTGAATCCAAAGCTCCTGATGGCACATTGGTTCCATTCATGAGGAAAAACTGCGTCTACACAGCATACCGGAATATTCGTTATAATCAATACCCTAAAATTTTGCGCTGCAACCTCCAGCCAGATGAAGGTGAGACTGTGGGAGTTATCAGCCTTCCCAAGGATGGTTGGGATAGTGTCCGACAAGCGGCTATGTGGTTTAAGCCTGCTTTAAACATTGCCCGTTCGGTGTTACCTTTAAAAAAACAGTGACACTTTTTTATTATGCTTGAAGTGTTGAGAAGTAGTACACTGTTTTTAGTATGTACTAGTTTGAATCAGTTTATTTGAACACTGCCCTGCTTTTGTATTTCGTGTTGCCTTCATATTATAACCCATGCATGGCTGTTTTAGGATTGACTTTATTTCAGCACTATAATTTTTTCGATAAAGGATGCTTTATTACTTTTGGAAAGCAATTACATCCAGCCTCTGCATAACCAGGATGCACACAGCTGTTCAAAGAGTCTGTAACCAACAATGTAAAGAAAAAAAACTAGGCGAAATACATATCGGAACGATGAATCATAAATCGCCTATGGTGTGGGTGGTGCTGCAATCCGTAGACTATGCTGCCACCCATGTAGGGAAAAAGTATCCCTCGCCGTTCAGCACTATAATTACAATGTGTGTACGTCCTTTATAATATAGCCACCTCTTGTTGATCATAGTCATGAGAGGACCATTCCTATTTTTTCGCCGCTAAAGGGTAAAAGTACATCCACTGGCACGGGGGTGTGTTGGGTTCCACCCCATCCCCAAACCGAACATGCATCAACTACGAGCAAGGAAGTAGATGTGCGACCTAGGTGACTGTGCGGACCCCACATGTGAACCAAAGAAAAAAACATGTCAATACGGAACTGATGTACATACGACAACTCCTATATGATATGCGTATGTACGATTGAGCATCTGGAGGTGTGCTGCCACCTGCTTCCTCACACGAAGGGTTGGATCTTGTGTTTCGTACACGGATCGGACTGAAATTGTCGTGTGCATAGCAAGGTTCATGTCAATAAGGCTGAGTTTGGCATCTAAGTCTAGGCAACAAATACTTTTGGGTTCCAACGGCCATCTACAAGGTATTTGCTATAGGCCTACTTGCTCCGGCTGTCGAAGCCCAATAACTACAAATGGGCCTTTCTGCTCATGCAATGTTGGCCCTTTTCTAAAGAACCACAGATCGTATGATTGGCAAAAAACAAAAACACGGAGATTCTACATAAAAGTTGTTTGTATTTATTTTGAATTATTGGGTTGCAATTTTTGAAACTGCTCATGGCCAATATGAAAATCCTTGATCGCTCCATACCCACATAGATCACGGTATTTTCAAAAATTCATAAAGTGGATTTGAAATTTAAAACATATCCTAATAATTCCATGATTTATTCTATTAACTTGCAAGATCTTGGAGCGAAAGAGCTTGTATTAGTCTGCGAAAATAATACTGATAAACCTGTCGTTAACAAGAAATGAAGGTTTATCGTTCAGAGAGGATGCCATGTGGGACCCATGAGACAGTAGCGTCCTCAACGTTTCAAAGAAAAAGGCAAGTAGCCCGAAAATAGGGGTAAAAAATAAATCCTACAAAGGAAACATTTATAGTTCATAGAGGCTGACATGTGGGACCGATCTGCCAGCTGCATCCTCATCATTTCGAAGTCGGCAGGGATCAGAAGAAAAAGGCAAATAGCCAGAAATTAGGGGTAAAAAATAAATCCAAAAAGGAAACTTTTATTCTTAATAGAGGATGACATGTGGGACCGACCTGCCAGCAGCGTCCTCATCGTTTCAAAGGCCGCAGGGGATCAAAAGAAAAAGGCAAATAGCCAGAAATTAGGGGTAAAAAATAAATCCAACAAAGGAAAGGTTTATTGTTCATAGAGGCTGACATGTGGGACCCATGAGCCAGCGGCGACCTCAATTTCAAAGGCGGCATATGATCGAAAAGAAAAAGGCAAGTTAGCAAAAATCAGTGGGTAAAAAAATCTAAGAAATGAAACTTTATTGTACAGTCCCAGTGTGTAAAAAAAAGGCAAATAGCCAGAAATTAGGGGTAAAAAATAAATCCAACAAAGGAAAGGTTTGTTGTCCATAGAGGCTGACATGTGGGACCCATGAGCCAGCGGCGACCTCAATTTCAAAGGCGGCATATGATCGAAAAGAAAAAGGCAAGTTAGCAAAAATCAGGGGGTAAAAAAATCTAAGAAAAGAAACTTTATTGTACATAGAGGATGACATGCGGGTCCCATGAGCCAGCACCTTACTCAACGTTTCAGAGGCGGCATGAGATCAAAAGAAAAAGGAAACTGACCAAATATCAGGAGCAAAAAATAATCGAAGAAAAGTAACTTTTATTGTACATAGAGGATGACATATGGGTCCCACTTATACAAGCTCTTTCGCTCCAAGATCTTGCAAGTTGATTGTACATAGAGGATGACATGCGGGCCCCATGTGTCAGCAGCTTAATCAATGTTTCCAAGGCGGCAGGGGATCAAAAGAAAAAGGAAATAGCCAAAAATAAGAGGGTGAAAAAAATCCAAGAAAAGAAACTTTTATAGTATAGAGGATGACATGTGGGTCCCATGAGCCAGCAGCTTCCTCAACGTTTCAGAGGCTGCATGAGATCGAAAGAAAAAGGCAAGTGACCAAAAATAAGAGGGAAAAAAATCCAAGAAAAGAGACTTGATTGTACATAGAGGATGACATGCGGGTCCCATCAGCAGCTTACTCAACGTTTCCAAGGCGGCAGGGGATCAAAAGAAAATGGAAATAGCTAAAGATCAGAGGGTGAAAAAAATCCAAGAAAAGAAACTTTTATAGTACATAGAGGATGACATGCGGGTCCCATGAGCCAGCAGGTTCCGCAACATTTTCAAAGGCGGCATGAGATCGAAAGAAAAAGGCAAGTGACCAAAAATCAGAGTGTGAAAAATAATCGAAGAAAAGAAACTTTTATTGTACATAGAGGATGACATGCTGTCCCATTTTGCAGCAGAGGTCCCAACTTTTCAAATGCGGCTTGAGATCAAAAGAAAAAGAAAGTAGCCAGAAATTAGGGGATAAAAAAAAACTCGAAGAAAAGAAAGTTGATTGTACATAGAGGATGACATGCGGGACCCACGAGTTAGCATCTTACTCAACGTTTCCAAGCCGCAGGGGATCAAAAGAAAAAGGAAATAGCCAAAAATCAGAGAGTGAAAAAAAACCCTAGAAAATAAACTTTTGTAGTACGTAGAGGATGACATGCGGGTCCCATGAGCCAGCAGGTTCCTCAACGTTTCAAACGTGGCATGGGATCGAAAGAAAAAGGCAAGTGACCAAATATCAGGAGCCAAAAATAATCCAAGAAAAGAAACTTGATTGTACATAGAGGATGACGTGCGGGTCCCATTTTGCAGCAGCGGTCCCAACGTTTCAATTGCGGCTTGAGATCAAAAGAAAAAGAAAGTAGCCAGAAATTAGGGGGTCAAAAAAAAACTCCAAGAAAGGAAAGCTTTATCGTTCATACAGGCTGACATGTGGGACCTATGAGCCAGCAGCTTACTCAACGTTTCAAAGGCGGCAGGGGATCAAAAGAAAAAGGAAATAGCCAAAAATCAGAGGGTGAAAAAAAATCCAAGAAATCAAACTTTTATTGTACATAGAGGATGACATGCGGGTCCCATGAGCCAGCAGATTCCTCAACGTTTCAAACGTGGCATGAGATCGAAAGAAAAAGGAAAGTGACCAAATATCAGGAGCCAAAAATAATCCAAGAAAGGAAACTTTATTGTACATAGAGGATGACATACGGGTCCCATTTGCAGCAGCGGTCTCAACGTTTCCAAGGTGGCACAGGACCAAAAGAAAAATGAAGTAGCCAGAAATCAGGGGGTGAAAAAAATCCAAGAAAAGAAAGATTTCAATTGGGCTGCATCTGGACATCTGGGCCTTCGAACTATCCTTCTGGGCCTTTTGATTCGTACAATTTCAGCCCACTCGAACATGGAAGTTCGGATTTTTCTCAAAAAAAACAGGAATGTCCTATGCTTCGCAAAAACAAAAAACAAGGAGATTCAAGATATAAGTTGTAAAAATAAAGATTTAATTTATCAGTTTGCAATAGCTCAGAGCGAAATACACTGTTTATTGTCTGCAAAATAATCAAGATATCACATGTTTCTTGTACGGGGAGGCTGACATACGGGACCCATGAGCCAGCAGCGTCGTTAACGTTTCAAAGGCAGTGGGTCGAAAATAAAAAAACAAAAAGTCAGTTGGTAAAAAAATCCAAGAAAAGAAAAGATTTATCGTTCTGAGAGGATGACATGCGGGACCGATGAGGCAGCAGCATCCTCAACGTTTCCAAGGCGGCAGGGGATCAAAAAAAAAAAGGAAATAGCCAGAAATTACTTAGGGGTCAAAAATAAATCCACCAAAGGAAACTTTTATTGTTCATAGAGGATGACATGTGGGACCGACCTGCCAACAGCGTCCTCATCGTTTCAAAGGGGGCGGGATCAAAAGAAAAAGGCAAATAGCCAGAAATTAGGGGTCAAAAATAACTCCAATAAAGGAAACTTTTATTGTTCGTAGAGGATGACATGCGGGACCCATGAGCCAGCAGCTTACTCAACGTTTCAAAGGCGGCATGAGATCGAAAGAAAAAGGCAAGTGACCAAATATCAGGAGCCAAAAATAATCCAAGATTTATTGTATATAGAGGATGACATGTGGGTCCCATTTTGCAGCAGCGGTCTCAATGTTTGTAATGCGGCTTGAGATCAAAAGAAAAAGAAAGTAGCTAGTAATTAGGGGGTGACAAAAAATCCAAGAAAAGAAAGTTGATGGACATAGAGGATGACATGCGGGTCCCTTGAACCAACAGCTTACTCAACGTTTCAAAGGGGGCAGGGGATCAAAAGAAAAAGGCAAGCCAAAAAGAGGGTGAAAAAAATCCAACAAAGGAAACTTTTATAGCACACAGAGGATGACATGCGGGTCCCATTTAGCAGCAGCGGTATCACCGTTTGAGAGGCGGCAGGGGATCGAAAGAAAAAGGCAAGTGACAAAATATCAGGAGCAAAAGATAATCCAAGAAAAGAAACTTTATTGTACATAGAGGATGACATGTGGGTCCCATTTTGCAGCAGCGGTCTCAATGTTTGTAATGCGGCTTGAGATCAAAAGAAAAAGAAAGTAGCTAGTAATTAGGGGGTGAAAAAAAATCCAAGAAAGGAAAGTTGATGGACATAGAGGATGACATGCGGGTCCCTTGAGCCAACAGCTTACTCAACGTTTCAAAGGGGGCAGGGGATCAAAAGAAAAAGGCAAGCCAAAAATCAGAGGGTGAAAAAAATCCAACAAAGGAAACTTTTATAGCACATAGAGGATGACATGCGGGTCCCATGAGCCCGCAGGTTCCTCAACGTTTCAAACGTGGCATGAGATCGAAAGAAAAAGGCAAGTGCCCAAATATGAGGTGCCAAAAAAACTCCAAGAAAAGAAAGTTGATTGCTCATAGAGGATGACATGCGGGTCCCATGAGCCAGCAGGTTCCTCAACGTTTCAAACTTGGCATGAGATCGAAAGAAAAAGGCAAGTGACCAAATATGAGGAGCCAAAAATAATTCAAGAAAAGAAAGTTTTATAGTACATAGAGGATGACATGCGGGTCCCATTTAGCAGCAGCGGTATCAGCGTTTGAGAGGTGGCAGGGGATCAAAAGAAAAAAGAAATTGCCAAAAATCAGATGGTGAAAAAAAACCAAGAAAATGAACTTTTATAGTACATAGAGGATGACATGCGGGTCCCATGAGCCTGCAGGTTCCTCAACGTTTCAAACGTGGCATGAGATCGAAAGAAAAAGGCAAGTGCCCAAATATGAGGAGCCAAAAATAATTCAAGAAAAGAAAGTTTTATAGTACATAGAGGATGACATGCGGGTCCCATTTAGCAGCAGCGGTATCACGTTTGAGAGGTGGCAGGGGATCAAAAGAAAAAAGAAATTGCCAAAAATCAGATGGTGAAAAAAAACCAAGAAAAAGAACTTTTATAGTACATAGAGGATGACATGCGGGTCCCATGAGCTGCAGGTTCCTCAACGTTTCAAACGTGGCATGAGATCGAAAGAAAAAGGCAAGTGAAAAAATATCAGGAGCCAAAAATAATTCAAGAAAAGAAAGTTTTATAGTACATAGAGGATGACATGCGGGTCCCATTTAGCAGCAGCGGTATCAGCGTTTGAGAGGTGGCAGGGGATCAAAAGAAAAAAGAAATTGCCAAAAATCAGATGGTGAAAAAAACCAAGAAAAAGAACTTTTATAGTACATAGAGGATGACATGCGGGTCCCATGAGCCTGCAGGTTCCTCAACGTTTCAAACGTGGCATGAGATCGAAAGAAAAAGGCAAGTGAAAAAATATCAGGAGCCAAAAATAATTCAAGAAACGTGATTTACATAGAGGATGACATGCGGGTCCCATTTAGCTGCAGCGGTATCACTGTTTGAGAGGCAGCAGGGGATCGAAAGAAAAAGTCAAGTGACCAAATATGAGGTGCCAAAAAAATCCAAGAAAAGAAAGTTTTATAGTACATAGAGGATGACATGCGGGTCCCATTTAGCAGCGGTATCACTGTTTGAGAGGCAGCAGGTGATCGAAAGAAAAAGTCAAGTGACCAAATATGAGGTGCCAAAAAAATCCAAGAAAAGAAAGTTTTATAGTACATAGAGGATGACATGCGGGTCCAGTTAGCAGCAGCGGTATCACCGTTTGAGAGGCGGCGGGGATCGAAAGAAAAAGGCAAGTGACCAAATTTGAGGTGCCAAAAATAATCCAGGAAAAGAAAGTTTTATAGTACATAGAGGATGACATGCGGGTTTAGCAGCAGCGGTATCACCGTTTGAGAGGCAGGGGATCGAAAGAAAAAGGCAAGTGACCAAATTTGAGGTGCCAAAAAACTCCAAGAAAAGAAAGTTGATTGCACATAGAGGATGACATGCGGGTCCCATTTAGCAGCAGCGGTCTCAACGTTTCCAAGGCGGCAAGGGATCAAAAGAAAAAGGAAGTAGCCAGAAATCAGGGGGTCAAAAAAATCCAAGAATAGAAAGAATTTTGGTTCATAGAGGATGACATGCGGGACCCATGATCCTGCATCGTAAACGGCTCGATCGGAGAACGTTGAACGAGATGGCGCGATGTAGAAAAAAAACAATGCCAGAGGCTGCCATCTGGGCCCTACATCCCTCGGCGGTGCGGATTTGCGTTGACTCGGCCGGCGAACCCGAGATTTCGAGATGCACCACGTCCCGGGCCACCATACGCCACGTTTTGGCCGCTTTCGTCGGGCTAGGTGGCCTCAAAAACGAGAAAAAAAAAGTTTTGACATGCACCACGGAGGGACCAAAATCGTCGGCCATGGTACACCAGCAACCACGGCGCGACTTCAACTTCGTCGGCCATGGCAACTTTTCTTGTAGTGCCCTTCCCATCCATCGGCTAGCGGCTAGGGTTAGGGTTGTTGGCGCGGCGGCCCCACTAGCCCGACCCCCTTTCCCTTTGCCCCTTTGGTCGGCCCCCTTAGGACCACCTTGGTGGTTCCTTTTTAAAGGGGTATCCTATTTTTTATTTTATAGTTATCTATTTAATTCATCCAATTAAATAATAAATGTGAATCTCGGAACTATTCTTCGACCCCGGAACTTATTTTGCTTCCTCTCCGGAACAATTCTGGTGTTCTCTCCCTATTATCTAACAATACTGAATCGATCCCAAAGCATCATATACCCTTAAGTGTGCCACCCTACGGGTTCGAGAATGCGTAGACATGATCGAGATGACTCTCTAATCAATGACCATCAGAGGGTTCTGGAAAACTATAACGACCCCTATGCCAACACGGATAATTTTACCGTTTGAACCTCAACGTTGAGTCCTATTCCTTTTGATCTTCGGTATCTGCCATACCTTTGTTCTATCTCGTTAGCGACAAAAACAATTCAACTCATTGACATAATATCATATCTCTTGTGACCTAGTCACATGCTTGCAAGCGGTGTTGATTTGTTATTACTGAGTGGGCCCTTTCCATATCTATCCTTCATAAGATTGTATCAACACACGACATACCTAAACACACCTTTATGACTACCCTATACCATACGCCTCAACGCATCCCACTGGTATACCTGAACACACGACATACCTGAACACACCTTTATGACTACCCTATCACGGTGTAGCGGGTGATGATATCAAAGCAACCGCAAAGACAATGATTAAATATGATCGCACGGTCTAAGGATTATGTTACAACATATCATGATGGTATCGCAATGCTGAACTTTGTGACATGATCACATTGCAATACCTTATGGGCGTGAGTCTGTCATGTTCATCAACATGACTCCATTGTTAATGACTACATGTCACGTGATCAGGAAACCATGATCATCTTATTAACCAATGGACTATATCAATAGGGACGAGGTTTGTTTACATACCACACATGCATTAATGTTTCCGCTTAATACATTATAGCATGGTACACAACATATTATGAACAAATACATATATGATAAAGGAAAACTCTTTATTTATTTGCCACTAGGGCACATATCTAACAGTCTCCCACTTGCAATAGTATTAATAATAAAACTAGTTTACATCAGGCAAAGATACAATACCCACAAACCTTTGGTTCTCATTATGTTTTGCTTGTGGAAGAGGCTTCGTCAGTGGATTGACGACATTTAGAGCCATATGTATTTTGCACACCTTTACTTCTTTATCACGTACATAATCCCTTACGACATGATATCTCTGGGGAATGTGTTTTTCCACTGAGTGTCCCTTGGTTCCTTCGAATTAGCAATGGCACCTGTGTTATAATAGTAGAGAATAACGGGTTCATGCATACTCGGGAACACACCAAGTTCAATGATGAACTTCCTCAGCAAAACAACTTCATTTCCCGCATCCGAAGCAGCTATGTACTCCGACTCCATTGTAGATTGAGCAGCCGTGGCCTTGTTTCTTGCTCCTCCAGCTCACCGCTCCTCCGTTCACCGTAAACACACATCCAGATTGAGACTTGTGATCATCCGGATCAGTATCAAAACTGGCATCGTTGTAACCCGTTACACTTAGTGCTTCACTAGTTCCTCCATAGACAAGAGACATATGCTTAGTTCTCTCCAAGTACTTCAGGATATTCTTTACAATTGTCCAGTCCTCTATACCAGGTTTACTCTGGAAACGATTAGTCATACTAACCGCTAGGGCCACGTCAGGGCGAGTGCGCAACATGGCATACATGATAGAACCTATGGCTGAGGCATAGGGGATGTTAGCCATCTTTAAAGAAACTGCTGGGAGAGTCTCTGCCTCAACCGCCACCGGCGGAGCCTAAAGGCAAGGCCGCTGCACCGCTATCGCCCATCCCATCACCCAACGAAGATGACATCGATGATGATGGGCCGGTAGACGTCGATGCCTACCTCAACACCGGCGCCGACATAGATGATTTGTACATGGCGGGCGCGGATGAAGAAGCATACCGCGCTCGCGACGAACCAGCTGGCCCACCCAAGGCAACCAAACAGCGCCTGGTGTTCCGCGGCTTCTCTCAAGAGACGCCTCCGGCAGCCGATACACAAGAGCCAACCGCCGCAAACATCTTCAGCCCCAATACGCTGATCAACAAGGTCAACGAGCAGTTTGAAGCGTCGGGGGCCGTTGCTCCGAAGAAGCCCCGTAAAAGACCTAGTAAGAACAAGGAGAAGTCTGCGAGCCAGCCACCTCCGACGATCCGTCATCGGGACTCCATGGTACCTCCCAGCAAGGATGGCTTGACCAGAATGCATGAAGCTGGCAAACCAATACTGGGTCCGGAGCTGCAACACCTTGCTTCCGGAGATATGCTGCCTCTGCAGGACAGTATCCTGGTCCTAGAGAGTATCCTTCTTAAGGACAAAGATCCAAATTACCCGGTCTTCACGGTCAAGGTGCCAAGAGATGTGGGCTTCGTCACTGATGCCCCCGCGGATATATTCTTTATAGCGTACGAGGACATCTTCAAGCTATTCCACGCGAGAAGGCTGGACTATAACTTGGTCCGCCTATTCGCGCTCAATCTGGCGATGAAGATCAAGAGAGAGAGTACCCCGGACGTCGCGATAGCGGACCCCTACTACATGCGTGAAAGCCAGTTGAACTTATCAGCGGTGCGGGTACGGGCTTCGTTGTACCTACAGAAGTGCTTCTTGGACAACAAGAGGAAGGACAACATCCTCTTGGCTTACTTTCCCGAGTAAGTACACATCCGCTAGCCCTGTAATAAATTTCTTTTCCATTGCTCATTTCCAACCTCGATCTTGTTCCAAATTTGTGTTGCGCAGAGACACGCACTGCGTACTCATCTCCATTGCCCCGAAGTTTTCTCTTGCCACCTATTTCGACTCGGGGAGTGCGAAAAAGAAGAACTACGCCAGAATAAGGGGTGTGCTAGATGATGCTCTCGAGGGCTACTTCAAAAAGGGAGGCGCCTTCAAAGAAAAGGCGGAATGTTTCAGGGATGATGGTAAACACAAGTTCAAGCACGTGTTCGAGTTCCCCTGTGTCAAGCAGCCGGAAAACAGCACTCTGGACGCCTTCTATGTCATGCATCACCTAAAAGGGTTTGTCCGGGATAGCCAGAACTTGCGTTTACCATCTGCTCTCCGAGGATGGGCCGAAAAGTTGGCGCGGATCAACGATGATGACCTCAGAGAAGACTTCCAGGATACCAGGGTCAAGTTATCACATATCATCATTCAAGACGTCACCACAGGGGGAGGGCCCTTGCACCAGGGTAGAGCGTTATGCAAGAGGGACATCGAGCACCGCCTCAAAGCGCAGGGTGACACGAGGACGTGGATTACAAAAGATCTGTACAAGCCGTTCCCGGAGCCCTGCGAGCCTTGACTTAGTGTGTGATAAACTAGCTATCTTCATCGGTTAGTTTGTATATATATCGATGGACGTGGTCTTTTGTGTGGGTCGTAATTAAACTCTAAGTACTATGTTCATCGGTTTATGTGTATCGGTGGACGTCGTCTTGTGTGTGCGTGTCGCAAACTTATTGTTGCCGTGCTCAACTTTACTATATACTTTGGTCTAATATTTATCAACATATATATATATATGCATGATGTACTAATATGATATACTAATATGCCCTTGTCAATAGAGATGCCGACGTACGTTGTGTACAAGGGTCGGGTTCCAGGTGTCTACGAGGAGTGGCAGGACTGTCTCGAACAGGTGCACAAGTTCAGCGGGAACAGCTACAAGGGATACGCGACTAGAGAGGAGGCGGTAGCACAGTGGAGGGCACACGTGGGCAAGAAGAAGAACCGGCTGAAGTTCTTGGTCCCCCTCTTACTCACCGCCACCGCGGTTGTACTCTACTTTACTTTAGTCTAGGTGGCCGGTGACGATGCATGTGCATATGAGACGAGATGAACACATGTATGTGTATGCGACGATCAAACACATTTCTACTTGTGTAATTTGGATCTAAATGATGTAATGATGAAGACTTGTGTGTATCATGTCATTTGTGTGTCATTTGTGAGTAATTCTGTTATTTCTGGAATGTGCTATGTATTTCTTGTATATATCTGTATATTTCCTGTGAAATACCACTATATACTGCAGAAATGGAAAAAATTCGAAAATCCAAAAATTAACATTCTGTGGCGCATGAACTGGCAGTGCGCCACAAAAACTTATAAATATTCTGTGGCGCATGGAGAGGTAGTGCGCCACAAAATCTGGCGCCAAATTCTGTGGCGCACTATCAATGGTGCGCCACAGAAGTCTAAGATTCTGTGGCGCACTGAACAGCGTGCGCCACAGAATTCCAAACTTCTGTGGCGCACCCGCTGCTGCGCCACAGAATTCTAATACTAGTCGCGTGGCAACTGTGGCGATGGCCATATGCGCCACAGAATCTAAATTCGGTGCGCCACAGTTAGCCCTTTTTCCACTAGTGAAGGAACCTCTCCTGTTGTATATCGCAGCCACACCTCAGGTGGTTAGCACGGTACTTGTGGTCGAAAGAGAAGAAGAAGGGAAACTTCATGGAGTCCAGAGGCCGGTATATTTCATCAGTGAAGTCTTATCGCCTTCAAAACAGCGGTACCCGCAGTATCAGAAGTTGGCGTATGGAGTGTTTACAACCGCAAGAAAATTGCGACACTATTTTTCGGCGCATCCGATAATAGTGGTCAACGAGGCGCCTTTATCAAATATATTAAATAATCCAGAGGCTACGGGTCGTGTCTCCCTTTGGGGAATAGAGCTTTCCCCTCGGGACATCACGTATGAAAAATGAAAAGCAATAAAGTCGCAAATCTTGCCAGACTTCGTCTTAGAGTGGATGGAATTACAAAATACGGGACCCCCTGATTTGTCGAGTACTTGGACCATGAATTTCGACGGGTCCAAAAGAGTAGAAGGAGATGGAGCAGGAGTGGTACTAGTATCACCCCAAGGAGACAAACTGAAGTATGTGTTGCGGATGACGTTCCTTAACGCATCTAATAATGAGGCAGAGTATGAAGCGCTCATCCACGGAATGAAGATGGCAAAGGCGTGCGGTGCAACCCGATTAAAAATCTTTGGGGATTCCCAACTGGTGGCCCAACAAGTAATGAACCAATGTGATGCAGTCAATGACAGCATGATAGCATACAAAGAGGTATACAACGAACTCGAGAAACTCTTTGATGGATGCGAAGTAAATCATATTAGCAGGCTCAGCAATGATGAAGCCGATGTTCTGGCAAACATTGGGTCACAGTGCTTAGCAATACCACCGGGCGTATTTTGGGAAGAAATAACTGAAAGATCAACCAAGGCAAAGAAAGCACCAAAGCAGTCGAAGAAGAAGGACAACCTTGAGAAAGGCTCGGGGGCTCCAGCAGCCCCAGAAACGAACACATCTGATGATGACGAAGAACCACATGAGGTTATGATGGTGCAAACTCCTTGGATGCAAGTTTACATAGCATATATCTTACGAAAAGAAGTACCCGAAGATCCGGTGGAAGCAAGGCGAGTTATTCGACGATCTAAAGCGTTCACTGTGGTCAAGGGAGAGTTGTACAAACGCAGCATATCGGGAGTTTTGTAAAGGTGCGTAACACCCGAAGAAGGAAGAGTAATACTGAAGGATGTACACGAAGGAGTATGTGGCCACCACGCGAGCAGCCGAGCAATAGCAGCCAAAGTTTTCAGGGCAGGTTTTTATTGGTTGACTACAATAGAAGACACGAAGGATATAGTGCGGACATGCGATGCGTGCCAAAGGTTTGCGGCGAAACCTCATTCTCCGGCAGCCGAGCTGATGCCAATACCTTTGTCGTGGCCTTTCTCACAATGGGGTCTCGACATGGTAAGGAAGTTGCATAAAGCCTGGCCAGGAGGATACGTGTATATGCTCGTGGATGTCGACAAGTTCACCAAGTGGATTGAGGCAATACCAGTAACGTCGGCAGACGCAGCTTCGGTGGTAAGCTTCATCAAAGGCATAGTTTTTTGATTTGGTGTCCCTCACAGCATCGTCACAGACAACGGCAGCAACTTCACCTCCAAGGAGTTTAAGGCATATTGTGAGGTAGGGATCAAACTACACTTCGCGTCGGTGGAACACCCGCAAACCAATCGCCAAGTCAAAAAAGCTAACGGTATCATCTGCAACGGTATCAAGAAACGGCTGCTAACACCACTGGAAAAAGCTCGACACACCTGGCCAGAAGAATTGCCCAGCGTATTATGGAGCATACGGACAACACCCAATAAAGCAACACAAGAAACTCCGTTCTTCCTGTTCCATGGAGCTGAGGCAGTGCTCCCGATAGAAATAGAGCACAATTCTCCGAGAGTGACGGAATATGATGAAGAAGCTTCGAGAAAAGCGCTAGAAAACGACGTTGATGCACTCGATGAAGCTAGAGATGAGGTGTTGTCAAGAGTAACCAAGTATCAGCAGGACTTGAAGAACTACCACAGTTGACGTTTGCAACCAAGGTCTTTCCAAGTTGGTGACCTGGTTCTTCGGCTCACGCAAGACAACCATGAAAAATTCGAGTCACCATGGGTAGGCCCATACATCATCACCGAAGTAATAGCAGGAGGAACATACAGAATAAAGGACAAGAAGACAGGGGTCGCAGAACCAAACCCCTGGAACGTGGCGCAGCTTAGGCGTTTTTACGCATAAGTCAAAAATAAAGTTATACATGTAAACATACAATGTATTGAAAAGCGCGCGAGTTTTCAGACGCACTCTTTTCCTTTCAGGGCACCGAGTGGGGCTGGAAGGTTTTTAATGAGGCGGGCTCGCGGTGCTGCAATATAGTAAAGATATTGGTGATATACATCTTTTTCTTCGATAGGCTCGGGGGCTCACAAACCGAAAGATTCTATACATATACAAGTTCTTACAATATACAACTCACAAGATATTTGCCTTGGTTTAAACACCTCGCAAAGCAATAAACATAAACACAATAGCCACCGAAACGCTCGGGGGCTAGAGGAAGGAAAAAACACGAAAACTGTTTCAAATATACATAGTACCTTCAATATACATAGTTACTTTTTCAAGAAAACTTCGATAGAAGAAGTAGATCTTCAGTCAATTTTTATCAGGTCATCTATGTTTACCCTTTCATCTTCAGTAGCGGCACCCATTAAATCAGCATAGTTACCTTTCACGAAGAAGTCAGCATCCATTCGAGTTAAGTCGTCCATTATTTTCTCGGCTACGGGTGTCACCATATCGTCGATTTTGTCGACATTCTTCCTCCTTTTCCTCAGTTTGGCATGGCAAATTTCAACAATGTTGGACATGTCTAACTTCGGGTAGCAGATCTGTAGCATGATCATAACAAATCTAGCGCCAGCAATTAACTGGGCCTTTACAAAATCATGGATTCGATAAGCAATCTTGAATTTGTCCATCAAATCAGGAAGAGTTTTCGGCTGGGGGTTCCGAGGAAACATAGTATTATAAACCAGGGCCAGTGTCTTTGTGCAGAACTCAAGATATTGACGAACTTGGCCCGCGCGGTCTTGAAATCTGACAATCCGTCGGGTCCGATCTGGTGTGGCCCAAAAACTGGAGTCGTTGTCCAGAGCAAGTTTGACGAGAAGGTTTGATCTCACGTCAACTCGTTCATCCTCGGCGGCAGCATCTAAAAAGGAGCCTATTCAACCGAAAAATCGTAATGAGTGAAAACAAGAGGATAAGTGGAAAGAAGAGTAAAATTTGCGACGCATACCCGCCATATCGAAACTCGCGTCAGTCATCAAGTCAAGTATATAATCTTCTCGAGCAATAGCTTGTGCAGCTTCAGCGACTGATGCCTCTTTCAATGTTAAAGCTTTCTGGGCCTGTTGAAGAGCTATTTTTTTCACGCTCGGATGATTTGCGGGACTGGTCCATAGCAGTAACAGCTTGTTTTTTCATTGATTGAAGTTGCTGTCGGAGTTCACCCAGTTCTTGTGATAAATCAACATGGGAAGAATCTTCACAAAATCATCTACACGGTTTTTCCTTGAGTGGGAAGTAGCAGGCGAAGAATTCAAGGTACCAGGTGCCTCAGTATAGTTGTCAAAAACCAACTGAAAAGAAAAATCTCGACATCAATCATTTTGCAAAATAGCATTCTATTAATCTTCAGGATATTTCCATGTTCATTAAAAAATCGGCTCCTAGTGAGCCAATAGTAAGCTGTGCAAGTCATTACTAAGGCGACAACGTCAAAAAGAAGAGGAACAAAGGAAAAACAGAGACAGGGTGGTCTACTTGACCTCCGTCTTGGCAGTGCTGGTAGAACCGGTGGACTTTGGCGAGAAGAAGGCGATGATCTTCTTCGAGTGTGCCTTGGCGTCCTTCACTAGCGCCTTCCACTTGCCCTTGCCGATCTTGCAGGAGTCCCCAACTTTGGCCCAGTCGACTTCTTGGCCGCTGTTGACAACCAGAGCAATGGTCCCTTCAACGCCGATCTTCAGATTCTCGCGTCGATAGGCCAGAGCAAGGTTTTCCTTCGGCAGGAAGCGCTTGACGAGGGCAGAGAAGATTTTTGGCTCATTTTCTTTAGGGAAAAAGTGAGGGAAGAGTCGCGAAAAGGCCATCCTTGAATCAGAAAGGTTGGTGCGCGCCAGGTCGCCCTGCAGCTCAAGGATGGAAAGAGCGTCGAGAAGACGATCATCCTTAGGTGCCAGCAGCTCAAATCTTTCATCGTTCCTCCCTGCTGCAGCAAAGCACATGTTCATCGTCATACAGGAAAATAAACCAAGAAAAGTTTCCAGATAAGGAAATAACTTACGGAAAAAGCGTCGGCTTTGGGCTTCAAGCCGGTCATGATGCCTTGCTCCCACGCAGTTTGCTCAGTGATCTTGTCGCTTAAAGCATATTCCGCCTTGGAGAGGTGCTGGCGAAGTTCTTCAACAGAAGCAGCATCGACTTGAGCCTTCTCGCGAGCCTCTTCGCTAAGTTTTAGCTTGGCCTCGAGAGCTTCAGCGCGTTCTTCGGCTTGCTGCAGAGAGGCTAAGGGAAAATAACAAGGTGAAGATTCATTAGTCAAGGGTTAAAAGAAAAAGAGCATCTTGAACAAACAAGTTATCCAACAGGTACCTTTCAAGGTATTAGCCTCGTTTCGGAACCCGATAGATTGGGAACCGAGGCGGATGAACTGGTCCATTATAGGCTGTCGAAAAATAAGTGTCGCAAAAGAAATTCAGGAGAGAACATTCGAGACAAGGGGAATAAAAAAGGTCGGGATAAACAATGAAAAGCATGAAAAGATGCAGCAATATAGAGTACCGGAGATACTTACATCATTCATCAAAGGAGTCGAGGAACTCCCCAAAACAAGCGTCTGCTCGTCGCCAGCCCCGACCTTGAGTCTTTTCGGAGAAGATGCTCGGGGGCTGGGCGGTGGTGTCGACGTGTCCATCATCTGCTGGGGAGGGGAGCCGAAGAATCCGCGGCAGCGCGAATTTCTTCGGAAAGGACCACGGTATTGGACGTGCTCGTTGGAGTCGTGCCAGTAACCGCAATTTCTTCCATAACACGTACCAAGATAGCAAAAATAAAACTTACGAGCTAACTGAGCCTGCATCACCATAAGGGTCGAAGGCACCCCCATCTTCGGGAGATGATTCTTCGATAGCAGGCCCAATAGGCTTCGAGGCGCCGGAGTCTTCGATTTTAGTCCTTTTCCTCTTGTTCTTGGGGGAGATAGCAGAAGGAGGAGAGTGCACGGATTCAGAAGCCTCTGTCTCCGTGTCTTTTGCAGAGGAAGCCGTAGATTTGGTCGGTCCGGCGGCTTCACTCTCAATGTGAGCAGACTCTTGCGAATCGTTAGTAATGACGATTCGTTCATCTACCTCTCCATTCTCAGGAAGGGGGGAAGAGAAGATGCGATTTGGTGGTTCTACAAAAGGAAAGTTGTCGCTAAAGGCACAAGACAGATGAAGAAGAAGTCAACAAAAATAGTACAACTCGAAGGAAAAGGTACTTACTTCGGGAAGCGTGTGGTTGCCACTATATGGCTCCACGCGGCACGAGGTGGGGTCTTCATCCTTTTTGCTCAGCGAGGAAAATCGTCGAATGAGCTTCTCCAGATCCTTTGTAGAAAGGTCCACAGATAGGCGGTCAACGTCTTCTTCGCCAGCGTACGCCCAAAGGGGGTTTTTGCGAGCCTGCAGAGGTTGCACCCGGATCCTAAGGAAGTACGCAGTAATTTGGACACCCGATAGTTCTTCACTGCGGGTGTTTTGGAGATGGTGGATGCGCTTCATCAGAGCGTCGGTTGCAGCCTTTTCATCGGCAGAGGCTTCAGCATCCCAAGACTGGCGCCTCAAAATTTCGGCGGCACTGTTGAAGGGAGCAATGCCGTATTCTTGGCTGCGACGGTTTTGTCTTGGATGTATAGCCATTTCTTGCGCCATCCTTGGACGGAGTCGGGAAATTTGACGTCAAAATAATCTACGTCGGGTCGGACGCAGATGCAAACGCCGCCTACATTATAGACGACGCTGTGAGAGTTGTTCCGCCAGAGATAAAAGATACGTTTCCACAAGCTCCAATGAGGATGGGACCCGAGGAAACATTCACAGAGGGTAATGAAGATAGAAATATGGAGGATGGAGTTTGGGGTCATCTGATGCAGCTGAATCCCATAAACAAAAAGCAGTCGACGAAGGAATTCGTGGATAGGGGTGGAAAGACCGCGGATGAGATGGTCAATGAATGGTACTGATACGTCTCAAACGTATCTATAATTTCTTATGTTCCATGCTATGTTTATTACAATACTTGAGCGTTTTACACATACTTTACATCATTATTATACATTTTCCGGCACTAACCTATTAACAAGATGCCGAAGTGCCAGTTGCTGTTTTCTGCTGTTTTTGGTTTCAGAAATCCTAGTAAGGAAATATTCTCGGAATTGGACGAAATCAACGCCCGGGGCCTATTTTTACACGAAGCTTCCAGAAGACCGAAAGGGAGACGAAGTGGGGCCACGAGGTGGCCACACACCAGGGCGGCGCGGCCCAGGCCCTGGCCGCACGGCCCTGTTGTGTGGGGCCCTCGCGTCGCCCCTTGACCTACCCTTCCGCCTACAAATAGCCTTCGTCGCGAAACCCCCTGTACCGAGAGCCACGATACGGAAAACATTGCGAGAGGCCGCCGCCAATCCCATCTCGGGATTCAGGAGATCGCCTCCGGCACCTGCCGGAGAGGGGAATCATCATCGGAGGGGCTCTACATCATCATGCCCGCCTCCGGATTGATGCGTGAGTAGTTCATCCTTGGACTATGGGTCCATAGCAGTAGCTAGATGGTTGTCTTCTCCGCTTGTGCTATCATTGTTTAGATCTTGTGAGCTGCCTAACATGATCAAGATCATCTATTTGTAATGCTACATGTTGTGTTTGGCGGGATCCGATGAATATAGAATACTATGTTAAGTTGATTATCAATCTATCATATATGTGTTGTTTATGTTCTTGCATGCTCTCCGTTGCTAGTAGAGGCTCTGGCCAAGTTGATACTTGTAACTCCAAGAGGGGGTAATTATGCTCGATAGTGGGTTCATGCCTCCATTGAATCTGGGACAGAAAAGTTCTAAGGTTGTGGATGTGTTGTTGCTACTAGGGATAAAACATTGATGCTTTGTCTAAGGATATTTGTGTTGATTACATTACGCGCCATACTTAATGCAATTATCTGTTGTTTACAACTTAATACTGGAAGGGGTTCGGATGATAACCTGAAGGTGGATTATTTAGGCATAGATGCATGCTGGATAGCGGTCTATGTACTTTGTCGTAATGCCCTGATTAAATCACATAGTAATCATCGTTGATATGTATTGAATCTTTATTTGTCAATTGCCCGCCTGTAATTTGTTCACCCAGCATGTTAGTTATCTTATTGGAGAGACACCTCTAGTGAACTGTGGACCCCGGTCCATTCTTTTACATCTGAATACATTCTACTGCTTTTACTGTTCTTTGCAAACAAACACCATCTTCCACTCGATACGCTTAATCCTTTGTTTTCAGCAAGCCGGTGAGATTGACAACCTCACGTTACGTTGGGACAAAGTACTTTGATTGTGTTGTGCAGGTTCCACGTTGGCGCCGGTTTTCGGTGTTGCGCCGCACTACATTCCTCCACCAACAACCTTCACGTGCTTCTTGGCTCCTACTGGTTCGATAACCTTGGTTTCTTTCTGAGGGAAAACTTGCCGTTGTACGCATCATACCTTCCTCTTGGGGTTCCCAACGGACGTGTACATCTACGCGCATCAAGGCAATTTTTCTGGCGCCGTTGCCGGGGATATCAAGACACGCTGCAAGGGGAGTCTCCACTTCCAATCTCTTTACTTTGTTTTTGTCTTGCTTTACTTTACTTTATTTACTGTCTTGTTTGCTTCATATTAAAAACACAAAAAAATTAGTTACTTTACTTACTGTTTTATTTACTAGCTCTATATCAAAAACACAAAAAAATTAGTTACTTGTCTTGTCTTTACTTGTTTAGTTTACTTTCTGCTTATTTCATCATGTTTCCTCCTAAGTACACTCTAAAAGACATACCGGTAGGCCGAGGGTCTATAATTGGAAGAGATAATATAGAAGATTTTTTCACTCATGTTAGTACATCTGAAGATTTTGAAGATAGACACTTGGTAGAACTTGCTCCTACTTATGAAATTGCTGTTGCCTCTCTAGTACACATGTTGGAAATTAAATTTGTTAATCTCAATCCTATAATTCAGCATATGTTTCTTACACTCTCTGATATGGAGGAAGGAGAAAAGAAAGATTTTGTCTTAGAAACTCTTCTCAAAGAATTTGGTGGTGTAGCAAGAGAGGCTAGAAAAGTCTTTACTAAATATAAAATGCTTGGTTCTTACACCAACTTTGCTAGTACCCTTGAAAAGATGGACATTGATAGGATAAAGTATACTAATAATGTTAATGATGGTAGGGAAATTAAAGCGCCAATACCTAGTAAGCTCCTAGGGATGCATGAAGCTTTGGAAAATAACTATGCTTGGCTTGTTCCTGAAAATTTGTTTGATGAGAATAGTAAGCCTAGGAGCAATGAGAGAGGAGTTACTTATGTAGACAAGATACAATGCATTGTTGAGAAAACTCCCAACTCCCAAGGTAATAACGTTGATGCTCCATCTCTTGAAAATACTTGATTTGCACTTTCTGCGCCTAGCTGAAAGGCGTTAAAGAAAAGCACTTCTTGGGAGATAACCCATGTTTTATTTTGTTACTGTATTGTTGAGTCTTGGAAGTTGTTTAATACTGTAGCAACCTCTCCTTATCATGTTTTTGTGCCAAGTAAAGTTTCTATGTTAAAGTTGATACTATATTTGGGATCGCTGCGCAGAAACAGCATTGCTGTTTGTCACGAATTCTCGCAGAAGTCACTGTAAAAAAATCGAAAAAATCTGCAAATTTACGAGCGTGATCCTCAGATATGTACGCAACTTTCATTAGTTTTGAGTTTTTCCATTTGAGCAAGTTAAGTGCCCCTGCCAGATTCATCTTTACGGACTGTTCTGTTTTTGACAGATTCTGTCTTTTATTTCGCATTGCCGCTTTTGCTATGTTGAATGAGTTTGTTTGTTCCATTAACTTTCAGAAGCTTTGTGCAATGTCCAGAAGTGTTAAGAATGATTGTGTCACCTCTGAATATGTGAATTTTGGTTATGCACTAACCCTTTAATGAGTTTGCTTGAAGTTTGTGTGAAGGAAGTTTTCAAGGGTCAAGAGAAGAGGATGATATACTATGATCAAGAAGAGTGAAAGGTCTAAGCTTGGGGATGCCCCGGTGGTTCATCCCTGCATATTTTGAGAAGACTCAAGCATCTAAGCTTCATCCCCTTCTTCATCGACAACATTATTAGGTCACTTCTAGTGAAACTATATTTTTATTCCATCACATCTTATGTTCTTTACTTGGAGCGTCAGTTTGCTTTTATTTTTGTTTTGGTTTGAATAAAGTTGGATCCCACCATTCTTATATTGGAGATATTACGCTCCGCTTTTTCATATGGAACACTTGTGTTCTTAATTGTGCTTTAATGTTCATGGCGAAAGCTAATTGCTTCGTTAAATTGCTATTTGGTTGGAATCGGAAAATGCTGCATATGGTTTGACAACTTGGCAATTGTTTGAGCTCTCATAGATCATGTTTAAGCTCTTGCATCATGTAGTTTAATCTATTATTGAAGAACTACCGTAGAGCTTGTTTAATTTGGTTTGCATGATTGGTCTCTCTAAGGTCTAGATATTTTCGGGTAAAGTGTTTGAACAACAAGGAAGACAGTGTAGAGCCTTATAATGCTTGCAATATGTTCTTGTGTAAGTTTTGCTCTACCTGTTCATACTTGTGTTTGCTTCAAACAACCTTGCTAGCCAAACCTTGTACTGAGAGGAAATGCTTCTCGTGCATCAAAACACCTTGAGCCAAACTCCATGCCATTTGTGTCCACCATATCTACCTACTATGTGGTATTTTTCTGCCATTCCAAAGTAAATTACTTGAGTGCTACCTTTAAAATTTCATTCCTTTACCTTTACAATATATAGCTCATGGGACAAATAGCTTAAAAACTATTGTGGTGATGAATATGTAGTTATGTGTCTTAATTCTTATAAGTTGCTTGTTGAGCGGTAACCATGTTTCTGGGGACGCCATCAACTTTACCTTTGTTGGATATCATGTGAGATGCTATGCATGTTCGTCTTGTCTGAAGTAAGTGTGATTTCATGATCAAATGGTTTGAGTATTCATATGTTAGAGAAGAACATTGGGCAGCCAACTAAAGCCATGTATCATGGTGGAAGTTTCAGTTTGGACATACAACCTCCATCTCTTATGAGAATATTAACTTTTGTTGAATGCTTAAGCATTAAAAAGAGGAGTCCATTATCTGTTGTCTATGTTGTCCCGGTATGGATGTCTAAGTTGAGAATAATCAAAAGCGAGAAATCCAATGCGTTCTTTCTCCTTAGACACTTGTACAGGCGGCATAGAGGTACCCCTTTGTGACACTTGGTTGAAACATATGTTATGCGATGATAATCCGTGTCTTCCGAGCTAAGTAGGACAAGGTGCGAGCACTATTAGTATTCTATGCATGAGACTTGCAACTTGTAGGAAGTATTATGCATAGCACATATGAATTATTACTACCGTTGACAAAATTGTTTCTATGTTTTCAAAAACAAAAGCTCTAGCACAAAAATAGTAATCCATGCTTCCCTCTGCGAAGGGCCATTCTTTTACTTTATGTTGAGTCAGTTTACCCACTTCTTTCTATCTTAGAAGCAAACACTTGTGTTTGTGTGCATTTATTCTTACATGTTTACTTATTGCACCTGTTATATTACTCTATGTTGACAAATATCCATGAGATATACATGTTACAAGTTGAAAGCAATTGCTGAAACTTAATCATCCTTTGTGTTGCTTCAATGCATTCTACTTTGAATTTATTGCTTATGAGTTAGCTCTTATGCAACTCTTATTGATACTTGTCTTGAAAGTATTATTCATGAAAAGTTTTGCTATATGATTCATTTGTTTAGTCATTATCTTTGTTAGCAATCTTTTGTTCAGATCACTCCATTCATCTCATATGCTTTACAATAATGTTGATCAAGATTATGTTGGTAGCATGTCACTTCAGAAATTATTTGTGTTATCATTTACCTACTCGAGGACGAGTAGGAACTAAGCTTGGGGATGCTTGATACGTCTCAAACGTATCTATAATTTCTTATGTTCCATGCTATTTTTATTACAATACTTGAGTGTTTTACACATACTTTACAGCATTATTATACATTTTCCGGCACTAACCTATTAACAAGATGCCGAAGTGCCAGTTGCTGTTTTTCTGCTGTTTTTGGTTTCAAAAATCCTAGTAAGGAAATATTCTCGGAATTGGACGAAATCAACGCCCGGGGCCTATTTTTACGAAGCTTCCGAAGACCGAAAGGGAGACGAAGTGGGGCCACGAGGTGGCCACACACCAGGGCGGCGCGGCCCCAGCCGCACGGCCTTGTGTGGGGCCCTCGCGTCGCCCCTTGACCTACCCTTCCGTGTACAAATAGCCTTCGACGAAACCCCTGTACCGAGAGCCACGATACGGAAAACATTGAGAGGCCGCCGCCGCAATCCCATCTTGGGGGATTCAGGAGATCGCCTCCGGCACCGGAGAGGGGAATCATCATCGGAGGGGCTCTACATCATCATGCCCGCCTCCGGATTGATGCGTGAGTAGTTCATCCTTGGACTATGGGTCCATAGCAGTAGCTAGATGGTTGTCTTCTCCGCTTGTGCTATCATTGTTTAGATCTTGTGAGCTGCCTAACATGATCAAGATATCTATTTGTAATGCTACATGTTGTGTTTGGCGGGATCCGATGAATATAGAATACTATGTTAAGTTGATTATCAATCTATCATATATGTGTTGTTTATGTTCTTGCATGCTCTCCGTTGTTAGTAGAGGCTCTGGCCAAGTTGATACTTGTAACTCCAAGAGGGGGTAATTATGCTCGATCGTGGGTTCATGCATCCATTGAATCTGGGACAGTGACAGAAAGTTCTAAGGTTGTGGATGTGCTGTTGCTACTAGGGATAAAACATTGATGCTTTGTCTAAGGATATTTGTGTTGATTACATTACGCGCCATACTTAATGCAATTATCGTTGTTTACAACTTAATACTGGAAGGGGTTCGGATGATAACCTGAAGGTGGATTATTTAGGCATAGATGCATGCTGGATAGCGGTCTATGTACTTTGTTGTAATGCCCTGATTAAATCACATAGTAATTATCGTTGATATGTATTGAATATTTATTTGTCAATTGCCCGCCTGTAATTTGTTCACCCAGCATGTTAGTTATCTTATTGGAGAGACACCTCTAGTGAACTGTGGACCCGGTCCATTCTTTTACATCTGAATACATTCTACTGCTTTTACTGTTCTTTGCAAACAAACACCATCTTCCACTCGATACGCTTAATCCTTTGTTTTCAGCAAGCCGGTGAGATTGACAACCTCACTGTTACGTTGGGACAAAGTACTTTGATTGTGTTGTGCAGGTTCCACGTTGGCGCCGGTTTCACTGGTGTTGCGCCGCACTACATTCCTCCACCAACAACCTTCACGTGCTTCTTGGCTCCTACTGGTTCGATAACCTTGGTTTCTTTCTGAGGGAAAACTTGCCGCTGTACGCATCATACCTTCCTCTTGGGGTTCCCAACGGAAAGGAATAATTTCGGGAGCTTTTGATCAAATAAAAGTGTTTGTTCAAATGCTCGGGGGCTACTCTTATCAGAAGTGTTCATACTTCTGATAAGAGGATGGTATGGAAAGAAGAAGACAGGGTCGTTCAAAAAGAGGAGACAAGTTGAGCCTACAGCCAAGTACAAATATTTGACTGTAGCCTCGGGGGCTACTCCCATCGCGAGAGCTGGTCGCGCACCCGATGAAATAAAGATAGAGTGGAAGTCGGGATTTTGAAGACGTCAAGAGAAGAAGTAATGCAAGTTGAGCCTACAACCAAGTATAAACACTTGGCTGTAGCCTCGGGGGCTACTCCCATCGGGAACGCTGGTCGCGTACCCGATGAAACTGAAGGAGTCATAGTGAGCATATTTCGAGTTATGATATAACTCTTCATATACACCCATCGGGAGGACAAGGTAAAAAAATAGCGACACATCATGTGACTTGAATAAATGTGCTATTCCAGCAGCCGAAAAACATACTCGACAATATATTCTCAGAGTGCCTCTGTCGCGATTCAATCTCTGAATGCCGTAATACTTTGCGAAGGTAAGACCCCAGGATCCATCCTGCGTGGCGTGGCATCGCACCCGAATGCGCTCTGCTACTTTTTTCCGTATCAACATATACGAAGAAAAATCCTAACGGATGCGTTAGGTACCCGATAAAATATGACAGGAGTTCGGCATATGGTAAGACCTTAAGCGGCACATGTTGAATTACGCCAGTATCCCGAGATCATGTCCAGGGACTTGATCTTGAAGTAGGTTTTTGTGGGATTGCCACGAGAGCAGTTAACTGGTACCTGATCCGTCAGATGAACCAGCCCCAACTACCATTATCCCTGTAAAATATATGATTATTTTATGAAAGTTATTTAGTAACTCGAAGAAATCAGGTGTTAATCGTAATGAGGGAGATAGCCTTGATTCTTTGATTCAAGTAAAATCTCGGGGCTACTGACATAGGCATCCCCAATGGTTTACTGAAGGCCCATGACCCGAATGTCCTGCCGAAGATGGTACCCGGAGTTTACTGAAGGCCCATGACCCGAAGAATATGAAGCCCGGAAGCCCAATTAAGTATACGTTTGGAAAGATAGAGTTGTATTAGGAATAATGACTTGTAACTATTACGGGACAAACTCAAAGAGTACCCCGATGTATGTAACTTGTACATCACGAAACCCTCGGCTCCGCCTCCTATATAAGGGGGAGTCGAGGTAGAAAGAGAAGATCTATTCATTGTCAACATAACCCTAGTTTTCTAGCAGTTGAGTACTTTCCCGGATGAAACCCTCGAGATCTACTTGCCCTCTACTTTCCACGAAACCCTAGTCTACAACTTGTAGGCATTGACAAGTTAATCCCTTGTCACTTAGCTTATCCGACGTAGGAATTAACTTTTTTAGTCCGCATAAAGACCCAATTAACCCTCTTCTCAAGAAAGTTCATATTTTTTATAGCATGAAGTTCACCAAAATTCTTATACAAGCTCGCTTCGAACTATCCACCAAGTTCATTTTTTATATGAAATGTGTAACATGGTTGTGAAATTCAATATTGTTTTAGAAAATTAGATGATAAATTTAAAATGGTCCAGGAAGTTCATTATTTTGTTGTCGCATAGTTCATTTGATGAACATTACACCAAAATTCTTCTAGAAGCTCGCATAGAAAATACACAAAAGTTCTCTCAGTGAATATTAGTAGTTCAGTTCATATAATATTGAAGTTCACTATGAAAAATAGTGTGAAAGAACAGCGACAAGTTCTAAAAATGGAGTTTTATATATTTAAATCTGCTCTCAAATTGTTAAGAATATCGATAAATCTTCTACATGAAAAGATGAGGAATTTGCATAGATTTTCAAGGGTATATCATATGCATCATTCTGAAGACAATTTGAAATCTACGACAAAAAAAGTGGACACAGTGCAGAGCATATACATATCGACCGGAAGTTCACTAATAGAGTCACACACAGTTCACATGTATGTCAGATGAATTTCAGCTACTCTAATTTTCCAAGGGCGGAAATTCTACAAACCGAAGTCGTAACTACAAGCTCCGATTGACCAAATTGAGCTCCACCTCAATCAATTGGCACCAATATAACACTAATTACATTCTAACATGTCGACCCGCCCCACCCGAGCATCGAAGGCGCATCAATCTCGAACCGTTTGCTTGCGGGCGACCATCTTCGTTCTTAGTATTTCCAAAATTACTTTAAAACTATAAATAATTTGGAAAAAGTCCTACACGAAAAAAAGCAAATTTTTCCTAGTTTTCCAACGATATATCATATGCATCAATACGACAAGCGGTTTGAAAATAGCACGCAAAAAACTGTACGAAATTGGAGTAGTTGGAAAAATAGATTCGAGTATATTTAAATCTGCTCTTAAACCTTAAATTATTCGGGAAAAGAATCTAAACAGAAAAGTTGCGCAATTTTCATACCTTTTCAACAGTATATTGGATGCATCAATCCGAAGAGTGGTTTGAAAATGGCTCCCAAAACACCGTGCGAAAACATAGAAATCCGCGAAAATAGAGTCTATTATATTTGAAATCAACTTTAAAAGGTCATGAATTTCGGAAAACTATCTGAATGAAAAAGTTTTGAAATTTCTCTAGCTTTCCAACGGTATATCATTTGTATCGTTCTGATTAGCTGTTTGTAAATCACGATCAAAATAATACACATAAAAACATGAAATCCATGTGTTCCGCCAGGAAGTTCAGTTCGTGAGTAGCTGAAAGTTCACAAGTGGTTCGAGAATAGCTATTCTCGAACCGGTTCGAGAATAGCAGACCTATATATATATATATATATATATATATATATATATATATATATATATATATATATATATATATATATATAGCTACCAAGTATTTAAAACAATATTTTTGAGCACCACTTATCCCATGAGAGAAACACGCACATGCGATTAGGGTTCCCTCTCGGCACCACTCGCCGGCGCCGGCGTGCCGCCATCGAGCTGCCTCGGTAATCTGGCCGCCTTCGTGCGATATATCGAGCTACGCTGGGATGTTTGTCCCTGTTTAGAGAAGTTTTCGTCTTACTTATTCTAGGTTTAAGGTTTTTGTGTGTGGAGGCGCATGCATGCGGACTTCTTTTGGATACGTACAGTGTTCTCCAGATCCTCACCAAGGAGCTTCAGCGATGATTGTTCCTCATTTGTCCCCATCCGGGAAGGATTTAGTCCTCTAGACCCATTCAACGACTTTTCGTGCATAACAACCACGTCTGGTTGGCTCAGGGGGGAGCGGCAGCTGTGGCGCGCTATTATTGTTGGATCGATGTTTGAAAAAGATAAGCAATGTATAAAGGATTTTGTTCAATTCGATCTCCTTTTTTATGAGGTTCTATGTACTATATATACGATGTTTATTTTTAGATGTCAATGTCGTTTTTTTCGAAAAAAAATCTAATAATGTATATGCAGGGACGGAGATAGGGGTGCAAGCTAGGGCCATGCCCCCCCCTATGCTGCTATTTTTTCTGAAAGAGCACCTAAAATACATGTACATTGGTCCCTAAAATTTGTAAATATTGCTTGTGCAGCCCCCCTCCAAGTAATCTTGTGTGTTGTATGGGCCCCCTCCAAATATTTTTCCTTGCTCCGTCCCTGTGTATATGGATCATTGATCTTCTGCAATTTGACGAATAAAAATCGTCATGTGCATTATTTCACAATAATCTTTAAAATCTCTAACGTGCATGTGTGTGGCACATGTCATTTACTAATGGCTATAGAAGGTACCGAAATACGGGTGATCACTGAAACAAAATTGGTAGGGGATTGGACCACTTCCTCCTACTCATCATCCTCTTACACCAACATATATATACTTGGACATAGATATATGCTTAATTTGAAGTGTGATGGGAAGCAGTGAGATGTAAAGTACGCATGCAATATATATAGGGGTGATCGGTGGAGATGACTAAATGTTTGGATTTTAGCTTTTCTAATGGCACACACGCTTTTCGCATGCATGTGACGATCCATTTAGATTTTCAATATTGTTATACAAAAGTTATGTTCTAAATATTGTTCAACTTTCATTAAAATTAATAGTTAATTTTAACCATGAAAATAGATGTGACCAGTTGAGACATGGGAACAAAAGATTAAACCCTTTCTTAATCCTTATTATGTGGGATGCAAGTGAAAACAAATTTTATGTTCGTGTCAATGCATGTCAAATGATATAATTCTACTTAATCATTGAAGACATGCGAAAAGGAACGACTAAATAAAAAATCCAAGTCTTAAATGAAAGGGATCTGGATGGAATCTTAAAGTGTGGTCGAAAGAACTACATATAGTTTTTTCTACGACAATTTAAAGTTGTTATATTTATATTATTAGAGTGAAACTGATTAAGAAAAATATTAAAGAATAACGTTGACAAAATTATTAATGAAAAATGATCAATTAGTAGTCTTCCTATAGTCCACTACTCCACCATACTGCTTGTGAAAGTGAGAATGTAAAGACTTAATTATTTTGGTCAAAGTTTACTATAAGTTTGTATCTGAAACCTTTGCTAATTAAATATATTTTTGCAATATTTTTATGTAATTATCCAAATAGATTCATTCGTACTTGCGCTAGAATTGTTATCTCCCAAACTCTTCATTTGTTATTCGTCTTATGCTAAGGTGGGGAAGCATCTGCCCGACAAGAGATGTAAAGATAATAATGGGGAGTTACAATTTGCAGTACATACTAGCTAGTTATAAGAAAAATAGCAATTACAACAAAGTCCTCATTGTTTGCACTAAGGACCCTAGATGTAAAACACACAACGCACGCAATCGGGCCCAGCTCCTTCTCCCACTGGACAACACTAATTAATACAACCAAGATAGCCAGAATCCTAGCAGAAGCAAGCTCGGAAGGTACGTAGGTGGAATAACCAGTTGGCAGTGGCCGAACCGCTAAGAATACATTTCGATCGTTCGATCCTTCATCTATATATCGATACCACTATATAGTACACCAATTTTCTATAAGCATCCGAAAGCACATTTAGCAAATTTGAAATGGATTTTTGGACCATCAAGGCTTACTCCCTCCCTCCTCAATAAGGGTATATTAGACTAAAACTTTGTCCATAAAAGAGTGTACTCCTACCTTCCCAATGCATATATTGGGAAAAATTGCCACACGACACCGTTATTTTCTGGCGTTTGCTGAAACATGTACACCTCTCTATTATGTCCTTGCCACACGACACCGTTATTTTATGGCGTTTAGCTAGGTGGTGTGTTCTGCAAATGTGCCATATAATTGTAATGGTACCTGGCAAAGACATAATCGAGTGGTGTGTTTCAGCAAACGTCAGAAAATAACGGTGTCATGTAGCAAATTTTCCCATGCATATTTATAGTAGTAAAAATTATGTATTTCTTATCTCGCGGAAATCAAAATCGTAATAATTTGTCTTGGAAATCCCGCACGTATACTCTTTTGTGAATGGAGGGAGTACATATTTTTGATCTGTAATATAGATGATCTTATATTTAGCTTGGCAGTATCACTTGCATAGCACATACTAGTGCCTTCAAATATAGTGGCACACATTAGTGCCTTCAATATATGACAACTTCACTACATCTACACCGTTGGATATAGCAATCTAACGGTGCATTGTGCAGGGCAGATTCGCGGTGGCCCAATAAATTACTTTGATGCAGTGTGCGGCATGCCCCTCTCTGAACAACACACGCGTACCCACGCGCGATTCTTAGAGGAGCGAGAGAGAGAGGAGGGAGAGAGAGAGGACACTGGCGGTAGTATGCGGCCACCAGACTTGTGTCAGAAAATCCAGGGCAGCATTGTCTGTAGATTTTGTGCCCTGGTCTCTATTTTCCTAATCTAAGCTAGACCCCGTAGTGGGTCACTAATATTCACGACTGATCTAAGTCTAAAGAACACAACAATCAAAATTTGGGGTTTTTGTTTTATCTTAGGTCAAACTACATTTCATGGATTTTCACTAAGTTTACATAATACTCCCTTCCGTCCTTTTTAATTGACTCAAATTTAGTACAAAGTTATACTAAATCCTGAGTAAACTAATAAAAGAGACCGGAGGGAGTACACAGTTGTACTAGATTTGTTTAGAGCACCCATAGTCCCAATAGTTGTTCGCTACGTTCAAATTAGTCCCACTAGTTGCAAAATGGGGTAAACTCGTCCCAACACTTGCCACACGGTGTAAATGACCGTAGAATTTAAATAGTGCTATTCAATACGTACAGTTAATAACTTAAGGTTATACCATCAAAACAAAATTTATGTGTCCATGTAGTATGTGTACCTTTCAATGCACAATAAAGGGCGTTTAAAAAAAACCTAGAGCACATTGTTTCATCGTGTGATTGAAAGCATTTCATTTGCCATATATTCTTGATGAGGAAGACATTGTTTTATCATGTGATGAGCAAATAATCCGCTCCTGCAAAGCATTTTTTCCTATGGAATGAATATTCTTCGGACGGTAAAAGGCATTACTCATCATTAATAAGATGTGAGGAAATGTTTTTAGATACTAGAAACATACCCCACGTGCTGCGCGGAATTTTTTTAGGAAAATATATTGTATAAAGCAAGTTGTTGTATATTTTTATGGCTATAAAGTGGTGATGTGGACGATTGGATGGACAAAATTGGTAACTGATGTCTACGTGTGCTTCTATTCTTGTAGACAGTGTTGGGCCTCCAAGAGCAGAGGTTTGTAGAACAGCAGCAAGTTTTCCCTTAAGTGGATCACCCAAGGTTTATCGAACTCAGGGAGGAAGAGGTCAAAGATATCCCTCTCAAGCAACCCTGCAATCACGATACAAGAAGTCTCTTGTGTCCCCAACACACCTAATACACTTGTCGGATGTATAGGTGCACTAGTTCGGCGAAGAGATAGTGAAATACAAGTAGTATGGATGTATATGAGTGGTAGTAGTAATCTGAATAAAATATGGCAGCGAGTAAACATGCAGAACAGTAAATAAGCGGTGTTTGCAGTATTGAAAACAAGGCCTATGGATCATACTTTCACTAGTGGACACTCTCAACATTGATCGCATAATAAATAACTTCTTCTCATATGCGCTACATACACTCTTTTGTTGGATGACAAACACCAGTCGTTGTGTAGGGCTACAAGAGCACCTCAATGCCGGAGTTAACAAGCTCCACAACATTCGATGTTCATATTCAAGTAACCTTAGAGCATAATAGATCATTGCAAAATAAACCAAGAACTAACATAGCATACACACTGTCCACATTACGCTATGAAAGGAGGAATAGATCACATCAATACTATCATAGTGATAATTAACTCCACAACCTACAAGAGATCATGATCATAGCCTACGACAAGAACCAAATGGTGCACACACTAGCACCTTTACGCCATGCAGGAGGAATAGACTACTTTAATAACATCACATGAGTAGCACATAACTAGTAGCGATACAAAGCTCATCATATGGATCTCAATCATGTAAAGTGCTCATGAGATCATTGTATTGGAGTACAGAGAGAGAGATTAACCACATAGCTACCGGTACAGCCCTTAGCCTCGATGGAGAACTACTCCCTCCTCATGGGAGACAGCAGCGGTGATGAAGATGGCGGTGAAGATGGCGGTGGAGTCGATGGAGAAGCCTTCCGGGGGCACTTCCCCGTCCGGCGGCGTGCCGGAACAGACTCCTGTCCCCCAGATCTTGGCTTCGCGATGGCGGCGGCTCTGGAACTTTTCTCGTATCGTAGCTTATTTGTCTCGAAAATTTAGGTCAGGGGGCTTATTATAGGCGAAGAGGCGGAGTCGGAAGGGCTACGGGGGGCCCACACAGTAGGCCGGCGCCCCCCCCCCTCTGGCCGCACCGCCTTAGTGTGTGGGGCCCCTGTGGCCCCCTCGGTCCCTCTCGGTGTGGAAGCTTCGTGGATTTCTAAGATGATGGGCGTTGATTTCGTCCAATTCCGAGAATATTTCCTTACTAGGATTTCTGAAACCAAAAACAGCGAAAACAGGAACTGGCACTTCGGCATCTCGTCAATAGGTTAGTTCCGGAAAACGCACCAAAACGATATAAGGTGTGAACAAAACATGTAGGTATTGTCATAAAACAAGCATGGAACATCAGAAATTATAGATACGTTGGAGACGTATCAGTAACATGGATAGCTTGCATGTAAAGATATATCAACAATAAATGTTAGTGTGGATAACATGGATATTTGATAGGCTAATGGAATAGATGATGTGGATGATCTACATGTGAACATAGACTAATTAATATTAAATGTAGTTAGTGAGATTTTGCATTATAAAAGTAGTATAGATTACGAAACTAGGCAATCCAGTCATTTCATGCACTATTATATTGTAGTTTAATGCAACTTTTAGGAAGTAGAGACAATAATCAATAGATGGCAAAGGTGTTAGTCATGCGAAACAAGCTAGAGTTACTAATGTAAATAGTACAAGAAAATGGCAAAGCTGTCTGTCATGCGAAACAAGTATTATATCTAGAGTTGTTGTTACTTCTAAGTATCCAATAATTAATTATTCAAAGCCAAAACAACTGTTATATCCAGATTTCAAGTAATACGAGATATTATTATTAGGGTTAAGTGCTCTTTTTGCCACTAAAATCTTGCAAAAGTCTAATTTTATTCCCTTAACTCTATTTACTGTAAATTTGACCTCAAAATCTTAATTAAGTCTAATTTGGTCCTTGCCAACGGTTTAAAATGGTTGACTAGTTTTTGACTCTCTTTTTTCCATCGTGGATAAAATTGGCTAGTTTTAATCTAAGTGGGATCATTTGTCCTAAGTCCACAAATAGAAGAAATTTCGTTGCCCTAATATATACACATGTGCATCGCCTCGGTCTTTCTTGCTCGGTGCAACCGTCCTCGCCACTTCAGCCGCTTCTGCCTTTCCTCCCGACGCAAAAGCCCTCTCATGTCTTCCGCTTCTGCCTTTTCCGCCCGGTTTATCCGCCCTCATAGTGTGAGGTGCCGCCGCTAGGTGTTGGAGAAGAGTAAGGGTTGTTACACACCATAAGGATAATGATCACGATCGCCAGCGAACATTCGTAATGCTAAATGCATTATGATCTCGAGATGTGATGGTCCTACGTGGCCTAAACCTATCCAAATCTGATCACGGTGGCAAAAGGAGAGAGTAATAAACCAGTAAACCATCATTAAACCACTTTCAGGGACCAAAATTGAAATTAATTAAGAGTTTGAGGGCATGTTTAGATCAAATCAAAGTTGAGGGACCAAACTTAGACTTCTGCAAGACACGAGGGACCAAAAAAGCACTTAACACTTATTATTATTAGGGTGTGTCTATGTCTCAGTTGACTGAGATTTTCTTAAGTCTAAGTCACCTCAGAAAAGTGCAACTGCAGTTCAAAGAAAATTGCAACTTGGTCCAGTTGCACATTTCTGGTAGAAAAGTGCAATTGCACTTTTTTAACAGAAAAGTGCAACTCAAGTACTTTTTGTAAGTGAGATAGACTTAAGAAATTCTCAATTGAGTGAGACATAGCAAAACCGTTATTATTATGCCATGATAATGTTAGAATTGTCCCGCAAAATAATAATAATTACCGTGCGAAGCAGGTGCAGTTTACTAGTGTTCACTAGTAAATGGCAGCTTCGCATGTTGGATCATAGAATATCAGTATTGCTACATTTGTTAATCGTCCTACACTCCGATGGAGAAGCATCAATTCCCGCTGGATAGCCTCGGGCCAAAAGCCTAGGCAGCAGGAGGTCACTCCTCCGTTGCGGCTCCGAGGCGCGGGGCCCATGAGCGGTGGCAATGTCGTAGTTAATAGGAGGCAAAACATTTGACAGATGCGCGGAGGAGGGGGGAGAGGAGTCTCTCCTGCGAGACTGATAAGAAGAGAGACGTTTAAGCAGACAAAGCAAGCAGTGAACAGACAACTCCGTAGCTTTGAAAAGACATCTCACTGAAAAGGTTACTACCTTTCTTCTGGGGTAAGAAAAAATAGCTGATCAGTACTAACGAAATGCACCAGGTCCGCAATGTACTCCAGTTATAAGTGAAGCATGCCTACCACTGAAGAGGAAATTCAAGATTCCACCAGATTTCCGTATCACTCTTTTGCATAAAACACTAGTTGGACATATCTTTTGCACAATTCACCACTTGTTGGTATAATTTATCGTAGCTTCCATCAGTTGGTCGTCTAACTAACGATTTAACGGATTAGAAAAATAACAAGCGGTGGAATTAGAAGTACTAGCGAAATGTGCAAAATATACTGTCTTTCCCGAGGGGGTTTGTCCAGAAGAGGGCCGGATGACAATGTCCCGGGTGCATCCAGAAAGGAGAGGGGGTACTTTCTACTACAGGTAAGAAATTATTTTACAAAAAGGTCACATACTAAGTAGTACAACTATTACTACTACAATTTCGAGGGAAAATGCCATGTCGTGCGACCTCTAATCAATGAGTAGAAGTTGTAGGTGCGCATAACTTGCATTGCTGGTTCCGCTGGAATTTCCGGCCCTGGAGCTCAGCCGGGGCGGATTCTGCGAAGTTTACCCGACGCCAATCATTGATCCCACCAAACTGCTCATTTCTTTCAATGTCTCTTCTCTTTCACTTCATCTCTCCAACATCAGGTCCATCAACTTATTCTGTGCCTTCTGCCTCTCGAGCCGGGCAAGGACGGTGATGTCAGCATATTAAAGGTTCAACTTTAGGAGCTCTACTTTATCCTGAAGAAGGAATGTGCGCTCTATATCAGACTTGTCTTTTTCGTGGCACAGATGCTTGATTATGCCGCTGGCTTTCTCCGTTGATGCAATGTTCTCCTCTTTCTCCTTAATCAGCTCGTTCTTCAACATGTCGCGCTCATTGCGAAGGCTGCAAATGAGCTCCACAAGATTTTTCGAATTCTTATTCTTGGCAGCCAAATCGTCTCGGAGGCGATCACACTCTAAGCTGAGCTCCTCGTTTTTTTCCATGAAGATGGAGATCGTGGTGTAGATCATCGGCGCCGCTTCCTTCAGGGAGAAATTATCGGTAGCAAGTTAGCGCAAAGGAAGAAGAAGAAGAATAAGAAGAAGATAACTACACAGTGCTTGGTGCTACCTCATTTCGCCGGGGTAGGGCCGGGTTGAAATAATCGGATGACGACGATTCCTTGGTCGTGGAAGTTGGTGCAGTACAGGCGTCGTTGGAACTTCCAGCCCTTTAAGATGTATAAGCATAGAGACTCTTAATTATAAAGAGCTTGAGCCCGGGCAAGAATAAACGAAAGTACATGGCGAAGGAAACTAACCCGGTGAGCACAGCACGGACGCGTTTCGGCGGCGGCGACGGTGAGCCCACTTGGTTTATGGAACCGTCTCTCCAAATTTCATACCGACGTTTTTTCTCCGCGGCCTTGACCCCCGACATTGCTGGAGGAGAGAGCAACGAACAACTGTTTGTTTGAGGTGGAGAGGAAGAAAGTGAATGGAACAAGAGAGTTCAGCGTCTAGCCCTTATAGTCATAGTCGCTAGCCGAACGGGTTTCTTTGACTTTGACTGCCCGCATATGGCGGGCCTACAGGTGTCTCCTCGACTCTCTTGGAGCAATCGTGTCCGTCCATCAGAAATGGACAGCAGATGAGCAGATGGTCTGCTGGCCCGGAAGCCAAGGAATCGTTATGTATCCGCGTATCATCGAAAATCAATATGTGTTAAATTTTGGACGGTCGCAATAACTAAATGCACTTGTGAGATCTGCTGCCATGGCGATATAAATTTACGGTGCGATTTGTGGACTGATGAGAACTTAACTTCGTTTTCAAACAATTGATGTCATTAAATAAATCTCAGTTGCAACCCATGTTGCAACTCCTCGCGAAGCAAAATATATGAAAGATAATAACCAGGCCGAAAACCGCAAACGAAGGCCGAGCTACATGTAGCACTTTATTTTTAGAAAAATCAATCATAGTTTTATGTTTCAAAAAAATGAAAAATATCATGGGGCCGCCTCGTCAGCGAGAAGACGCGACGGTTCGCATCGGCCGCGACGCGGGAAGGTTGGTCGTCATTGTTTAATGGTCTCCCACACGAAAACCGAGGCGGCCACGAGGCCAGCGGCTGGCCACGCGGCGTCCAGTCGCCTACGCCGCCGTAAATGCGGGTAGTTGCCGCCACCATAAAGTACCTATGTCGTCCAGCACCGCGGTGCTATCCTCTCATGTCCACCACCGCCGATGCTCCATTCTCTCCTCTCCACCTTAAAATTGCCGCGCCATCGGACGACGAGGTTCTCCAGGCTTGGCCTCAAAGGCCGCGCGCAGCCTCCACCACCACCGCAGCCGGAGCCGGAGCCGGAGCCGCAGTCGGACGCGGAGTACAGCTCCGACAACGACGCGAACCGCGATCAGGACTTCCGGATCTTGGAGGCTTTCCAATAGAAGCTCTGTGAGAACAGAGCTCGTCGCCATTACGAGGCGTTCGCCCGCCAGCAAGCGATGCAATTCTTCGAGAAGGAGGCTTCTCGGGAAAGGCTCAAAGGGCAGCGCCGCCGGCAAGCTCCTACGACGCCGGCCGCCATGCTCCACCGCTAGATGCGCAAAGCAAGGGACGAGAAGCGGGCACAGACGAACACGGATCTGGTGCATGTCACCGATGAACAGTGCCGTGCCATGCACTCTGGACCGTAGGATAAAAAATGAGCGAAGAACGAGGACGAGGCAATAGTTTAAGTTTAGGATGAAGTTTAAGTTTTATTTAGGTTTAAATTAGATTAGAGCGAGTAGTACTCTTACTTTATTATATTACTCGTACATGTGTTAATGTAGTAGTATTATTATGGTGGTGTACTTGTGTTCATGTACTTGTTTCAGACAGGTACTGCTGTTTTGGTGAAGGAGACATGCATCACCTTTTTTTGGTGATGTGTCTAGTCGTCTTGTAACCCTTGTCAAATTCCTCTGATACTGATGGGAGGGCTTGCTCACCCCATACTGATGGGAGCCCTTGTCAAATTGTAATCATAGTTTTAAGTTTCGCAAAAAATGAAAAATATCCTGGATGTAGACAATGATGAAATCTACAAACGTGCAAAATCTCAATGTGAAAATCTTAGTATATATTGTAGACGGATCTTGGAGAGCTAACAAGGGAATAGAATCCTCTTGGCTAAAATAAGTCAAGTGCCTGACTTCGTCTAGCAATTATTTTTCTGACAACTCTGCAACATTGACTCGAGTTTCATCCTTGGGACCCGAATATAACCACATCTGGTTTGCTCTAGACATAACTGGCTGGATGCAGCGCCTTAGAAATACAGCAACAACCTCAGTATCGATCATTGTTTGACCATCAGCGCTTTTATCTCCAATATTCTGTCATACAACTTGTCGGCTGTTATCCTTTCTTCGGTAGCCAGTATGTTCCTCCAAGATTTCTTCGGCGTTGCTTCGAGCACATCAACAAACTTCGGCACGCATGTGTTGCATCCAGGTGTCGATGGATCCCTAAGATAGAACCACTTCAACCTCCAGCCCTGGACAGATTCTCTCACCGAAAAGTTGAAGTAGCTCACTTCTTTTCGGGCAACGAAGCCAACTCCACCAGTAATGTAGGGTCCATTGCTGCCACTGTACCGCTTGACTGTCACATCCCGAAATTTTCTAAATTTTGGATTGAAAAATAAAAGTAAATTTAATGATTGATTGAACTTGAATGAAAATTCACAAGGAATTAAAACTTTTTGAAGATATTTAAAAGTAATTTCCAGATATTTTCAAAGACTTGTGGTTTCAAAGTATTTTAAAAATCAAACATATTGTGGATTTCAAGGTTTTCAAATCCTTAATGGATTAGTATTTGAGAAAACAAAATCCTAGAAAACTCGAATTGCAAAATAATTCCCAAATAGCCATATAGGCCAAGTGCATATAATTTTTATTTCTATATCCACTAATGGATATAAAACAGGTTTATTATTACCCTAAAACATCATTTTAATTTTTACAAATTTTTAGAAACTCGTTTGGTATATACATGTTGAAACTAGCTCATATGACCGTAATGGTATAATTGTAATAAAATGATATAACATAAAAATTGTAAAATTTAAGTTTCATTATTATTCTATACTGAGAAAAATAATTTTACAAATTTATAGAAATTTATTTCACTTAAATTGGAGCTATGAAACTTCTTTTATGGAAGACTAGCACAAATGCCCGTGCGTTGCCACGGGTTAACAGAAAAATTTACCTACCGGTAAACAATTATTTCAGTTCATAAATGTGTGCAGATTATAAATAATATGGTCCCCATTCATATATAGATGAATATCGACTCTCTTCTCAGATATTAGGTCTTGCGACCTCTTCTTCCACTCCACCCCTTCATTTTCCCTTGGTTTATCATTGCCATCTCCACCCCCTTCATTTGTCCTTGGTTTAGCATTGCCATCACTTTTAAAAGTCTGCCATCTCATGTAACCTGATAGAACATCAAATAGTGATGTCAAATTTTACTAACCTACGTAGGTTTAATCCAGGGGCAAAACAATAGGAAGTATACGGTCTTCACCTTAATACATCATTAATAAAAGTGGGGGAAAAGAACGGCGTTAACTATATGTTGCATCGGACAAATTTCTGGTACATCAACAGATTTAAAATCCCAAAATTGTGGAATACATGAGCGTTTCTGCAGAATCTTTCATAATAATCAATTAAACAATACTACCCCCTTCGTCACGTTTTAGGTGTCAGAAGTGTAGTTGAAAACATTTTTTTATTTCCACCCTTCCTATTTCAAAAACGTGCAATCGAGTCCCCGATTGATCAATCTTAGCTTCGCGCTGATGGAGTCCCGCGCTTGCGTTAGTAGCCTCCCGCCCTTGGCACCGGCGACCTCTCGCGGGATATATCCAACCAAAATGAAAGTGCCATTTGTTTTCTCATAGGTTTGTTGCAAGATATATCCAACCAAAATTAAAGTGCCATTTTACCACCTCAAATTTGTCAGCTAGATATTGCATATCACCCGAGCGGTTGGACGCCGGCGACTATACCATTTCACACTCCGTTTTTCCAGGAGTTGCCGGCATGGGAAGGACAACACGATCACAACCAATGTGCCATGGCCTCCACCTTTCTCTCCCCCTCTTGATTGGATAACATTGTATTAAGCCCCTCGGTTTCTTGATTGATTCCTAGTGAGGGTACATAATGCATTAGGCTTAAGATTGAACCGAGAGGAGATATACTGAATCTCTACATCTTAGAAATACAGAAATACAGATCCCCATAGTTGATGATAAATGTGTGAAAGACAATGAAGAAGAACATATCAAAATTACATATACATACATCCGTACAATAGCCAAGATTATCAATACAACTTGGTTTTGATAATCCTCGTAACTGACCTGCAGGTCAATCTGCCGACTGAATTTATTTTCAGGTTAGCATTACACGATGAAGCACCAAATCACATTAATGGGGTGAATTCGTGAACTGATCTAGCGTCCGTACAATCAATCAAACTCAATAAACCAAGTGCATGGCTACCGAATGCTACTTTCACTATATAGGACCAGACAATTGGCACAAAGATGTAGACAAAGAAGAGCAGAAAATTGGATATTCACATCACCTTCTCGCTTCTCATGGCGTTTTAGAATTTGCTTTTGTTCCTAGACAAATTCTGAACCAATAAAGCATTCTGGTTTTGTGGAGAATCAGAATGGATGCTCGCAGTCACGACGGTCTCGGCCATGATGACATGAGCTCCGCCAGGATGGATTTAGAGGAATTACCTTGGACGAAGAAAATACGGACCATCACTTGGTTAGTCGTTGCTTGCTCGAGCCATCCCGGAGCGCGCCACCGCGGTATTCCGTCCTCGCCGCTCGCTGTAGAACGCATGGGAGCGGCCATCGACAACACCCCTTCGCGTCCCCCGCCAACTCCCGTCCAGCCACATCTAGGCACACGTTGTCCACTCGCAACCTAATCAGCAGAGGGAATCGACGCACAGACACGTGATAGACTGGAAATGGAGAGGCCCGCGTCGGGAACGACATGGCCTCGCCGCGGCGGTTCCTTGGCCGGCTCCCGCTAAAGCTGTCGTCGTCCCTGAAGCTGTCACCGAAGCTGCGGCCGATAACACATGACGCTCACGAAGCTGAAAAGAAGTAGAGAAGGAAGAGATATCATTCTTACAAGTTCTAAACCTTACTCGTAAATCTCCACGCAATTAATGTCCAATATTCCTTTAACTTTTTGGAGAAATTGCGTGGTCAGAGTTTACCTTTCCTATAATTTACTTTCCTTTTCCTGTAATTCATGTTTCCCTGATGGCGTGTAATGGTGTGTAATTCCTGAAATTATGGTGCATGTATCCCGTAATTCTTGTTTCCTAAAATTCATGGTGGACAACATTTATGATGCGGTGATTGCCTGATGCATTGTTTGATAGTGCGGTGGGAGGGCAAAATGGTCAGATGAAAATATGTAGGACGAAACTTTCGACCGGAGGAAACAGAACCAGTTCCTCCTTTTTATATAGTAGAGAAACAGGTAAAAAAAAAAGAGAAAAGGAAAAAAACAGTGGGCCGGCCGACCGGACCGATCGGCCCAGCGGCAGGCAGCCAGGCCAAGCCTAGCAGGACCGACCGGCCACCACCGACCCGAGCCAGGATCGAGCTCACGTTCGGTCATCCACGAACGATTTTCGTTTTGGTAAACATCCCTCCACTCAAATCCTAATATTTAGAGTTCTACAACTTCTATTGAATCTCCGTTTGTTTCCACATGTTTCTAACTTTGAGGCCCACCTTTTCCACCAACTTATGGCCTATATAAACCTCCACCGCACCGCAGATTCGTTTTCCCTTTGCTCCTCTCGAAATCCTAGATCAATGAATCTTAACTGGTTGATTTGACCACCAAAACTACCTCAAATTGGTTCGGCTTCTACACGAAAGTTGTCGATCTCGCCGAGATCTTTCCATCCTGACCAATCTCATCTCTTTTCGTCAACTGTACATGGATAATTTTGCATTGCAAGGCATAAGGTCTGACAAAGAGAATTCTTAATTAGTTTGCGCTCGTTTCAAGAAATCCAAATTCCTTTGATGAGAAGGTAGATCCGATCATTCTCTACAACTTTCATGTTAAAAGTTTTTCAATTTAAAGTATCGATTTGTCTCCCAAACACAGATCTATTTGAACTCATCTGGAGCGAAGAAATCAACTAGAAACTAGAGATTCAATTTCAGCCGTCCGATCAAGATCCGAGGATCCGCGTCAGATCATTTAAACGAAGAGGTATGGTCGAATCAGAACATGCCACGTGTCGGTACAGCCAGCAGTACAGTCAGCGTCCCAGTCAAACTCGGTCAAACTCGTTTTTAATTTTGAATTGAAATGTCGGATTGCATGTCCAACTTAGAAATTTATTATAAAATCATCCCGAGGTCCAAATTTTGCAAATTTTATATCGTTGAAAAGCTTATAACCTGTAGAACACTTTTATGCAAAAAATTCTGTATAGGTTCTATGGTAAATTTCGTATCATAATTCAAATAGGGAAATTAACTCCGTTTCACTATAAAACTATATCAAATAATATACTGGTCCAAAATTAAAAAAAATTTAGTCTTTGGAATCCTTAGAACATGTAGAACATCATGGAACCAGAAAATATCAAAGTTGTTATGTGTACAAACTTGGTGCATTCAAATTCATTCAAATCACTATTCTGATCATAACTTGAGTTCTAAAAATGATTTTGGAGCGAACCCCATTTGCATAAGTCTTGTTTTACAGTACTCCATCTAATAGAACCACTATCCAAAATATTTGAATCACTTTACAAATATTAAAATTCAATTATGAGAATTTGAGTATATATTCATTATAGATTTCTATAATCCTTTCTCAACATGATTCTTTTGTAAAGGTGAAACTTATGATCCAATCCACACACCAATACCACTAGACACTTTACCATGAACCAATATCGTGTCTATCTAAATGCAGTCTCATTCACTCCTTTGACTTAGTTGAAAACTATTCAACTTACAAATGAGTAATTTGAGTAATTTCATATATCATTAGTTCATACCCAAGCCTATGTGTAACCCATACTATCTTAGTAAGTGTTGTCACACCTTACTAAATGATATTTTGAGTTGCGCCATTTTGAGACTCATGTGATTTTATCACATGGATCATTTCAATTACCCAATCTTGAGTAGCAAACAACCATTGCCCATAGGTTCTTATCAATCATTTTTCTTTTGAGCACTTAACTTAGATAATCATTTCCTTTCCGAATATTTGACCCATTCGTTCACTATCTCAAATTCATATCTTGAAATCCATGCCTCATGCCATAATCTCCGCTATCCTTTGAGCACTTAGATAAATAAAGAATAAAATAAAATGAACAACAAACGTTTCTAAATTATTGCCTTGCTTGATTGTGTTGTTGTTGAATGGTGTGTTTATGTTGTGCTATATTTTATCTTATAGTTCGTGTGAAGAGCGACGTGTTTTGTTGAGAGAGGTGAACGATCTTCAATTACCAAAAAGGCAAGTGACATTCAAATCCTATCTATTTTATATTATGCATTAGTGTTTTAAACTAGTATGCATGGTAGGATTCTGATTTCAAAATGAAAGTAAAGCTATGCTTAGCAAACCCTAGTAGTGTGTAGCTACTCCTAAACCCATTGCTAGGATGCTTTAGTTTGCCTTGCAACATCGAATGCCAATGTTGTTTCATTATTTTGGATGTGAGTGTTTGAAAATTTAAGTTAACAACCTTAATGAAACACCTGGGTGGAATGGTATTGATTGGTGGGCGGCTACTCGGGACCATGCTCCTTGGCCATTTTAACCAGTGGACTTAAGTGGGGGTTATCACCTGAGAGTTTGCAGTTGTAGAGTGGCTACTCAGGGCTACATACATGGCGCTTAACCAGGGGTGTGGTGGTTGTCACCGGAGGGTTCACTTGTGGTTGGCCACCTAGGATTAAAGAGATTTCCAAGTCATCCATGTTTTAGAATAGCTTCCAGTGCGGCCTTATGGTATTATGGGCTCTGCCAAGATTAATTACGTTGTGAGGGTTCAACTTGTTGCTAGACAAGCAGATGTGGCCGATTGGGAACGGGTCTAGCGTGTATGGTTGAATTCTCCTTCTGAAAGATCTTGTCTCATTCTTCTCTCTGGGTAGAATGGGTCGTAAGGTGAAAGTGCACAACCTCTCAAGAGTTAAACCTAAGATCTTATCCATGTCCCCGGCTACGGACAATTTGAGATCCTCGACCAGGAATGTACGGAAGAATCTCACCAGCTTTTCTGAATGTATTTAAAAATTGTGTATCAACCTTGTAAAACTCATGGGAGATGTAACCATGTGATTATTATAAAACCCATGTAGGATTTAACCATGGTGTGATTTATAATGTAATTCAAGGATTTCAAAAAAAATTGTTTCAAATAAAATATAGGATAAAATTGGCTTTATGAAAATTAGCCTAAGACTCCACCATCCAAATATCATGTAGTTAGTATTTTTCACAATTGCCACCAAATAAGTGTCATTTGCTAGTACATCATTGTACTGACCTCCACTCGTGGGCCTGCATATTCAAATGTGCAGGATTTTCTGAGGAGAAGTACTTGGTAGGATATCGAGTCTACATTCCAACATGACTGCATGTGGCACATGAAGATAATGAAGGCTCATTGACGACTTACATTTGAGCTAGTCCATGTGACTATGCAATTTGTAAGGTTTTACTTTACCCTTTGGATCAATGATGTAGTAATTTGATACTATTGCAATGATTACTATATTAATTTGATACTATTGCAATGATTACTATATTTTTTTAATGTGTGTGCTATCAGTGATCCTGGGAATAGCACGATACACAGGTATCTTACCTTTATTAAAAGGTAGGGTGCTACATTGATGAAGACGATATTTTTTCATAGGCCCCAATGGGGAGATACCAAGGAAAGCCTCACAAGTGCTAATGAATATTGCAAGGTGGAGGATAGAATTCGGGGTCAACAGCCAAAGTTGGATCCCGTATGAAAGCAAAAGACACCGGAGGAACTCATGCACACGCAAGGATAATCCGCAGAACAAGAAAGCAAAAAACATTACAGTAAATCTGGCAGGAGGATTGGGATGGGAATCTTAACATGGCAGACGAATGTCTTCCTCCTTTTTAGAGATCAACCCGAGGCTCCGCGCCTTCTTCTCGTCGCGTTTTGTCATGGTAGATGCAGTCCAGTCGCATGGAGCATCTCTGACAATGGCGGTGACGGCTTCTGGAGCAGTTCTCTTCGGTACGGCCGTGACGGCCTTGGAGCCGGTAGCGCTCGTGGCGGCGCTAGCTGCGGCGGTGGCTTTCTTCTTCTTGACCATCTTTGCAAGGTTTCTTAGGAACCTTGGTGATTTAGGCGCGACGGAGATAAGGGCGCAGTAGCAGTAGGATGCAAGAATGGGGGACGAAGAAGATGGCAGTGGAGGGATGAGTAAAATCTATGGGTCCCCTTTATAAAGGAAAAAAGTTACTCGGGACTTGGGCCGGTGGAGTCATGCCGTAAAAAATGGGTGTAGGTCTAGCTCAACACGTGTCAAAATAATAAGCAAACCATAGGACTATTACCTCCACTACACGCGGAAATCAAGGAGACGCCTCAGTTAGCACACAATATTCGATCATTTCCAAAACTGACAGCTCAGATAGGAGATGGGCCCTCTAGATCATGTCCCATCAGACTCGATGTTGCAGTTACAACATCATTGATGATGTCATCAAAGTTATCGACTCCCTTTGACAGAGCATTCGAATAAAAGTAACATCCGAAGGAATCTACAACTTTCGGCTTCTCGACTTGAGTCTACGCACGATTGCAAACATCCGTCCCTAGACTCGGGGGCTACTCCCATCAGGAGCGCTAGACGTGCACCCGATAAAAAGCATCGATAATCAAGTGAATCCAAAGAAGAACGGACATGAAGGTTTCAGCAAATCCAGGATCGAACCCGGGGACTTGATTCTGTGCAGGGTAACGTTGTTTTCCGATCGGCAGTTAACCAACATCGGTTTATCGAGTAAGGCTGGGCTAGTTACTTTTATCCCTTACGTACAATCAGTTGTATGACTTCACCCGAAGTCTTGGAAGACCCGATACATTAAAACTAACGGATGATGAAGGAAGTTCAAAATGCATCAACAGCAAAATCTTCGAGTGGTACAACTTGAGTCTACGCACGGTTGCAAACATCCGCCCCTAGACTCGGGGGATACTCCCATTGGGAGCGTTGGATGCGCACCCGATATCAAGCAGTTTCGACCTCATAGTAAGCGAGAAGACTCAATTTTCATCGACTGATGAAGGTATTCAGATAAATACAATTATAGTCCCTGCTCGAAGCTTCGCTTCGGCCAGTCACTCGAGGGCTACTGATATGGGCATTACCCTTCGGGTACCCGATATTTGTCTACCTCCCTTGGCCCAACTAGGGGCCCATGAAGATTGTCCAAGGCCAAGGTGGGCCTGTACGTCGGTTGCAACGAAGGAGACGTACCAGGAGACGAATTCTTGATGAACAAGGCAAGAAGGCATCGTTAAAGGAAAGATTAGATTAGATCTCAATGTAACCTAGTCGAGTTCGGACAGGACTCGCGGGACCTGGCCTGCTATATAAAGGTCAGGAGAGGGCCTGTCGAACATCAGAACAACAATACGCAGAACCACCGCAACTTAGAGCACAAACCCTAGAATTCTTGCCTCCCGGCAAGTCGACCATAGCAGCCTATCGACTACCCCATTGTAAGACGATATATTCGATAAATCAAGATCAGACAAGCAGGAAAGTAAGGGTTTTTACCTCATCGAGGGCCCTGAACCAGGGTAAATATCTCTCCCCGTTTGTTTGGTATCCGATGTCTCGTGTTAGCCTGCAAGATTCCATCAACCCTAAGCCCCTCATGGTGGGCATTGCCGAGGAGCTCCGTCGTCAAATCTCTCTCCGCCAAATAATATCATATCGTCGCTAGGGCCGCCCTGGTCTCATGAACTTGAATCCTCTGAATGAAACATCCCATAGTTGGCATCCTAAACCCATCGTTCTAGTCTGAAGAGAGCTTGTTTACAACAAAAATAAATTAATCCAGTACTGCATAAATCGCAATCAGCATTAGGATAAACACGAAGATTAAGATAGGAGCATGTTTACCACCAGTTGATGTGCATCCAGATAGTCAGCTCCATGCATGGCGCAAACCATAATGATGTCGAATTTATTATCAACGGGCAGGTGGCACCCAACGTCATGTTGATCCTCGCCTGAAAGCTCAACGACGACCCAATACTCATTGAACCGAGAAGACGGTGATCCGATGATGGCTTTTCGTCCGCCCACAAAAGGACGTCATACTGTGGCCACACGCACGCCGCTGACCTAACGCACTCAATGGATAGTCGGGCCACTACGTCATCATCCTGTAAGACGGACACACATATGTGCAAGGCAAACACGGTACCATCATTCTCGTAGAAGATGATCGGTCGTCTTGGCAAGCCCGGAGTCAGCACCAGGTGAATGAACACGCTCGCGGTGCCGTACAGGTTCATTGCTAGCTGCAAGTACACATTTCAATTGTAGCTAGTTTCGAAATGAAAGTATCGAACCACGAGGATCTACTAGTTAAGATTTGTATGCCCCTTGTTGCTATTCGTCTAGGATTACTTAAAAGTTGTCTTTGATCCCAAGTGAGGTTTGGTTTTTAAAAGGTTTGTGTATTGGTTGTGAAACAAATAACAAAAATAGAAAAGTGTGAATTGCGGTGAGCAAGGTTTGAACGTTCAATAAGGTGTAAATGTTCCAAGGGATTGATGGTTCCACCACTAGCATTAGTTTAGAATTTGATTTAGATAATTGATATCATTGTTTATGTTGTATGTAGGAAAGGCTCGATAGTAAGATGCAAATTGGATAGCACATCTCTAACCACTTCAATGACCTTCGGCAACCCACCTATTGATCCATCACAGTTAATGTATTCCCATGGTTATTTGTGACAACTTAGTAAGTCCTTTCTCATCCCCTTTTTCCATATAGTAATGCACCGATCACGGTATGTCACTTCCCGCCATATACACTACTATACTTCCAAAGGTAGTTTACTGATGGGGCCTAAGGCCACATGGGTTGCCCGATATCACGAATTGACCGAGGGAAAGGCGGGGGAGAAGAAGAACACGAAGAACACGGCAAAGAACAAGATGAACACACGCAAACGCACACCAACCCGATACAATTCCGGTCTACTCTCGATAGCCCGAACCACTATCCCGATAAAATCTCTAGAGAGAAAGACACGAGGTAGAATCCCCAAGAGAAATACCGGTATACGATTGGTAGAATCACACGAGTGAGAGACCGGTTGTAGAATCACAAGTGTGAGAGACTAATCATATAAGGAGTGCCTTGTACAATATATTTGGTAATCTAAGGAGGGGGTTTCCCTAATCCCAAAGGGATGGTGGAGGCATAAGCCAAGTTCTCACTCAAATTATGTCTAACTAATGAAGGCGGAGGTGGGAGCCTATATATAGGGAGCCACTAAGGAGGGGTAGTTTAGGGAAAAAGTAAGATACAAGCAGAACCATACAATGGGCGATTAAGGGTTCAGATCTAATGTGCCTTGTAGTAGGGCGGCAGTGCCGACGTAGTCATGGCGGCTGTGTCGTCATCCTCAGGCGTCGTGGCAGGGCGGCAGTGTCGGTGGAGATGGGGCGGCAGTGCCGGCGTCGGGGCTTCAGTGCCGGCCATCCGGGCGGCAGTGCCGGCTACTGGGCGGTAGGGCCGGCCATCCCGGCGGCAGTGTCAGCCTTCCTGGCAGGTCTCCTTCTTCCTTCTTCTCTTCCATGCCTCCGTGACCTCGGCCTTTAGTACTCGAGCCTCCATGGCGTCCTCCCCTTCCTCCGTACTTGGCGACGTATTCCTATCATGGTCGTATGACGGAGGATGAAGTAGCATACCATTCATGAGAGACAATTGTAGGCACGCATGAAGGAGAAGATTCACCTTTGCGTGACGTGTCGGCATTGACGCACATGATGCGGTCGAGACCGAAGATCGGGCTGTATCATCTCCCCCCACTTGAAAAAGAGTTGCCCTCGACGATAACTCATCATGAACGTGTAGACGAGGTAGATGACACCAACTCTTGAATGTCCCTTCACTAGTCATGAGCCTTATAAATAGCACAAGAGAAGCAAAGCAACATTTAAAGAGTAGCAAAAGTTCCACGGGTTTAGCAAGAGAGCGCAAGTAGAAGGAGGTCACCTTACCAAGATGCCGGTGTGCTCTCATCGAGATATCTTGTGTAGTCGAAGTGGTGGGTTCGATCTTCTCGTTGAAGCACTTGTGGAGGTAGCTCTCTAGAGCTCGTTTCATCAACTCATGCTCCGTAGAGGTTGACGTTGTCATTCTTGCACCTACATACACAATATCCATAGCAAAGAATGTGTGTGCATGGTATATGAAGACATCATCCATCATGATGTTCCATTTCTTTTGCACATCACGATTAGTGTTAATCAAGTTTATGAAATGCATGACGAGTGTGCATGTGGCACGATGGTGCATTTGTGGCATGTGGTAACTTTGAATCTTCAAAAATTTAGAAGGCTACGGGGGCCATCTCATTAACAATCAAATAAGTATTCTTGCATACCAAGCATAGGAAAGATCAATTGGTCAAAATCTTGGATGCAACGATCATGGAATATTTCAAACATTTAGGGCAAAGCATGCGAAACCTAATATCATCATTGCAAGCAACACATGGGAAAGAGCAATTGGTCATCATATTGCAAGCAATAGGAAACAACTCATCATTCTTCGTGTCCACTCGTGGGATCATGGCATCATCAACACCTATGTTCTTACCTTCGTAGTCCCGCTCATATGAGGTAGGTGTTGTGGAAGTGGTAGGCTCCATGTGGCCTCCATGTTCATCTTCAAGTAAGCATGGTGTGATGCCATCATCTTTATGCACCATGTACATCTTCTTGTCCGTGATCGGCGCTTCATCATCTATGGAAGTGCAACATGAGAAGACACAATTGAGGGAGAGGTTAAGTTGTTAGAAAATGAAATGGCCTCCATGGACCTGTCAACTACCTCTCTCAACTCACTCGGTGTATCACTCATGTTCTCCAAATGGGAGCACTCAATCTCACATATGGGGTGGGAGTAACTCAACTCACTTTCACTCTCACTCAAGTGGGCAAAGTGGCTCTCGTGCTCACATAGGATTGGTACCATCTCATCATCCAAGCATATAGGAGTAGGCTCGGTTTTCTCATCTCCATGCGCCTCCTTGGTTGAAGGGAAACTCCCATGCTCAACCTTCTCAACTCCATCGCCTCCCAACTCGATCGTCATGGCGGCTTTGGCATTCATCTTGTCGAAGTAGAGCTTCTTGGCGCTTGGCGTTGTGCATTGCCACGTCATGTGGCCTTTGGCCTTGCACACATCACATAGTAGATTGGGACATTCCCGTGGATGGTGGCCTTGTTGCTTGCACTTGTAGCATCGGAGTCCATAGGCATATGGCGAGGTAGGGGCCATTGTGGTGGTGGAACAAGTGGTAGAAGTCACCTTATGAGGAAGGTCCGCTTGAGTGCACTTGCCACCCTTGGAGTGGTAGACACCCATATGATGGTGTTTGTCGCCTTCATGTCGAGGATCTCGTCTTCTTGCATCATCACCATGTCTTGAGGGGTGTTGTCGCTGATCCTTGGTGGATGTTTGTCGATGGCGAACATGAGGTGACTTGTGTCGGCGATGATCATGTGGTGACGTATGTCGATCAAGCCCATGAGGGGGTGATGGTCGACGACGATCATGAAATGGTGTGTGCCGATGACGATCCTCGGCATGCCTAGAAGATGGCTCATGTGCCTTAGCACGTTTCTTGTGGCGCCTTGGTGAGCTCGGAGAACAGTGTCGATGATGATCATGTTGGGGACGCTCTTGATGATCCATATGATGAGCTCGACGTAGAGGATCATGTGCATAAGCACCCTCGTGGTGGCGCCATCTTGAAGGTCATCTATCTTCATATGTAGCTCCATTGGCCAAGATGGGGTACTTGGGAGCACCGGTGTTGTTCATGGTGGAGTCGAGGTGAGGTTCCACCATGGTGTCGATGTCATACTCGTGTTGCTTCACCATGTCGTCCATGCTTGGCGATCCATTGTCGGTGTAGAGCTCCTTGATGTCGGTCATGTCCATGATGCTTCTGGATCCATAGTCGGTGTCGAGCTCCACATGGTCTTCCATATCCTCGGTGCTCGCAGAGCTATCGTCCTCATAGTACTCCATGTAGTCCTCCGTAGGCTCCTCTTCGCTAGACATGTTAGTCACAAGGCAAGGTGTATGTATATGGTGGAAGGAAAACTACACAAGTATCTCACCTTTCAAGATAATATCAAGACAATGGTTCAAGTCAAGAGCAAAGTCAAAATTGTACCGGGTACGCACACAAACACTCAAAACACACGCAAAAGGCGAAGAACTCTATATGTGGTAGGAGTGGAGTGGATAGCAAACGAAAAAAGACCAACGGAAAAGTCTATTGTCAAATGTGGGTAAAATCCAAAGTCAAAAGTCAAAAGTGGTGATAAATGTCAAGGAAACACGGAAACACACACAACAGAGAACAATGGGGTTAGCGTGACCAATGAAGTGAGCTAAGTAAAAAAAATGGTCCTAACGAAGACTATAAGCTCGGTGTCACGCCAACACAAGAGAGACGGTATCTTGGTTGCATATGAGAGAAGCAACTAGATTTGCACAAGATTTTACTCTTCTCTTATCTCTCTTTTCTTAGAAGCTTTCGACTCCTTTGTATCGGTGGCACACACACTCTTTTTGTATCTCTTTCTTTTCCTTTTTTTTTCTCTATGCTTAGAAGCTTTATTTTTCTCTATGTATATGTCACACTTTTTCTTCTTTTGTGTATCTTTCTCACCGAGCTTGCTTCGGAGCTTTGCTCAACACAACACACACATACCCTCACGGTCGTGACACTTGTGCAATGCTACGCAACACTCGGAAAGCCACTCTCATTGGGATAAGCACACAAAGAAAAGCAACGGGGATACAAGGGTGAGGGGTGCAAGTTATACATATTGACGTTGGGTGGTGTCAAGCACACGAACTTGCGATGATGTTTTCGATGATGGTGTCAAAGTTGCACCGGAATCCGGGGTGTCGATGCCGTCGTCGCGATGTCAATGTAGGCGCGGAAGTGGTTGATGTCTACGTGTGCTTCTATTCTTGTAGACAGTGTTGGGCCTCCAAGAGCAGAGGTTTGTAGAACAGCAGCAAGTTTCCCTTAAGTGAATCACCCAAGGTTTATCGAACTCAGGGAGGTATAGGTCAAAGATAGTCCTCTCAAGCAACCCTGCAATTAAGATACAAGAAGTCTCTTGTGTCCCCAACACACCTAATACACTTCAGATGTATAGGTGCACTAGTTCGGCGAAGAGATAGTAAAACACAGGTGGTATAGATGGTGGTAATATTGCAGGAAGTAAAGATGTAGTAAAACAGTAAACAAGCGATGTTTGCAGTATTTGGAAACAAGGCCTAGGGATCATACTTTCACTAGTGGACATTCTCAACATTGATCACATAACAAATAAATAACTTCTCCTCACTTGTGCTACATCCACACTCTCTTGTTGGATAACAAACACCATTCATTGTGTAGGGCTACAAGAGCTCCCTCAAGCCAGAGTTAACAAGCTCCACAACATACGGAATTCATATTTAAGTAACCTCTAGAGTGCGTAATAGACCATTGCAATTTAGACCGAGTACTAACATAGCATACACACTGTCACCTTTAAGCTATGAAAGGGGGAATAGATCACATCAATACTATCATAGTAATAGTTAACTCCATAATCTACAAGAGATTACAATCATAACCTACGCCAAGTACTACATGATGCACACCTGTCACCATTACATCATGGAGGAGGAATATACTACTTTAATAACATCACTAGAGTAGCACATAGATTAATAGTGATACAAAGCTAATCATATGGATCTCAATCATGTAAGGCAGCTCATGAGATCATTGTATTGAGGTACATGAGAGAGAGATTAACCACATAGCTACCGGTAGAGCCCTCAGCCTCGGGGAGAACTACTCCCTCCTCATCATGGGAGACAACAACGGCGATGAAGATGGCGGTGGTGTCGATGGAGATGGATTTCGGGGGCAATTCCCCGTCCCAGCGGCGTGCCCGAACAAAGACTTCTGTCCCCCAAACTTGACTTCGCGATGGCGGCGGCTGCGTAACTTTTCTCGTCCCGTGGCTTATGTTTTTAGGGTTTTCGAGTCGGAGAGACTTTATAGGCGGAAGGGCAGCCTCGGAGGGGACCTGGTGGTCCCACACCATAGCCCCCCCCCTTGGCCGCGCCGCCTTGTGGGGTGGGGCCCCCAGGGCTCCCCTCGGTGCCTCTCGCTTCGGAAGGGAAAATAAGGTCTGGGCGTTGATTTCGTCCAATTCGAGAATAATTCCTTTGTAGGATTTCTGGAACCAAAAAGAAAACAGGAACTGGCACTTCGGCATCTTGTTAATAGGTTAGTTCCGAAAAATGCATAAAAAGGATATAAAGTGTGAACAAAACATGTAGGTATTGTCATAAAACTAGCATGGAACATCAGAAATTATAGATACGTTGGAGACGTATCAAGCATCCCCAAGCTTAGTTCCTACTCGCCCTCGAGTAGGTAAGCGATAAAAAGAATAATTTCTGAAGTGACATGCTACCAACATAATCTTGATCAACAATATTGTAAAGCATATGTGATGAATGAAGTGATTCAAAGCAATGTATTGCTAACAAAAGATAATGACTAAACAACTGAATCATATAGCAAAACTTTTCATGAATAGTACTTTCAAGACAAGTATCAAAAAGACTTGCATAAGAGCTAACTCATAAAGCAATAGATTCAAAGTAGAAGGCATTGAAGCAACACAAAGGATGATTAAGTTTCAGCAATTGCTTTCAACTTGTAAAATGTATATCTCATGGATAATTTTCAACATAAAGTAATATAACAAGTGCAATAAGTAAACATGTAAGAATCAATGCACACAGTTGACATAAGTGTTTGCTTCTAAGATAGAAAGAAGTAGGTAAACTGACTCAACATAAAGTAAAAAGAACGGCCCTTCGCAGAGGAAGCATGGATTACTATTTTTGTGCTAGAGCTTTTATTTTGAAAACATAGAAACAATTTTGTCAACGGTAGTAATAATTCATATGTGTTATGCATAAAACTTCCTACAAGTTGCAAGCCTCATGCATAGAATACCAATAGTGCCCGCACCTTGTCCTAATTAGCTTGGATTTACATGGATTATCATTGCATAACATATGTTTCAACCAAGTGTCACAAAGGGGTACCTCTATGCCGCCTGTACAAAGGTCCAAGGAGATAAATCGCATTTGATTTCTCGTTTTTGATAGATCTCAACTTAGGACATCCATACCGGGACAACATAGAAAACAGATAATGGACTCCTCTTTAATGCATAAGCATTCAACAACAGATAATATTCTCATAAGAGATTGAGGATGAATGTCCAAACTGAAAACTTCCACCATGATACATGGTTTTGGTTAGCGGCCCAATGTTCTTCTCTAACATATGCATGCTCAAACCATTTGATCATGATAAATCACCCTTACTTCAGACAAGACGAACATGCATAGCAACTCACATGATATTCAACAAAGGTGTAAAAAGTTGATGGCGTCCCCAGAAACATGGTTACCGCTCAACAAGCAACTTATAAGAACTAAGATACATAGCTACATATTCATCACCACAATAGTTTTTAAGCTATTTTCCCATGAGCTATATATTGCAATGACAAAGGAATGAAATTTTAAAGGTAGCACTCAAGTAATTTACTTTGGAATGGCAGAAAAATACCACATATAGGTAATTATGGTGGACACAAATGGCATGGATTTTGGCTCAAGGTGTTTGGATGCACGAGAAGCATTCCCTCTCAGTACAAGGCTTTGGCTAGCAAGGTTGTTTGAAGCAAACACAAGTATGAACCGGTACAGCAAAACTTACATAAGAACATATTGCAAGCATTATAAGACTCTACACTGTCTTCCTTGTTGTTCAAACACCTCACCAGAAAATATCTAGACTTAGAGAGACCAATCATGCAAACCAAATTTCAACAAGCTCTATGGTAGTTCTTCATTAATAGGTGCAAAGTACATGATGCAAGAGCTTAAACATGATCTATTTGAGCAAAACAATTGCCAAGTATCAAATTATTCAAAACAATATACCAATTACCATATGAAGCATTTTCTGTTTCCAACCAAATAGTAATCAACGAAGCAGTGTTCAGCCTTCGCCATGAACATTAAAGCAAAACTAAGAACACAAGTGTTCCATATGAAAAAGCGGAGCGTGTCTCTCTCCCACACAAGCACGGTAGGATCCGATTTATTCAGGGAATGAAAATAACAAAACGAAAATAAAAGCACACAGACGCTCCAAGTAAAGTACATAAGATGTGATGGAATAAAAATATAGTTTCACTAGAAGTTACCTGATAAGTTGTCGATGAAGAAGGGGATGCCTTGGGCATCCCCAAGCTTAGATGCTTGAGTCTTCTTGAAATATGCAGGGATGAACCACGGGGCATCCCCAAGCTTAGACTTTTCACTCTTCTTGATCATATTATATCATCCTCTTCTCTTGACCCTTGAAAACTTCCTCCACACCAAACTTTAAGCAAACTCATTAGAGGGTTAGTGCATAATCAAAATTCACATGTTCAGAAAGGACACAATCATTCTTAACACTTCTGTACATTGCCCAAAGCTACTGAAATTTAATGGAGCAAAGAAATCCATTCAAACACAGTAAAAGAGGCAATGCGAAATAAAAGGCAGAATCTGTCAAAACAGAACAGTCCGTAAAGACGAATTTTTCTGAGGCACTTAACTTGCTCAGATGGAAAAACTCAAAACTAATGAAAGTTGCGTACATATCTGGGGATCACGCATGATTTTTCGCTGATTTTTTTGCTTCTTCTACAGAGAGAAGGACGCAAATTCGTGACAGACAGCAAATCTATTTCTGTGCAGAAATCCAAATCTAGTATCAACTTTACTATTAGAGACTTTACTTGGCACAATAACATGATAAGGAGAGGTTGCTACAGTATTAACAACTTCCAAGACACAACAAAACAGTAGCAAAATAAACACATGGGTTATCTCCCAAGAAGTGCTTTCTTTATAGCCATTAAGATGGGCTCAGTAATTTCAATGATACTCTCACAAGAAATAAGAGTTGAAGCAAAAGAGAGCATCAAGAAGCGAATTCAAAACACATTTAAGTCTAACGCACTTCCTATGAAAAGGTATCTTGTACACAAATAAATTCATGAAGAACAAAGTGGCAAGCATAGAAAGGCAACACAAGTGCAACTTCAAGATTCTCAACGTAAAGAGGGGAAACTTAATATTATTAAGATGCATATAACCATGTTTCCCTCTCTCATAATAACTTTCAGTAGCATCATTGACAAACTCAACAATATAACTATCACATGAAATATTCTTATCATGAGCTACATGCATAAAATTATTACTCTCCACATAAGCATAATCATTACTATTAATTGTAGTGGGAGCAAATTCAACAAAATAGCTATCACTATTATTCTCATCACCATAATCATCATATATAGGAGGCATATTGTAATCATAATTAATTTTCTCCTCAATAGTAGGTGGACTGAAAATATCATATTCATCATTGCAAACATCATATATAGGAGGTAAAGTATCATCAAAGTAAATTTTCTCCGCCATGCTTGGGGGACTAAAAATATCATACTCCTCAAAACCAGCTTCCCCAAGCTTAAATTCTTCCATAGCATTAGCAAAAATAGTGTCCAAAGAGTTCATGCTAATAACATTGCTACAACTATTTTGCAAACAAAGTTCCATGGGTTTTTTAATTTTCTCTTCAAACACATCATGTCCTAACTCAAGATAAATACTATAAAGATCCCTAATATTTTTGTTGTTTTCCATTAAGCCTAACTAGTGAAATAAAAACAAGAAACAAAAAGATAAAATTGCAGAATCTAAAGGAGATAGCTTCGAGCACTCACACACCGGCAACAATGCTAGGAAATAGCTTAGTAGTCGGAGGATGTGAATACCTTTTACCTTACCTCCCCGGCAACGGCGCCAGAAAATAGCTTGATGTCTACGTGTGCTTATATTCTTGTAGACAGTGTTGGGCCTCCAAGAGTAGAGGTTTGTAGAACAGCAGCAAGTTTCCCTTAAGTGAATCACCCAAGGTTTATCGAACTCAGGGAGGTAGAGGTCAAAGATAGTCCTCTCAAGCAACCCTGCAATTAAGATACAAGAAGTCTCTTGTGTCCCCAACACACCTAATACACTTGTCAGATGTATAGGTGCACTAGTTCGGCGAAGAGATAGTAAAACAAAGGTGGTATAGATGGTGGTAATATTGCAGGAAGTAAAGATGCAGTAAAACAGTAAACAAGCGATGTTTGCAGTATTTGGAAACAAGGCCTAGGGATCATACTTTCACTAGTGGACATTCTCAACATTGATCACATAAAAAATAAATAACTTCTCCTCACTTGTGCTACATCCACACTCTCTTGTTGGATAACAAACACCATTCATTGTGTAGGGCTACAAGAGCTCCCTCTAGCCGGAGTTAACAAGCTCCACAACATACGGAATTCATATTTAAGTAACCTCTAGAGTGCGTAATAGACCATTGCAATTTAGACCGAGTACTAACATAGCATACACACTGTCACCTTTAAGCTACGAAAGGGGGAATAGATCACATCAATACTATCATAGTAATAGTTAACTCCATAATCTACAGGAGATTACAATCATAACCTACGCCAAGTACTACATGATGCACACACTGTCACCATTACATCATGGAGGAGGAATAGACTACTTTAATAACATCACTAGAGTAGCACATAGATTAATAGTGATACAAAGCTCATCATATGGATCTCAATCATGTAAGGCAGCTCATGAGATCATTGTATTGAGGATGAGAGAGAGATTAACCACATAGCTACCGGTAGAGCCCTCAGCCTCGAGGGAGAACTACTCCCTCCTCATCATGGGAGACAGCAACAGCGATGAAGATGGCGGTGGTGTCGATGGAGATGGATTCGGGGCAATTCCCCGTCCCGGCGGCGTGCGGAACAGAGACTTCTGTCCCGAAGTTGACTTCGCGATGGCGTCGGCTGCGTAACTTTTCTCGTCCCGTGGCTTATGTTTTTAGGGTTTTCGAGTCGGAGAGACTTTATAGGCGGAAGGGCAGCCTCGGAGGGGACCTGGTGGTCCCACACCATAGGGGGGCCCCCTTGGCCGGCCGCCTTGTGGGGTGGGGCCCCCAGGGCTCCCCTCTGTGCCTCTCGGCTCTGGAAGCTTAGGGAAAATAAGGTCCTGGGCGTTGATTTCGTCAAAGAATATTTCCTTTGTAGGATTTCTGGAACCAAAAACAGGAAAACTGGCACTTCGGCATCTTGTTAATAGGTTAGTTCTGGAAAATGCATAAAAAGGATATAAAGTGTGAACAAAACATGTAGGTATTGTCATAAAACTAGCATGGAACATCAGAAATTATAGATACGTTGGAGACGTATCAACGGTTGTCACGGACCAAAGGCACTCCAAATCGGAAATCGTGCAAACGAAGTCAATGCCCGAAAAATTGTGTCAAAACGTGCGGGTGAGCGAGCAGGCGAGGCGCTGGCGATGAACACACGCAAAACGCACACCAACCCGATACAATTCCGGTTTACTCCTGATAGCCCGAACCACTATCTCGATAAAATCTCTCGAGAGAAAGACACGAGGTAGAATCCCCGAGAGAAAGACCGGTATATGATTGTAGAATCACACGAGTGAGAGACCGTTGGGAGAATCACAAGTGCGAGAGACTAATCATATAAGGAGTGCCTTGTACAATAGATTTGGTAATCTAAGGAGGGGGTTTCCCTAATCCCAAAGGGATGGTGGAGGCATAAGCCAAGTTCTCACTCAAATTATGTCTAACTAATGAAGGGGGAGGTGGGAACCTATATATAGGGAGCCACTAAGGAGGGGTAGTTTAGGGAAAAGTAATATAAAAGCACAACCATACAATGGGCGATTAAGGGTTCAGATCAAATGTGCGTTGTAGTACGGCGACAGTGCCGGCGTAGTCATGGCGGCAGTGTCATCATCCTCAGGCGTCGTGGCAAGGCGACAGTGCCGGTGGAGATGGGGCGGCAGTGCCGGCGTTGAAGCGGCAGTGCCGGCAATCCTGACGGTAGTGTCGGCCATCCCGGCAGCAGTGCCGGCTGATAAGGGATTAACTTATCAATGCCTACGAGTTGTAGACTAGGGTTTAGTTGGAAGTAGAGGGCAAGTAGATCTCGAAGGTTCAGCCGGAAAAGTACTCGACTGCTATGAAAACTAGGGTTGCGTGAAACAATGAATCGATCCTTTCTTTGTCCCTCGACTCCCCCTTATATAGGAGGTGGAGCCGAGGATTTCGTGATACACAAGTTACAGAGTCCGGGAGGGTTTCTGACCCATCCCGCAATAGTTACAAGTCAATATTCCTAATACAATTCTATCTTTCCAAACTATCTCCCGATTGGGCATCTGGGCTTTGTAAAACTTCGGGTCGTGGGCCTCCAGTAAACCCCGGGTACCTTCTTCGGCAGGCCCATTGGGGATGCCTATGTCAGTAGCCCCCGAGATTTTGCTTGAATCGCAGAATCAGGGAAAATCTCCATCTTTACAATCTGCACATGATTTCCTCGACTCGACAAATAATTTTTATAAAGGAATTATATATTGTACAGGGATAATGGTAATTGGGGCTAGTTCATCTGACGGATCAGGTACCAGTTAACTGCTCTCGTAGCAATCCGCAAAAACCTACTTCAAGATCACGTCCCTGGACATGATCTCGGGATACTGGCGTAATTCGACATGTGTCGCTTAAGGTCTTACCAGATGCCGAATTCCAGTCATGTTTTATTGGGTACCTAACGCGTCCGTTAGGATTTTTCTTCGTATCTGTTAATAAAGAAAAAGTAGCAAAGCGCCGTCAGAGGCGGTGCCACGCCACACAGGACGGATCCCGGGGTCTTACCTTCGCAGAGTTTTGCGGCATTCAGAGATTACTTCGCGACTTCGGCGCTCTGAGAATATATTGTCGAGTGCTTTTTCCGGCTGTTGGAATAGCACATTTATTCGAGTCAACGGATGACTTATATTGCTTTTAACTTATCCTCCCGATGGGAGTATATGAAGAGTTATTTTGATAACTCGAAATATGCTCACCAGGACTTATTAAATTTCATCGGGCACGCGAACAGCGTTCCCGATGGGAGTAGCCCGAGGCTACAACCAAGTGCTTGCGCTTGGTTGTAGGCTGACATTTTTAGTATCTTTAGCCACTATATTGTCAGTTTTCATGCTCCTGTTCATATTTATCGGGTGCGAGAACAGTGCTCCCGATGGGAGTAGCCCCCGAGGCTACAGTCGAGGATTTATACTTGGCTGTAGGCTCCACTTTGTCTCTGTCGCAATATTTTTGAAACGTCCCCTTCTGAATCATCTCCATCATATCTCTCGAAACTTCTTTTATAAAGTAGCCCCCGAGCATTTGAAGAAAAACTTGTATTTGTTCAAAGTCTCTCGAAATTACCAATCGTCCATCCTTGCCGCCAATTTTCATATCACCACAGCCGATATTTTTTCATTGGTAAGGTGACATCAGTGCTGACGATAGCCACGACCACTGTATCGGGAAGACGCGAGAGCTGTCCCTTCACTGACCTGCGGGCCCGAAATCTATGACACGTTGACACGTTACGCAAGTGGGGGACACACGTCCTCCACTTTTTCTGGCACGCGCGCTGTAGCGCCTGTCCAGTTCCATCATGGTAAAAATACCGTTTTACCCCTTGATCCACGTGTACAGCATCAAGTCCATTCCCATATCATCCAACGGTGCGACGGTTTGGCTGAGCTCGCTATAAATACTCATCTTCTTCCTCGTTTAATCCCCTTCGCCGCACCATTGCTCATATCTCCTCTGTTCGAATCTCCATTGCAACCACCAGAGCTCCAATGCTCACGCACTGCTCCTACTTCCGTAGCGCCACTACTAATGCCACCGCGACCAAGGCTCACCAGGCACAACACTCCCGAAGCATCCATGGCGGCGCAAGATCTGGGAAACATGGAGTGGGAGAGATCCAAGATCTCACCCCAGGATGTGAACCTGCTGAAGAAACTCGGCCTGAGCAAGAAGAAGGACGCGCTGCGCTTCCCTAGCGAGGAAAGCTACCCGACTCCTCCTATGGAATATCGGGTTAGTTTTGTCGACCACCTTATCTGCGGCCTCTCTGCACCCATCCACGATTTTCTGCGTGGATTGCTTTTTGTGTATGGGCTGCAGCTTCACCATCTTACTCCCAACTCCATCCTCCATATCTCTATTTTCATCACGCTTTGCGAGTGCTTCCTTGGAGTCCAGCCTAACTGGGCTCTGTGGAAGCGCATCTTCTTCCTCCGTCGTAATGGCTCCCCCAACATCGCCTACAACATAGGCGGTGTTGTTATCTGCGTTCGCCCTGATGTCGAGTACTTCGACGTCAAATTCGCCGACTCCGTCCAAGGGTGGCGCAAAAGATGGCTGTATGTCCGCGAGGATTGCCCCGACTCGCTGGAATACAACATCGCGCCTTTTGACGGCAGCGCCAAAATTCTCTGTCGCCGATCCTGGGATGCAGAGGCGACTGAAGAAGAAAAAACGGCGACAGAAGCGCTCATGTCCCGTATCCACGAGCTCCAGAATACCCGCGGCCAAGAGCTGTCGGGTATCCAGATAACAGCGTATTTCCTTAGGATTAGGGTGCAGCCTCTGCAGGCTCGCAAAAACCCCCTCTGGATGTATGCTGGCGACAAAGACGTTGATCGCATGTCGACAGATCTTTCGGTCAAGGACTTAGAGAAACTTGTCTGAAAGATCTCCTCGCTGAACAAGAAAGACACCATCCCTTCATCTTGTCGCGTGGTACCATACAGCGGTACCAACGCCCTCCCCCAGGTAATCTATTTTTTGTCATCTACTGTTTTGTTGTCCACCTTTTTTGACTATTACTGTGCTTTTCACTTATTTCGACTGTTGTTCTGCCGTGCCTTGATACTATTTCTTGTCGACACATTCCTATCTTGTGCAGAACCACCAAACTGCATCACCTCTACCCCCCCTTCCCGAAGGTGGAGATGTCGACGAACGAGTGATACGTCGCAAACGTATCTATAATTTCTTATGTTCCATGCTACTTTTATTACAATACTTGAATGTTTTATACATACTTTACAGCATTATTTTACATTTTCTGGCACTAACCTATTAACAAGATGCCGAAGTGCCGTTCTTTTTCTGCTGTTTTTGGTTTCAGAAATCCTAGTAAGGAAATATTCTCGGAATTGGACAAAATCAACGCCCAGGGTCCTATTTTTGCACGAAGCTTCCAGAAGTCCGAAGAGGAGACGAAGTGGGGCCACGAGGTGGCGACACACCAGGTCGGCGCGGCCCGGGCCCGCGCGCGGCCTGTAGTGTGGGCCCCTCGTGACGCCCTTGACCTACCCTTCCGCCTACTTAAAGCCTCAGTCGCGAAACCCCCTGTACCGAGAGCCACGATACGGAAAACATTCTGGGAGGCCGCCGCCGCAATCCCATCTCGGGATTCAGGAGATCGCCTCCGGCACCCTGTCGGAGAGGGGAATCATCACCGGAGGGCTCTACGTCATCATGCCCGCCTCCGGATTGATGCGTGAGTAGTTCATCCTTGGACTATGGGTCCATAGCAGTAGCTAGATGGTTGTCTTCTCCGCTTGTGCTTTCATTGTTATAGATCTTGTGAGCTGCCTAACATGATCAAGATCATCTATTTGTAATGCTACATGTTGTGTTTGGCGGGATCCGATGAATAGAGAATACTATGTTAAGTTGATTATCAATCTATCATATATGTGTTGTTTATGTTCTTGCATGCTCTCTGTCGGGGGTGTTCCTCGACAATGTCCTCCGATTGGGACTTAGGGTTGATGGAATCCTGCAAGCTGATACGAGGCATCGTTATACAGACAAACGGGGGAGCGATTTACCCAGGTTCGGGGCCCTCGATGAGGTAAAACCCTTACGTCCTGCTTGTCTGTTCTTGATTATGATGAAAACAGTGTTACAATGGGGTGCCGAATAGTTCGGCTGTGATCTCGTCGAGATAGCTAATCGCTAGGGTAACATAGTTCTAAGCTTCTATTGGCTAAGATCGCTAAGATTGGTCGTGTCCCCTCGATAACCCCTCTCCTGGCCTTTATATAGGTGGCCAGGTCCCGAGAGGTTTAATCGAGTACGAGTAGGTTTACAATAGATCTATCTCTAATCTTTCCTTCTTCGGCTCCTTCCGTGTCTTGTACCTCAAGTAATCTTTCGCCGCACCGTCCTAGTGGCCCATCTTGTCTTCGAGTACCTTCATGGGCCTCCACCTGGACCATATAGGGTAGAGCAATACTAGTTACCCGAAGGGTTATGCCCACGTCAGTAGCCCCCGAGTGTCTAGCCGAACATAGTTCGGGTAGAGACTGAAACATGTCTTCTTCCGAACTCCTTTTCCTTGATCGTTCTTGCATTTCTTCTGTCTTCTATCGGGTGCGCGTCGCGCTCCCGATGGGAGTAGCCCCGAGTCTAGGTACGGATGCTCGCAATCCGTGCGTAGACTCAAGTTGTACCACTCGAACATCTTCTTCTGCCGAAGCTTTTCCTCAAGCTTTCATCCGATTACAATTCAAGGGAATAAATAACCAACCCTTTTGTTAACTGCCGATGGCAAAACAATGTTACCCTACACAGAATCCCGGGCATGATCCTGGTGCGAAAAAGTTCGTCGGGTGCGCGTCGGCGCTCCCGATGGGAGTAACCCGAGTCTGGGTACGTTTTACGCCTGGGTGCAAACTCGAGGCAAATATTTCCTTCGAATCCTCATTCTGTCGGGTGCGCGGCAGCGCTCCCGATGGGAGTAGCCCCCGAGCCTAAGTGCGGATGCTCGCAATCCGCGCATAGGCTCAAGTCGATCACCCGATCCTTTCTTATCTCTTCGTATGCAATCATTCTCCATGACGTCATTGATGACGTTTTTCTGTCCCCTTGATTTTGACTGATAAGACACGACCTGCCAGCCCTGTTTTCAAGCGATTCCTGCTCCTCTTTACACGGTTAACAAGGCACCTCCTCGATTTCCGCAATCATTAACTGGAGAAAGGCCCATTTAACAATACGAAGCCTTCCTTAAGTTCCTCAAGAGATAAAAAATCCCTTTCATTCTCCTTCATTCGTCTTCTTCGCCGTTCTTGTTCCTCTCGTGTTCGCAACTGCTCGCGCCGCCACCACTGTCTTCCAATTTCTCCAGATCTCGCAATGGTGAAGAAGAAAATCCCTAGTGCCGCCGCCAGCTCCACGAGCGTCGGTGCCGCCGCCAGATCTTCTTCGATTCTTGCGAAGGAGGTCGCCCCCAATGCTCCTCCTCCAGCTCCGGCGCCGCCGGCGCCACCAAGTTCAACAACCAAGCCTGGTGATTGGACAGCCTCGACCGTCACCAAGCGTGACGAAAAAGATCCCGAAGCCTGGGACTGATCTCCTCCGATGAGGGGAACGTAATCTTTCCAGGTGCGATTTCTCGACCTAACCCTCCTGCCGGCTTTACCGTGATGTTCCTGTCGTTCTTGTACCGAGGCCTTTCCCTTCCTGTTCACGAATTCCTCCTCTATCTCCTGCGAACTTACGAAATCCAACTGTGGCAACTCACTCCCAACTCGATTCTTCACGTTGCTGTGTTCATTACCCTCTGCGAAGCATATCTGGGCGTTGAGCCCCATTTTGGTTTGTGGAAGAAGATCTTCTATGTGAAGAGATACAGCAGTAGCAATGGATCTTTTCTCACCGGAGGAGTAGGATTCGTAGCTCGTTCAGATGTTAATTACTTCAATTTCCCAATGAGAGAGTCCGTGCAAGGGTGGAGATTGAAGTGGTTCTATATCAAGGATTCTCCGTCACCCGAACGCCAGCTCCCTCGCTTCGTCGACGTCCTTGAGGCCAAGCCTAAGAATTCCTGGAAGAATGTTCTCTCTCCCGACGAAAAAGTAGCAGCCGATGAATTATTTGCCAGATTCCTTCGGATCAAGGAGGCTGACGGGCAAACCATGGTCGGCACAGAAGTAGCGGCAGTTTTTCTGAAACGTCGAGTCCAACCAATAATGGCTAGGGTTCGCCCAATGTGGTTGTACTCAGGTCCAAAAGATGAAACTAGAATTAACGCTGCCGAATTATCGGAAAAAGAACTGCTTGATGAAGTCCGTCGCCTCACTTCCTTCAGTCAAGAGGATTCGATCCCGCTGACATCTCCGTATATTCCTTTTGATGCTGATCATCCAGCACCAGAGGTAATTTTCCTCCTTAAACTCTTGGTATGCCGCTACCGACATATATTACTGTTATCCTCATTTACTTTTCCCTTCGACAGACCTTCGCAGCCTCCGAGGATTTTCATAACTTGCCAAATGACGCTTCCGAAGGAAGAGGCTCTTCAGAGCCTGTTGACTCTCGTACTGTTGAACATACAAGCCCATCAAGCGAGCATGATGACCCGATAAATTCTGAAACTGCCCATGCCAATCTCCCCCATCAGCCGGTGATACTTGCTGATGCGCGTAAATGTACACGTCCGTTGGGAACCCCAAGAGGAAGGTATGATGCGCACAGTGGCAAGTTTTCCCTCAGAAAGAAACCAAGGTTGATCGAACCAGGAGGAGCCAAGAAGCACGTTGAAGGTTGATGGTCGCGAAATGTGATGCGGCGCAACAACAGGGATTCCGACGCCAACGTGGAATCTGCACAACAAAACCAAAGTACTTTGCCCCAACGAAACAGTGAGGTTGTCAATCTCACCGGCTTGCTGTAACAAAGGATTAAACGTATCGAGTGGAAGATGTTTGCAAAGAAAACAGTAAACACAATTGCAGTAGATTCTATGCTATGTAAAGAATAGGACCGGGGTCCACAGTTCACTAGAGGTGTCTCTCCCATAAGATAAAAGCATGTTGGGTGAACAAATTACAGTCGGGCAATTGACAAATAGAGAAAGGCATAACAATGCATATACATGATATGATAAATATAGTGAGATTTAATTGGGCATTATGACAAAGTACATAGACCGCCATCCAACCGCATCTATGCCTAAAAAGTCCACCTTCGGTTATCATCCGAACCCCCTCCAGTATTAAGTTGCAAAGCAACAGACAATTGCATTAAGTATGGTGCGTAATGTAATCGACAACTACATCCTTAGACATAGAATCAATGTTTTATCCCTAGTGGCAACAGCACATCCACAACCTTAGAACTTTCTGTCACTGTCCCAGATTCAATGGAGGCATGAACCCACTATCGAGCATAAATACTCCCTCTTGGAGTTAAGAGTAAAAACTTGGCCAGAGCCTCTACTAGTAACGGAGAGCATGCAAGATCATAAACAACACATAAACAATAGATTGATAATCACCATAATCATAGTACTCTCTATCCATCGGATCCCGACAAACACAACATATAGAATTACAGATAGATGATCTTGATCATGTTAGGCAGCTCACAAGATCCAACAATGAAGCACAACAAGGAGAAGACGACCATCTAGCTACTGCTATGGACCCATGGTCCAGGGGTGAACTACTCACTCATCACTCCGGAGGCGACCATGGCGGCGTAGAGTCCTCGGAGATGAATCCTCTCCGGCAGGGTGCGGAGGCGATCTGAATCCCGAGATGGGATTCGCGGCGGCGGCGTCTCTGGAAGGTTTCCGTATCGTGGCTCTCGGTACGGGGGTTTCGCGACGGAGGCTTTAAGTAGGCGGAAGGTCAACGCGGGGGCCACACGAGGGGCCTGGGGTAGGTCGGCGCGGCCGGGGCTTGGGCCGCGCCGCCTGGCTGCCTCGTGGCCCCACTTCGTTATCTCTTTGGTCTTGGAAGCTTCGTGCAAAAATAGGACCCTGGGCGAAAGTTTCGTCCAATTCCGAGAATATTTCCTTACTAGGATTTCTGAAACCAAAAACAGCAGAAAACACCAACTGGCTCTTCGGCATCTTGTTAATAGGTTAGTTCAAAATGCATAAATATGACATATAATGTGCATAAAACATGTAGGTATGATACGTCTCCAACGTATCGATAATTTCTTATGTTCCATGCTACATTATTGATGATATCTACATGTTTTATGCACACTTTATGTCATATTCGTGCATTTTGGAACTAACCTATTAACAAGATGCCGAAGTGCCGGTCTGTTTTCTGCTTTTGGTTTCGAAATCCTAGTAGAAATATTCTCGGGTGGGCGAAATCAACGCCTAGGTTCCTATTTTGCCCGAAGCATCAGAACACCGAGAGCCGGGGGCCTGTGGGCCCCAGATGACATGGTGGCGCGGCCAGGGCTGGGCCCGCGCCACCCTATGGTGTGGTCGCCCCTTTGACCCTCTGCGCCGCCTCTTCGCCTATATAAAGCCCCCGCATCGAAAACCCTTACGGAGAAGCCACGGTACGCGAAACCTTCCAGAGCCGCCACCATCGCGAAGCCAAGATGGGGGACGAGGAGTCTGTTCCGGCACCCTGCCGGACGGGGAAGTGCCCCGGAAGGCTTCTCCATCGACACCGCTGCCATCTCCACCGCCATCTTCATCACCGCTGCTGCTCCCATGAGGAGGGAGTAGTTCTCCATCGAGGCTCGGGGCTGTACCGGTAGCTATGTGGTTAATCTCTCCACTATGTACCTCAATACAATGATCTCATGAGCTGCTTTACATGATTGAGATTCATATGAGTTTTGTATCACTACTATCTATGTGCTACTCTAGCAAAGTTATTAAAGTAGTTCTATTCCTCCTGCACGTGTGTAAAGGTGACAGTGTGTGCACCGTGTTAGTACTTGGTTTATGCTATGATCATGATCTCTTATAGATTGCGAAGTTAACTATTGCTATGATAATATTGATGTGATCTATTCCTCCTACATATGCATGAAGGTGACAGTGTGCATGCTATGCTAGTACTTGGTTTAGTCTTTTGATCTATCTTACACTAAAGGTTACTAAAATATGAGCATTATTGTGGAGCTTGTTAACTCCGGCATTGAGGGTTCGTGTAATCCTACGCAATGTGTTCATCATCCAACAAGAGTGTAGAGTATGCATTTATCTATTCTGTTATGTGATCAATGTTGAGAGTGTCCACTAGTGAAAGTCTATTCCCTAGGCCTTGTTCCTAAATACTGCTATCGCTACTGTTTTACTGCGTTACTACTGCTGCGTTACTACTACATGTTTACTTCCCGCAATATTACTACCATCAACTGCCGGCAACTAAGCACTTTTCCTCCCTCATCAACTACGCGCCAAGCACTTTCTGGCGCCGTACTACTGCTCATATTCATTCATACCACTTGTATTTCACTATCTCTTCACCGAACTAGTGCACCTATTAGGTGTGTTGGGGACACAAGAGACTTCTTGCTTTGTGGTTGCAGGGTTGCATGAGAGGGATATCTTTGACCTCTTCCTCCTGAGTTCGATAAACCTTGGGTAATCCACTTAAGGGAAACTTGCTGCTGTTCTACAAACCTCTGCTCTTGGAGGGACTGTCTACAAGAATAGAAGCACCCGTAGACATCAAGCACTTTTAGGCGCCGTTGCCGGGGAGGAAAGGTAAAAGGCACTCATACTCCGGTTCAGGTAACAGTACTTTTCTGGCGCCATTGTGTGTGTGCTCGAAGCTATTTCCTTTAGACTCTGCAATTGCGACATTTGGTTTCTTGTTTACACTAGTTAGGCATAATGGACAACAATGAGCTTCTTATTCTATTTCCTGATTTAAGACATGGATGGTTTGATGCGAAAATTAAAAAACCCATGGAACATATTAATATGAATACTTTGAACACTATTGTTGCTAATGCTATGGAAAATTCTAAGCTTGGGGAAGCTGGCTTTGATGAGCATGATATCTTTAGTCCCCCAAGCATTGAGGAGAAAATTTACTTTGATGATACTTTGCCTCCCATTTATGATGATTATAATGATAGTAGTCTTTTGTTACCACCTGTTATGGAGGATAAATTTGATTATGATTACAATATACCTCCTATATTTGATAGCTACTTTGTTGAATTTGCTCCCACTACGATTAATAAGAATGACTATGCCTATGTTGGGAGTAGTAATTATTTTATGCATGAGACTCATGATAAGAATGCTTTAAGTGATAGTTATATTGTTGAGTTTGCTCATGTTGCTACTGAAAGTTATTATGAGAGAGGAAAATATGGTTGTAAAAATTTTCATGTTACTAAAACACCTCTCTATGTGCTGAAATTTTTGAAGCTACACTTGTTTTATCTTCCTATGCTTGTTACTTTGCTCTTCATGAACTTGTTTATTTACAAGATTCCTATGCATAGGAAGCATGTTAGACTTAAATGTGTTTTGAATTTGCCTCTTGATGCTCTCTTTTGCTTCAAATACTATTTCTTGCGAGTGCATCATTAAAACTGCTGAGCCCATCTTAATGGCTATAAAGAAAGAACTTCTTGGGAGATAATCCATGTGTTTTTTACTACAGTACTTTGTTTTATATTTGAGTCTTGGAAGTTGTTTACTACTGTAGCAACCTCTCCTTATCATGTTTTTGTGCCAAGTAAAGTTTCTATGTCAAAGTTGATGTTATATTTGGGATCGCTGCGCAGAAACAGCATTGCTGTCTGTCACAAATCTGGGCACAGTTCTCTGTAGAAAATTCGAAAAAATCTGCCAATTTACGAGCGTGATCCTCAGATATGTACGCAACTTTCATTAGTTTTGATTTTTTCCATTTGAGCAAGTCTGGTGCCAGATTTAAATTCGTCTTTACGGACTGTTCTGTTTTTGACAGATTCTGCCTTTTATTTCGCATTGCCTCTTTTGCTATGTTGGATTTATTTCTTTGATCCATTAATGTCCAGTAGCATTATGCAATGTCCAGAAGTGAAAATAATTTTTGTGTCACCTCTGAACATGTGAATTTTGATTATGCACTAACCCTCTAATGAGTTTGCTTGAAGTTTGGTGTGGCAGAAGTTTTCAAGGGTCAATAGAAGAGGGTGATATAATGTGATCGAGAAGAGTGAAAGGTCTAAGCTTGGGGATGCCCCGGTGGTTCATCCCTGCATATTTTAAGAAGACTCAAGCATCTAAGCTTGGGGATGCCCAAGGCATCCCCTTCTTCATCGACAACTTATCAGGTTTCTTCTAGTGAAACTATATTTTTATTCAGTCACATCGTATGTATTTTACTTGGAGCGTCTGTGTGTGCTTTTATTTTTGTTTTGTTATTTTCATTCTCTGAATAAGTTCATCCTTGTGTGGGAGAGAGACACCGCTGGTTCGTATGAACACATGTGTTCTTAGCTCATAATATTCATGGCGAAGTTTCCTCTTCGTTAAATTGTTATATGGTTGGAATTGGAAAATGCTACATGTAGTAATTGGTAAAATATCTTGGATAATGTGATACTTGGCAATTGTTGTGCTCATGTTTAAGCTCTTGCATCATATACTTTGCACCCATTAATGAAGAAATACATAGAGCTTGCTAAAATTTGGTTTGCATAATTGGTCTCTCTAAGGTCTAGATAATTTCTAGTATTGAGTTTTGAACAACAAGGAAGACGGTGTAGAGTCTTATAATGTTTACAATATGTCTTTTATGTGAGTCTTGCTGTACCGTTTATACTTGTGTTTGCTTCAAATAACCTTGCTAGCCTAAACCTTGTATCGAGAGGGAATACTTCTCATGCATCCAAATACTTGAGCCAATATTCATGCCATTTGTGTCCACCATACCTACCTACTACATGGTATTTCTCCGCCATTCCAAAGTAAATTGCTTGAGTGCTACCTTTAAACAATTCAAAAGTTATTACCTCTTATTTGTGTCAATGTTTTATAGCTCATGAGGAAGTATGTGGTGTTTATCTTTCAATCTTGTTGGGCAACTTTCACCAATGGGCTAGTGGCTTCATCCGCTTATCCAATAATTTTGCAAAAAGAGCTGGCAATGGGATTCCCAGTCCCAAATTAATTAACAAAAATAGACACTCCTCCATGGTATGTGATTGTTGGACGGCACCCGAAGGATTCGGTTAGCCATGGCTTGAGAAAGCAAAGGTGGGGAGGAGTGTCATCATAATAAAACTAAAATTAAAAGGCACTCCTTCATGGTATGAGATTGTTGGCACCCGAGGATTCGGTTAGCCATGGTTTGTGAAAGAAAGGTTGGAAGGAGTGCCACCCAAAAATAAAATAAAATGGGAGCCGCTCTTTGAAGGTTTGTCTGGCAAGGGGGTTAGAGTGCCCACTACCATTCGTTGACAACAACAAACACCTCTCAAAACTTTATTTTTATGCTCTCTTTATGTTTTCAAAATAAAAGCTCTAGCACAAATATAGCAATCGATGCTTTCCTCTTTGAAGGACCATTCTTTTACTTTTATTGTTGAGTCAGTTTACCTATCTCCCTCCACCTTAAGAAGCAAACACTTGTGTGAACTGTGCATTGATTCCTACATACTTTCATATTGCACTTGTTATATTACTCTATGTTGACAATTATCCATGAGATATACATGTTATAAGTTGAAAGCAACCGCTGAAACTTAATCTTCCTTTGTGTTGCTTCAATACCTCTACTTTGAATTATTGCTTTATGAGTTAACTTTTATGCAAGACTTATTGATGCTTGTCTTGAAGTACTATTCATGAAAAGTCTTTGCTTTATGATTCACTTGTTTACTCATGTCATTACCTTTGTTTTGATCGCTGCATTCATTACATATGTTTACAAATAGTATGATCAAGGTTATGATGGCATGTCACTTAAGAAATTATCTTTGTTATCGTTTTACCTGCTCGGGACGAGCAGAACTAAGCTTGGGGATGCGATACGTCTCCAACGTATCGATAATTTCTTATGTTCCATGCTACATTATTGATGATATCTACATGTTTTATGCACACTTTATGTCATATTCGTGCATTTGGAACTAACCTATTAACAAGATGCCGAAGTGCCAGTTCCTGTTTTGCTGTTTTTGGTTTCAGAAATCCTAGTAACGAAATATTCTCGAATTGGACGAAATCAACGCCTGGTTCCTATTTTGCCGGAAGCATCCGGAACACCCGAGAGCCGCGGGGGGCCCTGTGGGCCCCAGATGACATGGTGGCGCGGCCAGGGCTGGGCCCGCGCCACCCTATGGTGTGGTCGCCCCTTTGACCCCCTGCGCCGCATCTTCGCCTATACAAAGCCCCCGCATCGAAAACCCTTACGGAGGAAGCCACGGTACGCGAAACCTTCCGGAGCCGCCACCATCGCGAAGCCAAGATCTGGGGGACAGGAGTCTGTTCGGCACCCTGCCGGACGGGGAAGTGCCCCGGAAGGCTTCTCCATCGACACCGCTGCCATCTCCACCGCCATCTTCATCACCGCTGCTGCTCCCATGAGGAGGGAGTAGTTCTCCATCGAGGCTCGGGGCTGTACCGGTAGCTATGTGGTTAATCTCTCTACTATGTACCTCAATACAATGATCTCATGAGCTGCTTTACATGATTGAGATTCATATGAGTTTTGTATCACTACTATCTATGTGCTACTCTAGCAAAGTTATTAAAGTAGTTCTATTCCTCCTGCACGTGTGTAAAGGTGACAGTGTGTGCACCGTGTTAGTACTTGGTTTATGCTATGATCATGATCTCTTATAGATTGCGAAGTTAACTATTGCTATGATAATATTGATGTGATCTATTCCTCCTACATATGCATGAAGGTGACAGTGTGCATGCTATGCTAGTACTTGGTTTAGTCTTTTGATCTATCTTACACTAAAGGTTACTAAAATATGAGCATTATTGTGGAGCTTGTTAACTCCGGCATTGAGGGTTCGTGTAATCCTACGCAATGTGTTCATCATCCAACAAGAGTGTAGAGTATGCATTTATCTATTCTGTTATGTGATCAATGTTGAGAGTGTCCACTAGTGAAAGTCTATTCCCTAGGCCTTGTTCCTAAATACTGCTATCACTGCTTGTTCTTTGTTTCTGCGTTACTACTGCTGCGTTACTACTACATGTTTACTTCCGCAATATTACTACCATCAACTGCCCGGCAACTAAGCACTTTTCCTCCTCATCAACTACGCGCCAAGCACTTTTCTGGCGCCGTACTACTGCTCATATTCATTCATACCACTTGTATTTCACTATCTCTTCGCCGAACTAGTGCACCTATTAGGTGTGTTGGGGACACAAGAGACTTCTTGCTTTGTGGTTGCAGGGTTGCATGAGAGGGATATCTTTGACCTCTTCCTCCCTAAGTTCGATAAACCTTGGGTAATCCACTTAAGGGAAACTTGCTGCTGTTCTACAAACCTCTGCTCTTGGAGGCCCAACACTGTCTACAAGAATAGAAGCACCCGTAGACATCAGTATCATCAATAAAGTAGCATGGAACATAAGAAATTATCGATACGTTGGAGACGTATCAGCATCCCCAAGCTTAGTTCTGCTCGTCCCGAGCAGGTAAAACGATAACAAAGATAATTTCTGAAGTGACATGCCATCATAATCTTGATCATACTATTCGTAAACATATGTAATGAATGCAGCGATCAAAGCAAAGGTAATGACATGAGTAAACAAATGAATCATAAAGCAAAGACTTTTCATGAATAGTACTTCAAGACAAGCATCAATAAGTCTTGCATAAGAGTTAACTCATAAAGCAATAAATCAAAGTAAAGGTGTTGAAGCAACACATAGGAAGATTAAGTTTCAGCGGTTGCTTTCAACTTATAACATGTATATCTCATGGATATTGTCAACATAAAGTAATATAACAAGTGCAATATGCAAGTATGTAGGAATCAATGCACAGTTCACACAAGTGTTTGCTTCTTAAGGTGGAAGGAGATAGGTAAACTGACTCACAATAAAAGTAAAAGAAAGGTCCTTCAAAGAGGAAAGCATCGATTGCTGTATTTGTGCTAGAGCTTTTATTTTGAAAACATGAAACAATTTTGTCAACGGTAGTAATAAAGCATATGAGTTATGTAAATTATATCTTACAAGTTGCAAGCCTCATGCATAGTGTACTAATAGTGTCCGCACCTCGTCCTACTTAGCTTGGACTACCGGATCTTTGCATGCCATGTTTCAACCAAGTGTCACAAAGGGGTACCTCCATGCCTGTACAAAGGTCTAAGGAGAATGCTCGCATTTTGGATTTCTCGCTTTTGATTATTCTCAACTTAGACATCCATACCGGGACAACATGGACAACAGATAATGGACTCCTCTTAAATGCATAAGCATGTAGCAAAGTTATTATTCTCATATGAGATTGAGGATATATGTCCAAAACTGAAACTTCAACCATGATTCATGGCTTTAGTTAGCGGCCCAATGTTCTTCTCTAACAATTTTGCATGCTCCAACCACTAAAATGATAGATCCTTCAGACAAGACGGACATGCATAGCAACTCACATGATATTCAACAATAGTTGATGGCGTTCCCCAGAAGCATGGTTATCGCACAACAAGCAACTTAATAAAATATAAAGTGCATAAGTACATATTCAATACTACGATAGTTTTTAAGGCTATTTTGTCCCATGAGCTATATATTGCAGAGGTGAATGATGGAATTTTAAAGGTAGCACTCAAGCAATTTACTTTGGAATGGCGGAGAAATACCATGTAGTAGGTAGGTATGGTGGACACAAATGGCATAGTAGTTGGCTCAAGGATTTTGGATGCATGAGAAGTATTCCCTCTCGATACAAGGTTTAGTCTAGCAAGGTTATTTGAAGCAAACTCAAGGATGAACAAGTGCAGCAAAACTCACATAAAAGACATATTGTAAACATTATAAGACTCTACACCGTCTTCCTTGTTGTTCAAAACTCAATACTAGATATTATCTAGACCTTAGAGAAACCAAATATGCAAATCAAATTTTAGCAAGCTCTATGTATTTCTTCATTAATGGGTGCAAAGCATATGATGCAAGAGCTTAAACATGAGCACAACAATTGCCAAGTATCACATTATCCAAGACATTTTAGAATTACTACATGTAGCATTTTCCAATTCCAACCATATAACAATTTAACGAAGGAGAAACTTCGCCTTGAACATTATGAGTAAAGCCTAAGGACACATGTGTCCATATGCAACAGCGGAGCGTGTCTCTCTCCCACAAAGTGAATGCTAGGATCCATTTTATTCTAACAAAAACAAAAACGAAAACAAACCGACGCTCCAAGTAAAGAACACAAGATGTGATTGAATAAAAATATAGTTTCAGGGGAGGAACCTGATGATGTTGTCGATGAAGAAGGGGATGCCTTGGGCATCCCCAAGCTTAGACGCTTGAGTCTTCTTAAAATATGCAGGGGTGAACCACGGCGGCATCCCCAAGCTTAGAGCTTTTACTCCTCTTGATCATAGTATATCATTCTCCTCTCTTGACCCTTGAAAACTTCCTTCACACCAAACTTCAAGCAAACTCATTAGAGGGTTAGTGCACAATTAATAATTCACACATTCAGAGGTGACACAATCATCATTTTCACTTCTGGACATTGCATAATGCTACTGGACATTAATGGATCAAAGAAATAAATCCAACATAGCAAAAGAGGCAATGCGAAATAAAAGGCAGAATCTGTCAAAAACAGAACAGTCCGTAAAGACGAATTTAAAGCTGGCACTAGACTTGCTCAAATGGAAAAACTCAAAACTAATGAAAGTTGCGTACATATCTGAGGATCACGCTCGTAAATTGGCAGATGTTTTCGAATTTTCTACAGAGAGTGCCCAGATTCGTGACAGACAGCAATGCTGTTTCTGCGCAGCGATCCCAAATATAACATCAACTTTAACATAGAAACTTTACTTGGCACAAAAACATGATAAGGAGAGGTTGCTACAGTAGTAAACAACTTCCAAGACTCAACAAAACAAAAAAATTGCTGTAGGTAAAAACATGGGTTGTCTCCCATAAGCGCTTTTCTTTAACGCCTTTCAGCTAGGCGCAGAAAGTGCAAATCAAGTAACATCGAGAGTAGAAGCATCAACATCATAACTTGTTCTAATAATAGAATCAAAAGGCAACTTCATTCTCTTTCTAGGGAAGTGTTCCATACCTTTCTTGAGAGGAAATTGATATTTAATATTACCTTCCCTCATATCAATAACAGCACCAACGGTTCGAAGAAAAGGTCTTCCCAACACAATTGGACAAGATGCATTGCATTCGATATCCAAGACAACAAAATCAACGGGGACAAGGTTATTGTTAACCGTAATATGCACATTATCAATCCTCCCCAAAGGTTTCTTTTTAACATTATCGGCAAGATTAACATCCAAATAACAATTCTTCAATGGTGGCAAGTCAAGCATATCATAAATCTTTTTAGGCATAACAGAAATACTTGCACCAAGATCACATAAGGCATTACATTCAAAGTCATTGAATTTCATTTTAATGATGGGCTCCCAACCATCTTCTAACTTTCTAGGAATAGAAGTTTCAAGTTTAAGTTTCTCCTCTCTAGCTTTTATGAGAGCATTTGTAATATGTTTTGTAAAGGCCAAATTTATAGCACTAGCATTAGGACTTTTAGCAAGTTTTTGTAAGAACTTTATAACTTCAGAGATGTGGCAATCATCAAAATCTAAATCATTATGAGCTACAGCAATGGGATCATTGTTCCCAAGGTTGGAAAAAATTTCAGCAGTTTTATCACAAGCAGTTTCAGCAGTTTTAGCAATTTCAGGCAGTTTTGTTCGCTTTGCACTAGGAGTAGAAACATTGCCAACACCAATTATTTTACCATTGATAGTAGGAGGTGCAGCAACATGTGAAGAATTAGCATTACTAGTGGTGGTAATAGTCCAAACTTTAGCTACATTATCTTTAGCTAGTTTTTCATTTTCTTCTCTATCCCACCTAGCACGCAATTCAGCCATTAATCTTATATTCTCATTAATTCTAACTTGGATGGCATTTGCTGTAGTAGTAATCTTATTATCAATATCATTATTAGGCATAACTTTCAATTTTAAAAGATTAACATCAGAGGCAAGCCTATCAACTCTAGAAGCAATAGTATCAATTTTATCAAGCTTTTCCTCAACAGATTTGTTAAAAGCAGTTTGTGTACTAATAAATTCTTTAAGCATGGCTTCAAGACCAGAGGGTACACTCCTATTATTATTGTAAGAATTCCCATAAGAATTACCATAACCATTACCATTAGCAGAAGGATATGGCCTATAGTTATTACCAGAGTTGTTCCTATAAGCATTGTTGTTGAAATTATTATTTTTAATGAAATTCACATCAACATTTTCTTCTTGAGCAACCAATGAAGCTAAAGGAACATTATTTGGATCAACATTAGATCTACCATTCACAAGCATAGACATAATCACATCAATCTTATCACTCAAGGAAGAGGTTTCTTCAACAGAATTTACCTTCTTACCTTGTGGAGCTCTTTCCGTGTGCCATTCAGAGTAATTTATCATCATATCATCAAGAAGTTTTGTAGCCGCCCCCAATGTGATGGACATAAAGGTACCTCCAGCAGCTGAATCCAATAAATTCCGCGAAGAAAAATTTAGTCCTGCATAGAAGGTTTGGATGATCATCCAAGTAGTCAGTCCATGGGTTGGGCAATTCTTTACCAAAGTTTTCATTCTCTCCCATGCTTGAGCAACATGTTCAGTATCTAATTGCTTAAAATTCATTATGCTACTTCTCAAAGATATAATTTTAGCGGGAGGATAATATCTACCAATAAAAGCATCCTTGCATTTAGTCCATGAATCAATACTATTCTTAGGCAAAGATAGCAACCAATCTTTAGCTCTTCCTCTTAATGAGAAAGGAAACACTTTCAATTTAATAATATCACCATCTACATCCTTATACTTTTGCATTTCACAAAGTTCAACAAAATTATTGAGATGGGCAGCAGCATCATCAGAACTAGCACCAGAAAATTGATCTCTCATGACAAGATTTAGTAAAGCAGGTTTAATTTCAAAAAATTCTGCTGTAGTAGCAGGTGGAGCAATAGGTGTGCATAGGAAATCATTATTATTTGCATTTGTGAAGTCACACAACTTAGTATTTTCAGGAGTATTCATTTTAGCAACGGTAAATAAAACAAACAAGATAAAGTAAATGCAAGTAACTAATTTTTTGTGTGTTTTTGATATAGAGAGCAAGACAGTAAATAAAGTAAAACTAGCAACTAATTTTTGTGTTTTTTTTAGGTGCAGCAAACAAAGTAGTAAATAAAATAAAGCAAGACAAAAACAAAGTAAAGAGATTGAGAAGTGGAGACTCCCCTTGCAGCGTGTCTTGATCTCCAACGGCGCCAGAAAACGTGCTTGATGCGCGTAAATGTACACGTCCGTTGGGAACCCCAAGAGGAAGGTATGATGCGCACAGTGGCAAGTTTTCCCTCAGAAAGAAACCAAGGTTGATCGAACCAGGAGGAGCCAAGAAGCACGTTGAAGGTTGATGGTCGCGAAATGTGATGCGGCGCAACAACAGGGATTCCGACGCCAACGTGGAATCTGCACAACAAAACATGTAGGTATCATCAATAAAGTAGCATGGAACATAAGAAATTATCGATACGTTGGAGACGTATCAGCGACACAGAGGGATCAGTGCGCTATGACGACGCTGATCACAATGCCTTTGTTAATGCAGCTGCGGAGGAGACCAGGGCTTCTCCTATGAAGAGATCAATCGGCGGCTTTGCCGACGAAGATGACCTCCTTGATTTGTAAGTGCTTTTCTTCTTACTATTTTCAACTTTCTTGACTTTTTCAAATTCTTCTGATAACTTGATTAATCGAATCTTTCCTGTAGTGATGACACTTTTATTGAGCCTCCGCCCAAGAGGGCCAGATCTGATGCTGTCTCACCAGCCGCCGCAGCTTCCGAAGCTTCGGCTCTTAAAGCGGCTCCCGTGACGCAAGCATCGACAGCCTCCTCCCTTTCCAAAGGGAAAGATGCTCCTGCTGCTGCCGCAGCTCCTCCTTCTGTAAGTCTTTGCTGAATCTAACAAGAACCTCTCGGAATGTGTCTTTGCTTAACGATCCTTGTCAAACATTCCCTTTTTTCAAGGATCTGCGAGGTGTGATATCCTCTTTAGAGGCCTTCGCCTCTCAATTCACCTCTCTAGAGGCGGACAAGATTCGGCTGCAGGAGGAGGCTAAGTCTTCCTCTTCAAAGTTGGAAGGCGCCATCAAAAAGGCCGCCGTAGCTCGCCAGGAGGTCGACTCCCTGAAAGAAGAGCTAAACAAGCTAAAGGAGCGGCTGAAGGAGGAGGAAGCTCGGGCGGCAGAAAAGGATGAACTCCTCCGCCAATCTGCCTTGGCCTTGCTTGGTAAGTTCCTACGTCCCATGTAGATTATTACTTTTTTATGGATCTGCTTCTTTGTCAACGATTTCCTTTGACTACTTGCAGAAGCCGCCGACATCCCTGCTACTGCCTTGGATAAAATTCCGAGCAACTCCCCGGCAAACGGTGTGTCGACGGTTCTCGCCGCTCACCAACTCACCCGGGGGCTCCTTGACAAGGGAAAGGGTGCTCTGGCGCGGATGCATTCGATGATATTCCCCAAGGCCACGCAGGAGAAGACTCTGGGGCAGCTGATTGATGCTTTCGCAGTCGACACCAAGGAGGTCATTGAGGTATTCAAGCGTACCTCGCGTACCTATGGCGCCCTACTTGCCTTCCAACTTATGATGGGTTACGGCTTTAAGGCTGACATTGAAGAAATGACTAAGGAGCTGCCGAAAGGAAAAGATGGGCGATCTATTGATCTGAGCACTTTTACGGCGTCCGCCCGTACTTGTGCTCGCCAGCTCCTTGATTTAGTCTCGAGAAAAACATCGGTTGGCCCTAGCCTGTCGACCCAGACTCAGGCTCCTTGATTGTTGTAACAATTTTACCCTTGGGCTAGTATGAAACATTATTCTGCTGCGAGAACTTTAAGTTTGTAATGAATAATATGCCGGCAATGTTGCCAGCATGTTTTTATTGTAATATCTTCACTTGTGCTTCTCCTGATAGGGATTGCTTATACCTCTCCAGATGGGAGTTTTGTTGAATGTTTAATTTGACCATATCATCCTCTTTAACGCTGTTGCCTGCAGGTTTTCCCAGTGCCCTCGTTTGTTGATGACTCCTCTGGTGTTCTTCCCGAAAGTGATCGGATCCAACGGATGAAGGATCGGATCGCCCAGATGGAGAAGGACCTGCGCAGCACTTATGCCTTGGCCGCGATTATCAACAAGAAGAGCGAGACTGCAGCCGACGTAGAGCGGTACGCTCTTACTGAGCTGCATAAAGCTACCGAGAGCTTGAACTGTGAGTCCTTTAATCTCTTTACCCTTTGGTTGATAGCGTTTTCTCTGATCCTCTTTTGCTTCCTTGTCAGTCATAGCTCTGAATCGTGCGGAAGAGAGCAAACGGATTCACGAGCGTGTGAATGCCTTGGTCGAGTTATCCTCAGCCGAGGAAATTTTCTGGCGAGAGCACTCGAAGGCATCGGCTGTCGCACAGTTTCAGGATCGAGTTCAACAGGTCCACCACTTCTTCGACAAGTGCTATAGAGCCATGAGGGTGGTTTGGAAGACGATGTTTCCTTTGAACGCAGTTCCCCCCACGCTTCTTGCATTAATGTCGGAGTTTGGTAACGCCAGGAAGATCCGGGACTTGGTGCGCGCACAAGTTTTTGCAGGAGCCAAGTTTACGCTTGCTCTTGTACTTGCCCGTTATCCTTCAGCAGGTTTACTCTCGATTGCCAACGTTACTGGAGACTTGGAAGCGCTGTATCCGAAGGTGTTGTTGCCTGCGAACATAATTGTCGACAGACTCGAGAAAGATTCAAAGGTACCTGAAGAAAAAGAAACTCCGCAAGGGTGATCTCAGGGTTTTAATAACTGTTTGTAAATAGTTTGACAACTTTATCCAAGCGTGTGGATGACGCCTTTTCATTCGGTAGATATATGCGTATGTACTTTTACCACGTTATTGCCGTTGGCAAGTTTCAATTTTGAGCGAATCTTAGTTGCTCGTTTTTAAATGTATGTATATTGGCTGTTTTAGCAAATCATGTGAGTGATCAGCTCGTGTTGCAGGTCTTGCTAAACCTGTTGTATGCGCAACTTTGCTTTCAACCGTTTTAAATTTCGACAGGCACTCCCAAATATTTCGGGTGTAGTGATTCTGCCGATGAGCCCGTTGTTCCTTGATATTTCCATAAGTGAAATATCGAACGTGGGTTGTTGTTTATGTGTATTTCCAAACTCTTGCTATTTACGGCACTCGTAGAGGCATCTATAGCAGAGGGAAGGGTGAACGTCTTTCTAGCGCTCGTAGAGGCTTTCTGGAGCACGATCTTCCGCCCTGTACTATGTTTGTATAGTGATGGGGCTTAGAAGTTTGTAGTCACTGCAATGCTTAACAAAGAATCGAAGCTTAAGTTCTTATTGATAAGGTAAGCACAATGCTGGAGGGCGAAAGGGAAAGCCCTGTTTATACTAAAGGAAAAACAAAAATAAATGCTGATAAACTGCTTAAGCAAGGAAGGGGTTCTTCTCTTCTTCTGGCAACTTCACCACGTTAGGGGTAGCCGCAGCATTGTTGATTTCACCTGGGGTTTGAGCAGTGACTGCCAGCGTCTTGCTGTTTTCTATGTCTTCTGCATCATCAACTGCCGAACCTTTGACTGCCGAAGCTTTTGCTGCCAAAGCTCCTGCTGCTGAGGCTTCTGCTGTCGAGGCTTTAAGAGCAAGGTCGGCTGGCTTCTTTTTGCTTCCCCTGTCATCCTTTTCTTCCTTGATTTCACGCAACAACAACTTAGGTGGAGGCTTAATAATTTCTTGCTTGCTCCCAAACTTCGCCGCGATCCTCTGGAAATCGCGGTCGCAACTGTCTGAGCGCGAAAAACTTCCATGGACTGTGATGTTTGTCCCTTTGTTGCCAGGCATCTTCAGCTTGAGATAAGCATAGTGCGGCACGGCCATGAACTTGGCGTAGGCTGGTCTCCCGAGTATAGCATGATACTGTGACTCCCAGTTCACTACCTCAAACTCGATCTTTTCCTTCCTGAAATTGTCGGATCTGCCGAAGACAACGTTCAGGTAAATTCTTCCAAGGGAATAACCTGGTTCAGTTGGCAAAATCCCGTGGAAGCAGGTGTCTGTCTCTTCCAGCATTCCCATGGTGATCCCCATACTCTTGATTGTGTCGACGAAAATCAGGTTTAACCCGCTCCCACCATCCATAAAGACTTTGCTCATCTTGAATCCCCCTATCTGTGCCTCAACTACCAGGGCAGCGTGTCCTGGTTTTGGTATGGTCATCGGGTGGTCTGCTCGACTGAACGTAATGTTCTGAGAGGACCACTCGACATACTCAGGGATGTTTGCCATGATGCTTTCGGCCAGATTAATTTCTCGAGTGAGCTTCTTCATCTCTCTTCTCGAGACACCTGTCTTGTGGATCATACTCATCTGCCCACGTGGTGGTGGGAACGTCTCGTTGGGTTGATGAGGTTGGGCCTGCTGGACTTGGTGCTGTGGTGGAGGTGGAGGAGGAGGTGGTAACGGTTGCTGTCCTGACTGCTGGATGAGTTTATGCATGTCAAGGAACTGTCGACAATCCCTGAGAAGGTGACTTGACTTCGTTTTTCCGTCTTTGGAGTCGACATACGAGTGCAAGTAACAGGGGGCGTTGATCTGTTCAGCATAGGGTAGCTCGGGAGCCCTCTGCTGCCGTGGTTTATAATTGCCGCGGTTTCCAGAGTTGTTCCGGTTGCCATCTTGTCGATCATCTCTTCTTTCATCATACCGATCATCATGTCGATCGGAGTATCCTGCGGCTACCAGATTGTTGTCGTCGTAGTTGCGATTTTTCCTCCTTTTGTTCCGATCCCTTCGGCTGCCCGAGTCGTGTTTTGGCTGGTCATCGTCTTCGTCATCACTGCGCTGTCGTGGTCTTCGCACGTTGTCCTCGCCATCAGCCCAACTGTTGGCGATTTCCATCAGCTTGGTGATGGTTTTTGGCTTTTTGCGTCCAAGTTCTTCTATGTAACTTTCGCGTCGGACGCCATCGCTGAAAGCGTCGATTGCTCTGTCTACAGATACATCTTCGGCAGCGTTTAGGAGTTTGGTAAACCTCCCTATGTAAGAGCGCATCGACTCCTTCTGCTTTTGCTGGCAGTTGCGTAACTCCTCGATCCCGACGGGTCTTTTATATGTTGCCTGGAAGTTAGCAACGAAGGCATCCACCAGGTCGTCCCATGACTTGATGGAACCTTTCGGCAGTCCTCTTAACCAGGCCCGTGCCGAGTCCTTTAAGTAGAGTTGTAGGCACTGCATTGCTGCTATCTGGTTCCCTTTATGCAGAATCACAGTCTGCAGGTAATCATCTATCCAAGATCTCGGTTCCTGCTGCCCATCATACTTGGTAGCGTCAGTGGGAGTAGGCTTGAATTTTTTGGGTGGCATCGACTCGCGGATTTTGTAACTCAAACAATCGGCTCCTCTTAGTTCACCGTCGTACTCTTGATCCTCGTCTGAGGAGTCGCTGTCGTCATCCTTCCTGGCGGCGCGTCGTCGTCTTGCTTTATCGATTCGGCTCTGGGTGATTTCATCCCGAGCATCTCTCGCCCGATGTTTCGAACCACTGGCTGTGCCGTGGTTTTCTCCTTCTGCGGGACTAGATTGTTTCCCAATATGGCGAGACTTTCTAGGGCACCGCGATGAGCTTGCGCCATGGATCCTTCGGGGCGTTGGTTGATGAGGTACGCGGCGAGATTGGCCGTTGCTCCCGCAACGTTCTTCGGCCGTGGCATGCCTGCAGTATCCGTGGTCATGAAAGATTTGGTCAGATTCGACGTTATTTCTCTGGCATCGTCTTCTGAGAGCCTGGATATCCTTGATCGATGTTTTCCCGCCCCAAGAGCACTTCGGGGAGCGCTTCCTTGTGAAGCTCTCCGCCGCTCGCTGGATCGTTCTGCCGCGGATAGTCGTCTCTCGAGGGTGGATTGCTCTCTCGACAGGTGCTCCCGGTTTTTCTCTAGTATAGAGCGGTATGCATTTAGGGTTCCGACCGAGGTTCCTGCGGGGAGCGGGGTGTTGTTGAGTACGGCTGTCCTAGCCGCAGCCCACTCTTCGTCCGCGATGGTATAGTCGCTGTCGCGATTGCTAGCGCTATTTTCGAAGCTCGCCCTCCTGCTGGAACGAGGCGTGCGGTCTCCGTCTCCTCCGTGCCTTGTATTTCATGTGTTGTTGGTGACGTAGACCTGATGGTGTGCTGTTCTTTGGGTGGTTCTCCGGACGATGCTGCCGACGCTGTCTTCTCCTGACGAGTATCGGGCATTGCAGATGAACGGTGTGTCGCTTGATCCCAAACCGTGCCTGGCGTCGCAGTTCGAGCAGTAGTAGGAGGTTAGTTCTGAAGACATGGGTTCGTCGGATCCCACCGACATTGAGGACGCTGAACGAGGAGTCGAAGGCGCGGGCGAGCCCATCGACTCTGTCAGGCCAGCCAATAGATCGAGCGATGACGACGCGCTAGGACTCATTGATCCGGAGGTGGGCGACTCTAGCAGCTGGAGGATTCCCTCCGCGTTGACGTTGTAGTGGACGCTGCCGATGGTCATCTCCATGTTTCCTTGCAGATCTGAGAAGTTCGAGCGAGAAGAATCGCTATGCGGGGTAAACTCGTAGGAGCCGAATCGGATCGGACTTCCCAGAGCTGGTGATGGCGGTGCCGATGAAGATGTCGACGACATGATCAGATCTGCCGATGACTGATCTGGTGCCTGCAGGTTTCCCACAGACGGCGCCAATTGTCGGGGGTGTTCCTCGACAATGCCCTCCGATTGGGACTTAGGGTTGATGGAATCCTGCAAGCTGATACGAGGCATCGGTATACAGACAAACGGGGGAGCGATTTACCCAGGTTCGGGGCCCTCGATGAGGTAAAACCCTTACGTCCTGCCTGTCTGTTCTTGATTATGATGAAAACAGTGTTACAATGGGGTGCCGAATAGTTCGGTTGTGATCTCGTCGAGATAGCTAATCGCTAGGGTAACCTAGTTCTAAGCTTCTGTTGGCTAAGATCGCTAAGATTGGTCGTGTCCCTCGATAGCCCCTCTCCTGGCCTTTATATAGGTGGCCAGGTCCCGAGAGGTTTAATCGAGTACGAGTAGGTTTACAATAGATCTATCTCTAATCTTTCCTTCTTCGGCTCCTTCCGTGTCTTGTACCTCAAGTAATCTTTCGCCGCACCGTCCTAGTGGCCCATCTTGTCTTCGAGTACCTTCATGGGCCTCCACCTGGACCGTATAGGGTAGAGCAATACTGGTTACCCGAAGGGTAATGCCCACGTCACTCTCCGTTGCTAGTAGAGGCTCTGGCCAAGTTGATACTTGTAACTCCAAGAGGGAGTAATTATGCTCGATAGTGGGTTCATGCCTCCATTAAATTTGGGACAGTGACAGAAAGTTCTAAGGTTGTGGATGTGCTGTTGCTACTAGGGATAAAACATTGATGCTTTGTCTAAGGATATTTGTGTTGATTACATTACGCACCATACTTAATGCAATTATCTGTTGTTTACAACTTAATACTGGAAGGGGTTCGGATGATAACCTGAAGGTGGATTATTTAGGCATAGATGCATGCTGGATAGCGGTCTATGTACTTTGTCGTAATGCCCTGATTAAATCACATAGTAATTATCGTTGATATGTATTGAATCTTTATTTGTCAATTGCTCGCCTGTAATTTGTTCACCCAGCATGTTAGTTATCTTATTGGAGAGACACCACTAGTGAACTGTGGACCCCGGTCCATTCTTTTACATCTGAATACATTCTACTGCTTTTACTGTTCTTTGCAAACAAACACTATCTTCCACTCGATACGCTTAATCCTTTGTTTTCAGCAAGCCGGTGAGATTGACAACCTCACTGTTACGTTGGGGCAAAGTACTTTGATTGTGTTGTGGAGGTTCCACGTTGGCGCCAGTTTGTTGCGCACTACATTCCTCCACCAACAACCTTCACGTGCTTCTTGGCTCCTACTGGTTCGATAACCTTGGTTTCTTTCTGAGGGAACTTGCTGCTGTGTGCATCATACCTTCCTCTTGGGGTTCCCAACGGACGTGTACATCTACGCGCATCAAGCAAACTTTTTCTGGCGCCGTTGCGGGGAGATCAAGACACGCTGCAAGGGGAGTCTCCACTTCCAATCTCTTTACTTTGTTTTTTGTCTTGCTTTATTTTATTTACTACTTTGTTTGCTGCACTTAAACAAAACACACAAAAATTAGTTGCTAGCTTTACTTTATTTACTGTCTTGTTCTCTATATCAAAAACACAAAACAATTAGTTACTTGCATTTAGTTTACTTTTGTTATCATGTCTAGCTCTGTACCTGTTACTTCTTCACCTGAGGAATTAGTCTTTACTTTTAAACAAGGGGATGAGGAGAGTTTTAAAGACGCTTGGTCTAGAATTTTTGATGCTTATCGTAAAGCTGAACCTCAAATGACTCTAAGTTTGCTCCTTAGTAATTTTTATTTTGGGCTTATGATTCGCTATAGATATGCCTTAGATGCTATAGTGGGAGGAGATTTCCTTCATTGCAATGGTGATCAAGCTTTTAATGCCATAAAAAATTGGTTGCATCACATAGTTCGGCTAATAACTTTGATTCAGCTCTTATTAGCATTTATAATAGATTAAACACTCTTGAGACAAATGCATCTTACTTGAAGGAAAGTTGTGGTTATGTTCGAAACCGTCTTGATGAAGTTTTAGTGAACTCTGAACCCTCAATGTGGAATCCTACTATTAAAGTTATTATTGGTGGTGAAACTTTTCATGCCCGTTGTGATATTATGTCTGAATTTTGTCTTATGCCTGAGAGTATTTATAAATCTTTGACACTTTGGGGACTTGTTGAAGGGGGAGAAGGAATAACTCTTATTGATAACTCCGTTATAATGCCTAAGGGAATAGCCGAGAGTGTGCATACAACCATTCTTGGAAGAACGGTATCCACTGATTATCTTGTTATTGAATGTGTAGGAACTGGACAAATCACACTTGGAAGATCCCTGCTGAAACTATTGGGAGCAATCATAAATACGGGAGAAGGCACCCTAAAAATCATACCGGGAGGCCGACATGTATTCCCTAAACCAAAGAGTAAGAAAAAGAATAAGAAGGGTAAGCGTAAGGCCCGAGGTAATGTTGATGCTTCTACTCTTGATGTTACTTGATTTGCACTTTCTGCGCCTAGCTGAAAGGCGTTAAAGAAAAGCACTTCTTGGGAGATAACCCATGTGTTTATTTTACTACAGAAATTTTTGTTTTGTTGAGTCTTGGAAGTTGTTTACTACTGTAGCAACCTCTCCTTATCATGTTTTTGTGCCAAGTAAAGTTTCTATGTTAAAGTTGATGTTATATTTGGGATCGCTGCGCAGAAACAGCATTGATGTCTGTCACGAATTCTGGCACAAGTCTCTGTAACAAATTCGAACAAATCTGCAAATTTAGGAGCGTGATCCTCAGATATGTACGCAACTTTCATTAGTTTTGAGTTTTTCCATTTGAGCAAGTTAAGTGCCCAGTCCAGATGCATCTTTACGGACTGTTCTGTTTTTGACAGATTCTGTCTTTTATTTCGCATTGCCGCTTTTGCTATGTTGAATGAGTTTCTTCGTTCCATTAACTTTCAGAAGCTTTGTGCAATGTACAGAAGTGTTAAGAATGATTGTGTCACCTCTGAATATGTGAAAATTGTGGTTATGCACTAACCCTCTCATGAGTTTGCTTGGAGTTTTTGTGAAGGAAGTTTTCAAGGGTCAAGAGAAGAGGATGATATACTATGATCAAGAAGAGTGAAAGGTCTAAGCTTGGGGATGCCCCGGTGGTTTATCCCTGCATATTTTAAGAAGACTCAAGCATCTAAGCTTGGGGATGCCCAAGGCATCCCCTTCTTCATCGACAACATTATCAGGTCACTTCTAGTGAAACTATATTTTTATTCCGTCACATTCCTATGTTCTTTACTTGGAGCGTCGGTTTGTTTTTATTTTTGTTTTGAATAAAGTTGGATCTCGCCATCCTTATATTGGAGATATTACGCTCCGCTTTTTCATATGGAACACTTGTGTTCTTAATTGTGCTTTAATGTTCATGGCGAAAGCTTATTGCTTCGTTAAATTGCTATTTGGTTGGAATTGGAAAATGATGCATATGGTTTGGCAATTTGGCAATTGTTTGAGCTCTCTTAGATCATTTTTAAGCTCTTGCATCATGTAGTTTAATCTATTAATGAAGAACTACTGTAGAGCTTGTTTAATTTGGTTTGCATGATTGATCTCTCTAAGTCTAGATATTTTCGGGTAAAGTGTTTGAACAACAAGGAAGACAGTGTAGAGCCTTATAATACTTGCAATATGTTCTTGTGTGAGTTTTGCTGTACCTGTTCATACTTGTGTTTGCTTCAAACAACCTTGCTAGCCCAAACCTTGTACTGAGAGGAAATGCTTCTCGTGCATCCAAACACCTTGAGCCAAACTCCATGCCATTTGTGTCCACCATATCTACCTATTATGTGGTATTTTTTGCCATTCCAAAGTAAATTACTTGAGTGCTACCTTTAAATTTCATTCCTCTACCTTTACAATATATAGCTCATGGGACAAATAGCTTAAAAACTATTGTGGTGATGAATATGTAGTTATGTGTTTTAATTCTTATAAGTTGCTTGTTGAGCGGTAACCATGTTTTCTGGGGACGCCATCAACTTTATCTTTGTTGGATATCATGTGAGATGCTATGCATGTTCGTCTTGTCTGAAGTAGTGGACTTCACGATCAAATGGTTTGAGTATGCATATGTTAGAGAAGAACATTGGGCCGCTAACTAAAGCCATGTATCATGGTGGAAGTTTCAGTTTGGACATACAACCTCAATCTCTTATGAGAATATTAACTATTGTTGAATGCTTAAGCATTAAAAAGAGGAGTCCATTATCTGTTGTCTATGTTGTCCCGGTATGGATGTCTAAGTTGAGAATAATCAAAAGCGAGAAATCCAATGCGTGCTTTCTCCTTAGACACTTGTACAGGCGGCATAGAGGTACCCCTTTGTGACACTTGGTTGAAGCATATGTTATGCGATGAGAATCCGTGTTTCCGAGATAGTAGGACAAGGTGCGAGCACTATTAGTACTCTATGCATGAGGCATGCAACTTGTAGGAAGTATTATGCATAGCACATATGAATTATTACTACCGTTGACAAAATTGTTTCTATGATTTCAAAACAAAAAGCTCTAGCACAAAAATAGTAATCAATGCTTCCCTCTGCGAAGGGCCAATCTTTTACTTTATGTTGAGTCAGTTTACCCATTCCCTTCTATCTTAGAAGCAAACACTTGTGTTAACTGTGTGCATTGATTCTTACATGTCTACTTATTGCACCTGTTATATTACTCTATGTTGACAAATATCCATGAGATATACATGTTACAAGTTGAAAGCAATTGCTGAAACTTAATCATCCTTTGTGTTGCTTCAATGCATTCTACTATGAATTTATTGCTTATGAGTTAGCTCTTATGCAAGTCTTATTGATACTTGTTTGAAAGTACTATTCATGAAAAGTTTTGCTATATGATTCATTTGCTTAGTCATTATCTTTGTTAGCAATCTTTTGTTCAGATCACTCCATTCATCTCATATGCTTTACAATAATGTTGATCAAGATTATGTTGGTAGCATGTCACTTCAGAAATTATTTGTGTTATCGTTTACCTACTCGAGGACGAGTGGGAACTAAGCTTGGGGATACTTGTCTCAAACGTATCTATAATTTCTTATGTTCCATGCTACTTTTATTACAATACTTGAATGTTTTATACATAATTTAAGCATTATTTTACATTTTCCGGCACTAACCTATTAACAAGATGCCGAAGTGCCAGTTCTTTTTTGCCGTTTTTGGTTTCAGAAATCCTAGTAAGGAAATATTCTCGGAATTGGACGAAATCAACGCCCAGGGTCCTATTTTTGCACGAAGCTTCAGAAGTCCGAAAGGAGACGAAGTGGGGCCACAAGGTGGCGACACACCGGCGGCGCGCCCGGGCCCTGGCCGCGCAGCTGTAGTGTGGGCCCTCGTGACGCCCTTTGACCTACCCTTCCGCCTACTTAAAGCCTCCGTCGTGAAACACCCCGTACCGAGAGCCACGATACGGAAAACATTCGAGAGGCCGCCGCCGCCAATCCCATCTCGGGGATTCAGGAGATCGCCTCCGGCACCCCGAGGGGAATCATCACCGGAGGGGCTCTACATCATCATGCCCGCCTCCGGATTGATGCGTGAGTAGTTCATCCTAGTACTATGGGTCCATAGCAGTAGCTAGATGGTTGTCTTCTCCGCTTGTGCTTTCATTGTTATAGATCTTGTGAGCTGCCTAACATGATCAAGCTCATCTATTTGTAATGCTACATGTTGTGTTTGGCGGGATCCGATGAATAGAGAATACTATGTTAAGTTGATTATCAATCTATCATATATGTGTTGTTTATGTTCTTGCATGCTCTCCATTGCTAGTAGAGGCTCTGGCCAAGTTCATACTTGTAACTCCAAGAGGGAGTAATTATGCTCGATAGTGGGTTCATGCCTCCATTAAATCTGGGACAGTGACAGAAAGTTCTAAGGTTGTGGATGTGCTGTTGCTACTAGGGATAAAACATTGATGCTTTGTCTAAGGATATTTGTGTTGATTACATTACGCACCATACTTAATGCAATTATCTGTTGTTTACAACTTAATACTGGAAGGGGTTCGGATGATAACCTGAAGGTGGATTATTTAGGCATAGATGCATGCTGGATAGCGGTCTATGTACTTTGTCGTAATGCCCTGATTAAATCACATAGTAATCATCGTTGATATGTATTGAATCTTTATTTGTCAATTGCTCGCCTGTAATTTGTTCACCCAGCATGTTAGTTATCTTATTGGAGAGACACCACTAGTGAACTGTGGACCCCGGTCCATTCTTTTACATCTGAATACATTCTAGTTTTTTGTTCTTTGCAAACAAACACCATCTTCAACTCCATACGCTTAATCCTTTGTTTTCAGCAAGCGGTGAGATTGACAACCTCACTGTTACGTTGGGGCAAAGTACTTTGATTGTGTTGTGCAGGTTCCACGTTGGCGCCGGTTTCACTGTTGCGCCGCACTACATTCCTCCACCAACAACCTTCACGTGCTTCTTGGCTCCTACTGGTTCGATAACCTTGGTTTCTTTCTGAGGGAAAACTTGCCGCTGTGTGCATCATACCTTCCTCTTGGGGTTCCCAACGGACGTGTACATCTACGCGCATCAACGAGCAATCGTTGCCGATGACACCCAGGTTCCTTCTCAGCCTGAGGGTGGAGCCGTGGTTTCTCAGAAATCCGCGGCTTGCTCTGAAAAATAAGTTGAATCCGAGGCTTCGGAGTCAACCGGGTCCATCCCTTCCGCCGTTTCTCCGAAAAACAAACGGAAAAGGGGTGACGCGGAAGGCTCTGGCACCTCCAAGCTGAACAGTTCTCCTGTCGAGGAAACTGTTCCCGAAGAAACGCAACCCTTCGACGCCTACGCGTCCGCCCTTGTCAGCTCGTAAGTTGCCCTGTCGCTCTTTTTAGTCATTGTGTGCCGAATAATCTGATTCCATATCAAATAATCTCATTCTATTTTTGTACCCAGCGGCGAGGAAGAAGAAGAAGAACCCGCCGCCAATGTGACTGCTCCTATGAGCACGTCTCATACTTTGGCTGTGTCGGAGACGCACCGCACGGCGGAAGAAACCTCGACTCCTCATCCAGATCTTCAGAGGTCGACTCCTGCCACTAGCCCCCGAGCCTCTTCGCCAAAGAGAGCGAGGATCGAGCTAGGCGAACAATTCTTCCTTGCCGGAGTTTCACCGACTCCAGCTTTGGACGATGTAAGTCTACTATCTTTGTTTTTCTATCTGCCGAGTGATACGTCCAAAACGTATCTACTTTCCCGAACACTTTTGCTATTGCTTTGCCTCTAATTTGTGTATTTTGGATACAACTAACACGGACTAACGCTGTTTTCAGCAGAATTGCACTGGTGTCTTATTTTTGTGCAGAAACTCAACTTTCAGGAAAATCCCCGAAATAATCGCAATAGGCCTATTTTCACAGAGAACTGGGCCAAAAGGGCAAGCCAGGGGGCCACGGCCCCACACCATAGGCCGGCGTGGCCGGAGGGGCGCGCCGCCTTATGGTGAGGGCGCCTCGGCCGCCCCCGACGCTCCCCTTTCGACCTAAAAACGCACGGGGTTCGACCATATTTCCAGAAGACGTCCAGAACTCCGCCGCCATCGCGAAACTCCGTCTCGGGACCAGAAACTCCGTTCTAGCACCCTGCCGGGACGGAGAATTGGAGGAGATCATCACCATCATCACCACCGACGCCTCTCCATCGACCATCCATGACTCCCCCATCCATGTGTGAGTAATTCCCCCGCTGTAGGCTGAAGGGGATGGTAGGGATTGGATAAGATTGATCATGTAATAGTCATAAGATTGTTAGGGCATAGTGCCTAGTATCCGTAGTTGGTACTTTTATGATATTGTTGCAACTTGTTATGCTTAATGCTTGTCACTAGGGCCCGAGTGCCATGATCTCAGATCTGAACATGTTATTGATTCATGAAGATATTCATTGTTTTATGATCTTTGCAAGTTGTATACACATATTGCTGTCCGGAACCCGAGGCCCCAAAGTGACAGAAATTGGGACAACCGGAGGGGAAGGCTGTGATGTGAGGATCACATGTGTTCACGGAGTGTTAATGCTTTGCTCCGGTACTCTATTAAAAGGAGTTCCTTAATTGCCAGTAGTTTCCCTAGAGGCCCGGCTGCCACCGGCTGGTAGGACAAAAGATGTTGTGCAAGTTTCGAACACATCCCTATGGATTGTTTAGTACTTGGATACCGTTTTATTATTATCTGCAAATGCCCTGCCTTGATTGTTACATGAGTTCTCTTATCCATGCAACGCCCGTTCATCCATCCCTGTGCCTACAATATTTTAATCCTGCTGTTTACTAAAATCACTACTGCTGTCTTTGTTACACTGCTGCTTATATTTCACTACTCCTACTGCTATAAAACTGTTGCTACTGATAAATTCTTGCGAGCAAGTCTATTTCCAGTTGCAACTGGATTTACAACTCCGCTGTTAAGGCTTACAAATATTCTTTGGCTCCCTTGTGTCGAATCAATAAATTGAGTTTTACTTCCCTCGAAGACTGTTGCGATCCCCTATACTTGTGGGTCATCAAGACTATTTTCTGGCGCCGTTGCCGGGGAGCATAGCTTTATTTGCAAGTTCACCTGAATTGATATTGTTTGCTGCAAATACTCCATCATGGGTAACACTCGCGATGCTAATGTCGCCATATTACCATCCACTACAAGAAAAGGTACAACTCTGAGTACCTCTGCTGCTCTTGATTCACCATCTGTGATAAGTCAACTTGTTTCACCACCACAAGCTTCACGTGTTGGTACTTCTGCTGAATCTGAAAATTCCTCTGATAATTTTGATGATGCTTCTACTGTGCTTGATAATAATGGTTCATTAGGTCCTTTTCTAGATGCTACAATTGCTAGGTCTAGACAAATTGAAAATACTAAAACTCCTAATGAAAATACTGTTACACCTGTTAATTCACCTGAGTCTGATGACCTTGATGAAGATTATGTGGAACTTGATGATGATTTTATTGATAAATGCAATGCTACTACTAGTACAAGTAACCTTAAAAAGCTTATTGCACAACATGCTGTTAGATATAAACTGTCTCCTGATCCTAAATTTGCCACATCTCCTATAAACATTAAGGATAAGGATTATGATTTTTCTCTTGATTTATCTCACACATCTATTGTTGAGAAAACACCTTTCTGTGGTACTGAAAAAGAAAGTGATGTAGAGCACATGAATGAGCTTTCTACTTTGAGTAGCTTGTTTTCTGATGATGTTAAGATGCGTACTTATTTTGTTGCTAAAATTTTTCCTTTCTCATTAAAGGATGATGCTAAGATTTGGTATAATAGTTTGCCTCCTGATTCTATTGATAGTCCAAGTTGCTTGCTTGATGTTTTCTTTCGAAAGTATTTTCCTGCTAGTGCTCAACATATTGCTCTGCAGAGAATTTATAGTTTTGATCAAGAAGATGGAGAGAAATTGCCTGAAGCTTGGGCAAGGTTGTGCTCTCTTATTAGAGCTCGGCCTGGACATGAATTGGAAAAGCATGATTTACTTGATATATTTTATAGTGGACTAACCATTGAGTCTAGGGCATACCTGGATAGTTGTGCTGATTGTGTTTTCAGGAAAAGAACTCCGGACGAAGCTGAAGAATTATTGGCTAAAATAAGCCAAAATCATGATGATTGGACTACACCTGAACCAACCCCAACACCAGTATTGAAGAAGAGGGGTATGATTGAATTAAATGATGAAGATATGAGGGAAGCCAAGAAATCTCTTATGGAGAAAGGTATTAAATCTGAAGATGTGAAGAATTTACCTCCTATAGAAGATCTATGTAAGATAATTCCCCCTTCATCCACGATTGAGGTACATTCTCTTCAACGCTTTGATAAAGGAGACATTCCTTACTCAAAACCTCCTGATCAATGTTTAGATGAATTTGATAATTATGTTGTTAAGCAAAATAACTTTAATATGAGAGTAGAGAATCATCTAATGGAAAATTCTCAAGCTATTAGTAAATTGCATGGTATTGTGGAGAGAACCTCCAATGATGTTAAGATGCTTGTTAAACATTTTCATATGATTCAAACTCAAATTGATCAACTTACTAAAGTGCAAAATGACTTGTTAAAAAATACTCATAAAGAAAAACATGCTTATGAAGTAACAACTAGAGGCGGTGTTTCTACCCAGTATCCTCTATATCCTGAAGGGCATCCCAAAAGAATTGAATAAGATTCTCAACGAACTAAAGAAACTAGTAGTCCTTCTAAGAAAAGGAAGAAGAAACATAAAACTGTTGTAGAATCCTCTGAACCTGTTAATGATCCTAATAGTATTTCTATTTCTGATGCTGAAACTGAAAGTGGTAATGAACATGATAAAGATAATGATAAGAATGATGCTTCTGATAAAGAAGAGATTGAAAATGAACCTGAAAAGCATGCTAAAAATAAAAAGTACACTAAAGAAGATTTTATTGCTAAGAAACATGGTAATGAAAGAGAACCTTGGGTTCAAAAGCAAATGCCTTTTCCTGCTAAGAAACTAAAATCAAAGGAAGAAGAACACTATAATAAATTTTGTGATTGGATGAAACCCTTGTTTTTGCAAATCCCTTTGACTGATGCTATTAAATTGCCTCCTTATTCAAAATATATGAAAGATATTGTCTCTAACAAAAGAAAATTCCTAATGAGGAGATTTCCACTATGCTCGCTAATTATTCCTTTAATGGCAAGGTTCCAAAGAAGCTGGGAGACCCAGGTATACCAACTATCCCTTGTTCCATCAAGAATAATTATGTTAGAACTGCTCTATGTGATTTGGGAGCAGGAGTTAGTGTGATGCCTTTTCTCTTTACAAGAGACTTGATTTAGATAAGTTGATACCAACTGATATATCTTTGCAAATGGCTGATAAATCTATTGTTGTTCCTGTTGGTGTATGTGAAGATGTTCCTGTTCAAGTTACTCAAAATTGCTTAATATTAACTGATTTTGTTGTGTTGGAAATGCATGAAGATGATAATATGTCTATTATTCTTGGAAGACCCTTTCTTAATACTGCAGGGGCTGTTATTGATTGCAATAAAGGAAAAGTCACTTTCAATGTTGATGACAAGGAACATACTGTTTATTTTCCCAAGAGGATTGATAAAGTATATGGAGTTAATACAATTTTTAATTTGAGAACTATCAAGGTGGGAACTATTGATTGTCCTATATATGAGCCTAAATAAGAATATCAAACTCTTGTGATTGGATCCATATCAATTCAATATAAGGTAACATGATTGATTTGAGGTTTATTTCTTCTTATGTCATGTAAAATTTATTTGGTAGCAAGACTTGATCAACCTTGTTAACAAGTATATTTTAAATGCATGAGAGAGCTAAACAACACTTCTTTCTTTCTCCACTTGTTTTACTTGCTGTAGTACTATTTGGTTTGCAAGATACTTTAGTTGTTTAAAATTTTGGAAATCATTTTCCTGCCCTGAAATAATTACTTTAACACCCAGAAATGTGCGTTTTTCGAAGTTCTACAAAATTTAGAAAAATTATACCGTTGGTCTTACTTTTCGAAATGCAACCTGGGAGTGCCTGGGGCTGACCAGTGGGGCACCCTAGGGCTGGCCCCCATGTGCCGGCGCGGCCAGCAGGGGGGGCACGCCACCCTGTGGTGAGGGCCCCTCCTGGCCCCACTTCATCATCCCTTCCACTCATTGCATTCTCTCTCCCGAAAAAACTCGTACCAGTTCGTTCTCACTCGCGTTTTCGCCCAAGAGCTCAGGATTCTTCGATCTCTTTGCTCAGCCTAGATTTCTGTCTGAAATTTGGAGCATTTGCTCTCCGGTATGTGACTCCTTTGATTACCCAATCATAATTTTGAATGGTTGAGTATATCTTGAGAAATTTGCTGCTGTAGGTGACATGTTAAGTGAGCTTGCATGCTTGATTCAAGTTGTAGAAATGAGTTTTGATGCATGTTTAGTACTCTAGCAAGCTCCTATAGTAGTTTCCCTCAATTATATGTCTTGAAATCAAATTTTATAATGATTGTTGAAAAATTTCAGAAAAGGAAAATGAACAACCACACCTTTGGAGAGGTGTTTGAGAGAGATATGCCAAGAATGACAAGGCCTACGAGGGAAGCCACTCGGATTAGGCGATCCTATGATGAGGATGTCATTGCGCCGAGCTTTGAAGCTGAAGAGGATAATGGAGTTCCTAATGCTTCATCCTTTCCATGCTATGAGTTTTTGCGTAATGCAGGGCTCCTTGATGATTTCTTGTTTCTTATCAACCGAGTTGGTTTATTTACCTATATGGAGGATGAGAGTGCTCAATATTATAGGCTAACAAAAATCTTTGTTGAAAGTTTCAAATTTAGCAACTCAGCTTTCAACCCATCAGTTAAATTCAAGATATATGATAGGCCTGTTACTATGAAATTGAGTGATTTCTGTGCTGCATTGGATATTGCTCCTCTAGGTACATCGAAGAAGATCGAGAACCGCCCCAAAGCTTTGACGGAGCTCTATCGAGAAGTTACCAATGATGATAGCCGCACCATTCAGCACGGCAAGATAAGAAACATTCAACTCCCTGCCATTAGATATTTTGCTTACTATCTTGCTACCAGCATTCTTGGTAGGGAGAACACTAGCAACATTTCTAGTTATCATCTTGCTTTTCTAGTTGCTGCACTTACTGAAGAAACACCTTATCATCTAGGTGCTCTTATTGCTCGTCGCCTATCTAGTAGGGGACCTATCTATGGAGGAATTATTGCTTCACGTATTGTTGCACGTCTAGGTCTTTCTATTGATTCAAATGATGAGATACTAACCCCTGTTAGGCTTGACCTTGCTGCCATGAAGAGTCACCAATTTGTCACAACTGACTCTAATTTAGGAAATATTGTCTATAAAATGTTGTTTATTGACGGGGATGAGAGAGAAATCCCTTTGCCGCTAGCCGATTTGTTCAGTGTTCGCAGGAAGCCGTGGTCGCGCTCCAAGGAGGAGGTGGATGATCAACTGAGGATACTTGGCTTTCACCAGCAGCACGACTCCGAGGACGCCGAGCCTTCTGACGGGTACATGGTTACATATCCTGGTGCGTCCTCCAGCGGGAACAGGATCCTCCTTCGTCATATTACGGAGACGCCACTTCATGGGGACCGTGGGATTGACCTCCACTTAGGCCAAAAGCCTAAGCCAGGGGGGAGGTATGCCGGCATCACTCATTCATCGCATATTACAATTGCCGGTCATGTGTATATACTTGTTTCACTTCTTTTGGTTGTTTCTCTTTCGGTTATTTTTATTTCAGTAGGTTTTTATTTTAGTTTTTGAAGGATGTTACTACTGTAGTAATCTTTACTTTTACTTCTTTATTTCATTTGTGTGCCGATGGGTGCCTCTAATATGAGGAAGATGATATTTGGGGAAGTGCTGTCTAAAAAACAGATTCTGGGCTGATACTAAAAAAATTCCTGTGCGTAGCCAGAACGTTATTTTGAGCTGCCAATTTTTTTTCATGTTCCCCAGGTTGTTATCTAACTTTCATTAGTTGAGCACTTTTCGAATTGAGCAGCAGAAGATTTTTGTAAAAAATGATTATTGTACTGCTGTCAAGTTTTGGCAGATTTCTGCCGCTTTGCTTTTCTGTGATTCTTTTAATTTTCATTCTCTTGTTTTTGCTTTGTTTCTTTCCTAAAACACAAAAGACCAAAAATATTTCTGTTGTTTCTCTTCACCATTTGTTTATTTGGTTCTTTGTTCCTATTTTTCTTTATTTGCTATCGTTGGTTTGCTATGAGAAAATCCAAAAAGATTTTGCTTTGTTTGCTTGTTTCCTTTTGTTCTTATTTCTAACCCGAAAACACCAAAAATATTTGTTGTTCTTCTTTGGTTTTGTAAAGTTTATTAGGGAGTTCAGCGGTCTCCGGTGGTTGGAGCTTGGTTTTCATTCCATATTATTATTCAAGCCACACAAGTGAAAGGCAATAATGACGATCGACGGCAACTCAACTGTGGTGAGAGGCTGGTATTAACTCTATTTGTTTTCATTTTTGTACATATACTCATCCATGTGAGCATGCTTAGTTGGTTCATGTGAGATATATGTCATTTAATGAAAGTCTAGTAGTTCATGATCTCTCATGTTTAGTTCCAATTTGTTAATAATGAGTAGCATGTCATGAATATCTGCTTGCATTATTTTATTCAAAGATAAGTATGACATTGTGGTATCCTCCTCTGAATAATTCACTTGAATCGACTTGGCACATGCTCACGCATGCATATTACTAAACAAAAAGTCAGTTAAGCCTCGATGATTTACTTTGCCTCAGAGTTCTTGTATCACTTTTATGCCTCCGTTAATTTTATTTTGTCGCAAGCATGATTATGACAGTTATTGCTCTCGTGATTGTCGCTTCCCAGTCTATTGCTAGCCTTCACTTGTACTGAGCGGGAACGCTGCTCGTGCTTCCAAACCCCTGAAAACCAAGTTATTCCAAAGTTTCCACCATAAATACCTATGCATGGCATTTCAAACCATTCCAAGTAAATTCTCATGTGCTACCTTTAAACCTTCAAAATACTTCTCAATTTGTGTCGATGTTTTATAGCTCATGAGGAAGTATGTGGTGTTTTATCTTTCAACCTTGTCATTTACTCTGACAGACTTTCACCAATGGACTAGTGGCATATCCGCTTATCCAATAATTTTGCAAAAAGAGCTGGCAACGGGGTTCCCAGCCCCAATTAATTAACTTTCATTAATAATTCTTTTCACATGTTTTGCCCTGATTTATCAAGCAACTTAATTTGCAAATAGACACTCCTCCATGGTATGTGAATGTTGGAAGGCACCCGAGGATTCGGTTAGCCATGGCTTGTGTAAGCAAAGGGTTGGGGGAGTGTCATCCATAATGAAACTAAAATATATGAGTAAACAAAAGAGAAGAGGGATGATCTACCTTGCTGGTAGAGATAACGTCCTTCATGGGAGCCGCTCTTGAAAGTCTGGTTGACGAGGTAGTTAGAGTGCCCACTATCATTCGTTGACAACAACAAACACCTCTCAAAACAATTTTACTTCTGTCTTTAAAAATGAAAAGCTCTAGCACATGTTAATCCCTGCTTCCCTCTGCGAAGGGTCAATCTTTTACTTTTATGTTGAGTCACCATCCTTTCTTTGAGCACCTTCTTGAGAGCATAACTGTCATTCTTAGTATAATATGCTTGTCCCAAAATATGATCAGCTGTGGTATAACTTTGATGCTTTATCTTTGATAATCTTTACTTCTAGTCTTTCCATGAAATTCAGAGGTGCCTGGGCATTTATGTTTTGCTGTACAAATACGGGCAAGCGAGATACCACTTTATCATATCTTTCTATGAACATTGCAATCCTGCTTATGGAAGTGTTTCATGATGCTTGTTATTAGTTTGTTGGTATCTCTTTCATGATTGACACAACTATTAGATGAATTTATTTGCATGTATCTTATTATGAATTGCCTAAGTACTCGTCCATATCATGAGAATATTTACATCATATGAGCAAATGTGTTCGTGAAAGTTCTTTTATCGCACTCAGTTGTTAACTGAATTGCTTGAGGACAAGCAATAAGCTAAGCTTGGGGGAGTTGATACGTCCAAAACGTATCTACTTTCCCGAACACTTTTGCTATTGTTTTGCCTCTAATTTGTGTATTTTGGATACAACTAACACGGACTAACGCTGTTTTCAGCAGAATTGCACTGGTGTCTTATTTTTGTGCAGAAACTCAACTTTCAGGAAAATCCCCGGAAATAATCGCAATAGGCCTATTTTCACAGAGAACTCACTGGGCCAAAAGGGCAAGCCAGGGGGCCCACGGCCCCCACACCATAGGCCGGCGCGGCCTGGAGGGGCGCGCCGCCTTATGGTGAGGGCGCCTCGGCCGCCCCCCGACGCTCTCCTCTGGACTACTTAAGGGTTTTGACCTAAAAACACACGGGGGTTCGACCATATTTCCAGAAGACGTCCAGAACTCCGCCACCATCGCGAAACTCCGTCTCGGGAGCAGAAACTCCGTTCTGGCACCCTGCCGGGACGGAGAATTGGAGGAGATCATCACCATCATCACCACCGACGCCTCTCCATCGACCATCCATGACTCCCCCATCCATGTGTGAGTAATTCCCCCGCTGTAGGCTGAAGGGGATGGTAGGGATTGGATAAGATTGATCATGTAATAGTCATAAGATTGTTAGGGCATAGTGCCTAGTATCCGTAGTTGGTACTTTTATGATATTGTTGCAACTTGTTATGCTTAATGCTTGTCACTAGGGCCCGAGTGCCATGATCTCAGATCTGAACATGTTATTGATTCATGAAGATATTCATTGTTTTATGATCTTACCTGCAAGTTGTATACACATATTGCTGTCCGGAACCCGAGGCCCCAAAGTGACAGAAATTGGGACAACCTGAGGGGAAGGCTGTGATGTGAGGATCACATGTGTTCACTGTAACATCCCAACCTTGTGTTTTTAAATAAATGAGTGATCATGTGCATCTCATGCATGTAGTTTGCATTTGAGTAGATTTTTGCATCAAAATTGGATTGTTTTCAATTATGCAAATCCTTCTCTATGTCTTTGTCTCAAAATCTCTCAAGTTTTATAAAATAGGCAACATGGCATTGTTGTTATTCAATGAGCCATGTGTGTTTATTATTCTTTGGAAAATTTGAGTTCAAACAAAATTCAAACAGTTTTCAAATTTGTTTTGTTTTGAAGAAATAAAATCAAAGAAAAAGAGAAAAGAGAGAGAACCCTCCTCTCTCTAATCTGGGCTCAGCCCACTTCTCTCTTTCCCTCTCTCCCTCTCTGGCCGCAGCCCAGCTCGGCCCCAAGTGGCCCAGCAACCACCCCTCTCCAGCCCAACAGTTTTTCCAGGGGGTTTTTTGCAAAATCGTCGTCTTCCCCGCGCATCCAAGCAGGTGCCTGGCAGCACGCCGGCCACCCGATGGCGCCGGCGGCCCCGATGCGTCCTGCCGCCCCCCGGCGGCTATAAGGGCTCCTCTGCCGCCGCCCTGAACCCTAGCCCCGCACTTTCCCCCTCTCCCGCGCCCCCCCAGACCTACCCCTAACCCTCACAGGGACCGGCCGGCCGCCGTTCGATTCGCCGCCGGCGAGGCCCCCCGGCCATCGCCGACCCCTCCACGAGCTCCGCGGTGAGCCCCCAAGCCTCCCTGTGCCCTCGCCTCGCTCTCTCTCCCCCTCTAGCTCCGCCCCCACGCGCCACCTGCCCCGGCCGCCGCATACGCTCGCCGCCGGCCGTGCTCCGGCGACCAATCGAGGGCGGCGCCGCCACCAAACGCCTCAGCGCGTCGAGGCGCCCCTTTTGCCCCTGCCCGCGTGCTCTATTGCGGCCTAAATCGGCCGATTGCTGTCCGGCCGGAGCTCAATTGAGAGCTCATGGTCGGCTGACGTCATGATGACGTCAGCATGACGCCATATTTACTTTTTCCTATTTTCTGTATTTTCTAATATTCATTTCTGTAATTTCTTTAAATAGAAAATAATATGACATGTGGGTCCCCTGGTCAGATTTTTAATAATTTCATAAATGTTTAGAAAAGAATAAAATTATGACATGTGGGTCCAACTTTTATTATTTTTGTAGAATTTTCAGAAATTGATTTAAAATGAATTAAACTTGGAAAATTCATAACTAATTCATTTTAAATCAGAAAAATACAAATAATATATCAAAATGATCAGAAAAACAAATCCTAGTTGTTTATCCATGTTTCATACATGCTTGTACCAATTAAATATCAAGCCTTAGTAGAAACCCTAATTGACCCCTCTTATATGTCGGGATCGATGCCGAACCCCCTTTAATTTATGTCGATGCACCTAGGGTTACCCAAACCCCTTTAATATGACATGTCATCATATTGTATGTGCATTGCATTGTACCTTGTATTGATTGTGCTCTTCCTTTCCGGTATTTGGTTCTTCTCGATAGGGACCGAACGCGAGCGAGAGATCAACGCCACCGAAGAGCAGCACCAGAACAACGAGGGACAAGGCAAGCCCTAACCTGGTTCATATATGGTTTCGAAATGCTTTTACTTCTGGTTCTTACATATTGCATCCGCTTCAAATATGTTTTATCGGCAGTTGTAGATATCCTATGTGTGCATATTCCATCCTTGTAGCCCAGAGTTCCTGATCCACCGCTCCCAGCAAAACTAGGTCTGAGCTTGTTCGCATCGCTAGAGCCATATATGTGTTATGCTTAGCCATGCTTAGCTGTTGAAGTCTGATCCATCCGGTTGATGAATCAGAGCTACGAATGAACCTAGTTTGACAGGATGACGTGGTAAGATCAGTGATGATGTTAATAAACATGCTAAAGGCTTGGATGGGCCGCCACATGGGGATGTGGTGATTTGACTCGTTCTCGCCGATACTAGGACCTGAGTTCTCGCCTTCGGAACCAAGACTGAGCGTAGCCACACGGGGCCCATGGGAACCCCTTGGCCCGAACTTACCTAGCTTACCCATGAGTCAATTAGTTTGCGTGTTCCATTTGGCATTCTGCATGGCGAAGGCGTGGAAAAGGTTTTCAAAGGTGCATCATACAGGGATGTGGCCGGGGTGAAGGATGCTGTAGGCATTGAACTGGATCCCCTGCGCACAATGACCGGGACCGCCTCGGAGAGTGGCTACCTACGATGACGGAGCTCCCCAGTTAGTTTGACTCATGGAATAGGCGAAGTAAGGGAAAGGTTTTGGTCGACCACCCTCTGCCGGCACACCAAGGAAGTGTGTTAATCTAGTGGCACTAAGAGTCGGTCGGCGCGTGTGGATAAAATTGTACACCCCTGCAGGGTAAATCTTTTCGAAAAGCCGTGTCCACGGTTATGGACGACTTGGTGATGGATTCTGTGATCATAGACAACTTGAACCTAATCGTAGAACTTGTTGTCAATGTGTGATAAGGATCCCCTCTCAGGGTGTCGAGGGGGTGATCCTAGGTGATAGGTTCAGGTGATGATGAAGATTCGGTGGATTTCAACATGATGATATTTAGAGCTAGAGTTGTTAACGCTCTCTTATCCCCTTTTTGAAAATGGTCTGAATAGACGAGCTTCTGCTCCCTCCTGTTTACAAAGGAAAACTGGCTTTTCGCAAAATAAGCTCCACATAAAGCCTCGCATACCCGCTTTGCTAACAGGTTGTACTAAGTCTTGCTGAGTCCCTGTACTCAGCCTTGCATGCTTTGTTTCAGACGAAGTCCTTCCAACAGATGGTGGCTTCTACCTTGACGTCGACGAGTAGTTCGGAGTTCCTCAGGCGGCAGCCTGAGACTTATGGGCTGGGACGTCGCCTTATGTTATGGCCTCTTAGGCCCTTTGCAGTCTTGTTATCTAGATAACATAATTTGCTTTCCGTTGCTTGTTGAATTGTGGTCAGTGACCTCTGCGTGTAATAAATTTGGATCTTAACTCTGTTAAGAGTTGTAATATATTTGCTTTCAGTCGTAGAGTCACTGTTGTGTTACCGATTCTCACCCTGTAGGCCCTAGAGATCTAGGTTAGGCTTATGCCAGATGTGATATCTGGGTTTGTCTAGCCCTGACCTCCGGGGTCCGACAGGTTTTGGTATCAGAGCCGGACTGCCTATAGGAAACCCTTTCGACTGGTCGATGTTGAGTCTAGTAGTTGTGAAAACTATTTGAAAGTTAAAAGTATTTGCAAAAACATCTGAATAGGATTCTTTTTACTCCTTACCTGGTGTCACTCTAATGCTGAGTCCTCTTACCTTGTTTTGATTGAAAAAGGTTTTACCTCTACCCTGATATTTCCAAACTTATAGGATCTACGGGTTTGGGTTGTTTTCTCTAAAAGTACTCCGTACTTGGTTGCTTAGCTCAGTGTTCCTAAAGTTACATCAGCTGATCTGAATCTTTGTTCCTTCCATTCAGTTGATGTTATCAATCCTTTGAATCCTTTTTGAAGAATCTGTTTCTCATGATCTTTTTACTTTGTGATTACTACCTCGCAGTGTCCTCCGTGTCACTCAGATAGTAGTTACCCCATTATTTGTGTTTTTCCCTTGGACTTGAACCGAAGGTCCCGGATTGTGCTGGGTTCACTTAGTGTGAATCTAAGTACATGATGCTGACCTTTAACCCAAGATCCACTCCGTTGATCCCTCCTCTTGTCGTGCTCGTCTGACCCATGTCTCTGCTGATGAGGCTGAAGAGGATCCAAGCGTCCTAATGGGTACGCTCTATATAAACTCAATCCTAGCTACAGTTCTGTTTGATTCCGGAGCATCGCATACATTCATATCTCAAGAGTTTGCAAGAAAGCATGATATACCCTTCGAGACAATGCCCTCCCCTCTAGAGATCACAACTCCTGGGTCTCGTTGGCAAACCATTTGGATTACCCGTGAGGTCATAATCAGTATAGGGCATCTTTTGTTCCCCACCTCTCTCATTGCCCTCAAGTCAACTGACATCGATGTTATCTTGGGCATGGATTGGCTAGTAAAGCACAAGGCTGTCATTGATTGCGCAGCTAGGTCTATTGTTCTGACCGATCTTTCTGGCAAAAGTATTCTGTATTGGGCTCCATCCGCAATACCTCCATCGGCAAGGTTTACCCCTGAAGCCGAGTTGTATGCCGTTGAAGTCCTACCTAAACCAGAAATCTCTGATGTCTGGGTGGTCCGTGACTTCCCAGATGTCTTCCCTGAAGAGTTACCTGGCATGCCACCTGATCGAAGTGTGGACTTTGTCATTGAGTTGGTTCCCGGAACTGCTCCTGTTTCCCGGAGACCATATCGTATGCCTCCGGAAGAGTTGGTTGAACTGAAGAAGCAGTTAGCGGAGTTAGAAGAGAAGAACTTCATCCAACCTAGTACTTCTTCCTGGGGATGCCCTACCCTCTTTGTCAAGAAGAGAGATACAAACATTCCGCGGCTGGTTATTGATTACCGTCCGCTCAACGCAGTGACCATCAAGAACAAATACCCTCTTCCTATAATCAATGATCTTTTTGATCAGTTGTCCGGTGCCACAGTCTTCTCCAAGATGGATTTGAGATCAGGGTACCATCAAATCAAAATCCGAAAGGAGGACATTCCAAAGACAGCGTTCACAACTCGTTATGGTCTTTACGAGTACACTGTCATGTCCTTTGGTCTTACAAATGCTCCTGCCACTTTTATGCGGCTCATGAACTCTATTTTCATGGAGTATCTTGACAAGTTCGTCGTGGTCTACATCGACGATATTCTGATCTACTCCAAAACCGAAGATGAACATGATGAACATCTTCGTCTGGTGCTAACCAAACTTCGTGAGCACCGTCTCTACGCCAAATTCTCCAAATGTGAGTTCTGGTTAAAAGAGCTCATCTTTTTGGGTCATGTTATCTCTGAAAAAGGTGTTGCAGTCATTCCAGATAAAGTTCAAGCCGTTCTTGACTGGAAGACACCTAAGTCAGCTAAGGAGATTCGAAGTTTTCTCGGTCTGGCGGGTTATTACCGCCGATTCATTGAAAATTTCTCCAAGATTGCCAAGCCAATGACCGATCTTCTCAAGAAAGACAAGAAGTTCGAATGGTCAGAAAAGGCTGAAGAAAGTTTCCAGGTTTTGAAAACCAAGCTGACTACTGCTCCTGTGCTCGTCCTTCCGGACACAAGCAAAGACTTCGTTGTCTATTGCGATGCCTCTCTCCAAGGGCTCGGATGTGTGTTGATGCAAGATGGCCATGTAGTGGCCTATGCCTCTCGACAGTTGAAACCACATGAGCTCAATTATCCTACTCATGATCTCGAGCTTGCAGCTGTGATCCATGCTCTTAAGCAATGGCGACCCTACCTTTATGGTAATCGTTGCGAGTTGTACTCGGATCATCAAAGTCTGAAGTATCTTTTCACCCAGCCGGATCTGAATAACAGACAGAGAAGATGGTTGGAAGTCATAAAAGATTATGACTTGGGTCTCAACTATAAACCCGGCAAAGCCAATGTCGTTGCTGACGCGCTAAGTCGGAAGTCCTATTGCAACAATCTGATGGTTAAGCAAGCGCAACCTTCTCTTTATGAGGAACTTGCAAAACTCAACCTTGAGATTGTTCCTAGCGGATTCCTTGCTAATCTAGAGGTGAAGCCCTCTCTTGAAGACCAGATCAATAAGGCTCAGAAGCAAGATTCTGGCATTACCGAGATCAAGAAGAACATTGCTAGCGGAGTTGCTAAATGTTTCTCCATCGATGATCAAGGTACCGTTTATTTCGGCAAGCGTCTAGTTGTGCCGGATAAATCGGATCTCAAAGAGCTGATCCTTAAAGAAGCTCATGAATCACCCCTCTCCATCCATCCTGGTAGTACCAAGATGTATCGGGATCTCCGCCAAAGATTCTGGTGGTCCGGGATGAAGCAAGAAATCGCTAAGTTCGTTGCTGAATGCGACGTTTGTCGTCGTGTGAAGGCTGAACATCAAAGACCTGCTGGCACTCTCCAACCTCTATCAATTCCAGAGTGGAAATGGGATGAAATTGGCATGGATTTCATTACCGGTCTCCCCAAGACCAAAAATGGAAGAGATGCTATATGGGTAGTCATTGATCGTCTATCCAAGGTTGCTCACTTCCTTCCTATCCGAGAAGACATAAAAGCTAGTCAACTAGCAGATCTGTACATCTCACGGATAGTCAGTCTTCATGGTGTTCCTAAGAAGATCATTTCTGATCGTGGGAGTCTGTTTACCTCAAAGTTCTGGTCTAGCTTTCAACAAGCTATGGGAACTCGTCTTTCCTTCAGCACAGCCTATCATCCTCAAACCGGTGGTCAAACCGAAAGAGTGAATCAAATTCTTGAAGACATGCTCAGGGCCTGTGTTATATCCTTCGGTAAAGATTGGGAAAAGTGCCTTCCATTTGCCGAGTTCACCTATAACAACAGCTTCCAATCCAGCCTTGGCATGGCACCTTTTGAAGCTTTGTATGGTAGAAGGTGTAGAACTCCTTTGAACTGGTCCGAAACCGGAGAAAGAAAGTTCTTTGGACCAGATATAATCAATGAAGCAGAAGATCAAGTTCGCATCATTCGCGAGCGTCTGAAAACTGCTCAGTCACGCCAAAAGAGCTATTATGATCGCCATCATCAAGAAGTGAAGTATGAAATTGGTGATCAAGCTTATCTTCGGGTCACTCCTCTCAAGGGTGTCCGTCGCTTCGGTATCAAAGGCAAACTAGCACCTCGCTATGTTGGTCCTTTCCGCGTCCTTGCCAAGCGTGGTAATGTTTCTTATAAGTTGGAGTTACCTTCCAACTTTCCTGAAGTTCATGATGTCTTCCATGTGTCTCAACTCAAGCGTTGCTTTAAAGATCCTATCCGTGGTGTTGATCACGAGACTCTTGACCTTCAAGAGGATCTAACTTATCGAGAACATCCTGTTCGTATCCTTGATGAAGCCGAGCGTAAAACTCGACGTCAGAGCATCAAGTTCCTGAAAGTTCAGTGGTCTAATCATTCTGAGCAAGAAGCAACCTGGGAACGAGAAGATCGTTTACGATCTGAGTACCCTTCCTTCTTTTCTAAAACCTAGGAATCTCGAGGACGAGATTCTTGTAAGGGGGGTAGAGTTGTAACATCCCAACCTTGTGTTTTTAAATAAATGAGTGATCATGTGCATCTCATGCATGTAGTTTGCATTTGAGTAGATTTTTGCATCAAAATTGGATTGTTTTCAATTATGCAAATCCTTCTCTATGTCTTTGTCTCAAAATCTCTCAAGTTTTATAAAATAGGCAACATGGCATTGTTGTTATTCAATGAGCCATGTGTGTTTATTATTCTTTGGAAAATTTGAGTTCAAACAAAATTCAAACAGTTTTCAAATTTGTTTTGTTTTGAAGAAATAAAATCAAAGAAAAAGAGAAAAGAGAGAGAACCCTCCTCTCTCTAATCTGGGCTCAGCCCACTTCTCTCTTTCCCTCTCTCCCTCTCTGGCCGCAGCCCAGCTCGGCCCAAGTGGCCCAGCAACCACCCCTCTCCAGCCCAACAGTTTTTCCAGGGGGCTTTTTGCAAAATCGTCGTCTTCCCCGCGCATCCAAGCAGGTGCCTGGCAGCACGCCGGCCACCCGATGGCGCCGGCGGCCCCGATGCATCCCGCCGCCCCCCGGCGGCTATAAGCTCTCCTCCGCCGCGCCCTGAACCCTAGCCCCACTCTCCCCCTCCCCCGCCTCTCCCGCGCCCCCTAACCCTAACCTCACAGGACCGGCCGGCCGCCGTTCGATTCGCCGCCGGCGAGCCCCCCGGCCATCGCCGACCCCTCCACGAGCTCCGCGGTGAGCCCCCAAGCCTCCCTGTGCCCTCGCCTCGCTCTCTCTCCCCCTCTAGCTCCGCCCCCACGCGCCACCTGCCCCGGCCGCCGCATACGCTCGCCGCCGGCCGTGCTCCGGCGACCAATCGAGGGCGGCGCCGCCACCAAACGCCTCAGCGCGTTGAGGCGCCCCTTTTTCCCCTGCCCGCGTGCTCTATTGCGGCCTAAATCGGCCGATTGCTATCCGGCCGGAGCTCAATTGAGAGCTCATGGTCGGCTGACGTCATGATGACGTCAGCATGACGCCATATTTACTTTTTCCTATTTTCTGTATTTTCTAATATTCATTTCTGTAATTTCTTTAAATAGAAAATAATATGACATGTGGGTCCCCTGGTCAGATTTTTAATAATTTCATAAATGTTTAGAAAAGAATAAAATTATGACATGTGGGTCCAACTTCTATTATTTTTGTAGAATTTTCAGAAATTGATTTAAAATGAATTAAACTTGGAAAATTCATAACTAATTCATTTTAAATCAGAAAAATACAAATAATATATCAAAATGATCAGAAAAACAAATCCTAGTTGTTTATCCATGTTTCATACATGCTTGTACCAATTAAATATCAAGCCTTAGTAGAAACCCTAATTGACCCCTCTTATATGTCGGGATCGATGCCGAACCCCCTTTAATTTATGTCGATGCACCTAGGGTACCCAAACCCCTTTAATATGACATGTCATCATATTGTATGTGCATTGCATTGTACCTTGTATTGATTGTGCTCTTCCTTTCCGGTATTTGGTTCTTCTCGATAGGGACCGAACGCGAGCGAGAGATCAACGCCACCGAAGAGCAGCACCAGAACAACGAGGGACAAGGCAAGCCCTAACCTGGTTCATATATGGTTTCGAAATGCTTTTACTTCTGGTTCTTACATATTGCATCCGCTTCAAATATGTTTTATCGGCAGTTGTAGATATCCTATGTGTGCATATTCCATCCTTGTAGCCCAGAGTTCCTGATCCACCGCTCCCAGCAAAACTAGGTCTGAGCTTGTTCGCATCGCTAGAGCCATATATGTGTTATGCTTAGCCATGCTTAGCTGTTGAAGTCTGATCCATCCGGTTGATGAATCAGAGCTACGAATGAACCTAGTTTGACAGGATGACGTGGTAAGATCAGTGATGATGTTAATAAACATGCTAAAGGCTTGGATGGGCCGCCACATGGGGATGTGGTGATTTGACTCGTTCTCGCCGATACTAGGACCTGAGTTCTCGCCTTCGGAACCAAGACTGAGCGTACAGCCACACGGGGCCCATGGGAACCCCTTGGCCCGAACTTACCTAGCTTACCCATGAGTCAATTAGTTTGCGTGTTCCATTTGGCATTCTGCATGGCGAAGGCGTGGAAAAGGTTTTCAAAGGTGCATCATACAGGGATGTGGCCGGGGTGAAGGATGCTGTAGGCATTGAACTGGATCCCCTGCGCACAATGACCGGGACCACCTCGGAGAGTGGCTACCTACGATGACGGAGCTCCCCAGTTAGTTTGACTCATGGAATAGGCGAAGTAAGGGAAAGGTTTTGGTCGACCACCCTCTGCCGGCACACCAAGGAAGTGTGTTAATCTAGTGGCACTAAGAGTCGGTCGGCGCGTGTGGATAAAATTGTACACCCCTGCAGGGTAAATCTTTTCGAAAAGCCGTGTCCACGGTTATGGACGACTTGGTGATGGATTCTGTGATCATAGACAACTTGAACCTAATCGTAAAACTTGTTGTCAATGTGTGATAAGGATCCCCTCTCAGGGTGTCGAGGGGGTGATCCTAGGTGATAGGTTCAGGTGATGATGAAGATTCGGTGGATTTCAACATGATGATATTTAGAGCTAGAGTTGTTAACGCTCTCTTATCCCCTTTTTGAAAATGGTCTGAATAGACGAGCTTCTGCTCCCTCCTGTTTACAAAGGAAAACTGGCTTTTCGCAAAATAAGCTCCACATAAAGCCTCGCATACCCGCTTTGCTAACAGGTTGTACTAAGTCTTGCTGAGTCCCTGTACTCAGCCTTGCATGCTTTGTTTCAGACGAAGTCCTTCCAACAGATGGTGGCTTCTACCTTGACGTCGACGAGTAGTTCGGAGTTCCTCAGGCGGCAGCCTGAGACTTATGGGCTGGGACGTCGCCTTATGTTATGGCCTCTTAGGCCCTTTGCAGTCTTGTTATCTAGATAACATAATTTGCTTTCCGTTGCTTGTTGAATTGTGGTCAGTGACCTCTGCGTGTAATAAATTTGGATCTTAACTCTGTTAAGAGTTGTAATATATTTGCTTTCAGTCGTAGAGTCACTATTGTGTTACCGATTCTCACCCTGTAGGCCCTAGAGATCTAGGTTAGGCTTATGCCAGATGTGATATCTGGGTTTGTCTAGCCCTGACCTCCGGGGTGCCGACATTCACGGAGTGTTAATGCTTTGCTCCGGTACTCTATTAAAAGGAGTACCTTAATTGCCAGTAGTTTCCCTAGCGGCCCGGCTGCCACCGGCTGGTAGGACAAAAGATGTTGTGCAAGTTTCTCATTGCGAGCACGTACGACTATATACGGAACACATGCCTATGGATTGTTTAGTACTTGGATACCGTTTTATTATTATCTGCAAATGCCCTGCCTTGATTGTTACATGAGTTCTCTTATCCATGCAACGCCCGTTCATCCATCCCTGTGCCTACAGTATTTTAATCCTGCTGTTTACTTAAATCACTACTGCTGTCTTTGTTACACTGCTGCTTATATTTCACTACTCCTACTGCTATAAAAATGTTGCTACTCATAAATTCTTGCGAGCAAGTCTGTTTCCAGGTGCAGCTGAATTGACAACTCCGCTGTTAAGGCTTACAAACATTCTTTGGCTCCCCTTGTGCCGAATCAATAAATTGGGTTTTACTTCCCTTGAAGACTGTTGCGATCCCCTATACTTGTGGGTCATCACCGAGTTTTTCACTACTCTGAACCTTTCTTTCATTTTTCTTTTCTGCAGCCTCTGATGCAGCCCTTTATTAACCTTGGCGCCCAATTTATTGGGTACCGCAACACTGTTGAAGGGTTGAAAGGTAAACTGTCGGATGATCCATATTTTTTGCTCCCCGAAAAACATCCTTGGCCATTGTGTAATTTTAACTTCTGTCCTATGTCTTTTCGACAGAGTCTCTCCTTGCGGCAGACAAATGGGCTGAAGACCTTGCCAGCAAACTCAAGGCGAGTGAAGAAGCTCGCGAGAAAGCTGAAAAGGATGCCTCTTGTATTGAAGATCTGCGGAAGAGGCTTCACGAAGCAGAAACTGCGCGTAGTGACAAAATCACTCAAGATGTTGCTCGTGAAGGAAACGTCGCCTCCCGCCTTGAATCATTGAATCGGCGTTTTGTCAGTAAGTTCACTAATCCATCTCCATTCTTTTCATTGACTTTCCGCCTTTTCTTTTTGTTGAAGACCCAAATTGTTGTTTCAGCAGGGAAGATGAGTCAAGATTTTGTGCTAGAAAAGCCTGAAGACGACCGTCTTCTCGACGCGTTGTCCCTTCTCGAGATTCATGCGGACTTGGTGCGACGTAGCATCTTTGACGCCCAAGCCGCGTTTTCGCACTTGTTTCCTTATTTCTTCCCGAAGAAAAAGGAACCCGACACCTTTGCTGCCCTTGCCAAAAGCTTCGTCCCCCAAAAAGATCTTGGGCTTGCTCTTCGCCAAGAAAGTTTGAAGATTGGCGTGGAGGGCACTATAGCATTGGTTGCCGAAAGCCAGCAGAACGTCGACTGGGTGAAAGTTGGCAAAGCCACAAAGCTGAAACAGGACAAATGGCCATCTCTAATCGGGGCTGCGAAGCCCCACTCGAAGAAAATCCTGGCCTTCCTCGGGTACAAGCCAACGCCCTCCTCCAGTTCCGCCAAACCGGAGGTCAAGTAGATTACCATGCCTATCTTTTTTTCCTTTTCTTTATTTTGACGCCTGTCGCAATAGATGTAGCTTGCAACAGCGTTTGATTGGTTCACTAGGATCCAGCCTTTTGTAAGGACCATGTAAATATCTTGAAAATCAATGGAAGTCTACTTTGCTTGATGATTGATGTTGAAATTTTATTTCCAGTTGGTATTTGACAACTACACTTCAACTCCTCGTCCTTTACCTGCTTCCTCCTACTCGAAGAAAACGCCCGTCGATGATGAATTCATTGAAGATTCTTCGAGTACGGGTCCAGCACGAGATTTGGAAGAACTCCGCCAGCAACTTCAATCAATCAAGAAACAGGCACTCGTAATAATGGAGCAATCTCGAAGATCAACTGAGAGGGAACAAATTGCACGACAACAAGCTCAGGAAGCTATAACTGCAAAAGACGCTGCAGTCGCTGAAGCTACACAGGTGACTTCCCGAGAAAATTGCATGCTTGAATTGATGACTGATGCAAGCTTGGAAATGGCGGGTATGCTTCTCCAGCTTAAACCTCTTCGGTTCGCTTGTTTTCTGTCACTAACTGGTGTGCTGTCGCCACATAGGTCCCTTTTTGGACGCCGCTGCTGAGGATCAACAGGTTGACACAAGATCTAATTTCCTTGTCAATCTAGCCCTGGACCATGGCTCCCTTTTTTGGGCTACACCTGAGCGCACCCGACAAATCGTTAGATTTCAAGATCGCGCGTGTCAAATCCGTGAGTTCCTTGAATTTTGCACCAAAACGTTGTCCATGGTTTACAACGCCATGTTCCCTCGAAATGTGCAACCTAAGACGCTTCCGGAGCTGATGACCAAGTTCAAGGATTCTCATCAGATCCATGGTTTTGTGAAGGCTCAACTAATAGTTGGCGCCAGATTTGCCCTTATTATGCTACAGATTTGCCACTCGAAGCTGGACATGACTAAAGTGGTTGAAACTGTCCACACGAAGTTGAGTCGGCGGCGGAGAGGTGTCGACAAAATCGACGAGATAGTTACACCAGTAGCCAAAGAAATTATCGGCGACCTCCTTCGAATGGACGCCGACTTTTTTGTGGACGGCCACTATGCCGATTTTCTGGGTGCCTCTACAGAAGAAGATAGGATAAATATAGATGACCTATTAGGTCGTGACTGAATCTACTTCTTCAGTAGATAGTTTTATTGTCGAGAGAATCTGTAACTTGCTATGTATATTGTAAAGAAAAGATATATATATTTTTTCTTTCTCCTAGCCCCCGACTGTTTCGGTAGCTAGTGTTTGTATTTTTTTTTCTTGCGAGGTGTTTTATACCAAGGCAAAGATCTTTGTATGTTGTATGAATATTTTTTTGTATAAAATGAAATTTTGTCGGGTAAGAAACCCCGTGCTGATCGAGGAAAAAATGTATATCACCAATATCTTTATTATATTGCAGCACCGCGAGCCCGCCTCATCAAAAACCTTCCAGCCCCACTCGGTGCCCTGAAAGGAAAAGAGTGCGTGAAAACTCGCGGGCGTTTCAGTACATTGTATGTTTACATATATATTTTGACTTAGGCGTAAAAACGCCTAAGTTGCGCCACGTTCCAGGGATTTGGCTCTGCAACCCCTGTCTTCTTGTCCTTTATCCTGTACGCTCCTCCTTCAATTACTTCAGTGACGATATAAGGTCCTAGCCAAGGTGACTCGAACTTCTCATGGCTATCTTGTGTGAGTCGAAGAACTAGGTCGCCCACTTGGAAAGATCTTGGTCGCAATTGTAACACCCCAACTTTTGCAACCATGTTTTGTTGTCCTTAGTGCAACAATTAGGGGGAACAAAAACTTTTTCAAAAGACTAATTAGATGAATTGCCTTGATCTGTTTGTTATAATGAATTGCTTTGATCAGCTGGTAGATGAATTGTCTTGATTTGCTTGTTAAGTTTTGTCTTGAGCTACCTTAAAGAACAACACTCCTAGTGGTAAGACAAACAACTCACCTAATAAAACACATGTGTGACTTAGGAAAAATTGTTTTCCTTCTTACTACATCAAACTCTTCTCCTGATGGCAAATTGAGTGTGCCATCTTGAAATTCCTCTTTGTGTTAATCTAGCTCAAATTATCCTTAATTCAAAACTTGGGATCATCTACCCTTTACTACATCCTTCTCTTAAACCTTAGTCACAAACCCTAGACAATTCAAATTTGGCTAAGTCCTAATTTTGTTTCCAGATTCCATTTTGGAGCACCTGGATTACGCTACCTCTTTCCATCTAAGGCAATGCATCTGGTCTTAACTCTACCTTGCCATGAGCACTTCCTAGCCATGTCCTTGCCTTGAACGAAATCACTCCTATGCTCATTTATCCCTGTTAGTTTTGAGGCCAAGTCAACAACCTGTTTTGACAAACTTCAAAGATTCCCATATTGGCAGTTGACCTCTAAGCACCACGACTGTTATTGGTACCCTCATTGCATGGATCCCATCTATGCAACACTCTCTTCAACTTCCACGTCTTGCATATCCCATGATACCCATGCAACACTTATATTCACTTGATCTTCTACCCTATCTAATGTTTCAACACTAGATCATTTCCTCCTCTTTTACCTCATGTGTTCATTTAATCCAAGTTTAATCTTCACAAAACCAAGAGTGGGAATGAAAGGTACATTCTGTAGCCACCACCTACCCTTGAGAACACTCCTCCCTAAATAAGTTTTATTTCTCAAAACCCTATTGTTTTCTTCTCTGGTTTTGACCACAAAACCACTGTTAGTCTTACTAATACTCTTTAAAATGTTTTCTTCAAATAACAAGAGAGATTGTGGATGGTATTTTGTATCATCCCATTCCCTTCAAACCAAAAAGACTTTCTATAAAAGCATTTGATTTTATTCTTTCTTTTAATGCATGGTTATGGTGCATGTGCCATCCTTGCACCCTTTTTGATAAACATGGGAAAAATCTTTTTGGCATTATTATGCAAGTAGACCTAATTTATTAAACCACATTTTGTCCCTTTCAACATGATTTCAAAGGAAAGTACAATATAAACCCTATCCAAATATTTTGATCTACTCCCATATAGTGGTCCATATTAATCCTTCCAAATTTGATTTCAGATAGAAACCTCTGCTCATCAACAATACCTTGGATCTATCTCCTTCCATCATTTGTTTGTCGCAAACAAAGTGATAACAAAATTTCCTTTTAATGTATATCACTCTCATGCTCCATTTCTAATCTCTATATCTCTATCTCCATTGAAATTACCTCCTCAATATCATGCCTTGGTATATTCACATGGATGTTGTGCATCTCTCTCTTATTGTTCACTTGAGTTTGGCAAGAATGGAGCCGGCCATTGTATGTGCATGCAATTTTTGGCCAGCACATCATCCTCTTTTCCTTCTTCTACAAGCTTTGCCTCCCACCTAACCCAATCAATAAATGGGCAGCCACCCATCTTAGCCAATCAAAAAGGAGGCAGCTAACCCCCACTCCCTCTATAAAAGAGACTTGGCCGGCCACCTCCCTTCATTTGCCTCTAATTTTCCACTACCCACTCCTTCCTTCACTTTCTCACACTCTTCTCCTACCTCTTCCCCACGAAATATTGCTCCCCCAAGGCTTCATGGCCGGTCATGGCCATGGAAAGCCACCAAGATGAAGCTCTCCTCCTCCCTCAAGCTCCTCCTCACCATGAGAGCCTCCCTCTCCTTCTTCTCCCCAACCCTAGATGGTTTTCTCTCCTCTTCTTCTTCCTCCCTTGCTAAGATTGGATCTTGATGCAGGTGCATGTTGGTCCAAGCATGGAGAAGCTTGAGCTATCCTCAGATCTGAAGTTCTTGAGCAAAGTTCGTCCAAATCCCTGCAGTAATTTCTGCTATCTTGATGTTTCAGATTCTGTACGATTTTGTAAAATCCACCAAAACTCGTGTGCAGGGCCGAATCGAGTGATTCAAAGTTCCGCCGATAGATATTGAAAAGATCTACAACTTGGCATTGGTTTCATCCTCAAATTCGTTACAGATTTTCCTCGGTAAATAAAGTTCTTTTAACATGCAGATTCACTGTTTATTAGATTTGTCCAGTTTTACAAAACCTTTTTGAGCAAACTCAACTGCGGGTGAAAGCCCTCTTCCGTACCTTCATTTTGGAATTGGTTTCACTTCGAATGACCTCCTGAAACTGAAACGGTTCACAGATCAAGATCTGATCAGATCTGAATTTGTCGAATTAAACCAGAAGCTTGGGAACGAATTTCTAAATGAAACAAATTGGGTAAGAACCAGCTTTTCAATACCTTTCAGATGCAACTGACCTCATATTTTAATGATTTGTGTATGATTTTTGGTGAATTAAACTTGTTCTGTGTGTTCTGCAGACATGGCTGTTAGCTTTTAAATCACCAAAAATCCATCTTTGAACCTAATTGAGTGATTCCAATTCTGTAGGACTACTGAATGTTTTCTTAATCACCTCAAACAAGTTTCAAACCTTTATCTGTTTGTAATTCCAGAGATAAAAAATGGTAAAAACATGCAGTAACATTGTTAATTCAATTATGATAGTTTCAGAAACAATTTAAACTCAAATCCAATTGTGTATGCATCTCTATTTAAATATCTTTCAAATGCCAGTGGTCTCATATTTTTAGGATTTTTCTACGATTTATGGCTTACAGATCTTGTTTTCTGTAGAGCCAGATTCAAACAAATTCCTAAATTTGTAGGATTAATATTTTTGAGTGAATCCAATTGGGCTAGTCTTGTATTAGTACTGGCCATCTAGGAATAATATTTCTAGTCTATGTTCATGCATCTTTGTTACTGTTAGTAATGTGTATGTGTGACATGGATTGTTGAACCAAAACTTTTTGGTTTATTTAAAAACTTTAACCACATATTTGTATTAAAATTTGTCAACCAATGTTTTATTCTTGCGAAACAAAACCTCTGCAACTTAACCTTAGTTCTATTGTTTGGCTTAAGTTTTCAAATGGTGTGGCATATCATTTACTTCCTATTCTTGTGTAGTGTTATGTAAGCTTTATAAAATAGAGAGAATGATTTCCCGCTTTTCCAAAAATGTTTGAAATTATAATATGAATGTTTGTGATGCCAAACTAATGCACTTGTACTCTTTATGATGTTATCTACCAGGGGATATTTTGTTTATGCCATGGTGATAACCGAGAGAGGCAATTGTTAAGCATGATACTCTCATACCTTTATTAGGTAAATAAAATGGGGTTTCTTCTAGATACTTTGTAGTATCTATACGTCCTTAATATGTTAGGCTTAGTAGAGTGGTTAGTTTTTGATTGATGCTTGTTGCTTGTTGTTTTGTTGGTGCAATGTGTTTGATTGTGTTCCTTTTATATTTTCCGGCGATAGATGCGAACAATTCCGGAGAAGAAGAAGTGGTTCGGATAAGGATTTTATTTATATTGATGGGATTCTTATATTGATGGAGTTGAAGAAGTCCAGGGACAAATAAGCCAAGGCAAGCCATCTCTTGATCTCTGAATGTTGAATCACATATTGTGGTTACTTTGTTGTTATTCTTGTCTCTCGATATATTTTGTGTGGTATCTACTTATGTTGATGGAGCGTGCTCACCATGAGCATGTTGGATTCTCTTTGACACCTTACCTACCATCCCCTTTAGGGAAATGGTGGTCATTATCATGATCTTGGTGTACCCTCTAAGTGTGAGGGGTATGCCCACTTATCTTGTGTGTGTCGACCTCTTGACACCCTTCTTGAACCCCTTGTTGATGTTATGCATACTTACTCTCGAGTATGTTGAACCCCTTGTTGATGTTCTGCATACTTACTCTCGAGTATGTTGAACCACTTGTTGATCTTATGCATGCATACCCTGAGCATGTATGCCCCCTTGACAATCTATATTATCATCTTCTTAGCGGTATGATGATTAACATCATGAACCTTGTTGAATCTTCCAACTTATGTTGATCATATACATGCTTACCCCAAGCATGTATGACCCCCTTTTGACACCGCAATAATCATCTCCTTAGTGGTGTGATGGTTAGCATCACGCCCTTGATGAGAGCCTTGTTCTCCACAATAAAACCTTAGGTTGGGAAACCCCGATGTTTTATGTTTTGGAAAGACTTTGAAAACCTTGGGAAGATGTTGTCTTGCCCAAGTGTTGTTTGAAGAGAAAGGTCTTGATGTTTTCAGAAAGTGGTGTATGGCTGGTTGTTGGCCACCAAAGGTTGTGTGAGTAGCAAAAAAATGAATTTCAAAAGATCACTACGTATAAGTGTTCGCCATCACAACCTTTACAGCGCAACCATGGCTACTCCAAAGTGGGCACGGGGCTTAACTTGACGTTTGTTCTTCTTAGCATGAGGCACCGCACAACTATACAAGGGTACGGTTACCCCCGAGTCCGGGTTGTCATGGTTGGGACAATAGTATAACGGGAGGCCTTCGGGGCTGACCCGTCCGGAAGACACTATGGGTCTCCTGGCTTGGCGGTGGAGCCACGCTCAAGAGGAGGTGAGCTGCCACGGTGCTGGGGAGGTACATACTCGATAGGGTAGGACCTCGTGTTAAGTCGAATGGGTGAAAGGTTATGTCCGGGTATCCGTCGTGGCATATGTCGTTATGCGGGGATGATGCCCACACGATAGGTATCCGGATAGTTGTGGTGAAAGTGTGCAAACTCTGCAGAGTCAAAACTATTCGAATAGCCGCGTCCGCGGTCATGGACGGGTTGAAATGGCCATACTTAACTAGGGCTAGTTTTGTTTTAGAAAGGCTTTACAAAGAAAAAGAGAAAGTTGTTTTTGGAGTACCGGAAGGGTACGGGAAAGTGATTGACCATGTTAAGATGGTCGGAAAGGAAATAAAAAGGGCTACTCCCATCCTAGTGTTTTATGTTGTAGAACTCTTTTGAAGTATCTTCTTTAACATAGATATAGAGATGTCATAGAACCCTCTTAGTGTCCCCTTCAACTGCGATGTTGGGATGCTATATCCACAAGAGAAACTGATTCTCTGTCACATGCTATATCCACAAGAGAAACTGATTCTCTTTCACATGCTATATCCACAAGAGAAACTGGTTCTCTTTCACATCTATATCCACAAGAGAAACTATTCTTCCTCTCTTGTCTCTTTTAGTTAGCATTGTTAGCACCTTTCTTGATGGTTTGCGAGTACAATTCCAATGTACTCACGGCTTTGTCCCTGGCTATTTACTTGGCCAGACTTGGAGGAATTCGACAGATGAAGAAGGAGTTGACGACGTATATGCGAGCTAGGAACGTCTTCCCAGTCAGTTGCATGTAGGGTTATGGCAGTTGACTTGGGTTCTATGCTGATTGAAGTGATTCCGCGACTCTGATGATTAGATTAGGGCCTTCGAGGCTATTATGTAAAGATTGCTCATGTGAACTTACTGAAATTTTCTTATTCCGTTTTGTAAAGGATGATGTAATTTGATATCAGTTCGATTATGTGTTCACGGCGCACTGATCATGTGATCGTGAACTGTATACATAACAGGGTATTTTGGACAGTTAGTCCGGGGTTCCCACAGAGCTGGTATCAGAGCCATCACTGTAGGAGACCTTAGTTAGCATGGACGTTAGTTAGGAAACAAGTACTTGGGAAAAACTATTTACGAAACAAATTCTTTCTTTAGTCGGAAGCATAGCTTCTACTCCTCTTATTTCTTCAAAACTTCCAAATTCTTATCTCTCTGCTTTATAAAAAGGTTTGAAAATTCTTACTCTATTGTCTCATCCACTTCAAACCTACATATTGGACGATGTCCCCAACTCAGACCGGAGACCTGAACTCAAGAAGGGATCAATCCCTCCGGAAGACTCATGTATCTCCAACAGCAGCTATTGAAGATTGGAGGCCGACTCAGTGTGCACATAAAAGAATAATAAAATCATGTCTTTGGTCGTCACCAAAGTATGTCAAGGAGCCGACCTTGCTCCTCCGTGGACTTGCACTTTTGCAGTCGCCAGGGATCGAGTCCTCAATTCTTGACTAGTAATTTTTAGGCCAGACGCCAGACGTTGTCGACTTTGGGAGTACCTCGATAGCTACCTTTCTGAAGACCTCTTGTTTCGGGATATCGAGACTAAAAGATCTACGCAGTTTTTGTCTTCACCTCGACATCGACGACTCAACACCAGGCCTGTTTCACCACCAACAGCTTCGAAAGTCCTTATTGAAGCCGATGTCGGCGATATGAAGACGTCAACATATGCGACCAGCCCCAAACCTATAGGATGGATAGGACAAACTCAATCGCTTTGATTGAGCTACCCCCGCGCATTAGAAATTTCTGGGTACTTAGAGTACCATGTCTGGTTTGATGATTGCTTGTAGTTCCCTAAGTGTGTTGCTTTGAGTGTTTTCATCTGTTTGTTGTTTGTATGATTGTCTTGGTTTTTAGGTCTGAAAAACACCCTCGGTGTGATAACCTAGATGAGAAAGCCTCCCTAATACAGTTTCACCCTCATCTACCTCACCGATAGAATGCTAAGTATTAGTTAAATTGGGTAGATTAACGAAAGACTTTAACTCTATCCCCGTTAGCAGTTGATTTTCAACCGTCAGAAAAACTAACTCAAACCCCTATCTACGCGAACTTCTTTCAAGACCAGCTGAAGCAACTTTACTACGCCAACGAAGCAGAAGCCCCTACCTTCAAGACTGATCGCACCTCTGCGAGAAGCCATACTAACTTGGTCTAACCTTGGAGTATAATCGCGCTAACCTCGAGGATATCTTTTTGGAAACTACCCTCTAACATGCCTTCTAACAAGATGGGAGCACAATCGCGTCAAAGCCAAGCTACATCACATGGTTCATCTGGTCCTCATCAAGTGAAGCTCATGAAGATACCTCAAGACTCAAGATTAGGTGTAAGATACCCGCTCACTTCTTAGCTGGTACAAGTAAGCACCGACTCGCAAGCTGAAGGTTGTCTTCGACGACCCTTGATGCTGCTTCATATGGACAACAACCAGGCGCTTCATCGACATACTAACTTACCGCGCGCCCTATGGTTTAGTAAACACCGTGTTTACCTCTTGAAGCCGTGGTCTACATTTCTCCCCTGAAGATTCTTCGACTGAATACGGAAGATCGACGACTTCTTCAGTAGCCCCAGACGGAGCCGCAAGGCAGAAGCTCAGAGTTTTTCTGAAACCCCCGATGAAAAATCTTAAGGGTGGAAGACTTCGTCTTCCACTAAAAATTGGAGCTGACCCTAAAATTTTAAACCTTTTTAAGACGCCGTCGAAAACTTGTTGGGATGCACTAACCCCCCTTGAAGCTATGGACTGTACATCCCCCCTGAAGGTGTTTCAACTCAAGACAGGAGATCAATGACTTCTTCAAAAAAAACGCCCGACAAGACCCGTGGCCGAAGCTTAGAGTTTTTAAACCCCCCTATGAACAATTTTAAGGGTGGAAGACTTCGTCTTCCACAAAAATTAAAGCTAACGACTCTAAAAAGTTTTCAACCCTGCTAAAGCACCGCTGGAGTGCACTAACTCTCCCAGAATCTTGAACCCCCACTAGGATCGCTTAGAAGTTTTAGATCTAACACCTACATGGAGTAGTCAAACTTTTCATGAAGCTCGCCATCGGCAGGAATCCATCATGTCTCCCAGAAGATGAAGCAACGTCCTTCTCAACAATGGCACATCTACAAAAGAATGGAGTCTAACTTTAGTTACACTTTACAACCCCTCTAGTTCTACGCTTAGTAATCTCGGGACGAGATTATTTTAAGGGTGGAAGATCTGTAACACCCCAACTTTTGCAACCATGTTTTCTTGTCCTTAGTGCAAAAATTAGGGGGAACAAAAACTTTTTCTAAAGACTAATTAGATGAATTGCCTTGATCTGTTTGTTATAATGAATTGCTTTGATCTGCTGGTAGATGAATTGTCTTGATTTGCTTGTTAAGTTTTGTCTTGAGCTACCTTAAAGAACAACACTCCTAGTGGTAAGACAAACAACTCACCTAATAAAACACATGTGTGACTTAGGAAAAATTGTTTTCCTTCTTACTACATCAAACTCTTCTCCTGATGGCAACTTGAGTGTGCCATCTTGAAATTCCTCTTTGTGTTAATCTAGCTCAAATTATACTTAATTCAAAACTTGGGATAATCTACCCTTTACTACATCCTTCTCTTGAACCTTAGTCACAAACCCTAGACAATTCAAATTTGGCTAAGTCCTAATTTTATTTCCAGATTCCATTTTGGAGCCCCCGGATTACGCTACCTCTTTCCATCTAAGGCAATGCATCTGGTCTTAACTCTACCTTGCCATGAGCACTTCCTAGCCATGTCCTTGCCTTGAACCAAATCACTCCTATGCTCATCTATCCCTGTTAGTTTTGAGGCCAAGTCAACAACATGTTTTGACAAACTTCAAAGATTCCCATATTGGCAGTTGACCTCTAAGCACCACGACTGTTATTGGTACCCTCATTGCATGGATCCCATCTATGCAACACTCTCTTCAACGTCCACGTCTTGCATATCCCATGATACCCATGCAACACTTATATTAACTTGATGTTCTACCCTATCTAATGTTTCAACACTAGATCATTTCCTCCTCTTTTACCTCTTGTGTTCATTTAATCCAAGTTTAATCTTCACAAAACCAAGAGTGGGAATGAAAGGTACATTCTGTAGCCACCACCTACCCTTGAGAACACTCCTCCCTAAATAATTTTTCTTTCTCAAAACCCTATTGTTTTCTTCTCTGGTTTTCACCACAAAACCACTGTTAGTCTTACTAATACTCTTTAAAATGTTTTCTTCAAATAACAAGAGAGATTGTGGATGGTATTTTGTATCATCCCATTCCCTTCAAACCAAAAAGACTTTCTATAAAAGCATTTGATTTTATTCTTTCTTTTAATGCATGGTTATGGTGCATGTGCCATCCTTGCACCCTTTTTGATAAACATGGGAAAAATCTTTTTGGCATTATTATGCAAGTAGACCTAATTTATTAAACCACATTTTGTCCCTTTCAACATGATTTCAAAGGAAAGTCCAATATAAACCCTATCCAAATATTTTGATCTACTCCCATATAGTGGTCCATATTAATCCTTCCAAATTTGATTTCAGATAGAAACCTCTGCTCATCAACAATACCTTGGTTCTATCTCCTTCCATCATTTGTTTGTCGCAAACAAAGTGATAACAAAATTTCATTTTAATGTATATCACTCTCATGCTCCATTTCTAATCTCTATATCTCTATCTCCATTGAAATTACCTCCTCAATATCATGCATTGGTATATTCACATGGATGTTGTGCATCTCTCTCTTATTGTTCACTTGAGTTTGGCAAGAATGGAGCCGGCCATTGTATGTGCATGCAATTTTCGGCCAGCACATCATCCTCTTTTCCTTCTTCTACAAGCTTTGCCTCCCACCTAACCCAATCAATAAATGGGCAGCCACCCATCTTAGCCAATCAAAAAGAGGCAGCCACCCCCACTCCCTCTATAAAAGAGACTTGGCCGGCCACCTCCCTTCCTTTGCCTCTCATTTTCCACTCCCCACTCCTTCCTTCACTTTCTCACACTCTTCTCCTACCTCTTCCCCAGGAAATATTGCTCCCCCAAGGCTTCATGGCCGGCCATGGCCATGGAAAGCCACCAAGATGAAGCTCTCCTCCTCTCTCAAGCTCCTCCTCACCATGAGAGCCTCCCTCTCCTTCTTCTCCCCAACCCTAGATGGTTTTCTCTCCTCTTATTCTTCCTCCCTTGCTAAGATTGGATCTTGATGCAGGTGCATGTTGGTCCAAGCATGAAGAAGCTTGAGCTATCCTCAGATCTGAAGTTCTTGAGCAAAGTTCGTCCAAATCCCTGCAGTAATTTCTGCTATCTTGTTGTTTCAGATTCTGTATGATTTTGTAAAATCCACCAAAACTCGTGTGCAGGGCCGAATCAAGTGATTCAAAGTTCCGCGGATAGATATTGAAAAGATATACAACTTGGCGTTGGTTTCATCCTCAAATTCGTTACAGATTTTCCTCGGTAAATAAAGTTCTGTAAACATGCAGATTCACTGTTTGTTAGATTTGTCCCGTTTTACAAAACCTTTTTGAGCAAACTCAACTGCGGGTGAAAGCTTTCTTCCGTACCTTAATTTTGGTGTTGGTTTCACTTTGAATGACCTCCTGAAACTGAAATGATTCACAGATCAAGATCTGGTCAGATCTGAATTTGTCGAATTAAACTAGAAGCTTGGTAACGAATTTTTAAATGAAACAAATTGGGTAAGAACCAGCTTTTCAATACCTTTCAGATGCAACTGACCTCATATTTTAATAATTTGTGTACGATTTTTGGTCAATTAAATTTGTTCTGTGTGTTCTGCAGACATGGCTGTTAGCTTTTAAATCACCAAAAATCCATCTTTGAACCTAATTGAGTGATGCCAATTTTGTTGGACTACTGAATGTTTTCTTAATCACCTCAAAGAAGTTTCAAACCTTTATCTGTTCTGTAAATCCAGAGATAAAGAAAATGGTAAAAACATGTAGTAACCTTGTTAATTCAATTATGATAGTTTCAGAAACAATTTAAACTCAAATCCAATTGTGTATGCATCTCTATTTAAATATCTTTCAAATGCCAGTGGTCTCATATTTTTAGGAATTTTCTACGATTTATGGCTTACAGATCTTGTTTTATGTACATCCAGATTCAAACAAATTCCTAAATTTGTAGGCTTAATATTTTTGAGTGAATCCAATTGGGTTAGTCTTGTATTAGTACTGGCCATCTAGGAATAATATTTCTAGTCTATGTTCATGCATATTTGTTACTGTTAGTAATGTGTATGTGTGACATGGATTGTTGAACCAAAACTTTTTGGTTTATTTAAAAACTTTAACCACATATTTGTATTAAAATTTGTCAACCAATGTTTTATTCTTGCGAAACAAAACCTCTGCAACTTAACCTTAGTTCTATTGTTTGGCTTAAGTTTTCAAATGGTGTGGCATATCATTTACTTCCTATTCTTGTGTAGTGTTATGTAAGCTTTATAAAATAGAGAGAATGATTTCCCGCTTTTCCAAAAATGTTTCAAATTATAATATGAATGTTTGTGATGCCAAACTAATGCACTTGTCCTCTTTATGATGTATCTACCAGGGGATATTTGGTTTATGCCATGGTGATAACCGAGAGAGGCAATTGTTAAGCATGATACTCTCATACCTTTATTAGGTAAATAAAATGAGGTTTCTTCTAGATACTTTGTAGTATCTATACGTCCTTAATATGTTAGCCTTAGTAGAGTGGTTAGTTTTTGATTGATGCTTGTTGCTTGTTGTTTTGTTGGTGCAATGTGTTTGATTGTGTTCCTTTTATATTTTCCGGCGATAGATGCGAACAATTCCGGAGAAGAAGAAGTGGTTCCGATAAGGATTTTATTTATATTGATGGAGTTGAAGAAGTCCAGTGACAAATAAGCCAAGGCAAGCCATCTCTTGATCTCTGAATGTTGAATCACATATTGTGGTTGCTATGTTGTTATTCTTGTCTCTCGATATATTTTGTGTGGTATCTACTTATTTTGATGGAGCGTGCTCACCATGAGCATGTTGGATTCTCTTTGACACCTTACCTACCATCCCCTTTAGGGAAATGGTGGTCATTATCATGATCTTGGTGTACCCTCTAAGTGTGAGGGGTATGCCCACTTATCTTGTGTGTGTCGACCTCTTGACACCCTTCTTGAACCCCTTGTTGATGTTATGCATACTTACTCTCGAGTATGTTGAACCCCTTGTTGATGTTGCATACTTACTCTCGAGTATGTTGAACCCCTTGTTGATCTTATGCATGCATACCCTGAGCATGTATGCCCCCTTGACAATCTATATTATCATCTTCTTAGCGGTATGATGATTAACATCATGAACCTTGTTGAATCTTCCAACTTATGTTGATCATATACATGCTTACCCCAAGCATGTATGACCCCCTTTTGACACCGCAATAATCATCTCCTTAGTGGTATGATGGTTAGCATCACGCCCTTGATGAGAGCCTTGTTCTCCACAATAAAACCTTAGGTTGGGAAACCCCGATGTTTTATGTTTCGGAAAGACTTTGAAAACCTTGGGAAGATGTTGTCTTGCCCAAGTGTTGTTTGAAGAGAAAGGTCTTGATGTTTTCAGAAAGTGGTGTATGGCTGGTTGTTGCCCACCAAAGGTTGTGTGAGTAGCAAAAAAATGAATTTCAAAAGAGCACTGCATATAAGTGTTCGCCATCACAACCTTTACATCGCAACCATGGCTACTCCAAAGTGGGCACGGGGCTTAACTTGACATTTGTTCTTCTTAGCATGAGGCACCGCACAACTATACAAGGGTACGGTTACCCCCGAGTCCGGGTTGTCATGGTTGGGACAATAGTATAACGGGAGGCCTTCGGGGCTGACCCGTCCGGAAGACACTATGGGTCTCCTGGCTTGGCGGTGGAGCCACGCTCAAGAGGAGGTGAGCTGCCACGGTGCCGGGGAGGTACATACTCCATAGGGTAGGACCTCGTGCTAAGTCGAATGGGCGAAAGGTTATGTTCGGGTATCCGTCGTGGCATATGTCGTTATGCGGGGATGATGCCCACACGATAGGTATCCGGATAGTTGTGGTGAAAGTGTGCAAACTCTGCAGAGTCAAAACTATTCGAATAGCCGCGTACGCGGTCATGGACGGGTTGAAATGGCCATACTTAACCGGGGCTAGTTTTGTTTTAGAAAGGCTTTACAAAGAAAAAGAGAAAGTTGTTTTCGGAGTACCGGAAGGGTACGGGAAAGTGGTTGACCATGTGAAGATGGTCGGAAAGGAAATAAAAAGGGCTACTCCCATCCTAGTGTTTTATGTTGTAGAACTCTTTTGAAGTATCTTCTTTAACAAAGATATAGAGATGTCATACCCTCTTAGTGTCCCCTTCAACTGCGATGTTGGGATGCTATATCCACAAGAGAAATTCTCTTTCACATGCTATATCCACAAGAGAAACTGATTCTCTTTCACATGCTATATCCACAAGAGAAACTGGTTCTCTTTCACACCACAAGAGAAACTATTCTTCCTCTCTTGTCTCTTTTAATTAGCATTGTTAGCACCTTTCTTGATGGTTTGTGAGTACAATTCCAATGTACTCACGGCTTTGTCCCTGGCTATTTACTTGGCCAGACTTGGAGGAATTCGACAGATGAAGAAGGAGTTGACGACGTCTATGCGAGCTAGGAACGTCTTCCCAGTCAGTTGCCTGTAGGGTTATGGCAGTTGACTTGGGTTCTACGCTGATTGAAGTGATTCCGCGACTCTGATGATTAGATTAGGGCCTTCGAGGCTATTATGTAAAGATTGGTCATGTGACCTTATTGAAATTTTCTTATTCCATTTTGTAAAGGATGATGTAATTTGATATCAGTTCGGTTATGTGTTCACGGCGCACTGATCATGGGATCGTGAACTGTATACATAACAGGGTATTTCGGACAGTTAGTCCGGGGTTCCCACAGCAATCGTCGACTATGATAGTTTTTCATATCTTGCTGATATTTGGTGACTCGTGACAATACTTCGTCACGAGTCTCGTCAAGTGCATCCATATCATCTTCCAGCGCCTTTCTCAAGGTTTCTTCATTAAACTCCGCCACTCTTGGAGAATTGTGTTCGATTTCTATCGGCAGCACTGTCTCTGCTCCATGAACCAGGAAAAACGGGGTTTCCTGTGTTGCTGTGTTGGGTGTTGTTCGTATGCTCCATAGCATGCTTGGTAACTCCTCCGGCCAAGTGTGCCGAGCTTTTTCCAATGGTCCTAACAGGCGCTTCTTGATGCCGTTGCAGATGACGCCGTTTGCTTTCTCGACTTGACCATTAGTTTGCGGGTGCGCGACTGACGCAAAGTGTAGCTTGATGCCTACCTCTGCGCAATAAGCCTTGAATTCCTTTGACGTGAAATTGCTGCCATTGTCTGTGACGATGCTTTGAGGAACTCCGAACCGAAAAAACGATGCTCTTGATGAACTTGACCGCTGATGCTGCATCAGGCGAATTTATCGGCTTTGCTTCAACCCACTTGGTGAACTTGTCGACAGCTACGAGCATGTACTCGTACCCTCCTGGCCACGCCTTGTGCAATTTGCCCACCATATCAAGACCCCACTGAGCACAGGGCCATGACAAAGGTATTGGCATCAGTTCTGCTGCCGGAGAATGAGGTTTCGCGGCAAACCTTTGACACGCATCACAGGTACGCACTATGTCCTTTGCATCCTCAATAGATGTTAGCCAATAAAATCCTGCTCTGAAAACCTTGGCCGCAATAACTCTACTGCTTGCATGGTGTCCGCATACTCCCTCATGCACGTCCTTTAAAAGCACCCGACCTTCTTCAGCTGTGACGCAGGGCTGCAAGACTCCCGATATACTTTTCTTATAAAGCTCGCCTTTAACCACAGTGAAGGCTTTGGATCGTCGAATAATTCGCCTTGCCTCCACTGGATCGTCGGGTATTTGCTGCCTTAAAATATATGCAATATAAGCCTGCATCCACGGTACTTGTATTACCATTACCTCGTGCGATTCCTCCTCATCTCCAGATGCACCTGCTTCGAGGGCTGCCGAAGCCCCCGAGCCTTTCTCGACCTTTTCTTTCTTCTTTGGTTGTTTCCTTTCCTTAGTCGACCTTTCACTTATCTCCTCCCAAAATTCTCCGGGTGGTATTGCTAGACACTGCGACCCGATATTTGCCAGAACATCGGCTTCGTCATTGCTGAGCCTGCTAACATGATTCACTTCACACCCGTCGAAAAGTTTCTCGAGTTCATTGAATAACTCCTTGTATGCTATCATACTATCATTGACTGCGTCGCATTGATTCATCACTTGTTGAGCCACCAGCTGGGAGTCGCCGTATATTTTTAATCGGGTCGCACCACAGGCTCTCGCCATCATCATCCCATGTGCATACTACTCTCATTGTTAGATGCGTTGGGAAACGTCATCCATACGGTAGCTTCTGATAATGCGGGTACCTCTGTTTTGAAGGCGATAGAACTTCACTAATGAAATATACCGGCCTTCGTACTCCATGGAGCTTCCCTTCTTCTTCTCGCTCGACCACGAGTGCCATGCTAACCACCTGAGGTGTGGCCGCAATGTATAACAGGAGAGGTTCCTTTTCCTTGGGTGCCACCAGTATCGGGGGTGTCGAGATTGTGCGCTTGAGATCCTCGAAGGATCTATCCGCTTCTTCGTTCCACTCGAACTTTTCTCCTTGCTTGATCAAGGCGTAAAAAGGCAACGCCCTTTCTCCTAGCCTGGCGACGAATCTGCTCAAAGCTGTGACTCGTCCAGTTAGCTGTTGTATCTCCTTTAGCTTTGTCGGCTTCCGTATCGTCACGATAGCCTGAATTTTCTCCGGGTTAGCCTCGATTCCTCTTGCATCAGGAACCCGAGGAGTTCTCCTGCAGGGACGCCGAAAGAGCACTTTGTCGGGTTTAGCTTGAGGCGGAATTTGTCGAGGTTGTCAAAATTTTCTCTAAGATCGTCGATCAATGTTGATCCTTCCTTTGTTGTTATGACGACATCGTCAATATACACTTGTACATTCTTGCCAATCTGCGTGGCCAAGCATTTCTGCATCATCCGCTGGTATGTTGCGCCCACGTTTTTCAACCCAAAAGGCATCGTTCTGTAGCAAAACACGCCATAAGGGGTGATGAAAGCTGTTTTGACTTCATCTTCTTCCTTCAGTCGAATCTGGTTATAACCAGAATATGCGTCCAAGAAAGAAAGACGTTCACAACCTGCCGTGGAGTCGATAATTTGAACGATTCTTGGGAGGGGAAAGTGATCTTTTGGACAATGTTTATTTAGACACGTGAAGTCGACGCACATGCGAAGGACTTCTGTGTTTTTCTTCGAGACCAGCACTGGGTTTGCTACCCACGTGGCTTTTGTGTGTATTTCTTTGATGAACCCAGCTTCTCTGAGTCGATTGATTTCTGATAGCATAGCTTTGCGGTTTGGTTCCGAAAAACGCCGCAGAGGTTGTCTGATTGGCCTAGCCAATGGATCCAAATTTAGGGGGTGCTCGGCAAGTTCCCTGGGTACTCCTGGCATGTCAGCTGGACACCATGCGAAGATTTCCCAGCGCTCACGGAGGAACTCGACGAGCGCGCTTTCCTATGCGAGGTCCATGTTTGTGGTGATAGTTGTCGTCTTCTTGGGATCTATCGGGTGTATCTACACTTCCTTCGACTTCTTGGTAGTATCAAAGGTTGGTTCTTTGAGCGGCCGTCCAACATCTGGCAACACGTTGTAGTCTGTTGTCAGCTTTGACGCCATATACTCTGCTTGCATCCTGAAAGTTTCTGACAGGCGATGGAAGTCCTTGTCGCACTTATCCGCTAGCGCGAAACTGCCTTTTACTGTAAACTGTCCTTTGGGTCCAGGGAGCCTCCACAACAAGTACGTGTAGTGGGGTACTGACATGAATCTGGCATATGCGGGTCGTCCCAATAAAGCATGGTACTGTGATGGGAAATCCACGAATTCAAACTCCAGCCTCTCGATCCTGTAATTCTCTCGGGTTCCAAACTGAACGTCGAGATTAATCTTCCCCAGTGGATAACTTGGCTTGTCTGGTGTGATACCATGGAAACGCGTATCCGTTGGTTTTAAGTTTGCCAAGGATATATTCATCTTCCTCAATGTATCTGCGTACATAACGTTCAGACTGCTGCCGCACGTCGAATCTTGCAATCACCGCTGGCAAGATTAAGGCTGATTGCCCTGGTCGAGGAACTTGCTGCGGGTGATCCGCTATGGTGAAGCCAATGTCCTGTCCCGACCAATTTAGATACTCTATTGTTGGTGGAGGCATCTTTTCTGCCATAAAAACTTGTCGCGAAATCACTTTCTGAGCTCTGTTGGATGGTCTAGCCTTCTGAATCATCGAGACCGCTCCGTTGGTGTCGATATACGGAGGCGGGGGTGGTGCTGCCGCTATTCTGAGCTGATGCCGATTTTTGTCCGTAATTGTGGGAGGAGGCGGAAGGTGAACCTCACTCCTTGGCCCCTGAGGGTATCTATTTGCTGCATGTGCGTTGGCATGCCCTGCAAATCTGTTCAACGCCTGAAAAGTTCGGCAATCTTTCTGCAAGTGTCCGGACTGCCTCTTTCCATTGTTGTCGAGATAAAAGTTCATTTGGCATGGTCCGTTCATCATATCTTCGGGAGATATGTACGACCTCTGGAACTTTGGCCCATTATTTTGCCTATTTGGGCGAGAACCATCTCGCTGCTCACCGCTCTTTTGATAATCATCTCGACTATTTCCTTCATTATTTCCGCGGAAGCCCGCCGATATTTGGCCGGGACCGTTGTGATCTGAATACTGGCAAGAAAAACGTCGCCTATTTTGGAAGTTCCTGTTACGATCCTCCTCGGGCGATCTATGCCACTTGTTGTTGACAGCATCCTCTCCATCTGCCCAGCGATTTGCTATCTCCATGAGTGTTGCTATTGTTTTTGGGTTAGTCCTTCTGAGGTCCTCGATGAAGTCTTTCCTTCGGATCCCCCCGACAAAAGCATCTATCGCTCTCTCGTCAGATACATTTTCTGCCGAGTTTTTGATAATATTCCACCTCTGTATGTACGCCCTCATTGACTCGTCGTACTTATGTCGACAGGCTCTCAGCTCCTCTATTGACGCAGGTTTCTTGCACGTGGACAAGAAATTCTTTACGAACAAGTTCTCGAAGGTTTCCCAACTGTCGATAGATCCAGGTGGGAGCTTCTTGATCCATGATCGAGCTGCACCACTTAAATATACATGGATGCTTTGCATAGCTGTTGCCTTGGTTCCACCCGTCAGCTTTACTGTCTCCAGGTAATCGACCAACCAATCCTCGGGATCTTGCAATCCATCGAATTTTTATAACTGTCAGGCAACTTGAAATCTGACGGGACTCGCGTTTTGCGGACTCGTCGAGTGAAACACGGGAGTCCATACAGATCTTCGTCATCTACTTCAGGTGACTGTCGACGTTCTCTCCTTTCCTGTCGTGCCCTGTCGACCCGTGTCTGCGCCACTGTATCGCTTGCCGACGTTCTTGGAGGTGGTTGTACTGCCGCTGTAGGTCGCGGGCTATTTTGTCTTGCAGCACCTTCGGGAGGTGTGCTTGTACTCGCAAACGCCGTCCTTATGACTCTGACTCCTGCCAAGGCCATGTTATACAATGCCTCTCTTGGATCTCCTGCGGGTGGCCTGTTTGCCAGTATAAAGGCATGTGTCGCCATATATCCTGCTTCCGGGGTTTTTGGGATGATATTCCCTCTTGTGTCGATTGACACGAAGGACATGTCGAGGTTCTGGATCAAGTTCTCCCTGTCCGCCTCCGGTATATTCTGCAGCCGAGATCTTGCTCTGTTACGACCATCTCTGTGGTTGTCTCCCGAAGTTCCTGAATGTCGACTCAGTTCAGCCCTTCGCCTGCTTGACACAGAAGTAGCGGCTCTTCTCCTTTCGAGTTCAGCTGTTTGTTTTTCGAGCTCTCTTCCCTTACGGGCTAGCCTATATTGGTACGCCTGTAACTCCGCGACTGTTGCAGTGGTATTCATCGGCTCCGTGCCATTCATGGCTCTTGTCGCTCTATCCCAAGCTTCTTGCGGGAGTTGCACTTTGTCTCTTGGTTCGGGACCGAGGTATTTGGTGCCCAAACCTCGCGTGAGATCAGCGGGATCGACGTATGGATTTCCCAAATCATCGAAAGCCTTTGATGTTTCCGGCTCTGCCCGGCTTGCTTCACCAATGGCAAACACTTGGTGATGTGTCGAAGCTTGATTTTCGTCGATATCGGTGACACCGTCGTATAGATCGGTGAAAACCTCACGGATAGATGTAGATCTGTCGATGAAGTCGAAAGTATCGACGCTGTCGGAATGGCTGCTTATATTTGAGTTCGCAGACGACCCGACGGATATGTTGCCGAAGATCTTGACGAGTTCGTCGCTTGATGCAAGCTTTGGGGATGTTGCCGACAAAATCTCTTCATCGCCAGACTCGAACGATGAAAACGATCCCGATGAATCAGAACCAGCTGCAACCGATCCCGCCGAATCCGATCTTCCTGGCAGGTCTCCTCCTTCCTTCTTCTCTTCCATGCCTCCGTGACCTCGGCCTTTAGTACTCGAGCCTCCATGGCATCCTCCCCATCCTCCGTACTTGGCGACCTATTCCTATCATGGTCGTATGACGGAGGATGAAGTAGCATACCATTCATGAGAGACAATTGTAGGCACGCATAAAGGAGAAGATTCACCTTTGCGTGACGTGTCGGCATTGACATACATGATGCGGTCGAGACCGAAGGTCGGGCAGCATCATTTACTCTCATGTCCCAAGGGAAAATATTATATGGTCGACTTCATATAATATTAGAGAGAAAAGTAACACATAATCGTAGCACGAGGTTATAGATCATCTTCATTCATATCGAAGTATTGCTAGGGTTTCTCCATCTCCCCAAGAACAAGGTAAACTACTCACACATGGAAGCAATCAAGAACATCATCATAATCTTGTGAATGGAATGAGAATGAAAGTGCGAGTTCAAGTACAAATCCACAATAACAATGGGGATTGCAACAAGATGGAGGGGATGAGATTAAGAGCGATGTTGATGATGTGGTTGATGATGAAGGGGATGATGCCTTGTACTTCTAATGATCTGTGTAACAGCTTGTATGATGCCTTTTCTCCAGTGCTATATCTAGATCTTCTCTAGGGCGATGTTTCAGTGTTACTGGTGGCTCTAGATGTTGGATCTTAGATCCGTCTGCGCGAGGTGACAGTATTTGACGAGGCGGTGCTCCTGGCGTAGCGTGTGGGTGGGGTCCCCCGTAACGATGCCCGTTAAACTCGCTGGTGCTCCGCCTCGCGTTCCTCTTTGGCCCAGGTACGTGGTTGAGTGCTTAGATTACTTTTATCATGTCAAAATACCATAAAGTGATATTTTTGTTGATATTTCATCATTACCTTAATTTTTTGAGATCCTGCTAAAACAAGCAAAAAGGTGCGCGGGAGCGTAGTAAAATATCAAAATCCTAATGCTACACAAGGATATTTATATGAAATAATGGAGTAAAAACACTTAAAATGCACTCATCAACTTCCCCATGCTAGAATCTTGCTTGTGCCTGAGCAAGATAAAAGCTTAATGGACAGAGTCATCTTGTTCATGAAGCCTAAGTCATTTAATAAATGAGGCATTTTTAAGAACAAAGATTACATCATAGGATATATAACTAGTGATGGGTTTCATCATACTATTCTCGTATTCAAATGACTTAAAGGCTTCCTGTAATATCCCAGTACTTGGGGTTACAAAAATAGAGGAAACAGATGTGTGCATTGCATTCATGCATAGAAAATCTGGGGAATTTTCGCGCTTTAAAGTAAAACAATCACAGTAACTGAAGTTTCACTTGACCTTGGTGGAATTGAAGTAGCTCATCAAGTCAAGCGCTATAAACCTCAATGTGACCTTTGATAAAACCTTGTTTTGGGTAGAGACGATTTGATCTAAGGGGTTAAATCAAATGGGATTAAAACAAACACAACAACACTTTAATCAATGATCAATTGATTTACCTTATAAAAGATCATAATATGGTAATCTTTGCCATAACATATGAACATCTATTCAATTGCAATTCAAGTAACAATAAAATGGAGAAACCAGTCTTGACTTATCCTTTTCCATGTCTTAAACAAATCTATGTTCCTACCATGAACCTCATGGTATTCATATTACTTCATTCTTGGAAAAATGACAAGAAGATCAACCCTAGGAGTATATATTCTTCTCTATTCCAAATTATTATACATCAAACCTAGAGAAGTGGGAGTTCTATATTAATTATTAGAGAAGCAGTGACAAACTTTGAGCTAAACCTTGGATATATATCCATGAATTCAAATCATCATCTTTAAGAGGAACCCTAGGATATTATTCAAGACATTCCCTAGAGAGAGAAACCATGTATGTTAAACATAGATATTGATGATCACATCATTCTCTATGGAGCCTAACCTTAGGTTAGTATTGAAGTCCTTCCCAAATGAGAGAGACCACTCATATCAATCTTAGCTTTACTTATTTAAGAATCAAGGACAATCTTGAACTAAAGTAGTAGGAGATAAACCATTTCATCTTGAAGTGGTGAGATGATCAAATATTAAATGAATTAATATCATATCCATGAATTGATGAAGTAAGGAGGAAACTAAACCAACCAATATAGACCAGTAGATTCTTAGCCTAAGATACCTAAGGAAATATTAGGAGTACACCCTAAACCCTAGAATAACTGTTTCTATATGAGAGAACTCAAGCTATAGTGTTATACTCAAATTAGTTGAGGCAACACTTGGATTTGAGGGAGAGACATATCCATATATCCAGATGATTAAACCATCAATCCTTGAGAAGAACTCTAAGTGTATATCTCAGGCATTCTCCTGGGATATAAACTATTGAGGCAACCATAATAGGCCCATCATAGAATGTAAAATAGAAGTGCTATACCTTAGTTGATCAAGACAATGCTTGATCATGGAAGTGAGAACCCCATTTAATGAGAGATACCTTAGGAAGCCAAATCTTGATCATTATAAATTGAGTAATGATCATACACCCTTAGAACTGGAGGTAGAAGATATTAAGAACCAAGTTGATCATGTCTAATCCATGATCATACTTTGGAGATATATAATTACCAATTAAACCTTAGTGGGTTAAGCAGATATAATCCAGTACATAAAATCATAGGGGAACTACTGGTAACCCTAAACCATTTCCAATATGTTAATTAGAGAGATAATTGAATAGTAACAAACCTTTGCCTAGTTCAGCCCTATATCAATTCAAATGATATTTGGAGTGAATCATCCTATGTGTGGTGAGGAAGAGCAACCCTAGCTAAAGAAATGTGGTGTTAAATCCCATATAGAACCTAGCCCAATATCTCAAACTAACTTGTGAATTAATTGATGATCACAAGTAAAACCCTAATCATACCTCAAATCTAGTTGTGTATCACTTGGGTGATCACAACTATAGACCTAGTTCACATATGAGTTTCAAACCATTTACCATTAGGTGAATATCATTGGAACCCAAAAATTGCTCACTAGTAAATCTTATGCTTCAATTATTGAACATAAGAGGCACTAGTGCTAAATCCTATAATTGAAACCCATGTGCGGTGATCAACCACCTATTCTTATAACCAAGATCAAACCATGAAGAGAGTAATATTTTACTCTAGGCATTTCATGGTGATATTAAAATATAACATTAGTAATAAACTTAAAAGGGGGTTATGATAGAAAATTATAAAACCCTAATAAATTAGTGCTCACATAAAATCACATGTAAGTCAATCACTTATCAAATAGAAACCAAGTCCTATTAACAACCTCTAAAATAATTTGAGTTGAAAGTATCAACTCTAACAATCCAAATAAATTGATTCACAAGTGAGACATGAAATTAAAATGAGAATACAAAATCATGTCTATTTGCTATTTTGAATAAGCCCACATGTATGAGATTTAATCAAATACAAAATATTTTCTTCAAATAGGAGGGTGGTGTAATAGTCATTGCACTACATCCTCATTGAATTAACATATTGAAATACCTGCAAAATAGAAAAGAGTTAAAATATGAATTCAAATCTGTCAAAATAAACTTATAAAACAGAAAATAAAAGAGAAAATGGAAAAAAGGACTTACCAGGCTCACCTGGCCGCAGCAGCCCAACTGGGGAGCCCAGCAGTAGCCCATAAAGAGCCCACCTAGCAGCCCAGTACCCGTTCGTTCAAAAATATCAGGGAGGACCTCGTCCTCATCCTCTCCAGCGCGCATGGACGGCAGCATGAAGCCGTGCTCGGCCTCCTCTCTCGCTGGCGACCTCTCTGTGATCGACGACGTGACGAGCACGCTCCGACGCCGTATAAAAGCTCTAGCACAAACAACTGCGTCGGATTCTTCCTCCTCTTCTAATTTCTCCCCATACCGAAACCCTAACCCGTACAGCCTCCGGCCATCACCGTCGATTGGGGAAACCCCAGACCCCGTTGTAACCACCAGTGAGATCGCCGTCCTCGACTTGCTCTGCCCGCAAAAGGAATCGGGCAGGGGCGACCCATAGCGCCGCCGCCGAGCTTATCTTCTCTGACACCGGCGACACAAAATCCGGTGATGCAAGCCTCCATTGGCCTCCCTGACAAGCCCATCATGCTCCTGGTGAGCTACCGAATCTCGTGGAGTACTTAATTCGTCCGATTACGTCCCGTAGCATGCATCGCGTTGATAACCTATGTCCGCCGCCGCCGCACCTCACCGGCGAGCATGCTCCGGCGACCTTTCCGAGGGGGCGCCGCTACTTTATGGCTCAGCACGTTGCCCTGAGTCGAGCCCGCACACGCGCGCGTCCGCGGAAAGCGCCTAACGCCGGCGACGTCGCTCCTTGACCGCTGGCCACCGTGAACCTTGCCACATTGGCTTGACCGTAGTCAAAGCCACCGTGGCAGGTGACATGGCCAGGACGCCACCAGTCATTGACTGTGGGTGTATTCTGGTCGGTTAACTCTAGTTTTTATTTTTTTAATTTAAATTCAATAATTACTCGAACTTTGCAAATATTTATAAAATTCTTTTTAACTTAGAAAAATATAAATGAGATATCAAAATTCTTATAAAAATAAAATCTATCCAATAAAAATATAATATGAAATTTTTATTTTTAATAAAAAATTAATTATTTAAGACTTATTAATTAAGCCTTTTATTTTAATTCTAAATTCAATTAAAATTCAGAAATTAAGAAAAGTTTCTAAAATAAATAAAAATCAGTGAATAAATAAAGAAAACATTAATACTAATTTTATTTATTTATTATCTTATTAAATCATTATTAAGAGGGATTTAAACCCTAATTAATAAATTGTCTTAATTAGTAATTTTTAAAAAATAAGAAAATGTCAAATTCAATATTGTTCCTATTTCAAAGTTATTAATAACTTCCACTTTATAATGAAGTTATTAACCATAGAACTATATGGTAATTAGGAAACCCTAATTCCTTATTAAATGAAATTACAACCTTACCATTTCATGCGTAATCCTAAAACCCTAATGCCATTAGGAATTCTAGCTCCATTAAATCATGTGAACCCTAAGTTGTTTATAAACCAAAACCCTAGAGTATAACATGTGATCATGTTACTCCATTTTCATTCGTAGATCCATAATTAGCCACTAAGTGCATATCTATATCCACATAAGATATAGAAGCCCATCACTAATAAATTAGTATTTCATCCTAATAAAACCTAGTTGATCAAGTAGGATCAATCAAGTCTAAACCCTAGCTCCTACTGCCAAAACCATCATCCTTATTTATCCATGCTTAGCATCACACCATTGTGATGAACTCCAATAGCAACCATGCCAATATTGTGCATCCTATTCCATACACACTAAACCCTACTAGTATTAGATACTTATTAACCATCCTATCTAGGAGCCAACCATTACTTACTTAATGGATCCAATAGCAAACCCTAGACAACCTCAACCCTAATTGAGATACTTCTTATTACTTAAGAAGTATGTTCTTCAAAAGTTATTCTTTTGAAGTAAATTAAGAGTCATCGTCAAACCTGCTTAATAGGATCTATAAACCCTAGCCAGCTATCATTAGCAAAGTATACCAACCTTGATAGCACCTATGTATAATGATTTGCTTAGATGAGCTTCACTAAAACCATATGATCTCTAGCTATCGATGAATCCAACATTGTTGGGATCCATCTAATCCTTACTCCAGAAACCAATTGGAACCATAGAAAACCATAGAACCCCACAAACCCAATTGTAATACTTGTTCTTTATTAAAGAACATGTTCTTCAAAAGTTATTCTTTTGAAGAATATAACAAGTAACCATTAACCATGCCATATAGTACCAAGACAAACCATTGTTCATTACAAGTTAGGATTATACCATATCCTATTGTTGTGTGCCATTAATAGTATTATTGTGATGTATTGCATTACTTATGATACAAAGTAACCAACCCTTAATAAGAACCTTGTTTGTGGAATCACTCTAAAATTCCAACACACCTTGAACTAATCATTACAACTCACTAATCCTAAATCATCGGGGTTAGGTCACGCTTAGAACGATTGCATCTCATACTTATGCATTATTGCATCCTTGACAATCTTTTAAACATCGTCCTTACCGGACGATGATGCTATTTCAGAATTTGGAGTTATTGCGTATCGAAGACCTTGCCTGCATAATCTTGCAGTCAAGAAAGGCAAGTTCATCGCTTGCACATGTCATTTGAGTATTTTTACCAAATTACTATGCTTACCACTCTTGCAGGGAAAGTAAAATAGATATCTTCATAATTATGAATATGACTAAGTGTTGGGCAATGGAACCATGGTATGAGTTTGGTGGAGGTTCCATTACAAGGGTTTATATCCATCTAGGATTAACAACAAATGTCGTCCAGTGATTCTTGTGCCGTAATACCCGTGTTAACCATAAGATTTGGAATGGGACAGGGTAGTCAAGTGTGTTCTCTCCTCTCGTTCATCAACGGATGCGCTTACCGTAGACACTTGATCCAGAGAAGGACAAGCGGTGGGGTGGGGATCCCACTCTAATTCCCCACGGTAATGCGGTCTATGATGGGTTGCAACGACCAACGAAGGATTCAGGTCGAGGACCTGTTTGTTGTCGTGGTCGGGGGCCATCCTTAGTAGGTATAAGTGCACCGGCGAGGACCCAAGGTCGGAATTGCAACAAAGGGTGGGTCTGCGAGGTCGCAGGGAATGCATTTTGGCTAGGACCTTACTCCTGGCCTCACACCAAAGGAAGTGTGAACGAGCATGCAACTCGGTTGGCACCAAGGTTAAGATCTCTTATGGGTAAAGCAACATACCTCTGCAGAGTGTAATGAATTGTGACCTGTCACTCCTGTTCGGGATATGGAGCTGAACGCTGCGGAAAGGAACTCCATGAAGTTCTAGTAAACCGGTGAAGGCTGACGGACATAGCTCTTCGAATAAAAGCAACCTTTTGAAGAAATGATTACAAAAACCTGCATCGTCTTGGACTTTCTGGTCCTTGACCGTAGCTAGTGCATTAAACACCTCTTTCCTATAATGAACTTTGTGAGTACGCTCGTACTCATCCCACTCTTAAATCCCCTGCTTAGATATGGAGGCATCAAAGGAGGATCTACAGAGCAACTCGAAGGCCGAGGAGTCAACAACTACTTCAAGAGTCAGGAACCTGTCAGCAGAGTCAGAGACCACATCCAACAATGAGAAAACCTAGATTAGCAATAGAAAGGAACTAGCTTCCTAAACCTAGCTCCTATTTAGCTAGAATCTCTTCATATCCTCTATAACTAGTCAAAACCTCTACAAGTAGAGCTAGTGATAAGATTAGACTATGAGTCGTTTTTCTGAAGTTTATTTGCAGTTTTACCTCATTGTAAAGTAGGAGGTTGTGATGATCTTATGTAACAGAGTCTGTGTGCAATTCTATAGACATGCCTTGGACCCGCATATGTTTCTGTTGTACCACTAAGCGATATAATACTAGTGGAATGGTGTTTCATTGGTGTTATATCAGACTTGCATACTACACCATGAAGTGGTATGCCGGGTCACCACAGTTGGTATCAGAGCAAATGCTTTGACCTAGGATTAAAACCCTTTAAAGGAGACCTATAGGATTGGTAGTGTCTATAGGATGTTGACTTAGCTAAACCAAATACTTCTTATGACTTGAGATGGATATTCACTTGAGAATAATCCTGATACACTTAAGTCAACCTTTCTTATCTATCTTTCCTAAGTGAAGTTAGTTAGCTAATCCCAAGTATGTAGCATACCATTAAGACCCTAAAATAATATATGAGTAGACCATAGTTGGTATGCAATACATGGTAGTCCAAAGAGAGGATACAACCATAAGGAAGATATCATATTGGAAGATGTGTACCAACACCTGTTATGGTTAAGTAAGAATTATTCAGACCTGCAATAGGAACGATATCAAGTAAGAGAAGTATATTAGGAAGATATCCTACTAGAAGGTGTATACCAAGATAAGTAATAGATAAGTAAAATTTATCCAAACTTGTGAAAGAACTGATAGTAAGTGATAAATATACGTTATATGAGGTAGTATAGACCATGATGAGTCAATCATGGGAAGTAAGGAAGAGTGATAGAAATAAAACATGTCTACTTACATAGTAGAGGTAGTAATCATATATGATTCATCTGAGGATCATTATGTGATGAATATCATTGATACTTAGGAGGAGTATGATAAGAAGCCAGTTGTTCAACAATAGTGCAAGATTTGTGTTCCCAAAACCATGGGAAGTGTGCCAAGCACATCAGGATCATAGTCTTATGATAGAAACACTTGGGAGTATAGGAGCTATATTCCAAAAGATATGTGTTTAGATTAGCGATGTTAGAATCTAGACATATCATGTGGAGTAGTCCTCAACAAAATGGAAGTAAAAGCTAATACTTCCAAAGGAAATTAGGCCAACCCCAACCATTCTGGACCAAATTGTTCAAGTTTATCTCATTGCAAATGTGCAATTGGGGTAAATGTTGACAAAAATAGTAGTCTGCCATATATCCGTGCTAAGTATCACGAAATAAACCTATATTATGTGGTGTTATATACTACACATCCCAGCCGGATGTTTAGAGATGTATTACTCAACTATTATATTCAGGCCTAAGATGGTGTGTATTATAAGCACAAAGCTGAATCTTCTTGGATTTTATTGGATTTTCATTGATTGACTAGATCCATACATGAAGTTTGATTTTGATATGCAAGTGCAGGTTGCAATATCAAGCTTTTACTTGATGCTATAGATCTAGAGGGTAATGGTATTCGTGTGAGGAAGTGACAAATTGTGAAGATTCTGAAGACAAGATGAAGGATCGTCGGGAAGCAGAATTGTGGGAAGTAACCACAATACTCTGAAGGAAGTACCAATCCAAAACTCATGCTTAGCCTCAACAGAGGAGTACTTTAGTACAGGAGAAGCATGAAGATGAGAAATATGGTGATGATGGAGGAGTAGAACTAGAACCATAGTCATTATAGAAGAGAGAATGCATGGGAAATCACTTAGGATACTATATTCATAGTGTCAGCTAGTGGTTTTCTTGCAAAAATAAATCCTCGAAAAAGGAAGATGACCTATGAAACCATAGCAGAGATAAGAAGGCCACAATTGGTATCAAGAAGACCACAGTTGGTATAGGATCAATACTGCGAGATAAAGTAGAAGAGGTCCCGACCAATTGGTAAGAATCTATAATAGAGTACACTTTTAGATAACAAATAGGCACAATTGGTATCAAGTAGTCCATAATTGGATTATTCGTACCAAGAAGTTGTGAACAAATAAAATTTTGTCAGCCAAATAACTATGACCTATAATCATTTAGTCGAAGGATTCATGTTGGATGTCCACAAATGAGTGGATACACCACAGATATTCTTCGCAAGACCTTAGAAGAGTACAACCCATAAGCTAGACCTAGACCAATATTCGAACCATGAGTCCAATGGTTGGAAGAATAGGAGTTGAAGACCATAAGAAAACTCCAAGGGGTAGAGTAAAGATTTAGTTGGATGTACAATGATTCAATACTTTGAGCAAAATAGAAGAAGAAGGTCTGAACTGAGAGGAAGTTCGATCTTATTTTCATAAGATTGTTGAGCTCTACTTTCAGAAGAATGTCAGACCAGAAGTTGAGGTTCATACCTCGAGGAAGCAAGAATTGGACTATAACTCGAGAAAGTGAGTAATATTTACTCATAAGTATGAAAGCTCAAGTAAGCTAAAGTAAATGAAGTTGGACGAAGGGAATATAGGAGACCAAATAAAGCCTAGGTAGGTCAAAGACCAAAGGAGTTTGACCATACCAAAACTAAATACTATTAGAAAGATTCCTTTCATGGAACCTAAAGAACCCAAAATAGTTATAAGTATAAACCATAATCCCTGACTGGATAGACTAAATGAGTCTAATCCATTCTTATTGAAATAAACCATCAAGACCATTCCCATAGTAAATACCTTACTAAGTACCATTACTATAGTTTTAGCTGGTAATGGGAAACAAAACCTACCTTAAACAAATCTTGTATAACCAAGATTTTGGATAACCAATTAGGAGTATGTTATTAAATTAGTCTTCAGTTAAGACTATCAGCACAAGAAGTTGTCCCAATCATTGAATCTTCAGTGAGAAAGGAAACACGTTTATAGCATTGGAATAAATCATAGAATTAAAGTAATAAGTCAATGGTCTGAGGAAAACACTAATGGATTCCAGGAAGAATCTGGAACAGGGATATACTCAATTATATCCAGTGAGATCACCACGGAGTTCGAGAAAAGATGTAGTCTGCACAAGTCAGATCCACACTCCGAAACGTGAGAGAGTTCAAACTTCGAGGACGAAGTTTGGTTTAAGGGGTAGAGACTGTAATATCCTAGTACTTGGGGTTACAAAAATAGAGGAAACAGATGTGTGCATTGCATTCATGCATAGAAAATCTGGGGAATTTTCGCGCTTTAAAGTAAAACAGTTTCACTTGACCTTGGTGGAATTGAAGTAGCTCATCAAGTCAAGCGCTATAAACCTCAATGTGACCTTTGATAAAACCTTGTTTTGGGTAGAGACGATTTGATCTAATGGGTTAGATCAAATAGGATTAAAACAAACACAACAACACTTTAATAATGATCAATTGATTGAGCTTATAAAAGATCATAATATGGTAATCTTTGCCATAACATATGAACATCTATTCAATTGCAATTCAAGTAACAATAAAATGGAGAAACCAGTCTTGACTTATCCTTTTCCATGTCTTAAACAAATCTATGTTCCTACCATGAACCTCATGGTATTCATATTACTTCATTCTTGGAAAAATGACAAGAAGATCAACCCTAGGAGTATATATTCTTCTCTATTCCAAATTATTATACATCAAACCTAGAGAAGTGGGAGTTCTATATTAATTATTAGAGAAGCAGTGACAAACTTTGAGCTAAACCTTGGATATATATCCATGAATTCAAATCATCATCTTTAAGAGGAACCCTAGGATATTATTCAAGACATTCCCTAGAGAGAGAAACCATTTATGTTAAACATCGATATTGATGATCACATCATTCTCTATGGAGCCTAACCTTAGGTTAGTATTGAAGTCCTTCCCAAATGAGAGAGACCACTCATATCAATCTTAGCTTTACTTATTTAAGAATCAAGGACAATCTTGAACTAAAGTAGTAGGAGATAAACCATTTCATCTTGAAGTGGTGAGATGATCAAATATTAAATGAATTAATATCATATCCATGAATTGATGAAGTAAGGAGGAAACTAAACCAACCAATATAGACCAGTAGATTCTTAGCCTAAGATACCTAAGGAAATATTAGGAGTACACCCTAAACCCTAGAATAACTGTTTCTATATGAGAGAACTCAAGCTATAGTGTTATACTCAAATTAGTTGAGGCAACACTTGGATTTGAGGGAGAGACATATCCATATATCCAGATGATTAAACCATCAATCCTTGAGAAGAACTCTAAGTGTATATCTCAGGCATTCTCCTGGGATATAAACTATTGAGGCAACCATAATAGGCCCAATCATAGAAAGTAAAATAGAAGTGATATACCTTAGTTGATCAAGACAATTCTTGATCATGGAAGTGAGAACCCCATTTAATGAGAGATACCTTAGGAAGCCAAATCTTGATCATTATAAATTGAGTAATGATCATACACCCTTAGTTGGATGTAAATGGTTCTTTCGATCACGAAGTCATCGTTGAATATGTGGGAGCTATTATGGATCTCCAGGTCCCGCTATTAGTTATTGATCGGAGAGGAATCTCGATCATGTCCGCATAGTTCTCGAACCGTAGGGTGACACACATAAGGTTTGATGTCGTTTTAAGTAGATATGGAATATGGAATGGAGCTCGAATGTTGTTCGGAGTCTCGGATGAGATCTGAGACATCACGAGGAGGTTCGGATTGGTCCGGAGAATAAGATTCATATATGGGAAGTCATTTTCCGGGGTTCGGAAAAAGTCCGGTGTTTTGACTGGAGCTTCTAGAAGGTTTTGGAAGGACCGGAATAGTCCGGAATATTATGGAAGGTTCCGGAAGTGTCCGGGACGACCCGGGCTGTCTAAGGAAGTCCAGAGGGTTCCATAATAGGTGCAACCACGTTGCCTTAAGGGAAAAGGAGTCTTTCCTTAATGCAATTTCGGAATTGGCAAAAGAGTCCGAGTAGGAGTAGGTTTTTGGAACCGGAAACCTATCGGAACTCAGTCAAACTTGGGGGCAGGTTTATGGACGACCCAAGGGGCTTGGCCACCTATTTAAAGGGACCAAGGGGCACCCCAAGGGCACCTCAAGTCGCAGCCCTAGCTCCCCAAGTCGCAGCACCACACCCAAACCCTAGCTCCCTCCTCCTCCTTCTTCTCCCGCGCTTGCGGCGAAGCCCTGCCGGAGATCTCCACCACCACCGTCACCACGCCGTCGTGCTGGCAGGATTCCAAGGAGGATCTACTACATCCGCTGCCCGATGGAACGGGGAGAAGGACGTCGTCATCAACACTGTACGTCTGACCGAGTACGGAGGTGCTGCCCGATTGTGGCACCGTCAAGATCTTGTACGCGCTTTTGAAAGCGGCAAGTGATCGACTACATCCACCACGAGATTTATCTCGTTAACGCTTAGCGATCTTCGAGGGTATGTTGATCGTCACCTCATTGCTACCGTCTACTAGGTTAGATCTTGGCTTGTTATTCGTTCTTGCGGTAGGAAAATTTTAGTTTTCTTTGCTACGAATCCCATCAATTACGTCCCGTAGCATGCATCGCGTCGATAACCTGTGTCCGCCGCCGCACCTCGCCGGCGAGCACGCTCCGGCGACCTTTTCGAGGGGGCGCCGCTACTTTATGGCTCAGCACGTTGCCCTGAGTCGAGCCCGCACACGCGTGCGTCCGCGGGAAGCGCCTAACGCCGGCGACCGTCGCTCCTTGACCGCTGGCCACCATGAACCTTGCCACCTTGGCTATTTTGACCGCAGTCAAAGCCACCGTGGCAGGAGACATGGCCAGGACCCCACCAGTCATTGACTGTGGGTGTATCCTGGTCGGGTAACTCTTGTTTTTATTTTTTTAATATAAATTCAATAATTACTGAAACTTTGCAAATATTTATAAAATTCATTTTAACTCAGAAAAATATAAATGAGATATCAAAATTCTTATAAAAATAAAATATATCCAATAAAAATATAATATAAATTTTTATTTTTAGTAAAAAAATTAATATTTAATACTTATTAATTAAGCCTTTAATTTTAATTCTAAATTCAATTAAAATTCAGAAATTAAGAAAAGTTTCTGAAATAAATAAAAATCAGTGAATAAATAAAGAAAACTTTAATACTAATTTTCTTTATTTATTATCTTATTAAATCATTATTAAGAGGGATTTAAACCCTAATTAATAAATTGTCTTAATTAGTAATTCCTTAAAAATAAGAAAATGTCAAATTCAATATTGTTCCTATTTCAAAGTTACCACTTTATAATGAAGTTATTAACCATAGAACTATATGGTAATTAGGAAACCCTAATTCCTTATTAAATGAAATTACAACCTTACCATTTCATGCGACATCCTAAAACCCTAATGCCATTAGGAATTCTAGCTCCATTAAATCATGTGAACCCTAAGTTGTTTATAAACCAAAACCATAGAGTATAACATGTGTCATGTTACTCTATTTTCATTCATAGATCCATAATTAGCCACTAAGTGCATATCTATATCCACATAAGATATAGAAGCCCATCACTAATAAATTAGTATTTCATCCTAATAAAACCTAGTTGATCAAGTAGGATCAATCAAGTTTAAACCCTAGCTCCTACTGCCAAAACCATCATCCTTATTTATCCATGCTTAGCATCACACCATTGTGACGAACTCCAATAGCAACCATGCCAATATTGTGCATCCTATTCCATACACACTAAACCCTACTAGTATTAGATACTTATTAACCATCCTATCTAGGAGCCAACCATTACTTACTTAATGGATCCAATAGCAAACCCTAGACAACCTCAACCCTAATTGAGATACTTCTTATTACTTAAGAAGTATGTTCTTCAAAAGTTATTCTTTTGAAGAAAATTAAGAGTCATCTTCAAACCTGCTTAATAGGATCTATAAACCCTAGCCATCTATCATTAGCAAAGTATACCAACCTTGATAGCACCTATGTATAATGATTTGCTTAGATGAGCTTCACTAAAACCATATGATCTCTAGCTATCGATGAATCCAACATTGTTGGGATCCATCTAATCCTTACTCCAGAAACCAATTGGAACCATAGAAAACCATAGAACCCCACAAACCCAATTGTAATACTTGTTCTTTATTAAAGAACATGTTCTTCAAAAGTTATTCTTTTGAAGAATATAACAAGTAACCATTAACCATGCCATATAGTACCAAGACCAACCATTGTTCATTACATGTTAGGATTATACCATATCCTATTGTTGTGTGCCATTAATATTATTATTGTGATGTATTGCATTACTTATGATACAAAGTAACCAACCCTTAATAAGAACCTTGTTTGTGGAATCACTCTAAAAGTCCAACACACCTTGAACTAATCATTACAACTCACTAATCCTAAATCATCGGGGTTAGGTCACGCTTGAACGATTGCATCTCATACTTATGCATTATTGCATCCTTGACAATCTTTTAAACATCGTCCTTACCGGACGATGATGCTATTTCAGAATTTGGAGTTATTGCGTATCGAAGACCTTGCCTGCAGTCAAGAAAGGCAAGTTCATCGCTTGCACATGTCATTTGACTATTTTTACCAAATTACTATGATTACCACTCTTGCAGGGAAAGTAAAATAGATATCTTCATAATTATGAATATGACTAAGTGGTGGGCAATGGAACCATGGTATGAGTTTGGTGGAGGTTCCATTGCAAGGGTTTATATCCATCTAGGATTAACAACAAATGTCGTCCAATGATTCTTGTGCCGTAATACCCGTGTTAACCATAAGATCTGGAATGGGACAGGGTAGTCAAGTGTGTTCTCTCCTCTCGTTCATCAACGGATGTGCTTACCGTAGACACTTGATCCAGAGAAGGACAAGCGGTGGGGTGGGGATCCCACTCTAATTCCCCACGGTAATGCGGTCTATGGTGGGTTGCAACGACCGATGAAGGATTCAGGTCGAGGACCAGTTTGTTGTCGTGGTCGGGGGCCATCCTTAGTTGGTATAAGTGCACCGGCGAGGACCCAAGGTCGGAATTGCAACAAAGGGTGGGTCTGCGAGGTCGCAGGGGAATGCATTTTGGCTAGGACCTTACTCCTGGCCTCACACAAAAGGAAGTGTGAACGGGCATGCAACTCGGTTGGCACCAAGGTTAAGATCTCTTATGGGTAAAGCAACACACCTCTGCAGAGTGTAATGAATCGTGACCTGTCACTCCCTGTTCCGGGATATGGAACTGCGAACGCTGCCGGAAAGGAACTCCATGAAGTTCTAGTAAACCGGTGAAGGCTGACGGACATAGCTCTTCAGAATAAAAGCAACCTTTTGAAGAAATGATTACAAAAACCTGCATCGTCTTGGACTTTCTGGTCCTTGACCGTAGCTAGTGCATTAAACACCTCTTTCCTATAATGAACTTGTTGAGTACGCTCGTACTCATCCCACTCTTAAATCCCCTTCTTAGATATGGAGGCATCAAAGGAGGATCTACAGAGCAACTCGAAGGCTGAGGAGTCAACAACTACTTCAAGAGTCAGGACCCTGTCAGCAGAGTCAGAGACCACATCCAACAATGAGAAAACCTAGATTAGCAATAGAAAGTAACTAGCTTCCTAAACCTAGCTCCTATTTAGCTAGAATATCTTCATAGCGTCTATAACTAGTCAAAACCTCTACAAGTAGAGCTAGTGATAAGACTAGACTACGAGTCGTTTTTCTGGAGTTTATTTGCAGTTTTACCTCATTGTAAAGTAGGAGGCTGTGATGATCTTATGTAACAGAGTCTGTGTGTAATTCTATAGACATGCCTTGGACCCGCATATGTTTCTGTTGTACCACTCTGAGCGATATAATACTAGTGGAACGGTGTTTCATTGGTGTTATATCAGACTTGCATACTACACCATGCAGTGGTATGCCGGGTCACCACACTTCACACCTTTTGTATTTGAGAGATTCCAGAAGATTATTCACTTCACCATATCATAAGATCATAAGGCTTAGCTTTTAGTTTGAGAAATATAAACAATTCTTTTGTTATCACTTGTATCTCTTTGATAAATAACTTGGTAGCACAAAGCCTTGCACAATAAACTTTTTCATTTTTCCTTCTGATAATTATATATTCTCATATAGTTCAACCAATGACCATAATAAGCTTTATGAATGATCATGTTCACATGTTCTAGCAAAACTTATTGGTGTGGAAGACAATAAAATCCTTAACATGATATAAGTACAATAATACTCATCCTAATCCATATATCTACACAATAATCATGATTCAACCATGCTTCAAATATAATAACGGCTCATAGTTCATTGGATAAGAATCCTTCACTCTCGAAAGGAGATACACATGCAATTGGTGCAAAAATATATTTAAAGTAAACTACAGTGCATGACGAAAAATAAATATGCATACGTTGATTAAAAAATTACAAGGCCTTGGATGATCTCCCAAAGCTTGGTATCAAGCCAGGTGGGATCACACAACTCCTTGGATATACCTATTATTTCTCGGGAGTGAGCGAGGCATCATCAACATCATCCTCCCACTTCAGGCTACAGTCATGCACGGTGCACGCAAAACGGGTAGTGAACTCCGTGATGTCATCATGTTGATCCTTTATTATCTTCACGCGTAGCTTCCTATCATCGGCCATCTCAAGAACAACCTTAGCCATGGTTTCAACTCTACTGTTGACGTCATTGACCTTTTTCTCAAGGTCTTTGCTCATCAGCCAGTAAGAGTCGACTCCCTCACTCGAGAGATGCGATCTTTTCATGCCTTAGAAACCTTCTCGAGAGATGCGATCTTTTCCTAAATCCCCTCATGCTGCCTCTTCTTATTGAAGATTTGATGTAGCCCCGCCTAAGGACGACACTACACCAAGACCAACTAGTCCCCCAAGTGGACCGATGACTCGAGCCCGGGTGAAAGCTCTACATGAAAAGGTGAACTCAATCCTCTCGACGCTCAACCTTGGAACTACTTTGGATGGAATGCTACCTCATGCCAATGCACTTTGTGTCATCAGGTACGAGCACCGAGAAGAGTACGTCACGGGAGGCCCAACGCCGGACAAGGAAGGAGGATAAGAAGGACTTCAGCCGCAGGCCACCACCCAGGACCAGCACTGCCGGCCTCAGCACCCCGGCACTGCCGGCCTCGACACCTCGGCACTGCCGGCCTCTGCCAACCGGCACTGCCGGCCACCCGGCACTGCCGGCCCCAAGACACCGGCACTACCGGCCTGCGCACCCCGGCACTGCCAGCCCCAAACCGCCGGCACTGCCGCCCAAGCATCCTGACGACGATACAGCAGGCCTAACCGGCACTGCCTCTGGAACCGCACCGGCATTGCCGGCCCCATCCGCGTTGACTTCATCTCAGCCATCTATTTAACCTGGATACTTTAATGTAATGCCCATTATGCCCCTGTACCTATATGTACCTCTTCCCCCACCTTGACACGCGTGAAGCACACGTCCGTTGGGAACCCCAAGCGGAAGGTGTGATGCGTATAGAAGCAAGTTTCCCTCAGTATGAAACCAAGGTTATCGAACCAGTAGGAGTCAAGGAGCACGTGAAGGTTGTTGGTGGAGGAGTGTAGTGCGGCGCAACACCAGTGAAACTAGCGCCAACGTGGAACCTGCACAACACAATCAAGATACTTTGCCCCAACGTGGTGAGGTTGTCAATCTCACCGGCTTGCTGAAAACAAAGGATTAAACGTATTGTGTGGAAGATGATGTTTGTTTGCAAAGAACAGTAGAGAACAATGATTGCAGTAGATTGTATTCAGATGTAAAGAATGGACCGAGGTCCACAGTTCACTAGTGGTGTCTCTCCAATAAGATAAATAACATGTGGGTGAACAAATTACAGGTGGGCAATTGACAAATAAAGATTCAATACATATCATGATGATTACTATGAGATTTAATCAGGGCCTTACGACAAGGAACATAGACCGCTATCCAGCATGCATCTATGCCTAAATAATCCACCTTCAGGTTAGCATCCGCACCCCTTCCAGTATTAAGTTGTAAACAACAGACAATTGCATTAAGTATGGTGCGTAATGTAATCAACACAAATATCCTTAGACAAAGCATTGATGTTTTATCCCTAGTAGCAACAGCACATCCACAACCTTAGAACTTTATGTCACTGTCCCAGATTCAATGGAGGCATGAACCCACTATCGAGCATAAATACCCCCTCTTGGAGTTACAAGTATCAACTTGGCCAGAGCCTCTACTAGCAACGGAGAGCATGCAAGAACATAAACAACACATATATGATAGATTGATAATCAACTTGACATAATATTCTATATTCATCGGATCCCACCAAACACAACATGTAGCATTACAAATAGATGATCTTGATCATATTAGGCAGCTCACAAGATCTAAACATGATAGCACAAGCAGAGAAGACAAACAACTAGCTACTGCTATGGACCCATAGTCCAAGGATGAACTACTCACGCATCAATCCGGAGGCGGGCATCATTATGTAGAGCCCTCCGGTGATGATTCCCCTCTCCGGCAGGGTGCCGGAGGCGATCTCCTGAATCCCCGAGATGGGATTGGCGGCGGCGTCTCTAGAAGGTTTTCCGTATCGTGGCTCTCGGTACAGGGTATTCGCGACGAAGGCTATAAGTAGGCGGAAGGGTAGGTCAAGAGGCGGCGCGAGGGGCCCACACCATAGGGCGCGGGCCCCCCTCTGACGCGACGGCCTATGGTGCCGGGCCCTCGTGGCCCCTCTTCGTATCCCCTCCGGTCTTCTGGAAGCTCCGCGGAAAAATAAGACCCTAGGCGTTGATTTCGTCCAATTCCGAGAATATTTCCTTTGTAGGATTTCTGAAACCAAAAACAACAGAAAGGCACTTCGGCATCTTGTTAATAGGTTAGTGCCGGAAAATGCATAATAATGATGTAAAGTATGTATAAAACATGCAAGTATTGTCATAAAAGTAGCATGGAACATAAGAAATTATAGATACGTTTGAGACGTATCAAGCATCCCCAAGCTTAGTTCCTACTCGCCCTCGAGTAGGTAAACGATAACAACAAATAATTTCTGAAGTGACATGCTACCAACATAACCTAGATCGACATTATTGTAAAGCATATGAGATGGATGGAGTGATTCGAAGCAAAAGATTGCTAACAAAAGATGATGACTAAACAATTGAATCATATAGCAAAACTTTTCATGAATAGTACTTTCAAGACAAGTGTCAACAAGACTTGCATAAGAGCTAACTCATAAAGCAATAAATTCAAAGTAGAATGCATTGAAGCAACACAAAGGATGATTAAGTTTCAGCGTTGCTTTCAACTTGTAACATGTATATCTCATGGATATTTGTCAACATAGAGTAATATAACAAGTGCAATAAGTAAACATGTAAGAATCAATGCACACAGTTAACACAAGTGTTTGCTTCAAAGATAGAAAGAAGTAGGTGAACTGACTCAACATAAAGTAAAAGAATGGCCCTTCGCAGAGGGAAGCATGGATTACTGTTTTTGTGCTAGAGCTTTTGTTATGAAAACATAGAAACAATTTTGTCAACGGTAGTAATAATTCATATGTGCTATGCATAATACTTCCTACAAGTTGCAAGCCTCATGCATAGAATACCAATAGTGCCCGCACCTTGTCCTAATCAGCTTGGATTACATGGATTATCATTGCATAACATATGTTTCAACCAAGTGTCACAAAGGGGTACCTCTATGCCCTGTACAAAGGTCCAAGGAGATCAATTGCATTTGATTTCTCGTTTTTAATAGATCTCAACTTAGGACATCCATACCGGGACAACATAGACAACAGATAATGGACTCCTCTTTAATGCTTAAGCATTCAACAACAGATAATATTCTCATAAGAGAGTGAGGATGTATGTCCAAACTAAAAACTTCCACCATGATACATGGCTTTGGTTAGCGGCCCAATGTTCTTCTCTAACATATGCATACTCAAACCATTTGATCATGACATCACCCTTACTTCAGACAAGACGAACATGCATAGCATCTCACATGATATCCAACAAAGGTGAAAAGTTGATGGCGTCCCCAGAAACATGGTTAACGCTCAACAAGCAACTTATAAGAACTAAGACACATAACTACATATTCATCACCACAATAGTTTTTAAGCTATTTTCCCATGAGCTATATATTGCAAAGACAAAGGAATGAAATTTTAAAGGTAGCACTCAAGTAATTTACTTTGGAATGGCAGAAAAATACCACATAGTAGGTAGATATGGTGGACACAAATGGCATGGGTTTTGGCTCAAGGTGTTTGGATGCACGAGAAGCATTTCCTCTCAGTACAAGGCTTTGGCTAGCAAGGTTGTTCGAAGCAAACACAAGTATGAACAGGTACAGCAAAACTTACACAAGAACATATTGCAAGCATTATAAGACTCTACACTGTCTTCCTTGTTGCTCAAACACTTTACCAGAAAATATCTAGACTTAGAGAGACCAATCATGCAAACCAAATTTTAACAAGCTCTACGGTAGTTCTCCACTAATAGATTAAACTACATGATGTAAGATCTTAAACATGATCTATGAGAGCTCAAAACAATTGCCAAGTTTCAAGTTATTCCAAACCATATGAAGCATTTTCTGATTCCAACCAAATAGCAATCAACGAAGCAATTTTCAGCCTTCGCCATGAACATTAAAGCATAACTAAGAACACAAGTGTTCCATATGAAAAAGCGGAGCGTAATATCTCCAATATAAGGATGGCGGGATCCAACTTTATTCAAACAAAAACAAAAACAAAAGCAAACAGACGCTCCAAGTAAAGAACATAAGATGTGATGGAATAAAAATATAGTTTGACTAGAAGTGACCTGATAAGTTGTCGATGAAGAAGGGGATGCCTTGGGCATCCCCAAGCTTAGATGCTTGAGTCTTCTTAAAATATGCAGGGATGAACCACGGGGGCATCCCCAAGTTTAGACTTTTCACTCTTCTTGATCATATTGTATCATCCTCTTCTCTTGACCCTTGAAAATTTCCTCCACACCAAACTTAAAGCAAACTCATTAGAGGGTTAGTGCATAATCAAAAATTCATATATTCAGAGGTGACATAATCATTCTTAACACTTCTGGACATTGCACAAAGCTACTGAAAGTTAATGGAACAAAGAAATCCATTCAACATATCAAAAGAGGCAATGCGAAATAAAAGGCAGAATCTGTCAAAACAGAACAGTCCGTAAAGACGAATTTTCCAGAGGCACTTAACTTGCTCAAACGGAAAAACTAAAAACTAATGAAAGTTGCGTACATATCTGAGGATCACGCACGTAAATTGGCAGATTTTTTTGATTTTTTTACAGAGAGTTCTACACAAATTCGTGACAGACAGCAATTCTGTTTCTGTGCAGCAATCCAAATCTAGCATCAACTTTACCATAGAGACTTTACTTGGCACAAAAAACATGATAAGGAGAGGTTGCTACAGTAGTAACAACTTCCAAGACTCTACAATACAGTAGATAAATAAAACATGGTTTATCTCCCAAGAAGTGCTTTTCTTTAACGCCTTTCAACTAGGCGTAGAAAGTGCAAATCAAGTATTATCTAGAGAAGAAGCATCAACATCATAATTTTTCTTACAAACACAACTTGTTGCACAGGGTACCTTAGATACTCCATTATCTAAATTTCCTATGGTGGTGCTAGGGGTTTTATCAACTTTAGGCCTATAATAATTCTTTGGTTTAGGCACCTTAGAGACATACATGAATTTTTGCTCTTTACCCACATAAGCTTTCTCCTTAAACTTAAGAGAAGAAAAGGTTGAACCCAAGGTTCCCATAGCTTTTTCAAGTTCACTAATCCTATTGGTTTGATTATCATGGACAACACAAGTTTCTAGGACACTAATTCTTTCATCAATTCCTCCTAGGGATTTATCAAGTTTATCAGTATTATCAAGTAGCATTCCCAATTTAGTTTCAACACTAGGAAAATTTTTCTCTATGGCCTCCAACTTTTTCATGACATCCTCAAGAGAGATTTCAATTTTAACTTCATTAACAGGTGGTGTTCCTACTAGACTCTCAATGATGCAGCTAGCTTCTAAAGAAGGAGTACCTAGGAAATTACCTCCCGAAAGAGTATCAAGAGCATACCTATTCCAGCTAGATATACCAACATAAAAGTTCCTAAGAAGGATAATAGTGGAGTGTTTCTTAATGCACCTATGATGAGCATTACTAATCCTGTACCAAGTATCTTTAAAACTTTCCCCACCTTGTTGCTTAAAAGAACGAACTTCAACTTCAGGATTACTCATTTTAGTAGTAATAGAAGTAAACTAAGCAAGTAGAATAAAGTAAAGACAAGTAACTAATTTTTTTGTGTTTTGATATAGAACAAGTAAACAAGACAGAAAGTAAAGCAACTAATTTTTTTGTGTTTTTTATATAAAGCAAACAAGACAGTAAATAAAATAAAGTAAAGCAAGACAAAAACAAAGTAAAGAGATTGGATGTGGAAGACTCCCCTTGCAGCGTGTCTTGATCTCCCGACAACGGCGCCAGAAATTTAGCTTGACACGCGTGAAGCACACGTCCGTTGGGAACCCCAAGTGGAAGGTGTGATGCGTATAGAAGCAAGTTTCCCTCAGTATGAAACCAAGGTTATCGAACTAGTAGGAGTCAAGGAGCACGTGAAGGTTGTTGGTGGAGGAGTGTAGTGCGGCGCAACACCAGTGAAACCGGCGCCAACGTGGAACCTGCACAACACAATCAAGATACTTTGCCCCAACGTAACAGTGAGGTTGTCAATCTCACCGGCTTGCTGAAAACAAAGGATTAAACGTATTGTGTGGAAGATGATGTTTGTTTGCAAAGAACAGTAGAGAACAATGATTGCAGTAGATTGTATTCAAATGTAAAGAATGGACCGGGGTCCACAGTTCACTAGTGGTGTCTCTCCAATAAGATAAATAACATGCTAGGTGAACAAATTACAGGTGGGCAATTGACAAATAAAGATTCAATACATATCATGATGATTACTATGAGATTTAATCAGGGCATTACGACAAAGAACATAGACCGCTATCCAGCATGCATCTATGCCTAAATAATCCACCTTCAGGTTAGCATCCGCACCCCTTCCAGTACTAAGTTATAAACAACAGACAATTGCATTAAGTATGGTGCGTAATGTAATCAACACAAATATCCTTAGACAAAGCATTGATGTTTTATCCCTAGTAGCAACAACACATCCACAACCTTAGAACTTTCTGTCACTGTCCCAGATTCAATGGAGGCATGAACCCACTATCGAGCATAAATACCCCCTCTTGGAGTTACAAGTATCAACTTGGCCAGAGCCTCTACTAGCAACGGAGAGCATGCAAGAACATAAACAACACATATATGATAGATTGATAATCAACTTGACATAATATTCTATATTCATCGGATCCCACCAAACACAACATGTAGCATTACAAATAGATGATCTTGATCATGTTAGGCAGCTCACAAGATCTAAACATGATATCACAAGCGGAGAAGACAACCAACTAGCTACTGCTATGGACCCATAGTCCAAGGATGAACTACTCACGCATCAATCCGGAGGCGGGCATGATGATGTAGAGCCCTCCGGTGATGATTCCCCTCTCCGGCAGGGTGCCGGAGGCGATCTGAATCCCGAGATGGGATTGGCGGCGGCGGCATCTCTGGAAGGTTTTCCGAATCGTGGCTCTCGGTATAGGGGTATTCGCGACGAAGGCTATAAGTAGGCGGAAGGGTAGGTCAAGAGGCGGCGCGAGGGCCCACACCATAGCGGCGCGGGCCCCCTGGCTGCGCCGGCCTATGGGCCCTCGTGGCCCTCTTCGTATCCCCTCCGGTCTTCTGGAAGCTCCGGAAAAATAAGACCCTGGGCGTTGATTTCGTCCAATTCCGAGAATATTTCCTTCGTAGGATTTCTGAAACCAAAAACAGCAGAAAACAACAACTAGCACTTCGGCATCTAGTTAATATGTTAGTGCCGGAAAATGCATAATAATGATGTAAAGTATGTATAAAACATGCAAGTATTGTCATAAAAGTAGCATGGAACATAAGAAATTATAGATACGTTTGAGACGTATCACACCTCAATTAGGGTTTCGACAAGATTTGGCTTAAACTACTTTGAGCTTTGTCTCCCTAGAACTATGTTCTTTGTATCAAGGCACTCTTGAGGATCTCATACTCTTCATGGATGATTCAAGGCTTACCCCTCTTTCATCCAAGTTCTAGTGTGGATTCCTATCACCAATCTTTCCCCTCTTGGATTCTACCTAAGGTCTTTCCAAGAAGTGATTCTATTGGCTTGGTCTAACCTACCAAGGGAGTAAATTTGGTTTGTGTTGGGTTGTGTGTGTTTTGATTTGGATCTTGTGTGTGTTCTTCCCCTCTCCCCCTCATTTCAATCCACTCACTTGGTCAAATTCGTGGGATCTGGGCACTCCCAAGCCCCTAGGCCTCATCAAATGGTATCAGAAGCTCTTGGTTAGCACGGATTTGACCCCCACCCATCCAATTTCACCCCAAAAATTTTCCCAAAAATTCCTCAAAAATAGCCCTAAATTGCCTTTTGTCAGATCTGCAATTTTGTTGAGTTTTGAGTGGTTTTGATCCATGGATTTCGTGTTCCTACGGTTGATCTACTTTTCCCCCACTTTCTAGCCCCCAATTCCATCGATTTTCGTCGATTTGGTCGATTTTGGTCCGCTTTTCGCGAAGAACAGTTCGAGTTGTTCATCAGGGACCGGCACTGCCGCCCCTGCCAGGCCGGCACTACCGCCCAGGCCGGCACTGCCGCCCCTACAAGGCCGGCACTGCCACCAAGAACAAGCCAAGCTCGCCAAGCTCCATTTCGACCACGACTTCACTTGTGTTTGGTTTCTGGTTTTGAGTGCCTGAGTTGTATACCCTAACACCGCAGCGAAGACGCAACAGCGAAGACAGCCTCGGCACCCCGAATGTCCAAATGTACTTTGACACCCACCACCACCACCATCGCAAGTTGAGTGAGCATCACCGCCTACAACCCGTTAGGTATAACTTGCAAAGCCTTGTAGCCCCTCTTCCATTTGCGACCTATCCTATCAAGTGTTGCCAGACATTGCACGTGGCCCCAATTGTGAGGTTGTGTGCGTAGTGTGGAGTAAAAGCTTATAAGCAAAGCGCTCGTGCGGAAACATAGCAAAAGCAAGGCTAACCCAAGCATCGTGTGGAAAAAGCCGGAAAAGCACAAAAAGAGCAAAAGAGTGCAAGTGCCACCATATACAAAAGAGTAACAAGCTTTTAAGCAAAAGAGAGAAGAGAAGAGAGGCCGCGTGTGAATCTTGTTGTCTCTCAAATTTCAACCAAAGCTTTGACCTCTTCTTGTGTTAGTGTGACACCGAGCCGGTCTTCGTAGACCTTTCTTGTTTTCCCGCTCGTTCCTTGGTCGCACTAACCCCAATCATCTCGTGTGTGTGTTCCTCACCTTTCGTGTTTTTGTGATCACCATTTGAACATTTGATTCTTGGAGCTTACCCACTTTTAACAATACACTTGATTTCGGATTTCATCATTTTGCTTTCCACAATCCTCACCTACCACCATATTTGCTAGCTTTTGCGTGTGTTTTTGTGTGCGTACCCCAACACAAATCGTTTTGCTCTCGGTATCATTAGTTGACCCAATTCCATCACTTCAAGGTGAGACTCGAAGGTATTTTCCTCCACTAACCACCACCATATAGCTCTTGCCTTGATATCATGGATAGGAGAGGAGATAAAGCGAAGGAAGACGGAGTCCTCCACAACAACGAGAGGTTGGTTACACAACACAACCTATGGACTCAACGCCAAGAGTTCAAGGAGCAACTCACCTTGTTTCAGACACGCATCGACGAACAATATGAAGAAGGCGCACAACTTCTCCGTTGTGAACCAAGATATGTCTCTACTTCGTGAAGCTACGGACAACTTGAATGATCAAGTGGCGGCAAATGATGCGAACATGGAGCGGCCCATGGATAGCCTCGAGCGCGACATCAACAACTTGGGTCGTCATCGCCGACACCGCTCTACTTCCTCGTCATCAAGCTCGTCACAAGATTACTACTCTCATGATCGTCATACGTCAGCAAGCTCCAACTCAAGGTACGGAGACCATCATCGACTTCGCCGACCACATGATCGCCATGAAGACTCACGCTCCAACTCGAGGCGAGGAGAGTTTCATCGCCATGCTCGTCCCCATGAACGCCCTCCACAAGAAGAACCACTACATCATGACCATCCTCAACATGATTGCCATGCCCACCATGGGCGTGCCGACCAACCCCATGACAACGTCGTCCACAACATGGAACCGGCACCTCATCGTGAGCCACATGTTGATGCTCAAGACCAAGGTCATCAAGCTCAAGCAAGGCGTGATCTCTGAAATCATCCACGTCAGCAACAACATAGAAGAGGAGACTCGGAGATGGCTCAAGGGGAGGTCGCCAACAATGGACATCGCCAACAACATCCACAACCTCGTCAAAACCTTCGACAACACCGTCGTCCAGAACCAAGTGAAGCTAGTGTTCATCTCCAACACCAACCCAATGCTATGGCTGGCCGTGGAAGACCTCCTCACCCACCTCAAGCCGCAAGAAATGACGGCATCCGCCCTCGCCGACAAAACTTGGAAGATGAAGAGAACATGTACGGCAAGCTCAAGTTCAACATGCCCAAGTTCAAGGGTGAAGACGACGCCGAGGCTTATCTCTCATGGGCACTCAAGGTTGACAAGATCTTCCGCATACACAACTACTCCGGTGCCAAGAAAGTGGCCATGGCATCCCTTGAGTTTGAAGATTATGCGAACACATGGTGGAAACAAGTGGTCACTCTACGGGAAGAAAACGGTGAAGACCCAATTGACACTTGGGAAGAGATGCAAGCTCGCTTTGTGCCCGTCCACTACAAGACCGACCTCTTCAACAAGCTACAAAATTTGAAGCAAGGCACCAAGACCGTCGAGGAGTTCTACAAGGAGATATAATTGACTATGATGTGAGCCAACATCCAAGAATCCGAGGACCAAACTATCGCAAGGTTCTTTAATGGCCTCAATTACCCAATCAAGAGGATCGTTGAATTCCAACCATACTCCAACATGGTTGAGTTGGTACACCAAGCTTCCAAGGTCGAGCGTCAAGTGAAGGAGGACATCAAGTACTCCAAGTCCAAGTCATACTTGGCATCCAATCTCGCCACAACCGACCCTCCAACAAGTGCCAAGCCTTCCGTGTCTTCTACAACATCCAAGCAACCGACTATCCAAAGTCGCATGAAGCAACCGGTACCCTCAACCGCCTCCTCAAAGGCCTCTACGGGACCATCCAATGTCACTTGCTTCAAGTGTGGAACACAAGGCCACAAGCCCTTCGAGTGCAAGAATACCAAGGTCATGATCACTATGGAGAATGGCGACATAGAGACGCTAAGTGAAGCCGAATATGAAGCCCTTGTGCAAGCCGCCGTTGCCAATGAAGAAGATTACAATGAAGAAAGTGGAGAAGATCCTCTCCTATGCGTACATGACACAAGTCCCTCGCTTGTGGTCACAAGGGTGCTCATGACTCAACCACAAGCTATAGAAGACCAACGGTGCAACATATTCCAAACCCGTGCCGGTATAGGAGGGAAGTCAATCAAGGTCATCATAGATGGAGGAAGTTGTCACAAATTACCAAGCACCGAGATGTGTGAGAAGCTCAACCTCACACTCCGCAAGCACCCACACCCATACCATGTCCGATGGTTAAGTGACAAGGGCAATGTCAAGATACAACACACCGTCACTGTCAACTTCAAGATAGGCCCTTATGAAGACACCGTAGAGTGTGATGTGGTGCCCATGACGGTATGCCACATGTTGCTTGGCCGCTGATGAGGACTAAGACCTAGTTTGTGGCCCGATCTTGCGATTGACCCAAATGAAGAGGGGAAAAGAGGGAGGGGATGAAGAACATGAAGAACACGAAGAACAAATCCACACACACCAACCCGATACAATCGAATCTTACCCTCGTGGCTCGATGGACCACGCCAATAGAATCAACCCGGAAGAGACACGAGGTAGAATTCCGAGAGGAGAGATCGGTGTTGGAGACAGAGACCGATGAGCGAGAGAGAGTGGAACACTTGAATCTTACTCACAAGTAGCCAAATCCTCAACAAGAGTAGCCTTGATACAAAGGGAGTTCTAACCCTAGGGAGACAAATCTCAAAAGTAGTTTTAAGCCAAGTTTAAGTCTAAAGAGTAAAAGGGGCGTTCCAGGCACTTATATAGGTCTACAAGGCGACACAGGTCGAAAGGGTACAAAAGTGGCTGACTTAGGCGGGTCCGGTCGAGTCAAGTCGTGAAGCCCGGTCAGGGGGCCGGTCAACCGGACCTGGGACCGGCGCGTCTGGTCCAGACCGGGCCCTGGGCCGGATGGTGACCGGCGAGGGGTCCCGGAGCCACAGTAATGCGCCCGGTCGGTACCAGCCTGGGATCCGGTCGGGACCGGGTGGTCCGATCCAGACCGGGCCTGGGACCGGATGGCGACCGACGAGGTGCCCCAGAGCCCCGGGATGGCACCCGGTTGGCACCAGTCTGAAGCCCGGTTTGGACCGGGTGGCCCGGTCTAGGGGCCGGTCAACCGGATCCTGGACCGGCTGGCCTTCTCCTTCCCTTCGCGCGCTTCGGGTGACGTCGTGTATAGCTCCATGCCCATCTTCACATCCAGCTGCTCCTCTCCTCCTCTTGACCACGGTGTGTCCTCCTCTCCGGGGTCTTGACGCACCACGTACCTAATAACACAAAGTGTGTCGGCATGAGGTAGCATTCCATCTAACGGGGTACCGAGATCGAGGGTAGTGAGGAGCGAGTTCACCTTATCATGTAGCGCTTTAGCTCGAGCCCGTCATTGGTACACTTGGGGGACTTGTTGGTCTTGGTGTAGTGTCGTCGGTGAGCGGGGCTACATCATCTCCCCCTTGGGAGAGAGTCGTCCTCGACTCTTGTTCCTCCTCATCTCCATGATATGGGGAGAGATCCGAGATGTTGAACGTGTTGCTCACCAAGTACTTGGAGGTTGGTATGTCGATGACGTAGGCGTTGTTGTTGATGCGCTTGAGGACCTTGAAAGGTCCATCGCCTCTTGGCTTTAGCTTTGAGTTGCGTTTATGAGGGAACCTTTCTTTCCGAAGGTGAATCCAAACGAGGTCTCCTTCTTCAAACACTCGTTCCTTCTTCTTGGCGTTGAGGCGGGTAGCTTGGCGAAGTACATGCTCTTGTATGGTTGCTCTTGTGTCTTCATGTAGTTTCTTCATGGCGGTGGTGCGCTTGTCGAAGTCCATGTTCATCCTTTCATGAAGAGGTAGTGGGAGGATGTCGAGTGTCGTGTGAGCTTTGAATCCATAGATGATCATGAAGGGACTCTGGGATGTTGTGGAGTGATTGGCTCTATTGTAGGCGAACTCCGCGTGTGGAAGGCACTCTTCCCATGACTTCAAATTTTTCTTCACGAGCGTGCGTAGGAGTGTTGAGAGGCTTCTATTCACCACTTCCGTTTGTCCGTCCGTTTGAGGATGTGAGGATGACGAAAACAAGAGCTTGATTCCAAACTTTGCCATGAGCGACTTCCATAGATAACTCATGAACTTGACGTCGCGATCCGACACAATGCTTGCCGGTATTCCGTGTAGGCGAACGACTTCCCTGAAAAACAACGAAGCAATGTGTGAAGCATCATCGGTCTTATGGCATGGTATGAAATGAGCCATTTTAGAGAACCTATCTACTACCACAAATATTGAGTCATGACCATGTTTTGTTCTTGGTAAGCCTAATACAAAGTCCATGCTTATATCCGACCAAGGAGCATATGGAATGGGTAAGGGCATGTAAAGACCGTAAGGGTTTGTTTTAGACTTAGCTTGTAAGCATGTGGTGCAACGGTTGCATAGGCGCTCCACATCTCGCTTCATCTTCGGCCAAAAGTAATGGGTTGATAGCATCGAGAGCGTCTTGTCGCGACCAAAGTGTCCCATGAGACCACCTCCATGTGACTCTTGCAAAATCAACTTACGAAGAGAAGACTCGGGTATGCAAATTTTGTTAGCTTTAAACAAGTAGCCATCATGCAAATAGAAATCATCAAATCCTCGGTCAACGGAACACTTTGCAAAGATGGGTCCAAAGAAATAGTCGGAAGGGTAAAGTTCTTTGATCTCCTCAAGGCCCAAAACATGAAAATCCAAGCGAGTGAGTAAGAGATTGTTCTTGCGGGAAAGGGCGCGACCACATTGTCCTTTCCCTTTTTGTATTTGATCACATAAGGGAAGGACTCAATAAATTCAACCCACTTAGCATGTCTCTTGTTCAAATTGGTTTGACTTTTCAAGTACTTCAAAGACTCATGATCCGAATGGATAACAAACTCTTTTGGCCAAAGGTAATGTTGCCAAACTCAAGAACACGAGCCAAAGCATAAAGTTCCTTGTCATAAATAGGATAGTTGAGGCGTGCGCCATCCAAATTCTCACTATAGTATGCCACGGGTTTTCCATCTTGCATAAGGACTCCACCAATACCGAGACCACTCGCATCACACTCAATCTCAAAAGTTTTTGAAAAGTTTGGAAGGACGAGAAGATGTGCTTCGGTAAGGCGTTTCTTCAATTCATCAAAATAATTTTGTTGGGTCTTGCCCCACACAAATGGAACATTCTTTTTGGTAAGCTCATTCAAAGGGCAAGCAATGGTGCTAAAATCTTTCACAAAGCGGCGGTAGAAACCGGCGAGTCCATGGAAACTTCGAACTTGACTAACGGTGGTAGGCGTGGGCCAATTATGTATGGCGTCAACCTTCGAAGAGTCCACTTCAATGCCATTGGCGAAAACCACAAAACCAAGAAAAACCAATTTGTTTTGGGCAAAGGTGCATTTAGGGAGATTGGCATAAAGTTTCTCGTGGCGTAAGATGCACAAGACTTCTCTCACATGTGTAACATGGTCCTCGAGATTTTTGCTATAAATGAGAATATCATCAAAGTAAACAACCACGCTCTTGCCAATGAGCGGTCTCAAAATATGGTTCATAAGACGCATAAAAGTCGATGGAGCATTTGAAAGACCAAATGGCATGACGAGCCATTCATATACACCAAGCTTGGTCTTGAATGCCGTCTTCCATTCATCACCAATTGCCATGCGAATTTGGTGGTAGCCACTACGCAAATCAATCTTAGAGAAAATGATGGCACCACTCAATTCATCAAGCATGTCGTCTAAACGCGGGATGGGATGGCGGTATCGAACGGTAATGGCATTGATGGGGCGACAATCCATACACATTCGTTGTGTCTCATCCGGTTTAGGAACAAGAATCACCGAAACGGCACAAGGGCTAAGCCTTTCTCGAACGTACCCTTTAGCGAGGAGATCTTGTATTTGGCGTTGTATCTCCTTTCTATCTTCGGGATTGGTGCGGTAGGCGGCGCGGTTTGGAAGAGGAGCGCCGGGTATGAGGTCGATGCGGTGTTCGATGCCCCGAAGCGGTGGTAGTCCATGAGGTAGCTCGTCGGGGAAGACGTCTTGAAACTCCTTCAAAAGAGACAACAAAGACGAAGGAATGTTGGTTAAGTCGTTAGTCGCCGACGATGGGCCCTTGAAAATGAGCACGTAGTGCAAGGTGGTGGATGGGTTGTCTTGCACTTCTCTCCACTCGCTTTTTGTGGCTAAGAGGACACTCTTTCTCTCACTCATATATGGCTTGTGGCGCTCACTCTCTTTTTGGTGGGTCGCTCCCTCTCCTCTCAAGTCACTATGGTGGATGTGTTGTTGTGCCCTCGCTAAAACCTTCGCATTATCCGCGATGATTTGGCTAGAAGTCATTGGGCGAAGCTCGAACTTCTTGTCCTTGACCTTGAAGGTGTAGACATTTGAGTGTCCGTCATGAATCACCTTGTTGTCGTATTGCCAAGGGCGGCCAAGCAACATGTGGCACACCGTCATGGGTACTACATCACACTCAACGGTGTCTTCATAGGGGCCTATCTTGAAGTTGACGGTGACGGTGTGTTGTATCTTGACATTGCCCTTGTCACTTAACCATTGCACATGGTATGGGTGTGGGTGCTTGCGGAGTGTGAGGTTGAGCTTCTCACACATCTCGGTGCTTGCTAAGTTGTGGCAACTCCCTCCATCTATGATGACCTTGATCGACTTTCCTCCAATACCGGCACGTGTTTGGAAGATGTTGCACCTTTGGTCTTCAATAGCTTGTGGTTGAGTCGTGAGCACCCTTGTGACCACAAGTGAGGGACTTGTGTCATGTACGCATAGGAGAGGGTCTTCTCCACTTTCTTCATCGTAATCTTCTTCATTAGCGACGGCGGCTTTCACGAGGGCTTCATATTCGCCCTCACTTAGCGTCTCTATGTCAGCATTCTCCATAGTGATCATGACCTTGGTATTCTTGCACTCAAAGGACTTGTGTGCCACACTTGAAGCAAGTGACATTGGAGGGTCCCGTAGAGGCCTTTGAGGAGGCGGTGGAGGTCACCGTTTGTTTCATGCGACTTTGGATAGTCGGTTGCTTGGATGGTGTAGATGAAATGGAGGGCTTGACACTTGTTGTCGGAGTGGGTGTAGCTAACTTGGAGGCGAAGTATTGCTTGGACTTGGAGTACTTGATGTCCTTATTCACTTGGCGCTCGGCCTTGGACGCTTGGTGAACCAACTCAACCATGTTGGAGTATTGTTGGAACTCCACAATCCTCTTGATTGGGTAATTGAGGCCATTGAAGAACCTAGCAATCGTTTGGTTCTCGGATTCTTGGATGTTTGCTCGCATCATAGTTAACTCCATTTCCTTGAAGAACCCTTCAACGGTCTTGGTGCATTGCTTCAATTTTTGGAGTTTGTTGAAGAGGTCGGTCTTGTAGTGTGTTGGTACAAAACGAGCTTGCATCTCCTCCTTCATCTCTTCCCAAGTGTCAATTGGAGGCTCACCCTTTTCTTCCCTTAGAGTGACTACTTATTCCCACCAAGTGTTGGCGTAATCTTCAAACTCAAGAGACGCCATGGCCACTTTCTTGGCACCGGAGTAGTTGTGGATGCGGAAGATCTTGTCAACCTTGAGTGCCCAAGAGAGGTAGGCCTCGGCATCGTCTTCACCCTTGAACTTGGGCATGTTGAACTTGAGCTTGCCATACATGTTCTCTTCATCTTCCAAATTCCTTCGGCGAGGACGGAAGCCTTCATCTCTTGCGGCTTGAGGTGGTGGAGGAGGTCTTGCACGGCCAACCATAGCATTGGGTTGGTGTTGAAGTTGAACACTAGCTTCACTTGGTTCACAATGATGGTGTTGTCGAAGATCTTGGCGAGGTTGTGGGCGACGTTCATTGATGGCTCTCTCATCTTGAGCAATTGCCGGTTCTCCTCTTCCATGTTGGTTATGGCGAGGATGATTCCGAAGATCACGCCTCCGTGGATCTTGATGACCTTGGTCTTGAGCATCAACATATGGCTCACGATGAGGTGCCGGTTCCATGTTGTGGAGGACGTTGTCGTGGGGTTGGTCGTCACGCCCATGGTGGGCATGGCGATCATGTTGATGGCGAGCTTGTTGTAGTACTTCTTCTTGCGGAGGACGTTCATGAGGACGAGCATGGCGATGAAACTCTCCACGCCTAGAGTTTGAGCGTGAGTCTTCATGGCTATCATGATGTCGATGAGGATGATGATGGTCTCCATGCCTTGAGTTGGAGCTTGACGAAGTATGACGATCATGAGAGGAATAATCGTGCGTCGAGCTTGATGATGAGGAAGTAGAGCGATGTCGGTGTCGGCGACCCAAGTTGTTGATGGCGCGCTCGAGACTATCCATGCGCCGCTCCATGTTCGCATCATTGGCCGCCATTTGGCCATTCAAGTTGTCCGTAGCTTCTCGAAGTAGGGTCATATCTTGATTGACGATGGTGAAGTTGTTAGCGACCTCGTCATATTGCTCGTCGATGCGTGTCTCGAACAAAGCGAGTTGCTCCTTGAACTCTTGGCGTTGTGCCCATAGATTGTGTTGGGTGGCCAACCTCTCGGTGTTGCGAAGGACTCCATCCTCCCGTGCTTCTTCTCCGCTCCTATCCATGATATGAAGACAAGAACTATGTTGTGTATCTTAGTGGAAGGAGACTACCTCGCACCTTTACCTTGGTGTGATGGTATTGAGGCGATCAACCGAACCGAGGGCAAATCCAAATGTATCGGGTACACACGCAAAGCCACACGCAAAAGCTAGCAAATATGGTGGTAGGCAAGTATGGTGGAAAGCCAAAAGATGAAATCCAAAATTAAGTATGTTGTTAAAAGTGGGTGAGGTCCAAAAATCAAGTGTCCAAGAGGAGATCACTATAAACACGGAAAATTTGTGGAACGCACACACGGGATAAGCGGGGTTAGTGCGACCAAGGAACGAGCGGAAAAAGTTAGAACCTATATGCAAGGTGGTGCTCGGTGTCACACTAACACAAGAAGAGATCAAAGCTAGGTTGCATAGAGATGAAACACCAAGATTCGCACGAGGTCTCTCTTCTCTATCTCTCACGCTTGCTTAAAAGCTTATCAACTCCTTTTTTATCGGTGGCACTTGCACTTTTCTTTTCCTCTTTTTTTTCACTAGCACACTATGCTCTTACGCTTTTGCTTGCCACCCCAAGCTCTACTTATGAGCTTTACTCAACACAACGCACACCCTCACGGTCCGGACCTCGTGCGATGTTTCGCAACACTCAAAAAGCTTCGCTCGTGGGATAGATCGCAAAAAGAAGAGGGCTACAAGGGAAAAATGCAAGTTATACCTGCGATGGTGGTGGTGGTGCTGGTGGTGGTGTTAATCGAAGGCGAACTCGGGCGCCCGGTCAGTGGGCCGGTCGGACCGGGTGTGTGGCCGGATGGCCCGGTCGGCAGGCCGGTGGACCGGTTTCTGGGCCGGTCGGTCCGGTCTGGGGGCCGGTCAACCGGTTTCTGAACCGGCTGGCCGTGTTCTTCGTTTTCTCTCTCCTGTTCTTCCCCCAAACCAAAACCAAAAGAGCAAATCGAAGGGAAACGAAGGAATTGGGGGCTAAAAGATGGGGGAAATAGTAGATCAACACTAACAACACCAAATCCACAAATCAAAACCACTAAAAACTCAACAAAATCGTAGATCCATCCAAAGGCAAATTAGGGCTATTTTTAGGGAAATCTTTGGGAAATTTTTTAGAGACGAAATTGGGTGGGTGGGGGGTCAAATTCGCGGTAACCAAGAGCTGCAGATACCATATGATGAGGACTAAGACCTAGTTTGTGGCCCGATCTAGCGATTGACCCAAATCAAGAGGGGAAAAGAGGGAGGGGATGAAGAACACGAAGAACACGAAGAACAAATCCACACACACCAACCCGATACAATCGAATCTTACCCTCGTGGCTCGATGGACCACGCCAATAGAATCAACCGGAAGAGACACGAGGTAGAATTCCGAGAGGAGAGATCGGTGTTGGAGACGGGGACCGATGAGCGAGAGAGAGTGGAACACTTGAATCTCACTCACAAGTAGCCAAATCCTCAACAAGAGTAGCCTTGATACAAAGGGAGTTCTAACCCTAGGGAGACAAAGCTCAAAAGTAGTTTTAAGCCAAGTTTAAGTCTAAAGAGTAAAAGGGCGCGTTCCAGGCACTTATATAGGTCTACAAGGCGACACGGGTCGAAAGGGTACAAAAGTGACCGACTTAGGTGGGTCTGGTCGAGTCAAGTCGTGAAGCCCGGTCAGGGGGCCGGTCCAACCGGACCTGGGACCGGCGCGTCCGGTCCAGACCGGGCCCTGGGCCGGATGGTGACCGGCGAGGGGTCCCGGAGCCACAGTAATGCGCCCGGTCGGTACCAGCCTGGGATCCGGTCGGGACCGGGTGGTCCGGTCCAGACCGGGCCTAGGACCAGATGGCGACCGACGAGGTGCCCCGGAGCCCCGGGATGGCGCCCGGTTGGCACCAGTCTGGAGCCCGGATTGGACCGGGAGGCCCGGTCTAGGGGCCGGTCAACCGGATCCTGGACCGGCTGGCCTTCTCCTTCCCTTCGCGCGCTTCGGGTGACGTCGTGTATAGCTCCATGCCCATCTTCACGTCCAGCTGCTCCTCTCCTCCTCTTGACCACGGTGTGTCCTCCTCTCCGGGGTCTTGACGCACCACGTACCTAATAACACAAAGTGTGTCGGCATGAGGTAGCATTCCATCCAACGGGGTACCGAGATCGAGGGTAGTGAGGAGCGAGTTCACCTTATCATGTAGCGCTTTAGCTCGAGCCCGCGTCATTGGTCCACTTGGGGGACTTGTTGGTCTTGGTGTAGTGTCGTCGGTGAGCGCGGCTACATCAGCCGCCCTTGGCAATACGACAACAAGGCAATCCATGATGGACATTCAAATGTCTACACCTTCAAGGTCAAGGACAAGAAGTTTGAGCTTCGCCCAATGACTTCTAGCCAAATCATCGCGGACAATGCGAAGGTTTTAGCGAGGGCACAACAACACATCCACCATAGTGACTTGAGAGGAGAGGGAGCGACCCACCAAAAAGAGAGTGAGCGCCACAAGCCATACATGAGTGAGATAAAGAGTGTCCTCCTAGCCACAAAAAGCGAGTGGAGAGAAGTGCAAGAAAACCCATCCAACACCTTACACTATGTGCTCATTTGCAAGGGGCCATCGTCGGCGACTAACGACTTAACCAACATTCCTTCGTCTTTGTTGTCTCTTTTGAAGGAGTTTCAAGATGTCTTCCCCGACGAGCTACCTCATGGACTACCACCGCTTCGAGGAATAGAACACCGCATCGAACTCATACCCGGCGCCTCACTTCCAAACCGCGCCGCCTACCGCACCAACCCCGAAGACACAAAGGAGATTCAACGCCAAATACAAGATCTCCTCGCTAAAGGGTACGTTCGCGAAAGCCTTAGTCCTTGTGCGGTCCCGGTGATTCTCGTTCCTAAACCGGATGAGACGCAAAGAATGTGTATGGATTGTCGCCCCATCAATGTCATTACCGTTCGATACCGCCATCCCATTCCGTTCTTAGATGACATGCTCGATGAATTGAGTGGTGCCACGATTTTCTCTAAGATTGATTTGCGTAGTGGCTACCACCAAATTCGCATGGCAATTCGTGATGAATGGAAGACGGCCTTCAAGACCAAACTTGGTCTATATGAATGGCTTGTCATGCCATTTGGTCTTTCAAATGCTCCATCGACTTTTATGCGTCTTACGAACCACATCTTGAGACCTCTCATTGGCAAGAGCGTGGTTGTCTACTTTGATGATATTCTCATTTATAGTAAAAATCTCGAGGACCATGTTCAACATGTGAGAGAAGTCCTATGCATCTTACGCCACGAGAAGCTTTATGCCAATCTTCCCAAATGCACATTCGCCCAAAACAAATTGGTTTTTCTTGGATTTGTGGTTTCCGCCAATGGCATTGAAGTGGACTCTTCGAAGGTTGATGCCATACATAATTGGCCCACACCAACCACCGTTGGTCAAGTTCGAAGTTTCCATGGACTCGCCGGCTTCTATCGACGTTTCGTCAAAGATTATAGCACCATTGTTTGCCCTTTAAACGAGCTTACAAAGAAGAATGTTCCATTTGTGTGGGGCAAGTCCCAACAAAATGCTTTTGATGAGTTAAAAGGCGCCTCACCGAGGCACCACTTCTCGTTCTTCCAAACTTTGCCAAAACTTTTGAGATTGAGTGTGATGCGAGTGGACTCGGTATTGGTGGATTCCTCATGCAAGATGGAAAACCCGTGGCATACTATAGCGAGAAGTTGGACGGCGCACGCCTCAACTATCCTATTTATGACAAGGAACTTTATGCTTTGGTTCGTGTTCTTGAAATTTGGCAACACTACCTTTGGCCAAAAGAGTTTGTTATTCACTCCGACCATGAGTCGTTGAAGTACTTGAAAAGTCAACCCAATTTGAACAAGAGACATGCTAAGTGGGTTGAGTTTATAGAGTCCTTCCCTTATGTTATCAAATACAAAAAGGGTAAGGAAAATGTGGTCGCGGATGCTCTTTCCCGCAAAAACATCCTTTTACTCACTCGCTTGGACTTTCATATTTTGGGTCTTGAAGAGATCAAAGAACTTTACGCTTCTGACACTTTCTTTGGACCCATTGTTGCAAAGTGTTCCGTTGAAAGAGGATTTGATGATTTCTATTTGCATGATGGCTACTTGTTTAAAGCTAACAAAATTTGCATACCCGAGTCCTCTCTTCGTAAGTTGCTTTTGCAAGAGTCACATGGAGGTCGTCTCATGGGACACTTTGGACGCGACAAGACACTCTCGATGCTATCAACCCATTACTATTGGCCGAAGATGAAGCGAGATGTGGAGCGCCTATGCAACCGATGCAACACATGCTTACAAGCTAAGTCTACCACCAACCCTTACGGTCTTCACATGCCTTTACAGATTCCATATGCACCGTGGTCGGATATACGCATGGACTTTGTATTAGGCTTACCAAGAACAAAACATGGTCATGACTCAATATTTGTGGTAGTGGATAGGTTCTCTAAAATGGCTCATTTCATACCATGCCATAAGACCGATGATGCCTCACACATTGCTTCGTTGTTTTTCAGGGAAGTCGTTCGCCTACACGGAATACCGGCAAGCATTGTGTCGGATCGAGACGTCAAGTTTATGAGTTATCTATGGAAGTTGCTCGTGGCGAAGTTTGGAGTCAAGCTCTTGTTTTCGTCATCCTCGCATCTGCAAACGGACGGACAAACGGAAGTGGTGAATCGAAGCCTCTCAACGCTCCTACGTACGCTCATGAAGAAAAATTTGAAGTCATGGGAAGAGTGCCTCCCCCACGCGGAGTTCGCCTACAATAGAGCTAAGCACTCCACAACATCAAGGAGTCCGTTCATGATCGTCTATGGTTTTGAACCTCCTACGGCACTCGACATCCTCCCACTCCCTCTTCATGAGAGGACGAACATGGACTTCGACAAGCGCACCACCGCCATGAAGAAACTACATGAAGACACACGAGCCACCATACAAGAGCATGTGCTTCGCCAAGCTACCTGCCTCAACGCCAACAAGAAGGAAAGGATATTTGAAGAAGGACACCTCGTTTGGATTCACCTTCGAAAAGAAAGATTCCCTCATGAACGCAACTCCAAGATAAAGCCAAGAGGAGACGGTCCCTTCAAGGTCCTCAAGCGCATCAACAACAACGCCTACGTCATTGACATCCCAACCTCCAAGTACTTGGTGAGCAACACTTTCAACATCTCGGATCTCTCACCCTATCATGGAGATGAGGAGGAACAAGAGTTGAGGACGACTCTCTCCCAAGGGGGGGGGAGATGATGTAGCCCCGCCTAAGGACGACACTACACCAAGACCAACTAGTCCCCCAAGTGGACCGATGACTCGAGCCCGGGTGAAAGCTCTACATGAAAAGGTGAACTCAATCCTCTCACGCTCAACCTTGGAACTACTTTGGATGGAATGCTACCTCATGCCAATGCACTTTGTGTCATCAGGTACGAGCATCGAGAAGAGTACGTCACGGGAGGCCCAACGCCGGACAAGGAAGGAGGAGAAGAAGGACTTCAGCCGGAGGCCACCACCCAGGACCGGCACTGCCGGCCTCAGCACCCCGGCACTGCGGGCCCCACCCGCGTTGACTTCATCTCAGCCGTCTATTTATCATCTATGGACCTGGATACTATATTGTAATGCCCATTATGCCCCTGTACGAATCTGTACCTATATGTACCTCTTCCCCCACCTCAATTAGGGTTTAGACAAGATTTGGCTTAAACTACTTTGAGCTTTGTCTCCCTAGAACTATGGTCTTTGTATCAAGGCACTCTTGAGGATCTCATACTCTTCATGGATGATTCAAGGCTTACCCCTCTTTCATCCAAGTTCTAGTGTGGATTTCTATCACCAATCTTTCCCTTCTTGGATTCTACCTAAGGTCTTTCCAAGAAGTGATTCTATTGGCTTGGTCTAACCTACCAAGGGAGTAAATTTGGTTTGTGTTGGGTTGTGTGTGTTTTGGTTTGGATCTTGTGTGTGTTCTTCCCCTCTCCCCCTCATTTCAATCCACTCACTTGGTCAAATTCATGGGATCTGGGAACTCCCAAGCCCCTAGGGCTCGTCAAGATTGCAAACTTGAAGGAATCTAGAGAGAAGATTCGCGGAGATTATACCTTTAAGCACTTGAAGGGAAGTTCTCCTTCATCTTGGAACATTTCTCAAGATCCTCTTCCTTCTTCACCTAGATCTTCTTAACGTGAAAGGGCTACATATGTTTTGGGTGATCAAGTGAAATCGAGAATATCACAAATCTAAGTAGGAGGAAGAAAATCTCAACATAACCCTAATTTCGTAGCAAATTATAAATGGAAAGGCATCATGGAAAAAAGAAACAATCAGGCTAGCAAAAAGACTCAAAATAAACTTCCTACATCGGTACCGACATTTGGTACGAGCGGGTTTCCACCATACTCTTTGCCCGTACCAGTAATTACCGTCATATTTTTTTCATTACATGAAAGCGACACAAATAGTTAGAAGGTTTAGCGACCGTTGGTATGGGTGCTTTGGCCGGTACTGTCCTACCATCCCAAAAAGCAAAGAAATTCGATCGAGAACAAGAAATATTTGGCAATCGCCAAAGGTTTGGCGACCATCGGTACGTGCATGTTTTCCCATACTGGCTGCCCGTACCAGTATCAAAAATAGCCCAAACTGCATAAATGAAAGAAAGGAAAATGAAAAACGTGACTAAGATGTAAACTAGAACTTTCAAGATACAAAAATATAAACAAAGGGCTTCTCATCATATGAGGTAACATACGTGTCTTTGATAAATTCTGCAGCTGTCACTAGTTAAACTTCTTTAACCTCACTTACCTCTTCAGCTTAGTACTGCTTTAAGAGTTGACCATTAACGATCCATGAGCTAGAGGTAGATCGCCCCTTAAGTTTAACTGCACCTGAGGGGTAAGCCTCCTCCACATCATATGGTCCTTCCAATTTCAATCTCAATTTTCCTTCAAAAATCTTAAGACGAGAGTTATAAAGCAAAAAATTTATCCCCCTTTTTAAACTCCTTTTTCTCAATATTTCTATCATGCCATCTTTTAACCCTTTCTTTAAAAAGCCTAGCGTGTCGTGTCTTAGAGACTGCGAACACCGGGAGTTTACACCCACTTTTAGGTTCGGCTAGAGGGCACTCGGCGAAGCACACATGATCAACCACAACACAGAGACACAAATATTTACCTAGGTTCAGGGCGAACGAATGCAAAACCCCTACGTCATGCTTCTCTGATCATCCATGATGATGATGAACAGCTTACACAGGGAGCTAAGATTCCCTCTTCCAATGCCTCCGTTCGAGCTCTTTTCTCCTCCATCCCCCGAGCACAAACTTCCTAAAGCCTACAGACCCCCTTTTATAGCGTAAGGGGGTGGTACATGGATCGACTGCATGGAGGACACATGTGGTCATTTAGCTGAGCCATGGGTGAGGGCCCCTTGGTGGGATGCCAACAATCCATCTTGTCCTTGGCTGCCCCAACCGCGTGATTGGTTTGTCAAAGATTCTGCACGGATACGCTTGACAAGTGGCCTCCATGCAAGCCGTGGATGTACAGAGCCTTCCTGGCAGGGGCCTTTTCCGGGGCGTGCCACGATAGGACATTTCGGGGTGGTCCTTCCCCGAGGCACTATCCACTTCCACACACTCGAGGTGGTAGCTTCCCTTTTTTGGGATGCAACCCGCAGATATTCGAGTGTACTAGGCGAGGCGACGTCTCCGAGAGGTGGCACGTTCTGGCCCCCGTCGCAGGATTCGTCAGGGACCTTGTTACCCGCTACGTTGATAGTAGCATCGGGAGTGGCTCAGCGTTCCCTGAAAGGTCTTCACCCGGGGGACATTGAGTGGAGATTGGCAGCTGGGCCGCCAGGCTACGCACTCATTCCGGTTGACGGAGGCGAGATAATCCACGTGCCCGGCCGCTCAGAGAGATGAGGGGATACACGTCGCTCCCCTACGGTGGGCACGGAATCCAACAGGCCAAACGCGTAGGGTCCTGACCCTTATGGCTTCTGCGGCCACATTGAATTTCGTGCCAACCACTGAGGGCAACCACCCACAGCCTAAAATGGCGGCAAGTGGGGAAACAAAGCGAAACTGCCTTGCCTCCCACCATGACACGCCTACAAGATCCGCCTCCACTAGAAGGAAGGCAGTTCCCTCCACTACACACCGCTCTCATCTTCCTCCTTCAGCCAAATCTATGCGCTCTCCCCGCATATCCAACCACCCCACGCTTCTTTACTCTTCCAATGGCTCCACCAAAGGGATCCTCCGGATAGAGCAAACCCAAGGGAGGCTCAGCCACCGCGCGCGAGCGGGATTGGGCCAAATGGTGCACGTCCCTAGCTTTCTTTGCTCCGAGTGAGGATAGGACCTCATTCTATCGATGTCATATGTGGTAGCCTGCACTTCCAACGAGCACGGGGCCACCGAGATCTTGCAGCTGGACACCCCGATTGAATGGAGGGGTACGTGCGGGGGTACTCTTACTTCCTTACAGAGGGCTTAATCCCGCTGCTCTCGGCCTTCATGGTGGCGATCCTGGTGGAGTATGGTCTCCTCCTGGCACACCTCCACCCCTACGGTATATTGGTGCTGGCGGTTTTCTAGCAGTTGTGTGAGGCCATCGTGGGGATCTTCCCCAACGTGGCCCTATTCCGCCACTTCTATCACCCGTACCTGATGAATCGTGATGCCCTCGGCGGAGTTATGTTTGTTCTCCGCAACTGATGAAGCTATAATGTAGGTCTGTATCGTTCTTCCACAGGGATTTGAGTATAAACCTTGTCCTTTAAATTTTAGCTGAATCAAATCAACTTTGGTTCATTAAAAGATCAAATACACGTCCAACTACTTGCACACACATTCAGAATTGGTTTAGGACAGCAGTTCAACCAAAGAAATGAAACACAAAGATAGGAAGAGTCCAATGTCTATCACTAAGCATCAACCAGAAATATTACAAGGGAAAAAGGCAGATGGATGATCCTTGCTCAAGTTTCTCTCACAGATCAACTCAAACAAATCGACACCTTCTAGGTTCTAGCACTCTACACGGATCACAGAGAAGTGGAACAAGCAAAAAGGAAGAGTTGTTGCTTCACCATGGGATGATCTGATCTTCTTTCTTCTGCTCGTTGTTGAGGAGGAAGTGATCTAGATTGGATCTAGATCTTACCAGCTTCTTCTTCTCTCTCCATCCTCAACCACTCTCTTTTCTCTGTGGTCTCCTCCTCTCTCACGGCAGCTGCCCCTTCTCTCTCGTGCGGGTGTAGATAAAGGTACGGGCGTGGGCATCTTTCTCCTTTGCTATTTCTGCTTAACCCTTCCAGTCTCTTTCTTGTGGCGCACGATGGTCCTTCCTAGCTTTCTTCCTCCATCACCACATCTTCTCCTTATACCCCTTTTTCTCCACGTAATATCTTCTCCTTTGAAGCTTGTTTAAAGTGCCTTTTCGCACTGATCTGTAAAAGATGACTTTTGTAATATCTACTGCTTTTGCTCCATCATCGGGATAATTTACTCAAAAGCCTGAATTAAAGTAACTGAATTATGCTTGCAAAGTGGGAAAGTGTATCCAAAGTTGTATGCAGAGAATAATGTTACCATACCCCCACACTTAAATTTTTGATTGTCCTCAATTAAAACAATTCAGTCACAATGACTAAACAAACCCACATACTCTGATTATGAAGTTTCAGTATCATGCCGTTGTGTCAGATTCAATTAGAGTAAAGCCAAGTTAAAAGATTATGTTCCAGGTTTCAGCACTTCATTGTCTATGGCAGATGAAGTTAAATCTAGACTAAGCAACATTATTGAAGGAAAAATAATCTACTAAATAAAGAATCTAAATTAGCTGTCTAGAATTGAGCCTTGATTTGAAAACAACACAACTTTCCTTTTGGGAATTAAATACATAATCATCAACCAGATTTTGTGCATTGAGCATATTTTCATCTCCCCATAGTCAAGCAACACCGATCACGAGACCATGATGCCCATCTAGGTTTGAATGAATTTTTCATCATTTAAATATTTGCACTATTTTTCATCTCCCCATAGTCAAGCAACACCGATCCCGAGACCATGATGCCCGTCTAGGTTTGAATGAATTTTATTCAGTTTAGCACTATTGATAATTCCTCCTTACTTTAAAAACCAATAAATCAACTACATTACTTGGCGTCATAGTACACAGATCCCGAGATCGTGTATGCTAATGCTATGTAGTAATTTGCTTGGCTCAACAGTGGACTAAATAATTCAATATTCTTATCCAAATAGGGATGATCCAAATTAAATAAAGTGCTTAGAAGTGGAGATTTAATCCATCTGACAACACAGAAAATGATTGTGAAACAAGGAACAGTAAATTTTAGGGATTTCTATTTTCGTGCCCTCGGGTCCTTAGTTGTACTCAGTTTTCCCCACCTCCTTAGTTTTTCTCAGTTTTCCCCAAGCCCTTGTCTGAAACCATCACACGTGCTGTAACGGCCGGTTGCCTAACGGTTGACCGTTATCTTCTGACTAGTGGGGCCACGTAGAGCCCGCAAAGACACGTCAGACCATCCATCTTTGTTTGACCATAAGCATCGTTGTATGCCTAACCAAAACGCGAACGAGTGGGGCATCAGTATATCGAATGACAAGTGGGGCCATGACGCTGATACAAGGGGCAATACACGGGTAGGATTAGATTTTGAAACGGAGATCTACAGCGATGGCACGGAGGAGGTGGCATGCGGCGTGCCGAGAAGATATCGATGTCCACAAAGAACTGCATGAGGCGAGACCAGACGCATTAGATAGATATGAACTAGACGCGTTTAACCATGCAAAGAAGAGAAGAAATGGTCGAGGACATCGACGACGACCTCAACACTTTGACTGACGGTGTCGGACACGAACGCGAGCAATGTAGAGAAAAATAGTGTCTCTCCTTTCTGGCGTGTCTAGATGGGTGCTAGGGGAGTGTGGTGGCGAAGGTAAAGACCTCGCGGTGGTCGGTGGCGTCCAGCATAGCGGGGCGGCGTGGCCGTGCCCACAGCGGCATGCATGTTCGGCATTGGCATCAGCATGTACATTTGTCATTGGCCTCTGCGATATCTCCGGTGTGTCAGTGATCGAATGAGGGGACGATATTGAGGGTGCATCCCGACGGTGACCTAGCAGTGGCGGCGAGCATAGCCATTCTGACCATGTCGATATCGGCATCGGCATCGTTTGGAGGCTGTGGTGCTCAAATCAAGGTGGGATTTGTTTCGTGTACGCCAAAATGAATTTGAAACAAGTTTCCTATTGAAGGTTAGGTAAAATACGAAAGTTTGTAACTAAAAAATTTACTAGCACCATGGTGAGGTTCTTTTTGATAGAGCTATACGGTTCGTCAAAAGTTTTTGACAATTTTTAGATATTCATTGTTGTTACACGTATGGCATCATGTATGGCAAATTTTGGGTCATTTGGAGATGTTCGAACAAATCACTTTGCTTAAGCGCATGCCATTTTGTCTCACTGAAACCAGCTTTTGTAACAAGTTAGGTTTTTTCGACCTTCTCTAAATGACCTCAAATTTCATACAGATGATCTTCTATACAAAGATAGGTAGATTGTTTCGTTTTTACATTTTTTGAACTTTTATTTCCTTTTATAATACCTAGTTGATTTTCAGGTCAAAACCTCGAAAGTTAACATAAGTAGATGGTGAACCCTCCCAAACTTCAAATACAAAGATAGATAGATTGTTTCGTTTATCTAGCGTGAAAAGTAATGGCTACAAGAAATTGGTGATGGTTTATCATTTTTTGCGTGAAAAGTAATGGCTACAAGAAATCGGTGATGGTTTATCATTTTTTGCGTGAAAAGTAATACCTACAACAAATTGGTGATGGTTTATCATTTTTTGCGTGAAAATTAATGGCTACAAGAAATCGGTGATGGTTTATCATTTTTTGCATGAAAAGTAGTGCCTACAACAAATTGGTGATGGTTTATCATTTTTTGCATGAAAAGTAATGCCTACAACAAATTGGTGATGGTTCTATCATTTTCTGCGTGAAAAGTAATGGCTAGAAGAAACCGGTGATGGTTTATCATTTTTTTTGCGTGAAAAGTAATGCCTACAACAAATTGGTGATGGTTTATCATTTTTTTGCGTGAAAAGTAAAGCCTACAACAAATTGGTGATGGTTTATCATTTTTTTGCGTGAAAAAAATGCCTACAACAAATTGGTGATGGTTTATCATTTTTTGCGTGAAAAGTAATGGCTACAAGAAATCTGTGATGGTTTATCATTTTTTGCGTGAAAAGTAATGACTACAACAAATTGGTGATGGTTTATCATTTTTTGCATAAAAATTATAGTGGCCCCGATCAGAGAGAGAGAGGGTGGTGGCCCCGATCAGAGAAAGAGAGGGGTTATCATGCCCGTTAGATCATACGATCAACGATCGGCGGGCACGATCCGCGTGACAAGGGCTAGATCAATCAGGGCAAGGTTGGGCGTCTGTGAGAATTTGTGAAGGGAGAGGGCAAAACTGAGTAGTCTCAAGAAACCAAGGGCAGATGAGTAATAAACAGACTAAGGGATTCAAATATGAGATTTAAAAAATGGAAAATGCGTGTTTTGTACAATGAAACCCATCTTAGCCTACCTCAAACTATTTGCAATACAAATATACATGAGTGTGAAAATTGTAGCCTCATTCAGACAAAGTATGTTTTGGGGAAAGCTGTTTTGGAAAGGGCTTATTGTGGAAAGCCATGCACCTTCATAGCTACTAGGTGATTTGAGAAGTGGAAATTTGAGGTAAAACTTGATTTATCTATGATTGTTATTGATGCAGCCCCGCCTATCATCGACGCTACACCATGGCCAAGGAGTCCCCCAAGTGGACCAACAACGCAAAACCCCGCCATATATGTCAAGGTGAACCCTATCCTCTCTATGGTCAACCTCAAAACCAAATTGAATGGTATGCTACCTCATGCCTATCATCATGGTGTCTATAGGTGCCGACGTCGACAAGGACCAAGAGAGAAATAACTCCTATGGTGCAAGGAAGAAAGAAGAAGAAGAAGAAGGAAAGGAGAGAAGAAGGAAGAGGAAGAAGAGGCGGGAGGAGGAGGCCCAGCCGGCCCAGAGGCCGGCCAACCGGGCCCCATGCCGGCCCAGCCGGTCCCAGGGCCGGTCAGACCGGGTCCTGGACCGGATCCTCCCCGGTGTCAACCGGGCGGCGAACCGGTGCAAACCGGAAGCAATCCCGGGGCTCCAGGAGCCCCACCCGGTCATCGTCCGGCCCAGAATCCGGTTTGGACCGGATGGGCCGGCCCCAGACCCGTTCCAACCGGCCCCTGGACCGGATTTCACGGGTTTGACTCGACCGAATCTGCCCGAGTCGGTCCACCGCATACCTGTTCGACCCAAGTCGCCTTGTACCTCTATATAAGCACCTAGGTCGCCCCCTTTACTCTTTAGACAAGATTTAGGCTTAAACATAACTTTGAGCTTTGTTTCCCTAGGGTTAGATCCCCTTTGTATCAAGGATACTCTTGTTGAGGATTTGGCTACTTGTGAGTGAGATTCAAGTGTTCCACTCTCTCTCTCTCAACGGTCTCCGTCCCCAACACCGATCTCTCCTCTCGGAATTCTACCTCGTGTCTCTTCCGGGTTGATTCTATTGGTGTGGTCCATCGAGCCACGAGGGTAAGATTCGATTGTATCGGGTTGGCGTGCGTGTGTTCGTTCTTCGTGTTCTTCGCGTTCTTCCTCCTCTCCCTCTTTTCCCCTTTGGATTTGGGTCAATCGCGAGATCGGGCCACAAACTAGGTCTTAGACCCCATCATATGGTATCAGCAGCTCTTGGTTACCGCGAATTTGACCCCCCACCCACCCAATTTCGTCTCTAAAAAATTTCCCAAAAATTCCCCAAAAATAGCCCTAAATTGCCTTTGGATGGATCTACGATTTTGTTGAGTTTTGAGTGGTTTTGATTCGTGGATTTGGTGTTTCTAGTGTTGATCTACTATTTCCCCCACCTTTTAGCCCCCAATTCCTTCGTTTCCTTTCGATTTGATCCTTTGGTTTTGGTTTGGGGACGAACAAGAGAGAGAAAACGAAGAACACGGCCAGCCGGTTCAGAAACCGGTTGACCGGATCCCAGACCGGACCAGCCGGCCCAGAAACCGGCTGACCGGCCGACCGACCGGGCCATCCGGCCACCTACCCGGTCCGACCGGCCCGCTGACCGGGCGCCCGAACTCGCCTTTCGACTAACACCACCACCACCACCACCATCGTAGGTATAACTTGGATTTTCCCTTGTAGCCCTCTTCTTTTTGCGATCTATCCCACGAGCGAAGCTTTTCGAGTGTTGCGAAACATCGCACAAGGTCCCGAACGTGAGGGTGTGCGTTGTGTTGAGTAAAGCTCATAAGTAGAGCTCGGGGTGGTAAGCAAAAGCGTAAGAGCATAGTGTGCTAGTGAAAAAAAACGTGCAAGTACCACCGATACAAAAAGAGTTGATAAGCTTTTAAGCAAGCGTGAGAGATAGAGAAGAGAGACCTCGTGCGAATCTTGGTGTTTCATCTCTATGCAACCTAGCTTTGATCTCTTCTTGTGTTAGTGTGACACCGAGCACCACCTTGCATCTAGGTTCTAACTTTTTCCGCTTGTTCCTTGATTGCACTAACCCCGCTTATCCCGTGTGTGCGTTCCACAAATTTTCCGTGTTTATAGTGATCTCCACTTTGACACTTGATTTTTGGACCTCACCCACTTTTAACAACATACTTAATTTTAGATTTCATCTTTTGGTTTTCCACCATTCTAACCTACCACCATATTTGCTAGCTTTTGCGTGTGCTTTTGTGTGTGTACCCGATAAAATTGTTTTTGCTCTCGGTTTGTTGGATCGCCCCGATCTTATCATACCACGGTAAGGTTGCGAGGTAGTGTTCTTCCACTAACATCCACCATATAGATCTTGTCGTGCTAACATGGATAGTGAAGAAGAGGATACGGAGGACTACATGGAGCACTTTGAGGAGGATACCTCCTCAAGCACCGCGGATGTGGAGGAACATGTGGAGCTCGACACCGACTATGGCTCCACAAGCATCATCGACATGACCGACATCGAGGAGCTCTACACCGACTATGGCTCCACAAGCATCATCGACATGACCGACATGGAGGAGCTCTACATCGATAATGGCTCACCAAGCATGGACGACATGGTGGAGCAACGCCACGACTACAACATCGACACCATGGCGGAGCCTCACCTCGACTCCACTATGAACACCGCTGGTGCGTACGCGTACCCCTACTTGGCCAATGGAGCTACATATGAAGATAGAGGATCTTCAAGATGGCGCCACCAAGAGAGTGCTTATGCACATGATCATCTAGATCGAGCTCGTCATATGGACCATCAAGAGCGCCCCCAATATGATCGTCATCAACACTCCTCTCCGAGCTCATCAAGGCGCCAAGCGGAACGTGCCAAGGCACGAGAGCCATCTCCTAGGCATGCCGAGGACCGTCATCGACACACACCATCTCATGATAGGCGTCGACCACTACCACCTCATGGTCTCCATCGACATACGTCCCCACATGACCTTCGCCGACACAAGCCACCTCATGATCGCCATAGACCATCATGTTCCAAGGATCTTCGACGATACCCATCAAGACATGATGATGAGACACGAAGACGAGAGCCTCAACATGAAGGCGACAAACACCATCATAGGGTGTCTTCCACTCTAAGGGTGGAGAGAGCACATCAAGAGGACCTCCCTAGTAAGGCGACTTCTACCTCTTGTGCCACCACCACAATGGCCCCTACCTCGCCATATGCCTATGGACTCCGATGCTACAAGTGCAAGCAACAAGGCCATCCTCCACGGGAATGTCCCAATCTCCTATGTGAGGTGTGGAAGGCCAAGGGTCACATGGCATGGCAATGCACATGGCCAAGCGCCGAGATGCTCCACTCCTACGAGCTACATGTCCAAGCCAGCAAGAAGTCTATGGCGTCCACACTTCAAGATGAAGATCGACAAGGCCAACTCAAGGGTGAAGTTGATCCGAGCCTAGCTCTCAACGACACTATGGCGCTACCGCTTGAGGACGACTTGGGAGGCGATGGAGTTGAGAAGGGTGAGCATGGGATTCTCCCTTCACCAATGGAGGCGCAAGGAGATGAGAAAATCGAGCCTACTCCTATATGCTTGATTGATGAGTTGGTACCAATCCCATGTGAGCATGAGAGCCACTTAGCCCACTTGAGTGCTAGCGATAGTGAGTTGAGCGACTTCCACCCCATATGTGAGATTGAGTGCTTCCATTTGGAGGACATGAGTGAGCCACCGAGAGAGTTGCGAGAGGTAGTTGATAGGTCCATGGAGGACATCACATTTTCTAACACATTAACCTCTCCCTTTATGGTGTCTTCTTATGTTGCATTAGGTTCCATGGATGTTGGAGCCCGGTGATGGACAAGAAGACGTACATGGTGCAAAAAGATCACATCACACCATGCTTTGATGACGATGCCGACGTCCACCATGTGGAGCATACAACTACCACAATGCCTGCATCAATTGAGTCGGACTACCAAGGTAAAAATAAAGGTATTGATGAGACCATGATCCCACTAGTGGACATGACCAATGATGAATTGTTTCCTCTTGCTTGCGATATGAGGACTACTTGCTCTTTCACATGTGTTGTTGACAAGAATGACATTAGTTTTCGCATGCTTTGCCCTAAATGTTTGCACTATTCCATGATCCTTGCATCCAAGATTGTGAACAATTGCTCTTTCTTATGCTTGGTATGCAAGAATGCTTATTTCATTGTTCACGAGATGGCCCCCATAGCCTTCTCAATTTTTGATGACTCCAAGTTACCACATACCACAAATGCACCTTCATGCCATATGCACACTCGCCATGCATTTCATAAAACATTGATTGACACTAATGGTGATGTGCACAAGACATGGAACATCATGATGGATGATGTGTACATTTACCATGCACACACGCTTTTTGTTTTCTCTATTGTGTGTATAGGTACACGAACGACAACCTCCACCGCCACGGAGCATGAGTTAACGAAACGCGCCATTGAGAGCTACCCCAACAAGGACGAGATACATCATCCAACCTGTGAGATTCACACCAACGGGTATGTTAACAAAAGCCTTCGCCCCCGTGTGTTTCCGACATCTCTTGTCGAGCTTCCGGTTTGGTCCAACTCCTCGTCACCTCTTTTACCTCTTAGGCAACATATCTTGAAACATTTTGTTGGCACAATGGTTGTTGTATGTATTGATGGTATCATCATACACTCCGACAATCTCAAGGACCATGTCATACATGTGAGAGACACCTTATGCATCTTGTGCCACATGTCACACACAAAGTTGCTCTCCTTTGGATTTCTCATTTCATCTATGGCAATTGAAATGGATTCTTTGAAACTTGAGGATACTTGTACTCGGCTCAAGCCAACCATACTCTCCCAAGCTAGAAGTCTCCATAGCTTTGCCATTGCACATACCAATTTTGGTCAAAATTTTGCCGCCGCTACTTGCCTTTTGATTCTCCAATTTGTTTGGGACAATGCTTCACAACACATTTTTGACAACTTACAAAGGAAACTTTTACATACACAAATTTTTGCCATGCCACATTTTGGATACATCGACACTATTTTGGTTCCCATTTTTGCCAAATGCCTCTTTGAGAAACGACTTGATGCTTCGTATTTGATTGAAAGCCTCTTGTTCGCCAATCACAAAATTGGCACCCACAAGCTTTCCATTCGCAAGTCATTTTTCCACAAGTCCTTCTTCGACAACGACTTTATCCCTCCACCACTTCATGTGACAACCGTCATGGACTACAACAAGGATGCCCGCACCACGACGAACATCCATAAGGATACAAGGGCAACTATACAAGAACATGTCCTTCACCAAGCTACAAGGATCAACGACTACATCATCGACAAACAAGACTCCAAGTACTTGGTGAGCAAGACGTTCACCATCTCGGACCTCTCGCCACATCATGGAGATGAGGAGGAACAAGAGTCGAGGACGACTCTTCCCCAAGGGGGGGCAGATGATGCAGTCCCGCCTATCGTAGACGCTACACCATGGCCAAGGAGTCCCCCAAGTGGACCAACAACGCAAAACCCCGCCATATATGTCAAGGTGAACCCTATCCTCTCTATGGTCGACCTCAACACCAAATTGAATGGTATGCTACCTCATGCCTATCATCATGGTGTCTATAGGTGCCGACGTCGACAAGGACCAAGAGAGAAGGAACTCCCATGGTGCAAGGAAGAGAGAAGAAGAAGAAGAAGAAGGAAAGGAGAGAAGAAGGAAGAGGAAAGAGGCGGGAGGAGGAGGCCCAGCCGGCCCAGAGGCCGGCCAACCGGGCCCCATGCCGGCCCAGCCGGTCCCAGGGCCGGTCAGACCGGGTCCTGGACCGGATCCTCTCCGGTGTCAACCGGGCGGCGAACCGGTGCCAACCGGAAGCAATCCCGGGGCCCCAAGAGCCCCACCCGGTCACCGTCCGGCCCAGAATCCGGTTTGGACCGGATGGGCCGGCCCAGACCCGGTCCAACCGGCCCCTGGAACGGATTTCACGGGTTTGACTCGACCGAATCTGCCCGAGTCGGTCCACCGCATACCTGTTCGACCCAAGTCGCCTTGTACCTCTATATAAGCACCTAGGTCGCCCCCTTTACTCTTTAGACAAGATTTAGGCTTAAACATAACTTTGAGCTTTGTCTCCCTAGGGTTAGATCCCCTTTGTATCAAGGCTACTCTTGTCTTAGACCCCATCAGTTATGGTTCCCAACGTGGCAGGTCGCGTAAGAAGACTCCATGAGTAAGTGCCACTATGGTTTTATATTTTTTGGAATTTTTTGCGCATGAAAAGACTCAATTAGATAGCTTAATCCCATTTGTTGACTCTCTGTTGACCAGCCACTTGAGGGTAAAACTGAGTATATTGCACTAGCCAGTATTAGTACTCGAGAGGAAAACTGAGTACATATATTTTTCCAGTGTAAGACTCGTGGGTAGAACTGAGGACACGTAACCACGGACACATGTCGCGGTCCGCAGCGGTTAGGCGGTGCATGTTGAGACCAAACGTCTAGTTTTTTTGAGAAACTGTCGAGACCAATCGTCACGTGCCTGTACAGAGCCCCTCTCTCTCTCCCTCACGCACGCAACCACGCCTCTCACGTCCCATCAACTTCTCCAAATCGAAGGAAAAACCCCAACCGCCCTACGCGTGCTCCCCTGCCGGCGATGGAGAAGAAGAATGCGCCGGCGGCCGTCGCCCCCGAGCCCGTCGCCTCCGAGTCCGTCGCCTCCGAGCCTATCAACGCCGAGCCCGTCGCATCCGAGCCAGTTTCCGCCGAGGGCGCATCCAAGCGCGGCGCCTCCGTGAACTGGGCCTCTCTCATGGCTGACGGACCACTTCACAAGATCGGCGACTGCTTACTGGCGAAAGAGGAGTACGTGGACACCTACTCTGCTTTGAGGCAAGTTTGTGCAAATTGGCTCTCAGGTTTACCTGAGCCCGACGTGCACCTGCACGAATGGATCATGCTAGAACAGGCCCTCCCACGCGCCGCTGAGTTCACCTTCCTCCATCTCCGCATATCCCGCTAAATCACCATCAATCTAACGGAAGTTCATGCAACATTCAAATTCCTCCAGATCTATAGAGTTAATCTATTTTTATTTTCAATCGTAAACATCTTAGTGCTGAATGTTATTTTCATCAATATCTTTTAGATACTACTTCGTCGGATTTTTCCGTGGCGTAATCGTGATTTCCCAGAAGAACCAGCCGCACAAGATACGGCTTCTGAACCCACTCACAAAGACATTGAACACTATGTTTGAGGCGCAGATGCCATCTGTTTTTGTGGAGTCAGTCGCTGTAATGAAGTCCCCGACTATGGTCTTCATTTCCATAGATTACCCGGAGGAAATTGCTTGGGTCGATGAGAGCACTCCAACTAAGGGTATAGATGAAGATTGGGGAGAAGGAAGATTTTCGATCAAGCACCATGGTCTGCGTTGCATTACCCCGTTCAATGGTGAACTGTATGCAATAGCTGTGGACAATTTTGAGTCCGGAAGATTAGTGTGCACCAACAATGTCCAGTTGGAGCAGCGCGCGAGCACTGTCAAAATGGAGACACTATTTTCATTTCCAGAACTTGGAAATGACAAGTTCTACCTTGTGAAGTCGGATGGTGATCTGATGCTTGTGTTGTTGGACAACATGTATTTGGAGGAAGGTCAAGCACCATTGGTGTACCGTGTGGACATTGCGAGCCGCTCTCTCCATGCCGTCAGTAACATTGGCAGTCATGCCTTCTTCGTCCATTATCTCTAGTGTATCTAGACACTACAAGAAAAGTTGCCATGGCCGACGAAGTTGAAGTCGCGCCGTGGTTGGTGGTGCACCAAGGCCGACGATTTTTGGTCCCTCCGTGGTTCATGTCAAAACTTTTTTTTTCTTTTTGAGGCCACCTAGCCCGACGAAAGCGGCTAAAACGTCGCGTATGGTGGCCCGGGACGTGGTGCATCGCGAATTCTCGGGTTCGCCGGCCGAGTCAACGCAAATCCGCACCGCCCAGGGATGTAGGGCCCACATGGCAGCCTCTCTAGCATTGTTTTTTCTCGATCGCGCCATCTCGTTCAACGCTCTCCGATCGAGCCGTTTACGATGCAGGATCATGGGTCCCGTTTGTCATCCTCTATGAACCAAAATTCCTTCTTTTCTTGGATTTTTTTTGATGCTACTTCCTTTTTCTTTTGATCCCGTGCCGCCTTGGAAACGTTGAGACCGCTGCAGCTAAATGGGACCCGCATGTCATCCTCTATGAGCAATCAACTTTCTTTTCTTGGAGTTTTTTTGGCACCTCATATTTGGTCACTTGCCTTTTTCTTTCGATCCTCGCCTCTCAAACGGTGATATCGCTGCTGCTAAATGGGACCCGCATGTCATCCTCTATGTACTATAAAACTTTCTTTTCTTGGATTTTTTTGGCACCTCATATTTGGTCACTTGCCTTTTTCTTTCGATCCCCGCCTCTCAAACGGTGAGACCACTGCAGCTAAATGGGACCCGCATGTCATCCTCTATGGACTATAAAACTTTCTTTTCTTGAATTATTTTTGGCTCCGATATTTGGTCACTTGCCTTTTTCTTTCGATCCCTGCCGCCTCTCAAACGGTGAGAGCTGCAGCTAAATGGGACCCGCATGTCATCCTCTATGAGCAATCAACTTTCTTTTCTTGGAGTTTTTTTGGCACCTCATATTTGGTCACTTGCCTTTTTCTTTCGATCTCATGCCACGTTTGAAACGTTGAGGTACCTGCTGGCTCATGGGACCCGCATGTCATCCTCTCGTGTGCTATAAAAGTTTCCTTTGTTGGATTTTTTTCACCCTCTGATTTTTGGCTTGCCTTTTTCTTTTGATCCCCGCCCCTTTGAAACGTTGAGTAAGCTATTGGTTCAAGGGACCCGCATGTCATCCTCTATGTCCATCAACTTTCTTTTCTTGGACCCCTAATTACTAGCTACTTTCTTTTTCTTTTGATCTCAAGCCGCATTACAAACATTGAGACCGCTGCTGCAAAATGGGACCCACATGTCATCCTCTATGTACAATAAATCTTGGATTATTTTTGGCTCTGATATTTGGTCACTTGCCTTTTCTTTCGATCTCATGCCGCCTTTGAAACGTTGAGTAAGCTGCTGGCTCATGGGTCCCGCATGTCATCCTCTACGAACAATAAAAGTTTCCTTTCTTGGAGTTATTTTTTACCCCTAATTTCTGGCTATTTGCCTTTTTCTTTTGATCCCCTGCCCCGTTGAAACGATGAGGACGCTGTTGGCAGGTCGGTCCCACATGTCATCCTCTATGAACAATAAAAGTTTCCTTTGGTGGATTTATTTTTACCCCTAATTAATTTCTGGCTATTTCCTTTTTTTCTTTTGATCCTCGCCGCCTTGGAATTGTTGAGAATGTTGCTGCCTCATTTTTCTTTTGGTCCCGTGTCGCCTTGGAAACATTGAGACCTGCTACAAAATGGGACCCGCATGTCATCCTCTATGTACAATAAAGTTTCTTTTCTTGGATTATTTTTGGCTCCTGATATTATGTCACTTGCCTTTTTCTTTCGATCTCATGCCGACTTTGAAACGTTGAGGATGTTGCTGCCTCATGGGTCCCGCATGTCATCCTCTCGAACGATAAATGTTTTCTTTTCTTGTATTTTTTACCAACTGATTTTTGGCTTTTTTATTTTCGATCCCCTGCCGCCTTTGAAACGTTGACGACGCTGCTGGCTCATGGGTCCGTACAAGAAACATGTGATATTTTATTTTGCAGACAATAAACGTTGTATTTCGCTCTGAGCTATTGCAAACGGATAAATTAAATCTTTATATCTACATAAACAAACTTATATGTTGAATCTCCTTGTTTTTTGTTTTTGCGAAGCATAGGACTTTCCTTTTGAGAAAAATCCGACCTTTCCTGTTTTGGAGTGGGCTGAAATTGTACGAGTCAAAAGGCCCAGCAGGATAGTTCAAGGCCCAGATGTCCAGATACAGCCCAATTGAAATATTTCTTTTCTTGGATTTTTTTCACCCGATTTTCTGGCTACTTCATTTTTCTTTCGGTCCTGTGCCGCCTTGGAAGCGTTGAGACCGCTGCTACAAAATGGGACCCGCATGTCATCCTCTATGTACAATAAAGTTTCTTTTCTTAGATTATTTTTTGCTCCTGATATTATGTCACTTGACTTTTTCTTTCAATCTCATGCCGACTTTGAAACGTTGAGGAAGCTGCTGGCTCATGGGTCCCGCATGTCATCCTCTATGAACAATAAAAGTTTCCTTTGTTGGATTTATTTTTTCCCCTAATTTCTGGCTATTTGCCTTTTTCTTTTGATCCCCCCCCTTTGAAACGATGACGACGCAGCTGGCAAGTCGGTCCCACATGTCATCCTCTATGAACAATAAAAGTTTCCTTTGATGGATTTATTTTTGACCCTAATTAATTTTCTCTATTTCTTTTTTATTTTGATCCCCTGCCGTCTTGAAATAGTTGAGGATGCTGCCTCATGGGTCCCGCATGTCATCCTCTCAAAGGTAAATGTTTCTTTTCTTGAATTTGTTTACCAACTGATTTTTGGCTTATTTTTTCTTTCGATCTCCTTCCACCTTTAAAACGTTGACGACGCTGCTGGCTCATGGGTCCCCAATGTCAGCCTCCCCATACTGCAAATCCTCTTTCTAAGGTTGTATTTCTAGATAGATAAGGTGGATTCGAATCTGCCATGGTTCAGCTCAGGTAAGCCTTCTTGCACTGATTAATGGAAGTAGTGTATCGCAAGGTCAAGACATGTGGCTCGGTGTAATGAATCTATATGAATCATGTTGTGGGTTCAATCTGATAGTTCTCTAACAGGTCAGCCAAAATAGAAATTAAGTTTTTTTCTAAAACGGAAATGCAAATTAAGATGAACACAAACATTAGTTATCATAATAGCTGATCATACATACATACTTGCTAAGAGCAAAAGCTTGCCAGAGTTTTACCACCCATACAATTAATTAGCAGTTCAGATAAGATAACCTTATATAAGTATAACTACAAATGCATTTGCTAAGGGCTCATGGGACAACAGAACTAGACAACCGCGAACTTTATGACCAGCATGTCACAGCGGCATCGAAAGATCTTGACCTTCAACTTTGATCCAATGCGAAGTTTGGCACCGTCAATGAACTTTTTCCACCTGGAAGTAACAGCCAAGCGGCCATCTGTGGGACTGACAGAGTACCGTCCCTCCACGGTGAGACCTTCACTCTCCATGACGAGGGATATCTTGCCCCTTCGGCCAGCATTGAGATCCTTGGAGATACTTTTAGGCAATTTCTGATTCAAAGCAAGAGATACCACCAAAAATTAGTCAATGGCACCAATGCACTGAACCATGTGAGACTTTGAGCAGAGAAGACATCAAGATAAGAGCAGTTATGCTGTCATATACTCACGAACATAGCCTTCAGATGCGTCCTGGTCACCACACGGGTGGCCACAGCAATGAGCTGAGACCTCGGTGATCCGGCGGTGCATGAGCTCGGGCTGGTACACGAGCTCGTGCTGATGCAGGAGACTGTGGCAGGCAAACGGTGCCTCTAGAGGAACCGGTGCCGATGCAGGAGACTGTTGGGCAGAACGGTGCAGCTAGAGGAACCAGCATGCAGACTGGGCATGTGTAGTATATGGGGCCTCTACAGGAACCAATGCTGATGTAGGGGACTGTAGATGCAGAACGAGCTGGTACAGAACCGGTGCGGAGAGTGGGAAGCCCGGTGCCGGTGTGGTTGCCCTTTGTGACATCCGCTCCTGTTCCATCAGGGGATCTGCAGCTTTGATCATGTTAAACCCAGCAAGCTAGAACAGAGGGAATGGTTTAGAACAACTGCTCAGAATGCAGTTATCAAAAGATATGAGTAGAAAAAGTTACATATTATATATTTGGAAGTGTCTCCAACTCTGTAAGCAGTTACGTATATCTGCCCGTTTGAGTTTCTGATCCTCAGCTCGTCGCCCTTCTTCAGACCGTAGTCAAAAGCAAACTTTCTCGAATCATGTCCATACAAATATGTGATGGCCTGCGTCTTGTAGACATACACCTCATAGACCGTGTAGGTGTTCATCAATTTGCCATTGCCATGCATAGTGAAAGATCCTTCATGCGGACACATCTGGTTAATCATTGGACGAAGTTCACAAGGTACAGTCTGCATGTGAAAATTGATACAAATGTAAGAAGCAGGAAGACTAAAAACAAGACTTTACTATATGCCAATTCATGCTAAACCACTGAGAATACATACCTGTAACTCTGTGAAGGAGCTACTAGAAAGGTAGATAGAGCCATAGGAGGTGTTATATGCGGGGTATGTACATGGGCCCGCCATATTCCCGCAAGCTCGGCATCGGGATGGTGAAGGAAACATGGGAGGTACTACTGGTGCGTAGCGCTGAATGTAAGTGGAAGAATTAGGTTGTGTAAAGTGCATAGTTCAGAGCAATGCAAATGTTGACAAGCGAGTGCATAACACTATGTTACAAACTGAACAGTGTGAAAATTAGTGTATGATGAATATAAGCATGCTAATTTGGTGTTTCCGAATTCCAAAAAGCATTAGACAGAGCCGGTGATAATATCAGACATAAATCATAGCATGTATATGTGGCTTAAGAAAATATACCCGAACCCTTGGATGGTTACGGCCCGGCTGGTCCTTGGACTTGAGCTTATATAAGCATCCAGAAGGTGGGGCTGACAGTAACTTGGTGCAGCCTCTGCAGATGCCTCATCAGCAGTTGCAATCCTTTTGACCAATGAAGGCTTAGCAGTTTCAGTCTGCATATGAAAATTGAAGAGCAACAGACATCAGCAGTGATATATAAAATGAATCTATGAGACACTGATGCATATAGTGCTGGATGTAAGTGGAAGAATAGGTGTGTGTGTTTCTGAACTATTGGTAAGCATTAGACAAAGCCGGCAATAAACAGACAAAAATCAAATCATGTATGAGGATTAAGAAAATATACCTGCTTACTAAAAGGGTACCACCCAGCTGGCCCGTGGCCTTGTGCTTGAGGAGGTTTTCAGAAGATGGTGGCGGCACCATCGTCTTCACAGCAGCCTCATCAGGATCATTTTTTATCCATTTGAGTAGAGGCACAGAAGTTTCATCCTGCATATGAATAGCAACAGAACTCATCATTGATATTTAATAAATCTATGAGATAGACTGATGCAAATAGTGCGGGTGTAAGTGGAAGAATAGGGTTGTGCATAGAGAACAGTTGACAACAATGCAAATGATTACAAAAGAAGCCAATGGAAATCAACAGTTTATATACTGGATGAGACAGACTGAAAAGTGAAAAATTAGTGTATGATGATTGTAAGCAAACACAGTGTTTCTGAACTTTTGGTAAGCATTAGACAAAGCCAACAGTAATTAAACAGATAATAATGAAATCATGTATGTGGATTAAGAAAATATACCAGATTCATTAAAAGGTCACCACCCAGCTGGCCATGGCCTCGTGCTTGTAGAGGTTTTCGGAAGATGGTGCCGGCACCATCATCCTCACAGCAGCCTCATTAGCCTCATTTTGCATCCACTTGAGTAAAGGCGCAGCAGTTTCAGCCTGCATAAGAATGGGAACAGATCTCAGCAGTGATATTGAATGACTCTGAGACAGATGATGCATATAGTGCTGGATGTAAGTGGAAGGGTATGGCCGTGTATGGACAACAGTTCACAACAATGCAAGGGTGTGTTCGGTTCTGAAACAGCGTGGAATGGAATGGAATGGTTCCATTTCAGAGGAATGGAATGGTTACATTTTTGTTCGGTTGGGAAAAATGGAGAGCAGAAGAGATCGAGGTTAAACTAACCAATTGTCTCAAAATTGTAATTAACAATTGCAAATGACATTTTAATCTCAAAGTCGTAATTAACAGCGCCTAATGGTGCTCTTTTAATCTAAAAATCGTAATTAACATCATTTTTTGTTGGGTTAGGGGAACTGGAGTAGATGAACATTACTGCATGATGATTGTAAGCAAACGAATTTGGTGTTTCTAAACTTTTGGCTTCGAGATCTTATGGGTTTCAACTCTAGCCTACCCCAACTTGTTTGGGACTGAAAGGTTTGGTTGTTGTTGTTGTTGTAAACTTTTGGCAAGCATAGAAAAAACCGACAATAAACAGAGAAAAATCAAGGCATGTTTTGTGGATTAAGAAAATATACCATATTCATTAAAAGATCACCACCCAGCTGGCGCGTGGCCTTGTGCTTGTAGAGGCATTTAGAAAATGGGGGGCATCAACATACTGGCAGCCTGATCAGCCGCAGTTTTGATCTTCCTTTTGAGTAAAGGCCCTAAAGTTTCAGTCTGCATATGAATAGCAAAACAAAAGGCAGACCTCAGCAGTGATATTGAATTACTGTATGAGATAGACTGATGCATATAGTGGATGCTCTTAGCCTTTTGCAGCGTGAACACTAGCTATGGACAGACAAAAAAACTAGTTAACTCAGCTTTGTCTAGATATGAATGTACTACCACCATCCAAAAGCTTAAGCCTTATTTATTTTTGAGAAATCAAAACAAGCAAAGTTTGACCAAAATTTTAGAACATTCTATCAACAAATATAATACTGTGTAGATACCGTAGGAAAATATATTTTATTATCTATTTAATGATATTAATTTTGTATTTTGCATGTTACTGATTTTTGGTAAAAGCTTAGTCAAACATGGTATAGTTTGACTTTCTAAAAATAATATAAGCCCAAAGCTTTGGGATGGAGGCAGTAGTATCTAGAGCTAAAACACATCTAGATACATCCGTATCTACAGATAGTTGAGTCAATTAATTTGGATCTGAGGGAGTATCAGATTCAGACTACATCATGGTAAGTTGGTTTAAAAAAATTACCCCTGGGCGGTCCCTGCCCAGCTCGGCAGTGGCATTTCGCTTCTTGTGCTGCAGATCGGGCCATGCTCCTGCAGCAGGGGGGCGCTATTCTCGTTCCCCATAGCCTCAGACGGAACCTGGAGGTACCAACCTGATACAGAGAATATAGAGCATGGTGTCACAGAGGCTTTACGCACAAACAGCTGAAGACATGTGCTACTTTAAGCATATTCCAGAACAGGAACAGATTGAGGATGCAGAGAGACAAAAGGTAAAGAGTGGATAAGCAAACGGAGTACCTGCGGGGCTGGGGACGCAGCTCAGGCTCAGCCAACTGCCAACATGCGTGGTGGCCTTACGCTCCATTGCCCCCACCGCCGAGGTCTTTCCTTTCCTGTACAAGCTGACAAAAGATACAGTGAGGATCAGCAGAAACTACAAAGGTTGCAAATGTCGACAAATAAAGGAAGAACACCCCAATCCAAGCAAAGGTAGCCCCCGCCCCCACCCCCATCAATCACTCCCAGCTCGAGGGTGACCAGAAAGACACCCCTTCGCCCAGAATAGGAAAGAGATGCGCAAGATATCGAGGAGAGGAAAAAAGAACCGATATCGAGAAAGGAAAGAACATTACTAGTCCTACCTAATCCGCTTGGTCTAGATGCAGCTTGCCCCTCCAAGCTGGATGCCTGGACGGTGGAGGCGAAAGGAGGGGATCGAGCTAGCGGCTTGCATCCGTCGGCAATCGGCACTCGATCGGGAGAGAAGGGGTGCTACATAAAGGGGAGGGGTAAAATATTTTATTACACAGTGAACTTACTGATGTGACTAGTCATTACATGTCTCACTGAAACTAGGGTCCATAGTGTGGCACCCCAAATTCACTTGAAGCTGCCCGGCGGGACGCATTGGCGCGTCAAGAAACCCCCGAATTGTAGCGGGGAAATGAAACATTTCACAAAAATTCGAAATTCAAGCACACCGCCACGCGCCAAGCACGCGGCTGTTCCTTCCTCTTCCTCGGTTCCTCCTCCCCTATCCGAAAAACCCCAAATCCCAAGCTCAAACCAAAAAAACAAACAAATCCCCGGCCGCCATGCATGTCCTCGTTAACCCGCTGGAGATCGTTTCCGGACGATGCGGACCACCCGCCCTGAGATCCAGAATTCCGTCCACCTCGAGGCACGCGTGCTGTCTCGCAGCAGCGGCTTGAGGGCGCTGAAGAGGAAGTTCCACCGGAAAGTGCTCATGGCAACCGTGCAAGCTCACCGGCGTGCTGTATCCCGAGAGGAACTGGTCAAAGCTTTGCTATTCGCCACACAAAAAAAATTGCGGGCCAAGATCTGGTCAAAGCTTCGTCGATGGCTTGCCGCGAGAGGCTTGGAGTCCAGAGTCAATAAACTAGCTGCTCGAGGACGGTTTACACGGATTCATATTAACTGACTCAAGTTTGTTAGTCTAGTTAACAAATGCATCTAGATACATCCATATCTAGACAGAATTGAGTCAATTAATATGAATCAGAGGGGAGTACCTGAAAGTGTTTCATGCTACCAACTAATGCGCTGGCAGGAATCGCTGTAGAAGTAATTGTGCTACTACTCATACGATGAACTGATTGTGTGGGTGTCGAATTTTGCAACGCGGTCATCCACTGAATGCTTAATCTAGCGCCAAAGGCGTACAAATCATAACATACTACAGCACCAGAACATAAGAGTACGAATCATAAAGTAGCTCAACATTTTGCATCAGGGCTGGGTGGTCCTAAGACTACCGGGATGCCCCTGATGATCTCCGGGTGTGCATCCTCTTTAACGCAAAGCTGTGTACTCAGTCCACGGCCTCCTTCTGTAGGCTGGATAATCTCAGGTGCAGGACCTTCGTCTATGAGAGGCTCGTCATCAGTACCATCCACAGGTGCATCAGGGCCGGGTGGTCTTGAGACTACCCGGACGCCCGTGATGATCTCCGGGCGTGCATCCACTTCAACGCAAAGCTGTGTACTCGGTCCACGGCCTCCTTCTGTAGGCTGGATAATCTCAGGTGCAGGACCTTCGTCTATGAAAGGCTCGTCATCAGTACCATCCACAGGTGCATCAAACTGAGATTCATCTTCAAATCTCCCATCAAACTGAGAGACCTCTTCAACTCAATGCTTCTGCAATTAGTACATCAACCGATTAGACAAACATCTAAGGGATGCAACCTGAACAAATGCCGTTTTACATATTTACCTTCTCATCTGGCACAGCACATGTCCCAGAGCTGAAACCCGTTTCCTGAAGCAAGCGCTTTTTCTCTCCTTCCCGTCCATCCATCTGCAACAAGTTAAATTTGAGTACAGAACCTTGCACAGCAATGCAAACTATTGATTGAAACAGCGGCAGCATCAATATAAATAATTAACTACATATGCCAGCACACATACAGTGTGAGCAAGATCTGCTTCTCCTGCTAAAGGATCATTATATGGTTCACCATGCTAAACCCGCCTAACATATGTGCGGTCCATCCCAAAAATGTGTAAATGATCTGCCACTACAGGGTGAGGCCTCTTCTCACCATTCATACATGTGCAGCGCGGGCAATACACGTCCAGGTTGTGACCATCATGAGCTCTAATAAACCCCATAAAGGGTTGAACACCATTTATATATGAAGGGGAACATAAGTGTCCATGCAGTATCCAAGTTCTGTCCATCTGTTTAATTATGAGATACAGTGGTTGGTGATTAATTTAAGGCGAAGTAGGAAATGTATATCCATCGAGTACAAAACTATACTACATGATTATGCATTTCAGCAATCATGTCGAGTACAAAACAAAAAATGTCCATCGACATTTTAGCAAACAGATCGTGTACAAAACTCTGCCATGGCATTTCAGCAAATTAACGGATCGAGTGCAGAACTGACTCTATATGCCCACGCAAATGAACAAATTGATCGATGACAAATCGAGCGGAAAACTATAAAGTGCCAATTAGTTCGAGCATACCGAATTTTTTTAGCAGCATCAAGAAAATATAAATCGTTAGGCTGTCTTGCCCGATACATGATTGAGCTAGAGATAGCAGCCCTACCGTGGATCAACTTGACCGCCGGTGCGTCTCGAGAAGAACGACGGGGAGGGGAAGCTTCTTCTTCGCACGGACGGGACGGGAGGGGAAGCTCTTCGCACGGACGGGGATAAGTTGTGTAGGGGTGGGTGGGGGTCATGCGGCCGGGCCGCCGGGGTGATAATTAAGGTCGGTAGGTGGCGTTTAATGGAGTTGCGTGTGTAATTTGTCGTGCACAAGGTTGAGGAATAGGCGGTTCCCTTTGCCGCGCGCACAATTCAAACTATCCCGCCCATGTAGTTTAAATTCGCCATATTTTTGTTAAATCGACATAAAGTCATGTGAGTGGGGGAAAATTAGCAAAGTTGCTTGAAAAATAGTAAAACTCTGGAATTATCCTTTAAATATGCTCTACTTCGTGTGAAAATCGGGGTGTGGAAGCATGTTGAGCTGTTTTATTTGTACTTTCTTCATTAAAACTCCCATTTTATGCACTTTGGATGGAAAGAAATCATTTGTACATAAATTTTGACAACGCCATTTGCAAACACTAATTGTTTTACATGCCAAGATGCACCCATCCACCAAATATATATGGGGCAAAAGTTTATCACAATCTAGCAGATATGCATAATTAGTGAGGGACCCCTTTTGATTTTGTGCAATTTCCACTAATTAGGTAGAGATCGAGAAGGGTTAATTAATTAGGCCATGTTAGGGGTTATGTGTTTTAGATTAGGTTGTGTGGATTCAAATACAACTTCTTTATTTGTGTGCTATGATTAATCAAAACTAGATCGATCGACTGCGCACACATTATTAGAGGCGCATGCCTTTGCGCACAAAGTGCATGTGTGTGTTGTTGGCCACCAACGAGAGAGAGAGAGACAGAGAGAGAGAGAGAGGTAGAGAGAGCTACATACGAGAGAGCGATTGAAATCCCCAAATTAAACACATATATATGCATGGCACATTTAATTTAATTAGAGGACCGCGAGGCACCCCTGGCCTGCTTGATGCACAATTAAGTGTCATTGGCCTATATATAGGGTTTAATTAGGGTTTAGGGTTTAGGGTTAGGAGGTTAGGGTTTAGGGTTTAATGTTTATGGTGTTTAGGGTTTAGGGATTAGGGTTTATTTAGGGTTTAAGGTTTAGGGATCATCGATCGAGTGACACACACATTATTAGAGGCACACGCGCCTTTGCGCATAAAGTGCATGCGTATATGTGTGTGTTTTTTGGCCACCAACGACATATAGATGATCGAGAGAGAGAGAGATTGAAATCCCCCAAGAATATGTTCAAATATATATTAAAATATATGCACGAATGCATGCATGGTAGGCCATGCATGCACACTAATTATATATATATTATGAGGAAACTTAATCAAATGTGTTTTCATTCGAGAGAACTTGTCAAAATTCAAGTTAATTAATTTATCATCGATAATTATATAATTAATTAATGAATCTCAGGGAGATGTTATACAACATATGATCGATATATGCCATGTATATATTAATTGGTGTTAATCTACCGTTTAATTTGCTAGCTAGCTGCTATATATAGAGCATGTTTTTATTAGATCGGGTTATAGCTAGTATAGTTTAGGTTTATGTGTTTTAATTAACTAGGGTTTGATTAGCTAGGGGTTAGTTATATATATGGTTTAGGGTTAATGCATGGCACATTTAATTTAACTAGAGGACCGCGAGGCACCCCTGGCCTGCTTGATGCACAATTAAGTGTCGTTGGCCTATATATAGGGTTTAATTAGGGTTTAGGGTTAGCTAGGGTTTAGGGTTTAGTGTTTAGGGTGTTTAGCTAGGGTCTAGGGTTTAGGGTTTAGTGTTTACGGTGTTTAGGGTCTAGGGTTTAGTGTTTAGGGTGTTTAGGGTCTAGGGTTTAGGGTCTAGTGTTTAGGGTGTTTAGGGTCTAGGGTTTAGGGTTTAATTAGTGTTTAGGGTGTTTAGGGTTTAGGGTTTAGTGTTTACGGTGTTTAGGGTCTAGGGTTTAGGGTTTAGTGTTTAGGGTGTTTAGGGTCTAGGGTTTAGTGTTTAGGGTGTTTAGGGTTTAGGGGATTAGGGATTAAGGTTTTTGTCAACACCCGGATTTTTAAGTCCAGATGCCTATTATGCCCTTCATCGCAATCCCAGGAATATTGTTTTTGCGAGACATAATAGCTTGATATCACAACACATCATTTATTACAACACGTAATCGTCTTACAACAAAGGATCACATGATCCAGTCTTAATACAACATAGTGGATCTAGAGATCCTATTACAAAACACATAGCGGAAGCGAAGTAACGGTCGTGGTCCATCTCTTCCACAGGCAACTATTGACGTCAGGAGCGGTCCTAGTTGTCGTAGACGTTCTGCTGTCCATCTTCCTCGTATGTTCACCTTCATAGTCTGGCCATTTGAATAGCCAGGGACAAAGCCATGAGTACTTTTAAAGTACTCGCAAACTAATACTAGTGTAAGCACTATCAATTGTGGTAAAGGGGGTACTAAGCTCTAGGTTTATTTGCATAAAGCCAAGTTTATTTCATAAACATTTAGTAAAGATGCTTGAATCACTAGACTAACTCAAGTGGGAACATTAGTGTCATTCCCACAACTCTGTTGTGGTCCAAATCAAAGTCACCATTCACCGGTCAACTTCAAGTCACCAGTCATATGTCACATTTTTGAAAATGGTCTGATGACGGAACAGTATGGCCTTTCCAATCGTCCGTAACCGTGGACACGGCTATTCGAATAGTTCTACACTCTGCAGAGGTCGTACACTTGTGCCACAATATTTGCAATAATCCGTCGGGGTTAACTGGCCCTGATTTATCATACTCCGTATGCGGACTACCAACCATAACCTTTCACTTAGATACTCTAGTACAGCACCTCTCCCCATGAGCTTGGCCTCCCGGTGAAAACCAACCTGTTAACCCGGGAACTGCACAGGGCTTGGGCCGGACAATTCACCTCGTTCACGTCATTCCGCAATATCTCATATTGCTTCGGAGGCAGCCCTTGGCATAACCCCTATGACGCTTGTTTAGAGGGAACCCATACTAAAGCACATAAATTTCTAGTTAAGCCCGTACCCATTTTGGGTATTGTGGGGGTACTTTCAAAATTGGAATGGTATCGCATCCGAACCCAACCATCAGTTTTATATCAAAAATCACCATCTTCTCTTGGTCATATTCACCTTCAAAGTCATTCAATGGAATGAACCATCATTCCAAGGTTTCAACTTCATTTCAAAGTCACATGTTCCCATCTAGAGTAGTCCAAATTTTAGTTGATTAGCGATAGCAACTATATGAGGGGTGCTATCTAGCCTTGAGGGGTGCCAATCTAAATCAAGTATTGTTCTACTCTAGACCAAGTGAATCATAAACCAAAAAGTAACTTTGATAAATAAAATCAAGTAAAGCTTATAAAGTAAAAACTTTGGGATGGGTTCATAAAGTAAAATGTAATGATGCCTTGCTCTAGTAGAGCTTTGCACCCTGATGGTTAGCAAGTTTATTAGCTTGCATTAGTCTAGCTTGCAAGAATGTTAGCTTGCTTGTAGGAGTAATATCAATATTAGCTTGCCTTGATTGGTGAGTGATCAAAGTATTCTTCTTCTTCCTCTTGGTAGAATACCTCCTCCTCTTGATAGTCGGTACTAGCGTCTATAAACGAATACAAGGATACAATCACCAAACAATACTTAAGCACTCTTAATTAGCCTTAGTGGCTCACACAATGATCTAGCATCACTACTTAATATTTATTACAAGATTATGCTAGGGTTTCCTTATTTAATAATAGGAAAATAATTTCCTCTCATTGAAAAATGGAGTTAGGGTTTCTCTTTAGTATGTGAGAAAATAATTTCCTCTCATTGAATCTTCTTAAGATTTAATTTCTCTTATGAATAGTATATGACTTAGGTTGACTAAAGTCAACCTCTTCATACTTATCATTTGGGAAAATGATTTAAATGAGGTTCCATACCTCATGTGATTTAATACTAACATGGTAGTGATTTAATGCTATCAAATAATTTAATATGAGGTTAATTAGACCATGATCACTACCTCATATTGAATTACTTGAGAACAAGATTTAAATGAGAGGAATATCTCTCATATGATTTAACCCATAGTTGTAACTAATTTAAAGGACTATTATTGAGGTGATTTAATATTCTCAAAATAACCAGGGATGATCCCTTGTTGACCAAGGTCAACACTTCACACTTAGTATTTTGAGAAAGTGAGTTAAATGAGATTCATCATCTCATGTGATTTAATTAATTTCAATATTATTTAGATTTAAGATTTATAAGGGAGCAAGTATGAGCTTAGGAAAGTAAAAGGGCAATACCTTACTTCCTATTATTTGAGAAAGATAATTTAAATGAGGTAAGCACCTCATACTATTTTAGTAACACCTTGTAATATTTTAATATTATTAATTGATCAACAGTAAATTTTAATTGACCATGGGATCTATTTTATATTAATATGGTGGAGGCAAGATTTAAATGAGACCAAAGTATCTCATATGATTTAATTAATAGGTTTGAAATATTTAAATACTACTTATGAGAATGATTAAATATTTTCAAATAGGAATCTAGGGGTTAATAATATATGTGTTATTAATTCTCATTGAACTATTTGGATTAATAATTTAATTGAGGAACTATGCTTCATATAAGTTAAACTATCATCTAAATGATTTTGAATCTATAAGTAACTAAGCATGAGATTTTCTTGACCAGGGTCAGTACCTCTATTTGAATTACTTAAGCTCACAATTTAAATGAGAGAGGAGCCCTCATATTGTTTTAAATAATTCTATGTGCATGTATTAAATGAACTAGAAATGGTTCCATAGCCATTATTTTAACTCTAGTTCATGATCATGCAAAACAACTATGATATATTTTTGCATAAACAATTTGATTATGTCAAATGTGATTTATTAGAGTTGGAATCAACTTAAAATCATTTATAGATAATTTCTAATATTTATTTGAAGTCAGAAAAGTCCCTGCCTTGTTATTTTTATCATTTAAATTTAATTTCGAATTTGGACATGAGGCCAGTGCCATTATTTAGACAATTTCATGAGCTTTCTAAATATATAAAATTTGCTAAATTTGGTTTAGTAGAATTTAAACTATTTAAATTTGAAGTTGGCACCAGTATTGAATTTGAACTAAATAGATTAAATCGGATTTGAATTACTGGGCTTGGCGGGAAAGCAAACTGGGCTAAACGGGCTAAACGGACTGGGCCGGCCCAACATTGCTACGGGCTGGGTTTGAAACACAGGCAGTGGGCGGGAGCGACGTGGCGCTATCTGGAGCGTTCGAGCGATCGAGCGGCTCACCTCCTCCGGCGAGGTCCTAACCCTACCGGTGACAGCGAGGGTCGTCGGCGGCGTACCTGGGCTCCGGCAGGACTTGGCGAGGCGGGCGATCGAACGAGAAGACGATGGTGAGGCAGAGGGTGGTCGCAGCAGGGCTTGGGGTGAAGTAGATCAACGGCGTCGGGGAGCTACTGTGGCGGCGGACTCCGATGAAATTCCGGCGAACTAGCGACTAATTGAGGAGGGGAGGTGGTCGAGGAGAACAAGGAGAAGGAGGGGAGCAGGTTCTGTGTGGAGAAGGGAGGCTGAAATGGTCTCTATTTATAGGACGGGAGGTGACCGTGGGGTGCTGTGGAGGTCGTCCATGGCGGCGGCCCTGGAGCGGTGAAGGGGCAAGGTAGGGGGCGCGCGAGGTAGGCGACGGCTAGGAGAGGCTAGCGCACTTGAGGAGATGACAGAGGGAGGACGGGAGCGTGCTGGCGACGGTGGCGTCCTCGCGGTACGGGAGCGACAGAACGTCGATCATGGCGACGGCCAGGGAGCGTGCGCGAGCTAGGGGTGGTGTCTAGGAGGTAGCTGGGGTAGTGGTGATCACGCGTGTAAGAGGGCAGGGCGAGGGGAGGACGAGAGGCTCCAGGCGAGGACGTGTACTGCGGCGTCCAGTGTCGTGCCAGGGCGCGCTCACCGCGTGCGCTGGCATGCCCTGGGCTTGTCTGGGCACGCGCGTTCTGGACCGTAGCGTGTGTCTCCTGGCTTAGGGCTCGTATCAGCGGGTTCATGGAGGAGCAGGCTAGCTAGTTGACATGGTACAAGGGGCCAGAGAGAGATGGAGAGGATGAATGGCATGGTGGCCGGCATGGGTACGGCATGGATGGATTGGTGATCATGGCCTCACTTTAACCAGAGCAAATGAGTTGGGTTCGATGCAGAGGAAGTACCAAGGTGTGATGATCATCAAACTAAAGTGGTGGAGGCTAAAAACCAGTGTGTAAAAGGGTGTATGTCCAAATCCAATTGTTGCCTGCAAGGTGTTCGATGATATGGCCGCATGAAGAAAAATTTAGAATTTTGCAATTCTTTTTGGTGGAGTTCATTTATATAATTAGTGTGTTGGAATGGGGGTGGTGGTGTCCATTTTGATGAAGGTTTGTGAGATTTCAAAATGTGGTATGATCTTCACATAGTTTCAACATCACCATTTGTCAATTCTTTACTGGTCAACCTGGTCAACATCAGCACTAATGGTCAACATGAGAGTTGTTCACTTTCATGTGGTCTTGGATGACATGGTCATAGTTGACCAAGTTTGGTTGAAGAAAAGTCAAAGCCAGAGGGGTAAAGAGGGGAACATTTTATAAAGTGACAAAATGACCATTATCACATGTATGTTGATTTTGAGTTTTGCTTTGATTTGATTCTTGATCCAATGATGCAATTGTGTTAGTTTATCATATTGAAGTATTTTAGAAACAATGGGGCAAGCAAATTTGGCCTTGGTGGAGGATTTGCATTTTGGCATATGTGTATGTGAGTGAATTTTGGGAATTCTCTCCCTATTTGATTTCTCTCTATTTGAATTGACTTTGGTTGACTCTAATGTGGTTCTTATGAGTTTAGTAATATTTTAAGATCATTGAAACTAAATCAAATGGTCTTGTTCAAGATTTGCACATTTGGCCTTAACACATAAGGAATGAGGTGTCCAATTTTCATAACTTGTACTAGGGTTGTTCTTGCCTCACTTGGACATGGGTTAGGGTCCATTTAGTGTTATAATAGGTTTAGAGAGAGTTTCACACCATTTGGTCAAGGTTTAGGGACATAGGTCAATGTTTGGTGAAATGCCTATGTGTCACATATGCTTTTATGCATATGTGGTATTTTATTTTTAATTTGACTTGGTTTGATTCACAATGGTTTTGTTGAGTGTACATATGATATATGGAGGTGATCCAACCATTTATAACAAGTCCTAGGGTCAATTTTCTGGAATTCCCATATTTGCTATTTAACTCTTATATGCCTCTATGGCATTTTCAGTTTCTTTTTATTTTCCTTGATTTCAACTTGGAAATGATTTAAGAAGTATTATATAAGGTTTATGAAGCATTTCCAATCCTCTAAATAAAGTGGGAAAGTCTAGGGTCAAGATTTCTAATTATTGCCATAGGCACATATGCCTTTTTCTTATTTAATTTCCTTTTACTTTATTTTCACTAGTATGATGAGAAGAGGGGTGGGGTTTTATGGTTTAAGATTATTTCAAATACTCATAACAAGCAATCATGGAAATAGCACAAGAATTATGCAAGATTATTATGTATCAATCTTAATTTAATAAAAGTTTTTGTTGGTTCCAAAATTTGGAACTAGGGAAATTTGTTTATTTTGTTTTAAATTTCTGGGTGTTACAAACCCTTCCCCCTTAAACAAATCTCGTCCCGAGATTTTAAGAGGAGTTAGGTTCCTAAGAGAGATTGAGCATTTTGATTAGCAGGAAGGCATACTTGTCGTCTGGGGTGCTTCCTGGCTTCAGTGGCAGCCATGTGATAGAAACGGCCGTTGTTGTTATTCTGGTTCCTTCTACCTGCGGCAGCTGTTGTTGCAGGTGCAGCGGTGTTGGCGGCAATCTTGGCAAGCTTCTTGGGGCATTCTTTGGAAAAGTGGCCCACAACTCCACATTCATAGCAGTTTACCGTTGATTTGTCCTTCGGGGTGACGGGGATGGCATTGCTTCCAGTTCTCGGGCCAGTGTTGGTGTTGGTGTGGTTCCCATTGTTGTTGTGGCTGTTGGGGTTGCGGTTGTTATTGTTGTTGCCTCCGGGCTTCGGGGGTCCTCCGTGGTTGTTGCTGTAGTTGGGGCGATAAGTCTGAGGGTGGCCTGTTGTTTCGGGGTGAATCCTCCGGAGGAGTTATTGCGGTACTTCGAGTATGGTGGGGTCCACTGGTTCATCATTCTGCGCTTGCGGTTCTCATTGGCCTGATGCAGCTTTCCTTCCATCTGTATGGCTGAGTCTACGAGGGCTTCGAGGTCAGCGAACGGGATATTTACTAACACAGTTTGCATCTCGTCATGCAGTCCGTTCAAAAAGCTTTCCTTCCTTTTCTCATTGGTGTCGGTCTCGTCCGGGGCGTACCTTGACAGAGTGAGAAACCTGTCGCGGTATTCCACCACGGACATTCTTCCTTGTTTGAGTTCACGGAACTCATCTCTCATTTTCTTGATTAATCCTTGGGGCACATGGTACTTGCTGAACTTCAGCTTGAAGTCTTCCCATGTCATCATTTGTCCTGCATTCATTGCACGGGCACTAGTCCACCAGGCTCTTGCAGGTCCTGACAGGTAGTGGGTGGCAAACAGTACTTTTTCTGCGGCTTCAACTCCCGCAACTTCAAGGTTGTTCTCTATCGTCTGGATCCAGTCATCAGCATCGAGGGGTTCTTCGGTTTTGCTGAACATTGGAGGGTTAGTGTTTTGGAAATTCTTCAGCTTTGACCCAGGGTGATCGTGGTTTCCATGGCCTTGTTGTTCTGAGCTATCTGTTGCAGTGCAGCAAGGTTTGCTTGGCGTTCCGCTCTTTCCGCTTCCCGGTCTGCCATCATTGTCTGCAGTAGTTGCATCATGGCATCCTGATTTGCGTTGCGGTTTGGGGGTGCCATCTGATTATGTAGATATATCATGAGGTGAGAGGGAATTTTTCTATGGCTTATTTTGAATAAGTTTAAAATTATACTTAAGATATTTTCAGGATGATCATAACACATATTTTATTTATTCACAACAAACATCACACATTACAAGCTAAAGCACTAAGGGTTTTAAGAACCCTTTTTCCACAATCTACGATACATGGTGCGGGGTACAACTCACACCTACGTAAGTGAAGCTAGTGCAACTATTCCTCATTGTCTTCATCCACATCGATGGGAATGATCCCATCCTCTGCAGCCTCCAGAAACCCATAGTCCTCCTCATCAGTGAACTCGTCATCCTCAAAGTCGTTGTCGTCACTCAGGAAATCATCGCCTCCTTGGATATCTTCTCCATCTTCCTCCATCTCCTGGATCTGGTCCTGCTGTGTCCGAACAGTCACTTCCAAGGTGCGAATCTTCTCGCGAAGACGGGTGATAGTAGCGACATTCTTGGCGCGCTGCAGGCGGAGTGATCGGCGGTCCTTGGCGAGTAGCCTGATGGCGTCAGCATGATGAGCCAAAGTCATCTGGGCGCGGTGGGAGTGAACACGTGTCAACTCCAGGTCCTTCCGGGTCTCATGAAGCATAAAGTCCAAATGCTGCACATGGATCTTGAGTACCGGGTGCGAAGAGAGTGCCATGGGTTCCCCCATGGTGTCGTGCCTCGCGAAATGGGCGAAGCGGCTTCCCCGGAGTGCGGCGATGTTCTGTCCACACACCCGAGCAAGTCCCTCCTGAAGGGCGTGAGCAAGACCGTCCACCCAGCTGTATGCCTTGAAGGAGAAAAGGATCCTCTCCGAGATGGGAGGTTCCGAACTTCCCTTCAAGTCAGCGGTGATCATCCACTGCTGTTCCCCAGTCGGGGTGTTGTGGATCCGGACTCCGTGAAACCGGGGAGGTGGGCGTTCGAGCCTCTCGGACACTAGGTACAAGTCACGCTCAAACACCAGACTTCCTCCGTTTTCCAGATCGTAGGTCTCCGTCTGGACGTAAGGCTCCATCTGAAAGTGAAATGGATGAGTAAGTTAGAGAGGTGAACAAGTGTGGCAAAATTTTAAATGGATTTATAAGGAGATGCATGGCTTATTATTTTTAAGAAGATCTGGTAGAGAAGGAAATGAATAAGTTTTTTTTTCACAAATACTCACTTCATTTGTTTTAGAAACTAAAATTTTCCGAACGTCCATCCTAACTAGGGTCTCCTAAGGTCAAACAATGGCTCTGATACAAACTTGTCAACACCCGGATTTTTAAGTCCAGATGCCTATTATGCCCTTCATCGCAATCCCAGGAATATTGTTTTTGCGAGACATAATAGCTTGATATCACAACACATCATTTATTACAACACGTAATCGTCTTACAACAAAGGATCACATGATCCAGTCTTAATACAACATAGTGGATCTAGAGATCCTATTACAAAACACATAGCGGAAGCGAAGTAACGGTCGTGGTCCATCTGTTCCACAAACTGTTGACGGGGAGCGGTCCTAGTTGTCGTAGACGTTCTGCTGTCCATCTTCCTCGTACAGCTGTTCACCTTCATAGTCGGCCATTTGAATAGCCAGGGACAAAGCCATGAGTACTTTTAAAGTACTCGCAAACTAATACTAGTGTAAGCACTATCAATTGTGGTAAAGGGGTACTAAGCTCTAGGTTTATTTGCATAAAGCCAAGTTTATTTCATAAACATTTAGTAAAGATGCTTGAATCACTAGACTAACTCAAGTGGGAACATTAGTGTCATTCCCACAACTCTGTTGTGGTCCAAATCAAAGTCACCATTCCCCGGTCAACTTCAAGTCACCAGTCATATGTCACATTTTTGAAAATGGTCTGATGACGGAACAGTATGGCCTTTCCAATCGTCTGTAACCGTGGACACGGCTATTCGAATAGTTCTACACTGCAGAGGTCGTACACTTGTGCCACAATATTTGCAATAATCCGTCGGGGTTAACTGGCCCTGATTTATCATACTCCGTATGCGGACTACCAACCATAACCTTTCACTTAGATACTCTAGTACAGGCACCTCTCCCCATGATCTTGGCCTCCCGGTGAAAACCAACCTGTTACCCGGGAACTGCACAGGGCTTGGGCCGGACAATTCACCTCGTTCACGTCATTCCGCAATATCTCATATTGCTTCGGAGGCAGCCCTTGGCATAACCCCTATGACGCTTGTTTAGAGGGAACCCATACTAAAGCACATAAATTTCTAGTTAAGCCCGTACCCATTTTGGGTATTGTGGGGGTACTTTCAAAATTGGAATGGTATCGCATCCGAACCCAACCATCAGTTTTATATCAAAAATCACCATCTTCTCTTGGTCATATTCACCTTCAAAGTCATTCAATGGAATGAACCATCATTCCAAGGTTTCAACTTCATTTCAAAGTCACATGTTCCCATCTAGAGTAGTCCAAATTTTAGTTGATTAGCGATAGCAACTATATGAGGGGTGCTATCTAGCCTTGAGGGGTGCCAATCTAAATCAAGTATTGTTCTACTCTAGACCAAGTGAATCATAAACCAAAAAGTAACTTTGATAAATAAAATCAAGTAAAGCTTATAAAGTAAAAACTTTGGGATGGGTTCATAAAGTAAAATGTAATGATGCCTTGCTCTAGTAGAGCTTTGCACCCTGATGGTTAGCAAGTTTATTAGCTTGCATTAGTCTAGCTTGCAAGAATGTTAGCTTGCTTGTAGAAGTAATATCAATATTAGCTTGCCTTGATTGGTGCAGTGATCAAAGTATTCTTCTTCTTCCTCTTGGTAGAATACCTCCTCCTCTTGATAGTCTCTGGTACTAGCGTCTATAAACGAATACAAGGATACAATCACCAAACAATACTTAAGCACTCTTAATTAGCCTTAGTGGCTCACACAATGATCTAGCATCACTACTTAATATTTATTACAAGATTATGCTAGGGTTTCCTTATTTAATAATAGGAAAATAATTTCCTCTCATTGAAAAATGGAGTTAGGGTTTCTCTTTAGTATGTGAGAAAATAATTTCCTCTCATTGAATCTTCTTAAGATTTAATTTCTCTTATGAATAGTATATGACTTAGGTTGACTAAAGTCAACCTCTTCATACTTATCATTTGGGAAAATGATTTAAATGAGGTTCCATACCTCATGTGATTTAATACTAACATGGTAGTGATTTAATGCTATCAAATAATTTAATATGAGGTTAATTAGACCATGATCACTACCTCATATTGAATTACTTGAGAACAAGATTTAAATGAGAGGAATATCTCTCATATGATTTAACCCATAGTTGTAACTAATTTAAAGGACTATTATTGAGGTGATTTAATATTCTCAAAATAACCAGGGATGATCCCTTGTTGACCAAGGTCAACACTTCACACTTAGTATTTTGAGAAAGTGAGTTAAATGAGATTCATCATCTCATGTGATTTAATTAATTTCAATATTATTTAGATTTAAGATTTATAAGGGAGCAAGTATGAGCTTAGGAAAGTAAAAGGGCAATACCTTACTTCCTATTATTTGAGAAAGATAATTTAAATGAGGTAAGCACCTCATACTATTTTAGTAACACCTTGTAATATTTTAATATTATTAATTGATCAACAGTAAATTTTAATTGACCATGGGATCTATTTTATATTAATATGGTGGAGGCAAGATTTAAATGAGACCAAAGTATCTCATATGATTTAATTAATAGGTTTGAAATATTTAAATACTACTTATGAGAATGATTAAATATTTTCAAATAGGAATCTAGGGGTTAATAATATATGTGTTATTAATTCTCATTGAACTATTTGGATTAATAATTTAATTGAGGAACTATGCTTCATATAAGTTAAACTATCATCTAAATGATTTTGAATCTATAAGTAACTAAGCATGAGATTTTCTTGACCAGGGTCAGTACCTCTATTTGAATTACTTAAGCTCACAATTTAAATGAGAGAGGAGCCCTCATATTGTTTTAAATAATTCTATGTGCATGTATTAAATGAACTAGAAATGGTTCCATAGCCATTATTTTAACTCTAGTTCATGATCATGCAAAACAACTATGATATATTTTTGCATAAACAATTTGATTATGTCAAATGTGATTTATTAGAGTTGGAATCAACTTAAAATCATTTATAGATAATTTCTAATATTTATTTGAAGTCAGAAAAGTCCCTGCCTTGTTATTTTTATCATTTAAATTTAATTTCGAATTTGGACATGAGGCCAGTGCCATTATTTAGACAATTTCATGAGATTTCTAAATATATAAAATTTGCTAAATTTGGTTTAGTAGAATTTAAACTATTTAAATTTGAAGTTGGCACCAGTATTGAATTTGAACTAAATAGATTAAATCGGATTTGAATTACTGGGCTTGGCGGGAAAGCAAACTGGGCTAAACGGGCTAAACGGACTGGGCCGGCCCAACATTGCTACGGGCTGGGTTTGAAACACAGGCAGTGGGCGGGAGCGACGTGGCGCTATCTGGAGCGTTCGAGCGATCGAGCGGCTCACCTCCTCCGGCGAGGTCCTAACCCTACCGGTGACAGCGAGGGTCGTCGGCGGCGTACCTGGGCTCCGGCAGGACTTGGCGAGGCGGGCGATCGAACGAGAAGACGATGGTGAGGCAGAGGGTGGTCGCAGCAGGGCTTGGGGTGAAGTAGATCAACGGCGTCGGGGAGCTACTGTGGCGGCGGACTCCGATGAAATTCCGGCGAACTAGCGACTAATTGAGGAGGGGAGGTGGTCGAGGAGAACAAGGAGAAGGAGGGGAGCAGGTTCTGTGTGGAGAAGGGAGGCTGAAATGGTCTCTATTTATAGGACGGGAGGTGACCGTGGGGTGCTGTGGAGGTCGTCCATGGCGCGGCCGTCTGGAGCGGTGAAGGGGCAAGGTAGGGGGCGCGCGAGGTAGGCGACGGCTAGGAGAGGCTAGCGCACTTGAGGAGATGACAGAGGGAGGACGGGAGCGTGCTGGCGACGGTGGCGTCCTCGCGGTACGGGAGCGACAGAACGTCGATCATGGCGACGGCCAGGGAGCGTGCGCGAGCTAGGGGTGGTGTCTAGGAGGTAGCTGGGGTAGTGGTGATCACGCGTGTAAGAGGGCAGGGCGAGGGGAGGACGAGAGGCTCCAGGCGAGGACGTGTACTGCGGCGTCCAGTGTCGTGCCAGGGCGCGCTCACCGCGTGCGCTGGCATGCCCTGGGCTTGTCTGGGCACGCGCGTTCTGGACCGTAGCGTGTGTCTCCTGGCTTAGGGCTCGTATCAGCGGGTTCATGGAGGAGCAGGCTAGCTAGTTGACATGGTACAAGGGGCCAGAGAGAGATGGAGAGGATGAATGGCATGGTGGCCGGCATGGGTACGGCATGGATGGATTGGTGATCATGGCCTCACTTTAACCAGAGCAAATGAGTTGGGTTCGATGCAGAGGAAGTACCAAGGTGTGATGATCATCAAACTAAAGTGGTGGAGGCTAAAAACCAGTGTGTAAAAGGGTGTATGTCCAAATCCAATTGTTGCCTGCAAGGTGTTCGATGATATGGCCGCATGAAGAAAAATTTAGAATTTTGCAATTCTTTTTGGTGGAGTTCATTTATATAATTAGTGTGTTGGAATGGGGGTGGTGGTGTCCATTTTGATGAAGGTTTGTGAGATTTCAAAATGTGGTATGATCTTCACATAGTTTCAACATCACCATTTGTCAATTCTTTACTGGTCAACCTGGTCAACATCAGCACTAATGGTCAACATGAGAGTTGTTCACTTTCATGTGGTCTTGGATGACATGGTCATAGTTGACCAAGTTTGGTTGAAGAAAAGTCAAAGCTAGAGGGGTAAAGAGGGGAACATTTTATAAAGTGACAAAATGACCATTATCACATGTATGTTGATTTTGAGTTTTGCTTTGATTTGATTCTTGATCCAATGATGCAATTGTGTTAGTTTATCATATTGAAGTATTTTAGAAACAATGGGGCAAGCAAATTTGGCCTTGGTGGAGGATTTGCATTTTGGCATATGTGTATGTGAGTGAATTTTGGGAATTCTCTCCCTATTTGATTTCTCTCTATTTGAATTGACTTTGGTTGACTCTAATGTGGTTCTTATGAGTTTAGTAATATTTTAAGAGCATTGAAACTAAATCAAATGGTCTTGTTCAAGATTTGCAAATTTGGCCTTAACACATAAGGAATGAGGTGTCCAATTTTCATAACTTGTACTAGGGTTGTTCTTGCCTCACTTGGACATGGGTTAGGGTCCATTTAGTGTTATAATAGGTTTAGAGAGAGTTTCACACCATTTGGTCAAGGTTTAGGGACATAGGTCAATGTTTGGTGAAATGCCTATGTGTCACATATGCTTTTATGCATATGTGGTATTTTATTTTTAATTTGACTTGGTTTGATTCACAATGGTTTTGTTGAGTGTACATATGATATATGGAGGTGATCCAACCATTTATAACAAGTCCTAGGGTCAATTTTCTGGAATTCCCATATTTGCTATTTAACTCTTATATGCCTCTATGGCATTTTCAGTTTCTTTTTATTTTCCTTGATTTCAACTTGGAAATGATTTAAGAAGTATTATATAAGGTTTATGAAGCATTTCCAATCCTCTAAATAAAGTGGGAAAGTCTAGGGTCAAGATTTCTAATTATTGCCATAGGCACATATGCCTTTTTCTTATTTAATTTCCTTTTACTTTATTTTCACTAGTATGATGAGAAGAGGGGTGGGGTTTTATGGTTTAAGATTATTTCAAATACTCATAACAAGCAATCATGGCAATAGCACAAGAATTATGCAAGATTATTATGTATCAATCTTAATTTAATAAAAGTTTTTGTTGGTTCCAAAATTTGGAACTAGGGAAATTTGTTTATTTTGTTTTAAATTTCTGGGGTGTTACAGTTTTAGGGTTGTTTAAGGTTTAGGGATCATCGATCGAGTGCGCACACACATTATTAGAGGCACCCGCGCCTTTGCGCATAAAGTGCATGCGTATATATATGTGTGTTTTTTTGCCACCAACAACGATATATAGATGATCGAGAGAGAGAGAGAGATTGAAATCCCCAAGAATATGTTCAAATATATATTAAAATATATGCACGAACGCATGGTAGGCCATGCATGCACACTAATTATATATATATATTATGAGCTAGGCAACTTGCTCAAATGTGTTTTCATACGAGAGAACTTGTCAAAATTCAAGTTAATTAATTTATCATCGATAATTATATATATAATTAATTAATGAATCACAGGGAGATCGATAATTAATTTAGGGTTTTAGGGTTGTTTAAGGTTTAGGGATCATCGATCGAGTGCGCACACACATTATTAGAGGCACCCGCGCCTTTACGCATAAAGTGCATGCGTATATATGTGTGTTTTTTGCCACCAACGTTATATATAGATGATCGAGAGAGAGATTGAAATCCCCAAGAATATGTTCAAATATACATTAAAATATATGCACGAATGCATGGTAGGCCATGCATGCACACTAAAATTATATATATATTATGAGGCAACTTAATCAAATGTGTTTTCATTCGAGAGAACTTGTCAAAATTAAAGTTAATTAATTTATCAAGATAATTATATAATTAATTAATGAATCTGAGGGATATGTTATACAACATGATCGATATAGGCCATGTATATTTTAATTGGTGTTAATCTACGGTTTGCTAGCTAGCTGTTATATATATAGAGCATGCTTTTATTAGATCGGGTTATATCTAGTAGTTTAGGGTTATGTGTTTTAATTAAGTAGGGTTGATTAGCTAGGGTTAGTTACATATATATGGTTTAGGGTTAATGCATGGCACATTTAATTTAATTAGAGGACCGCGAGGCACCCCTGGCCTGCTCGATGCACAATTAAGTGTCGTTGGCCTATACATAGGGTTTAATTAGGGTTTAGGGTTAGGTAGGGTTTAGGGTTAGGGTTAGGGTTAGGGTTAGGGTTTAGGGTCTAGGGTTTAGGGTTTAGTGTTTAGGGTGTTTAGGGATTAGGGTTTAGGGATTTAAGGTTTTAGGGGTTGTTTAAGGTCTAGGGATCATCGATCGAGTGCGCACACACATTATTAGAGGCACCCGCGCCTTTACGCATAAATTGCATGCGTATATATATATGTGTGTGTTTTTTGGCCACCAACGATATATAGATGATCGAGAGAGAGATTGAAATCCCCAAGAATATGTTCAAATATACATTAAAATATATGCACGAATGCATGGTAGGCCATGCATGCACACTAATTAATTATATATATATTATGAGGCAAGTTAATCAAATGTGTTTTCATTCGAGAGAACTTGTCAAAATTCAAGTTAATTAATTTATCACGATAATTATATAATTAATTAATGAATCTGAGGGATATGTTATACAACATGATCGATATAGGCCATGTATATTTTAATTGGTGTTAATCTACGGTTTGCTAGCTAGTTGTTATATATAGAGCATGCTTTTATTAGATCGGGTTATATCTAGTATAGTTTAGGGTTATGTGTTTTAATTAAGTAGGGTTGATTAGCTAGGGTTAGTTACATATATATGGTTTAGGGTTAATGCATGTCACATTTAATTTAATTAGAGGACCGCGAGGCACCCCTGGCCTGCTCGATGCACAATTAAGTGTCGTTGGCCTATACATAGGGTTTAATTAGGGTTTAGGGTTAGCTAGGGTTTAGGGTTAGGGTTAGGGTTAGGGTTAGGGTTAGGGTTAGGGTTTAGGGTCTAGGGTTTAGGGTTTAGTGTTTAGGGTGTTTAGGGTTTAGGGATAGGGATTAGGGATTTAAGGTTTTAGGGGTTGTTTAAGGTTTAGGGATCATCGATCGAGTGCGCACACACATTATTAGAGGCACCCGCGCCTTTACGCATAAATTGCATGCGTATATATATATATGTGTGTGTTTTTTGGCCACCAACGATATATTGATGATCGAGAGAGAGAGATTGAAATCCCTAAGAATATGTTCAAATATACATTAAAATATATGCACGAATGCATGGTAGGCCATGCATGCACACTAATTAATTATATATATATATTATGAGGCAACTTAATCAAATGTGTTTTCATTCGAGAGAACTTGTCAAAATTCAAGTTAATTAATTTATTACGATAATTATATAATTAATTAATGAATCTGAGGGATATGTTATACAACATGATAGATATATAGGCCATGTATATTTTAATTGGTGTTAATCTACGGTTTGCTAGCTAGCTGCTATATATAGAGCATGTTTTTATTAGATCGGGTTATATCTAGTATAGTTTAGGGTTATATGTTTTAATTAAGTAGGGTTAATTAGCTAGGGTTAGTTACATATATATGGTTTAGGGTTAATGCATGGCACAATTAATTTAATTAGAGGACCGCGAGGCACCCCTGGCTTGATGCACAATTAAGTGACGTTGGCCTATACATAGGGTTTAATTAGGGTTTAGGGTTAGCTAGGGTAGAGGGTTAGGGTTAGGGTTTAGGGTTTAGGGTTTAGTGTTTAGGGTGTTTAGGGTGTTTAGGGTTTAGGGATTAGGGATTAGGGATTTAGGGGTTTTAGGGTTGTTTAAGGTTTAGGGATCATCGATCGAGTGCGCACACACATTATTAGAGGCACCCGCGCCTTTACGCATAAAGTGCATGCGTATATATGTGTGTTTTTTGGGCCACCAACGATATATAGATGATCGAGAGAGAGAGAGATTGAAATCCCCAAGAATATGTTCAAATATACATTAAAATATATGCACGAATGCATTGTAGGCCATGCATGCACACTAATTATATATATATTATGAGGCAACTTAATCAAATGTGTTTTCATTCGAGAGAACTTGTCAAAGTTCAAGTTAATTAATTTATCACGATAATTATATAATTAATTAATGCATCTCAGGGATATGTTATACAACATGATCGATATAGGCCATGTATATTTTAATTGGTGTTAATCTACTTTGCTAGCTAGCTGCTATATATAGAGCATGTTTTTATTAGATCGGGTTATAGCTAGCTAGTATAGTTTAGGGTTATGTGTTATAATTAAGTAGGGTTGATTAGCTAGGGTTAGTTACATATATATGGTTTAGGGTTAATGCATGGCACATTTAATTTAATTAGAGGACCGCGAGGCACCCCGCTCGATCGATGCACAATTAAGTGTCGTTGGCCTATACATAGGGTTTAATTGGGGTTTAGGGTTAGCTAGGGTTTAGGGTTAGGGTTAGGGTTAGGGTTAGGGTACGTTTAGGGTCTAGGGTTTAGGGTTTAGTGTTTAGGGTGTTTAGGGTTTAGGGATTAGGGATTTAAGGTTTTAGGGTTGTTTAAGGTTTAGGGATCATCGATCGAGCGCACACACATTATTAGAGGCACCCGCGCCTTTACGCATAAATTGCATGCATATATATGTGTGTTTTTTGGCCACCAACGATATATAGATGATCGAGAGAGAGAGAGATTGAAATCCCCAAGAATATGTTCAAATATACATTAAAATATATGCACGAATGCATGGTAGGCCATGCATGCACACTAATTATATATATATTATGAGGCAACTTAATCAAATGTGTTTTCATTCGAGAGAACTTGTCAAAATTAAAGTTAATTAATTTATCACGATAATTATATAATTAATTAATGAATCTTAGGGATATGTTATACAACATGATCGATATAGGCCATGTATATATTAATTGGTGTTAATCTATGGTTTGCTAGCTAGCTGCTATATATAGAGCATGTTTTTATTAGATCGGGTTATAGCTAGTATAGTTTAGGGTTATGTGTTTTCATTAAGTAGGGTTGATTAGCTATGGTTAGTTACATATATATGGTTTAGGGTTAATGCATCGCACATTTAATTTAATTAGAGGACCGCGAGGCACCCCTGGCCTGCTTGATGCACAATTAAGTGTCGTTGGCCTATATATAGGGTTTAATTAGGGGTTTAGGGTTAGGGTTAGGGTTTAGGGTCTAGGGTTTAGTGTTTAGGGTGTTTAGGGTTTAGGCATTAGGGATTAGGGTTTCAGGGTTGTATAAGGTTTAGGGATCATCGATCGAGTGCGCACACACTATTAGAGGCACCGCGCCTTTGCGCATAAAGTGCATGCGTATAGTTTAGGGTTATTTGTTTTAATTAAGTAGGGTTTGATCAGCTAGGGTTAGTTACATATATATGGTTTAGGGTTAATGCATGGCACATTACATATAGTTTAAATCTCAAGAATGTTTATACATGATAGGCCATATGTGCAAAGGAATTTTTTCCCCGTGAACTTGTCAAAATTCAAGTTTATCAGTGCCAATGGAAACTAGTCCAAAAAATTACATAGAGGACCAAAAGTACTAGACAATAACTAATAGAACCTGCAACTTTACAAAAAGGACCCCAAAACATATAGAAGAAAATCAATCGAGTCCTTCTCGACCGCACATCAGATCTCTGCTCCGCATCCTTTCCAGCAACTCCGTCGCCGGGGACGCACCACTTGGGACGGTGTCGCCGGTAGTCGCCAGGACGAAGGAGAAGAAGGGCCTCAGCAACGGCATATTGGCTCTGAGAAGGGCGCTGAAAGGCCAAGATGTGCACGGGCAAGACGGATGACGCCGCCGTATGCCCCGAGCTTGTGAACTTTAGCAGCTTGACTTCCCCATTGGCCAGATCTGAAGCACTGACCAAAGCAAGCCTCACCGTTAGCGCCATCACATTGATGGCACCAGATCGGGGTTTGGCCGGCAAGATCCGCCAGATTCACCATAGGCCAGATCTGAAGCCGATGACGAGATCCCCTACTCCATTGCGCCATTCTGCTCATGGGAAACACTGGATCTAAGCTTACAACAACACTAACTCCCTCGGATCCAAATTAGCTGACTCAACTTTGCTTATCTAAATATGGATGTATCCACACATGTTTTTACTCTAGATACATACACGTCTAAGGAAAGTTGAATCAATTAATTTAGTTCGGAGGGTGTACAATATACAGAGAGAAGTCGGCCTCGTCTCCGGCCGGCGAGGCCGCCGGAGAGAAGGGGGAGAGGAGCCGGGGGAGTGGGAGAGACTCGAGAGAGAAAGAGAAGAGGAAGAAATGAGAGCTCCCTGGGGAAGAACATTATTTTTGTCGTTCTGCTCGTAACTGAAAATTTCGGCCGCGCGCCAAATCATCCCGCCGCATCCATTCGAAAATCCCGTGACCAGTTTTACCCTTTTAACCCTGGTCCGGAAGCTACAACCCACCGACCATGGAGGGCTCATTCGGTAACAATGAAATATCTTGCCTAGATCCCGAACCCTCCCCACAGGCCCACACCCACCCACCAACCATTCGCCCCATTACCTCAAAAATACTCTCACACGCCAAAGCTCGACTCTCTACAGTACTAGATCTGCTTCGCCGCCGGCATACTCCTCCACGTGTAGCCTTGATCGTGTTGGCTGTCCACCCACCTGATCCGCTCCCCCGCCGCCCTCGTCACCGACGGATCCTTCACCGCTCGCCACCGACTACCTCGCCGCAGCGGCTGTATCAACTTCACCGAATACCTTGCCAGCCAACCAGATCTGCTTCACTAACGCCCGCTTCTACTGAAACAGGGTCGATTCATCGTCTCCCGCGTTCGCCGCGGAATGCAAGTTGCCGCCCCGTCCACCCCGCCGCAGCTTGGTTAGTACGCTGGCCCGTTAGATCGCGATGTTTCTTTAGCCATGTTTTGTGTAGTTATTTGCAGATCTCATATGCCGTTAACTTTCTTGATGTGTTGCTTCGCATGAAGTTTGTTTAAATATTGTACAGTACAAAAGCATTATCCGGTCGCTACCATCCTGTTCATTCTACTGACACCTGTGTGCATCCACATATTTATAGCCTTGTACCCATTCATTTGTTGCCAACTGTTTTTGTACTGCATGCTATTGTCGCACTGCTTTTATAGTCATGCTATGGGCATTTCCAATCTGCTTGTTCTTATACCACGTCATTAGCTCACCGCTAGCTGTTTTCTCGTGTCTGCTATTCTCACACTGCTTTTATAATCATGCTATGTGCATTTCCAATCTGCTTGCTCTTATACCTCGTCTTTAGCTTATATAGTTATTGCTGCATGTCTGGTCTTTGTATTATCGTAGACTGACTTGTCAATGTTATTTTTCCTAGGGATTGATCATGCGAACCACTTATTAGAACATCCAACATTAACAGCGGGGACGCTAGGGAAGGTTGGAATCTGAGTTCTTGGTTGGTAATTTTGGCAGTTTACTTCCGTTATTATCTATAACCTATATGCATTGTTCCTTATGCAAGAGATTAACACTTGGAACCCTGCCATAGCAATGCCATTCATGCTTTACTATGTTTCTGCCTATTTGATATGCTTGTCTTGGAGAAACTGCGAAGGTGATTTGAACCTGACATTTGGTCATTCTTAATGCCAGTTTACTTTATGTGTAAAACCTTGGCATTACCCTACTCTAAATCTGAATGTCTGAAATTCGTATCTCATGCAAAGCAACATCTAGTTGGTTTTAATCTGATATCTGGTAAATATTGGCTTATTCATTTGGCAGCTCAAGTTTTTTGTTTTTTGAAACCAGCTGACTTGGTCTTAAATGTGATATCTAAACACAGATTAAGGACAATGGAGCAGGAGGATTAGCATTTCACTTGATGGCTGAACCTAAAATGATAGGCATGTTGACCACGACTAGTGCACGCAAGAGAAGGACCTGCAGTGAGCCAGTATGTGCTTAGTACATGCATCTTATCTTATCTTGTGCTTATTTATGCTACATGCTGTTATCTGATCTCTACATTGCGTAATACATGTTTGAATAGTTAATTGTTGTAACTATGTTTACAATGTTACCAGAATGCAGTTTTAATGAAGCAGTCATCATTAGAAGATAGTCGCCAAAAAAGGATCTGTAGCGACCCTGTGCAACATTATGATGTAAGTTTGTGCTTAGTACAAGTTCCATACATGTCTTATTTATGCAACTTGTTATTATCTTATATCTACATTGCATAATAAATGTTTGCATATTTCATCGTTTAACTCTTTTTGCATTATTATCAGAATGCAGTTGTGATGAAGCAATCTTCATTAGAAGCTCCCCCACAAAAAGTTCTGATCTTTCTTCTGATGCATCTTCTCATAGCCGTCAACCTAGACCATTTCTTTCATCAAAAAGTAAATATCTCAAGGCTGTACTTTATAAAAGACATGGTATTGCTGCTTTAAGATCTGTAGCTGATATGTTGACAAAGAGTACACAAGATTCAATCAAGGCGATTGCCAAATGTCAACGTGTTATTGATGATGCTAATAGAAGTCCTCAATGATTCTATGTAATTTTTTTATTTGGGCACATTAATTGCCTTGTAATTTTCCTATTTGTTTTATTTGTGTATGTAATTGTGTGTATCATTGAAATCAGATTTTAGGCTCATGAAATTTAATGCAAGTTGACTAGTCAAACAAGTAGGGCCCTACAACAATTGGGCCACTTACGTAGTGTGGGACCCACTTTGGGCCGCCCACTTACGTAGTGTGGGACCCACTTTCATTTTGGGCCGGCCCACTTTAGTAGGCCGTTACACGATAATGGGCTCCACATGCTTATTGGGCCGGCCCACTATCTTGTTGGGCCACCCACTTGCTATATGGTGGTCCCACATGGTAAATGGGCCCCTTTAATAGGAAGGTGGGACCCACTTGTTTTTGGCCCGCCCACTATCTTGTTGGGCCCCACTTTCTATATGGTGGACCCCACATACCAAATGGGCCGGCCCATTAACAGAATGTGGGACCCACTGTGTTTTTGGCCCGCCCACTATCTTGGTGCCGCCCCACTTGCTATATGGTGGACCCCACATACTAAATGGGCCCTTAACCGAAGGTGGGACCCACTGTGTTTTGGCCCGCCCACTATCTTGTTGGGCCCCCACTTGCTATATGGTGGACCCCACATACTAAATGGGCCGACCCCAATGGAAAGTGGGACCCACTGTGTTTTTGCCCGCCACTAGCTTGTTGGGCGGCCCACTTGCTATATGGTGGACCCCACACACTAAATGGGCCGGCCTTTTAACAGAAAGTGGGACCCACTGTGTTTTTGGCCCGCCCACTTGCTTCTTGAGCCGGCCCTTTGTAAGTGGACCCCACATGTTAAATGGGCCGGCCCATTTAAGTTTTGACCATCAACCTTAGAGGTTAGGCCCGCCCACGTAACTAATGGACCACCAGCTATATAGTTGACCGGTCAAACTATGTCATCCGGCCCCGCCCGCTTAAGACGTGGCGGCCTCGTGTGGGCCTACCATCTACCACGGGGCGGTTAACGCCGTTAATCGCTAGTTAACGGCGTCGCCACGTGTCGCTTGCATGACGTCGCAGTCAACGGGCCGAAAACACTTGCGCAACGGTCCGATTTTCCGTGGCGGAAGGGCGCCAAACGCGACGGACCGAAAAACGTCGTAGGACTTTGCTCGACGCAGTTTCAACAACGAACCCATATCGTCGGGTTAGGCCCATAGGCGACGAAAAATACCCCTTAGTGGACGATTTTGGGACGTTGTCTATCAGAACTTTTCTTGTAGTGAGAGTCGACACCAGAGTGCACCCGACACTTCGACCTGCCTGCATCTACTACACAGATTTGGGTTATATCAGAGAGTACTTTGATGATATAAAGGCCTGGGATGAGTGGCCACTACGTGTGGATAGACGCATATAGTAAGTAGCATTGAGATTCTGCATCTTTTTGATTTTTTTTATGAATAGCAAAAAAAATTCATTCTATCGTTGGGTCGGAGGTTTGGTCCGGAAAAATTAGGAACAAAACGTCTACCGCATTGAAGTTTATAGCGCTGGATTTCCATGAAAGTATAATTCTTCCCATCAGTATCCTTTTGAGCATCTCTACGATGAGTATGCTCGATAATTTTCTCTTCAAGATTGCCACATCTCTTTTTGGGAGATGTTGGAATTTTCCCATTTTTTCTTCTGCTCTTAAGTCTCTTAATTGAGAAAGTCTAGTTTTCGTTATCGACCAATTAGTTAACATACCACTGAACCACTTTTTATTAACATAATGACAACGAGCCCTTATTGCAGCTGATGCTACTAAATCCGTCGCTCTTTTAGCAAACTACGGTCGGAGAAATGAACAAAGGCCATACCGTTTGGAGGATGTATTGGCTGCACACTGCAGACGGAAGGAGTTTAATGAATATTTCCTTCAGATACAGAAATGGAGCGACGAAGAAATATATGCTGAATGAAGAACAGATTGTGTATGGTTTTGGCTGATGTATGCAGTTTATGTATTATACTTCGTTTTCGTGATTTCTTATGCTGCTGTGAATTTATCATATACTAGCTTCTAGATTTGCTACTAGATTTGTTACCATATTGGGAAAAAAACGAGGGCCAAAAGGCAACAATCATTGAAGAAAAAGATAGAAATAGAAGCTTCTCTAGATTTGATACTAATTTGGTGAAAAGAGAGAGAGAGAGAGAGAGAGAGAGAGAGAGAGGAAGGTGCTGTTAAAAAGGGATGCCATTTTGGGCCGAGAGAGACAGAACCCAACTCCTGCTCACGTACAGCCAAACGCGGTCTCGTCCTGTCCCACGCGGTCTCTTTCTACCAGCCCCACACGACGCAGCCTCACACGTTAGCACGGAACGGTCAACTAAACGGGAATCCTTCCGTCCGAGCTCCTTCTGCGGGTTTCAGACAAGGGCTTGGAGAAAACTGAGGAAAAACTAAGGAGCTGGGGAAAACTGAGTACAACTAAGGACCCGAGGGCACGAAAATAGAAATCCCTAAATTTTAAGTTGCTTTTCAATCAGAATGATTCACCTGCAAATACAAGTTACAAATACTTCAGTAATAAGGTTATGATTGAGTTTAGTAATAGGAATTGAACAAAGATGTCTTTTGCCTTTATCTTTTGGTTTTGTGTATATGATCTAAATTTGGTCACAACATATTATAAGATATTATATGAATTCAATGTGTTGAAACATTTTCACCTGATGAATTAGCAATCTCTTCCCTTCATTGCTCCATTCATTTATATCCTAATTTCATGAAGCCCTCCTTCTAATTCATCAACTCTAAAAATGCAAAGAAAAGAAAAGAAAACATAAAACAAATCTTTTCTAGAAAATAAATTAAATTATTGTTCTTAGGTTGCCTCCTGAGCAGCGCTTGTTTCAAGTCATTAGCTCGACTCCTTCCCTGTATCAAAATTGTTGTGTGTGAAGAGTTTCCCCTTCTTTGCTGATTTCTCGAGACTCATCTCCTTCTTCATCAGCTAGGATTTCATCACCAGCTACGTATTGTTCAACAACTGGCCATTAACCACATAACTTCCTCCAGTTTTGTTCTGAACTTCGACTGCTCCATCCATGAGAACTCTTTTCACTTTGCAGGGACGATACCACCTTGATTTGAATTTACCAGGGAACAAATGGAACTTTAATCATACACCAGAACTTGCTCTCCAATCTTGAATTCTCTCATGAGGATGTGCCGATCATGAATCTGCTTCTTTTTCTCTTTATAAATCCTTGAACTCCCATATGCATCATTCCTGATTTCCTCTAATTCACATAACTAGAGCTTCCTCTGTTTTCTTTCCTTGTCAATGTCCATGTTCAGTTTCTTCACTGCCTAGCTTTCCCTGTGTTCAAGTTCTACTAGAACATGACATGCTTTCACATATATGAGTCTGAATGGAGTCATTCCAATGGGGGTTATATAAGCTGTTCTGTAGGCCCAAAGTGAGTCAGATAACTTAGAGGACCAATCAGTTCTGGATTTGGAAACAACATTGTCTAGAATTTGCTTAATTTCCCTATTTGACAGCTCAACTTGCCCATTTGCTTGTGGGTGATAAAGAGTAGTCACTCCATGGCTCTTCACTCCATATTTTGCTAACAATGCCTCCAAATGTGCATATTGAAATGCATACCTCCATCATTGATTACAACACTTGGCACTCCAAACCTAGGAAAAATGATTTGTTTGAAGAGCCTTGCAGACAGACTTTGCATCAGCATTTGTAGTGGGGATAGTTTCCACCCACTTTGACACATATTCCACAACTACCAAGATATGCTTGAATTCATTTGATGAAGGTAAAGTACCCATGTAATCTACTCCCCAAACATCAAACTACTCTACTTCCAGAATTCAAACTTGTGGCATTTCATGCCTCCTGCTCATTTTTCATGTCCTTTGGCAAGACTTTTGACAAAGTGGAACACACCATTGAACATACTTGGACAATAGAACCCAACCTGCAATATCTTTGCTTGAGTTTTTGTTGTGCTAGCATGCCCTCCATAAGGACCAACATGACAGTGGTGCATTACTGACTTGATTTCCTCTGCAGGTAGACACCTCCTGATACCCCATCAGCACATTGCTTGTATAAATATGGCTCATCCTAGTAGAAGTTTTTCATGTCATGGAGGAATTTTTCCTTTTGCTGATAGGAATGTTCTTGAGGAATGACTTTTCCTACTAGATAATTCACCAAAATTACTTACCAAGGAACACTAGATGTTATATTCATTAATGCTTCACCAGGCAATGCATCACTGACATAAATTTCATTTCCTCCTTCAATCCTTGACAAGTGATCAGCCAGTAGGTTTTCAATCCATTTCTTGTCCTTGATCTCCACATCAAACTCTTGCAAGAGTATAATCCATATGATAATTCTGGGCTTAGCATCCTTTTTTACTCAAAAGGTATCTGATAGCTGCATGATCAGTGTAAACAATACACTTTGCTCCTAATAAATATTGTCTGAATTTGTCAAAAGCATACACAATAGCAAGTAGCTCCTTTTCCATGGTGGTGTAATTTGCTTGAGTACTATCCAGAGTCCTACTGGCATAATAAACCACATGAAGATTTTTATCAGTTTTATGTCCTTGAACTGCTCCCACTGCAAAATCACTTGCATCACACATCAATTTAAATTGTTTGCTCCAATCTGGTGGTTGCACCAAAGGTGTTGTTATCAGGGCTTCTTTTAATGTTTTGAAGGCATCCATGCATTCCTTATCAAACCTGAATTGCACATCATTCCCTGGAAATTTTGTCAAAGGTTTGTTATGTCAGAAAAATTCTTGATGAATCTATTGAAAAATCCTGCATGACCAAGGAAACTTCTAACTCCCTTCACATTCACTGGTGGTGGTAGTCTTGCAATCACTTCTACCTTAACCTTGTCCACTTGTATGCATCTTGCTGAAATCAAATGTCCAAGCACAATTCCTTCTTCCACAAGAAAATGACACTTTTCCCAATTCAACACTAAATTGTTCTCCAAGCATCTTTTTTAGGACAGACTCCAAGTTCTTCAAGCAACCGAAAAAATTGGATCCATAGGCAGTGAATTCATCCATAAAGACTTCCAGGATCTTCTCTATATAATCAAAAAAATTGGCATCACACATCTCCGAAAAGTTTGTGAGGCATTGCACAGACCAAATGGTAACCTTCTGTAGGCAAATGTGCCATAAAGAAAAGTGGAAGTGGTTTTTTCCTGCTCTTTTGGGTGAATGTGGATTTGCAAGAACCCTGAATAACCATCCAAGTAATAGAAATACATGTGTCCTGCCAATCTCTCCAAAATTTGATCAATGAAAGGCAAAGGATAATTATCCTTCCTCGTTGCATGATTCAACTTCCTAAAATATGTGCACATTCTCCAACCAATAACTGGTCTTGTTGCTACTTCCTCTCCCTCTACATTTTCTTCCACATTAATACCACTTTTCTTGGGCACCATATGTATTGGGCTCACCCATTCACTGTATGAGATTGGATAAATAATGTCTGCAGCCAGTAATCTCAAGATTTCTTTCTTGACCACTTCTTGCAAGTGAGGGTTCAATCTCCTTTGATGTTCTCTTGCTGGTACACATCCTTCATTCAGATAAATTCTATGTGTGCACATAGTTGAACTAATGCCATTCATATCCAATATAGAATATCCAATCACTGCTCTATATCCTTTTAACACGGTAATCAGTTCTACCTCTTGTTGTACACTCAACTTGTTACTGATAATTACTGGAAAATGTTCTCCTTTGCCAAGAAATGCATATTTCAAATGGGCTGGTAAAGGTTTGAGAGTATCTTGTCCATCTTGTATTTATCTTTATCGTCTAATTCCCTAGCCTCATCATCTGCAACTTGATAAACTGCATAGGGGCAATGCTCTGATTCATTTTGCTGCTTATATTAACTCAACACTGGTAAATCCTAAATCATTACTCATATTAAAAGTGATATGTTCATTACCCAGCCTGAGAGTCAGATTTGCTCCTCTTACATCTATCAGAGCTCCTGCAGTGGCCAAAAATGGCCTTCCCAGTATTATGGATTAATTGTTGTCTTCCATTTCCAGCACTACAAAGTCAACAAGAGAATAAAATTTATCAATTGTCACTGGAACATCAGGTAACATTCCTTGTGGCTCTCTGAAAGTTCTATCAGCTAGTTGCAAAGTCATATTTGTTCTTTCCAGAGATCCAAGGTGTATTGTTGTACACACTGAATTGGGAATTACACTGACACTTGATCCTAAATCACAGAGAGCTTTAAACTTTTTGTTTCCAAAGACACAAGGCACACAAAAACTCCCTGGGTCATCTAACTTAAGCGGAAACTGATCTTGATAACTGCACTGCAGTCCTTGGTCAATGTAACCACCTCTGCATTATCCAAGCTTCTTTTCTTTGTAATTAATTCCTTGAAGAATTTTGCATAGAGAGGTACATGCATTACTGCATCCAATATAGGAATTGTTATCTGCACATCTTCCATAGCTTCAAGGAACTTAGCAAATAGTTTGTCCTCTTTTGGCTTCTCCAATCTTGTTGGGAATGGAAGTATGACCTGAGAGCTCTCTTCTTCCTTCTCTAATCCTTTTTCTGCCTCTACACTTGATGTGATTCCTATTTCCTTATCTATGTCCTCTGTGGTAACTTGTGCATGCACTGAAATTACTACAGTTTCTTATCTCCTAGGAGGTGCCACATAGGCAGGTTTTGATACCCCTTTGTCCTCTGCAGTTTTCCCTATCCTGGTTGTTACTGCATTACTTGATGTAATAGCACCACACTGCTTAGGATTTGTTTTAGGTTGGGAAGGAAACCTATTTGGTGTACTATTAACTGCTTGGGATGCCAGGAAAGCTTGAAACATCTTTTTTTTTGCGGGGGAAACTTGAAACATCTTTTGACTGGTCTTCATCATATTCGTGAGATTGCAAATCTCTCAACTCATCTTGGTAATTCCGTCATGTCTTGCTTCTCTTTCACAGCTTCACTGTCAACTGTTTGTGAGCTACCAAAAGTGCTAGCTAGCCTTGATTCATTGTTTAGTTGTTGATAATGATGAAACTGTACTGGTCTTGAATTTGAATTTCTATATTGTTGCAGCTGCCAGTTGCTTCCATATGAGTTTCCCTTATATGACAAGTTTGGGTGGTTTCTCCAATTTGGATTGTAACTCTGAGAATATGGACTATTTTGGGCATAGCTGACTTCAGAGATTTGGTTGGAGCCTTTAGACAGAATATTGCAATCTAATGTTGTGTGCCCAGGTTCTCCACACACTTCACACTTGATGTTGCTGCAGTAGTTTATATGTTCACTCAATGTACTTTGCACTGAACTCTTGTTGTATGCTAAAACATCAGCCATCTGTTTATTCAGGATTTCCACTTGAGCTGCTACTGAATTGGTTTGGCTGATGTTGTACATTCCAGGTTGTTGCTGGTGTACTGCCCTTTCATTTATCTAGGAGAAATTGTGGCATGACATGCTTTCAATCAGTTCAAAAGCCTCTTCAAGTGTCTTGTTCATGATACCTCCACCTGCTGCAGAATCAACATAGGATCTTGTTTGTGAAGTCAACCCTTTGTACAATGCCTGCATTATCAACCACTTTTCTTGGCCATGATTGGGACACATCCTTATCAGGCATTGGTATCTCTGCCATGCATCATACAGACTCTCCCCATCAAACTAAGAAAACCTAGTGATTTTTTCTCTGAGATTAGCAGCTCTGATAGGAGGGAAGTATTTTTCAAAGAATGCTTGCAAAAGGTGTTCCCAAATATCCTTCAAGTGATATGGCAATGAGTGAAGCCACTGCTTTGGTCCATTCTTGAGTGAAAATGGGTAGCTAGATTCTTATCACATCTGATGTAACTCCATTACACTTTAGAGTATTGCAATATTCCAAGAAATTCCTTATGTGTTCATGAGGATCTTCAACAGGACTCCCTCCAGATGCATTATGTTGAACCATGGTGATCACGGCTTGCTTGAGCTCGAAATTGTTTGCCTGAATAACTGGTGGAATCATCTCCGCAATACGAACACTTGGTGCCCATAACTCCCTTAGTGATTTTGGTTCTCCCATGGTCTCCCTACTCTATTTGTACACAAATATGGCGAAGGGATGTTCTCCATGCACGGACAAGTCGCTCTCTCTTCTACAGTACTTCACTTGCTAAGCTGCATGTACACCACCTCTGGTTTGAGCTCCCATATTTTAATGGATTATGTGTCAACATGGCTTATGTGTACCTCACTTCATTATGTTTAAAAAAGAATCTCACCACTTAGATTACCTAATTTAAGAACTTCAAAAATTATTTTAATGGATTTTATTCTTTTCTTCAAGAATAAAAGAATTAAGTTAAGTCAATCAAAAAGAAAGAAATAGATGTTCATGAGAGAGGAAAGATGTTAGAATTAGAGTTATTTTGGAATGCATCGGCTCTGTTCTAAAAGGTGCCAATGAGAGATCGACAGGGATTTCTAGATATAGTACTCAAAAGAATCGTCATAACACAACCGAATAACTAAAAAAAAATGATGATTATTATTGCAAACATACCATCATGAAATATAAAAAAATAGCAACCTCACATGTTCTGTTTTTACGAAGAACAAAAAGGTAAGAACTTCATAATTCTAAGAACTTCATATTCAATATATAAAAACTATAGTAAACAATAAAAATCAATTCATTGGATTTTACTTAAGAAAAAAATTGACCATTAATTTACCTAACAAACACACTCACACCCATACATATGTACAAAATTTTGCATGAATATCTTAACAATCTACGTGCATTCATGCATATTGAAAACACGTAAAAAATTTACTAAAAAAATGTGTCATAAATTAAATGGGTAGAAAATGTATGCCGTACGTCAAATCGGAAACTAAAATATTAAGTTATGTAGCCTATATAAAAATAACAAGATGTACTGTTCACAATATAGTAGTAGACACGTACTATTCACAATATAGTGAAAATCCATCTTTTTTTTTGTGTAGGTCACATAAATTCGAATTTTTCCTTGAATATTGACACAAGTAGCATGGTGACATGTACATTCGAGAATTATTTCAAAAATATTGACACATTTAAATAGGGTTATTCGAATGTTTTCAATATCAGGGAATGGTGCACCCGAGTGCACCACCCTATATTCGCAAAACAAATCTCATAAAAAGTCTTATTTTTAGCATCAAATTGTGTCATTTTTACACAGGCCAAACAATAAATCAATTTTTCATGGAAAGACTGCTCACGTAGCATGTGAAGACAAGTGAATTTTTCATTTAGAATTTTTTGACTTTCAAAATATATTAAACATACATTTTTAAAAAGGAGCATCTACACCCATGAGCCAAAATATCACTCCGGTCTAATGAGCCAGTACGAAGGGACTGGTACTATTTCGGATTAGTAGCAAAGAATGCGACATAAAAATCCATAGTAATCTACTAACCGATGATTTTGTGCCACCAAATCATCATTCAAGCCTTGCATGATGTAAAATGATCTTCCAACCAAATTAACACCTAGAAGCACATACATAATTGCAAACAGCTAGGCCAGTTAAAAAAAAATTGAAACATATCATAGTTAATGAATCTTCTCATGAGTGAAATGGGACGTCAGGTATAATGTTTGTGAGACTGAAGTCTTTCAATATATAAGGCGCGAGGCAAATCACGCAGCCTGCAGCAGTTAGTCTAGATTTACATGAAACATTAATAAACATACGGGCAGAAAGCTGAACGACTACTACATGTATTCCAAATGATCAAACGATGTCAATATAATACAGGACTATAAAAATACATGCAGTAGAAATGGCTTAAATCATTCCCCCTCCACCACCCCTAAGAAATGCCTGCTCGGAAGGGAGTAAAGCAGAAAAGTGTAAGTGAAATAACAATGATGGTTGCTACCAAATGGAAGCTACACGAGGAATTATTGAAGATAGTGATTACCAGCTTGGTCGCTTTGACACACTGAATCTGTCTCTCTCTCTTTTCGCGCTGGCATTCGCCGCACCAACCAGAAAAATCTTTCTGGTATTTCTTCATCTCTCTGAACACAGAGCTGAACACATGAAGCTCCAATTTAGTTGTGCACTCGGCAGGCCCATGTTAATACCAACAAACTGGAACTAAAATTAATGGCGATGTTAGAGATGCTTTATGCATGCATTCTGGGTTCTCATCTGAACAGCCACCTGGGCACGCGGTACACATGCAACAGTTATATACTATACCCTAAAAAACAGTTATATGGATATCAACATTGGAGTGCCTCATGTTCAAAGGAATAAATATTGTGATATCTATTTAATAACATAAGAGCATCTGCATGCCATCTAAATTACTCCCTCCGAGTCCTAGAGTGTAAGTCATATTCTCAAAAACTATTTGTCCCATAACTCCTACCTCTAAGGCATAATTTTATTTAATGAGGGAGAGAAAGGAGTTGCATGCACAAATGAGGGAGAGAAAGAGAATGCATGCACCAATGAGGGGGAGAAATGGGCTGCATGCACCAATGAGAGAGAGAAAATGAGACCCAATCAGCTAGTACCTTGGGCCAAGATATTCAAAAATTGTGACTTACAAACTAGGACGGAGGGAGTATTTGCTACTTCACATAGTATTGTGATATCTATTTAATAACCTAAGAGCATCAGCATGCCGTCTAAATTATGTGCTACTTCACATACATCTTCTTTATCCATCCATAGGAGGTCTGCTACAATTTGACATATATTCGTGTTGATTGTGGGGAGACCATTTAGGAAGAGCATGGTGGCGCTTTCATTCTATGCAGAACATACCATTCTTATTTGTCTTGTCCAGAATGACATGGTTGAGCATAAGCACCATCATTTTCTTGAATGCCGTGCTCTAAAGCTTGCTTCTTCTGTTCCAACTCATATTTCAGTTTGGGGCTGCTTCTACTGCCACATATTTGACTAATATTCAGCCATTTTCTGTTCTCCAGTTGAGTGACTTTGTGGCAGCACTCAGCTTATTCTAATAGTCTTCACCCGTTTGGTGGAGTATGCTATGTGCTTGTAGCACCTCATGAGCGCACAATGCTGATCACTCAATTTGTTGAGTGTGTTTTTTCCAAGCTACACTGCATAAGGGATATCACTGTTACGGTCCTGTTGGTCACTCTTCATGTGGTCTTCTTAAGTGGAGACAATGGAATTGGAACGAGGGAGAAGAGGATGGGTGGTGGGTACGAGGAATTGGAACAATGGAATTGAAGCGAAGACAATGGAATTGGAACGAAGGAGAAGAGGATGGGGCAGGAGGGGCCAGGTTGTCCAAAGACATGTTTCTTTTGTCCTACTGCAGCCCCTGTGCGCCCATCTCTTGTTCGCGAGTTCAAACAGTGGTCTCCAAGCAGCAGTTTTGATTTTTGTCAACCCACTTCACCATGAGTTTGAGCGGAAGGTGTCAAGAGGGGTAGATGTATTGTAGTATGCTCATATGATGTATTTCCTTCTGCATTATGATTCCTAGCTTACCTTCTCTCCTGCGTGCATATATATCACCCTAAAGCGCACGTTATGAATATTAAGTTGCTATTCCAGTTTAAATATTGGAAGTTTTTTATCTAAAATTATGAGCAGCATATATAAATTTCTGTGAACTACCTGTCCATAATGCCTAAGAAAACATTAAAGTGTTGGGCACAATACCTTCCAACTTCTCAATAAAACAATGAACTTAAAGGACTTCTGAATCATACGGGATTTTTTTGTTTATATTTTCAACATGATGTACATCACAAGTAACAAGCAAACTAGCAACCAAAGTACTTACCCCCTCCACCCAGAAACGTAAGACACATTTTGTCTGGTTAGAAAAAATCATTGACCAATAGGCAATAGTTATTTTTTCATATTTGGTTTATGTGATAAAAAATCACAATCATAAGTCTGAAAAATGTCATGTTAAATGTAATATTCTACTACTTCTTTGCCATGTATATTTTCCTAACCAAACAGAATACCCTTAAATATCCACGAGGAGGGAGTACAACTTCAACCAATTCAACATTCATGCCAACCACGATTATAGGACATAATGTAGGTCGTCTATTTTGTTTTAGCAGTAAGGGTAAAGGCATCTCCAACGGGGCGACACAAACGGACGCTGAGCGACTGTTTGCGTCCACCCGTAAAAAAAATGCGTCGGGAGCAGACCCGTGGCCTGATGCATAGTGACCGGGCTATCCGCGGAGACGCAAACGCGGCCAAGATATGCGTAGAGTTTGCGTCTCCGCGGACGATGCGCGGTCGCGCCGAGTGTACGCCGAATCTCACGTAGGACCCGCGCGTCAGTGGCTCGGACGCCGCTAACATTCCCACCAGTGGCCATTCCCAGCCTGAAAAATCAAAACCGGCGCCAACACTCCAGCCCCTTGCAATGGACGTCCTCGTCGCCGCAGCCACCACCGCCCTGACTCCCCCATAGCCACCACCACAACCCCAATGGAGACCGCAGCTCCGGCGGACTCAAAGCTAAGCCGAAAGCGCCGAAGAAGTTGCTGTCGAAGGAGGAGAAAGGCATCGAGGCCGCAAAGCGTCGTGGCCGGCGCAAGAATCAGAAGGAGAGGAATGCAATGGCGGCGGCAGCCCAGCAGGCGCAGGCCGCTACCCAAATGGCGTAGCAGATGCAGGTCAAAGTCGTCGCCCACGTAGGCCTCCATCCGAGCCTAGCGGAGGCCATGCTCTTCGTCAAGCAAGAGAGGATTGTGGGCATCGCTCCCCAGGCCTCGTCGGTGAGCTCGGTAAGTTTCCAGCTGCGTCCTGGAACGCTTGCACCCTAGCAGGTCCACGCGGCGTCGCGGTTCGCCTCCGGCCTGAACCGGACGCCGAGGAGCGATGACTCATGCCCGAACGCGACACAAAAGACGCGACATGTCCCGGAGGAGAGCATGCCGATGCCCCGCACCCTGTTTGAGGAAATGACACCATCTGCCCGACGATGGACGACCCGGTACGTTTGCTCTCTCAATGTGTCCCTCTGCCGTGTGTCATTCGTCTGACGTCCGGTGATTCGTAGGCCTATTGGACGGGACGCAATGAGGGCGGTATCCAGGACATCATCTTCGGCGGCGGCTTCATCGTTGAAGCCAACGTCGGGACAGGGACGCAGGATCAGTGGGAACACACGCTGGATGGGGCGGACATCGATGGCGAACGGTTGTTCTCCACCCAGCCCACGCAGCCAACAACCGGGCCTGTCCTAACCAGGGATGATGCTGGCAAGAAGGGGAGAGCGCTTCAACGACGGCGAGGACAAATGTTTGTGCGATGCGTGGCTCAAAACTGGCAATGACTGCATAAATAATGCCCAGCAAAGGGGCAAAGTCTATTGGGCCAAGGTGGTCCAACAATACGAAGATAGAAAGCACCACAAGCCCTACTAGATGCGCATCGAACGCATGGAAGAGTCCATCCGAAAAAGATGGACCTACATCAAACAGGAGACCTCCAAGTTCTGCGCCGCCGTCGATCATGTTGTTTCCCACCCCAAGAGCTACATAGGCGTGTTGGCAGTGGTAAAGAAACGAACATCATCATTCCATCCACGTACTTACATTAGCAAACAATGAAGGACGCGCTGAAGTGGAGGATTAGCTATGCGGTCTACAGTGTTAAGAATGGGAACAGCCATGTTGGTCGTGGACGGCGAAGACTACGATCCTGGGCAGGAAGCCCTTCCACCTCGTCCCCGGGGCCATAAAGCTACCAAGACTGATCTTGCCCGGGAGTCATCAGCCCTTGCGTTGAGCCAGACATTGGAGAAGATCATGGCCAAGTCTCAAGCCGCCCTGGCCAAAAGGGAGGAGAACATGCGCCTGGAAAAGGAGGCCTCAATGTCATCTACCTCAACCTCACCAAAGAGGCCATTGAGGTCCAAAGATTGGATGTCGAGGCTAAAAAGACAGACGCCGACGCCAAAATGCGTGACGCTGAGGCTAGAAGGATGTACACCGAGGCCAAGATCCAGGCCCAGGACACAAGGATCAAGAATCATGCTGGCCAACTTGGGCAGCATGGACGACGACACCAGGGCCTGGTTCCTGAAGGAACGCGCCGAAATCTACGCGTGAGACGCCTGGTCTGCGTCACCATTGTCAAGCACCATGGCCTCTTTTTTACTACATTTGTTGTACTGGCCATGTTTGTGCCCCTTTTGGACTACATTTTGCACCGTACCATGTGCACAATGTAATGGACTTATTTGGACTTATTTGAGACCTCAATTTGAGCTAATATGATGGCCCTATGTTCATGCAATTTGCTCCAGTTTTCCAATATTTCAGAAAAAAAATGGCCCACCACCAAAATGCATCGGCCCGCTGGGGACATCCCTCGACGCAAGCGGGCGCATGACCATTTTCGTATCCGCGAGGCGACGCAAGCAGACACGCGCGGACAATTTGGGCGTCTGAAATGCGTCGCCCCGTTGAAGATGCCCTAAGGGCATTTTATTAATATGATTATACAGTATTAAACAAGTTGTCCAGTGCTGACCAATGGACAAATATTTTTAAACTGTTATACAGACAGGGAATAAAAAGTATATAACCATTGTTTGGCCGGGCTTATGTTTCAGTTTACAGCCTTACAAGCAGACATGAACAGGAATGATAGGTTAACACTGGAAGAGGCTTGTGAGACTTATAAGCTGCAGCAGGCTTATTACACAGGTTTGACATTAGCACACATATCCTGATAAGGATAAAGAAATTGCTTGAACTAAGTATTCGCTTAGAGTCGGCTATGAACTTTTGCCAACAACTTCAGATGTAAACTAAGCAACAGAAGGAAGGTGAAAAGTTGAAGTGTTAAAGAGTACCCCAGCTAGCAACAGAAAGAGAAGTACTCCCTCCATTCCATGAAATTTAGTCTGTCTAGATACATCCCAATTTTGACAAATCACCGACTCATAGGTTGGAGGGAGTATCATCAGTAAGAACATGAACAAGAGAATCTCGAGGTCTAATAAAGGATATAGTGAATCTCGAGGATATAGTGAAAGAATCAAGAATCGTGGTCTCTCAACACAGAAGAGATAGTACCAACCTAAGTAACTTGTTGATGGAGAGCTAAAAGCTGCAAGCAGGTGCAATATACTGCTCAGTAAGGAACAAAACTAGAGAGGTCTAGGTACAAGCACCAGTGCTCGAGAAAAGCCGCGTGCAAGGTGCCGCTTCCGCCTGAATCAGTATCCTCGTTGCAAGGTGCAAGGACAGCCACCACCCAAACAAGGATGCAAGGTGCAGGCAGTGTTGCAACGGTGTAGTGAGGAAAGAGCTAGTAGACCAGCATCACAAAAGACGAGTGTCTATACGTATCACCATAAGAGCATCTCCACCACAAAAGACGAGTGTCTATACGTATCACCATAAGAGCATCTCCACCGGTGACCCCATAGCGTGCCCCATACGGCTATTGGGGTCCAAACCAAAAAAAAAATTTGCTTCCACCTGTGCCCTCAATAGGAGATCCACATCATCAGATTGGCATCGCTAAAAGACCCACACCTCCTGCAGCTCTGTTTTTCTCTTTTTTTCCTATTGGGAGCTGGTTTGGGGGATTACCGGTGTGGAAACCAATATAATTTTAGCCAACCCCAATACGTAGCCGACATGTGTGCTGCCAGCTACTATATGGGGGTAACTGGTGGAGATGCTCTAAGCACCTCCAGAACACCTCCAGAAGAGAGACAAGGAAATCGTGTTAAAAAAACTGGACTCGTCATCACTCAAGGACTCGTTAACACGCTGGAACTTTAAGTCAGCAAGAACAGCAAGGCAGCATGGGCGGGAGCAACAACCAGCAATTCGGAAAAGAATCGTGATAGCATGTGCGTTATTGGGAGTCAGTCTGCTCATGTGAATGAGCATGTGCAAAACAAAGTCAGTCTAATTAACGCCGTCACAAATCAAAACCATTGCAACGTTTCATTTTTACTCTGTTTTCATGTTTATGTAAAATGAAGCAGATCATGTACATGCTCTACTGAGGCAAAACGGATAACCGGCATGTACGACATGGAAGGAGCCTGCAAATGGTGAGTGTGTTACGTTGGGTATTCTCTACAAGTGTAGGTCTCAATTAGAGACAAGATGTATCTGTGCAGGATTGTGTCATTGTGGATGCATCTAGTAGTTGTGTCCATTTCGGTCTTTGCTTTCCTTGTAATAGTATGTGTGTACTAGGAACTAAAGCATCAATAGATTTATAGATGCTAGCCAGCCAGAATATGCTAGTCTAAGATGCTAGTCTAAAAGCTGCTAACTACCAGTCCTTGATGCCTCTAAAATCAATCAAAGATCAGGGATGCCATCCTATCCTAACAGCCAGTCCTTCACAAAGGACCATGTGTGTGCTGCAGTCCTTCACAAGAACCATGTGCAGCAGCAGCTCCACAAAGACCAGAATACAATGACTTATTCATCATTCAAGTCCAATGACAACTTGCGGATACTGAGATTCAGCTGGTTACAATAGCAAGTTCATCAATTATGGTATTACTGCAAGAGCTCTCACTGAGGATATCGTTGGGCAGCTTGGATCATGTGCTACAAATGCCAGATTTCTCCTTCCAATTTATCGTCAAGCGATGCTTCCGGATCTGGTTTCGACAATGTGCTTCATCAAGATGATGGACAACTTTCACCTCATGGTTGCCTGCCATGCTAAACTTGCAGCATACAAGGGGAATCGATTGTCCATGTCAACAGAGTGTCGTGAATTCACCATTCGCACCAACCATTGTAGCTTGAATTTCATCTTGGATCAACGCCTTTCCATTATTTGACAACATCAATAGGTGAGCAAAACTTTTCAGCTATGACTTTACTGGGCGCCTCAACATTGTATCCGACACGTTGCCTCGGCTATCTCGGCATGAACCGAACGAGTTACTCATGGAGTGTGCTCTCTCAACCCTGCATTTTCCCTCTATGATGACCTGCGCTCCGAAATTGTTGAAATTGCAGCCTAAGCGGAGCTCTCGGACCTGTGTAGCATCTTCTCAAGCAAATCTGAAGCACCTAAATCATGGATGACCTGATGCTGTATGCTCGTGAGGTTCATGTGTCCTTATCTTTTTTTTTCGAGAAGACGCAAAGGAATCTTTGCGTTTCATTTCATTGAAAAAGATAGGATTTGTGTGCTCGTGATTTTGTATGCTCGTGAGGTTCATGTGTCATCATCACCAGCTCTTACCTTCACTTCTAGAACAAGCACATGTAGCCAATGGGGGAGGGACACAGAAGACTTTGCATAGCTTACGGCGTCCTTCCACGTTCTGGGTGATCATAAATTGGTTGAATATCTTGTCCGTGCTAGTTCAGTGTCAGCGCAATAAAACAGAAGCACTGAAAGGTTTGCTACAACCATTAAAGGTTCCAATTTGGTGTGACATCTCTATACATTTTATCAAGGCTCTTTCTAGCGTGCATGGAAAAACAATGACACTTTCAGTTGTTGACTGTTTTTGAAATATGCCCACTTTATTCCCTCGGCTCATATGTACACCGCCTCATGGTTGCTCATGCCTTCTTTGATAATATTGTTGACTTTTGGAAGGGGAGTATTTTTCAACTATTTGGAATGCATCTGCACATGCAATCCATCCGCAATTCGATGAACACGATGAAGTAAGAATAAGGTGATCACCGTGTACCACAGATGCATGACAGGAGATCGTCCACGACAACGGTTGGATTGTTGTCCTTAGTCTTTGCTTTCCTTGTAGCGGCTAGATTATTGCCATTAGTTTTTGGTTTCTTTGTAAGATTTGTGGGTTGTCTCCCATATAAAGAGTAGTAGCATGTACTAGGAATTCGAGCAATCAATCAACAATTCTAGTCCTTGACCCCCTTCTCCTCCCTAATCCCGATACCCCTCTACCACCGCCAGCCACGGCGCCCAAAGTAGTGGACTGCAGCCGCAACAAGCCCGACAGTCAGTCGAACATGGGGTGAGTTGGTAGCATGCAGATTTTTTTTAAAAAAAATGATCATATGTTGATACCATGTTATGAGGGAAGCAAAAGTCTGTAAAGCGTATATATAAAGAAGTATATGAGATAAACTATAAATCCGAAAATACAAAAAGGAAATACAAGAAACTTAGTACAATATGTATATGTGCCTAGCAATCTAAGTGCTTACAACATCCAAAAGAAGTCATGGAGAGATCTTGGACAATATTGAAATTGCAAGGAAAGATCTGAATACCTTCTACACCACAAAAGCAGGTTCATTCTGAGCCCTGATGTTGTTGGTCTAGCACCATGTCTATGACGACCACGATGAAGCACAGCTCGTCCAGGAATATGAGAGTAATCATACATTTCCTGCAATAAAATCAGGAACGGGAACACTTAATTGTTTACTCATATACTAACACTGAATTCTTTGAAGAAAAAGTCACGTATAACCTATATATTGATTTTTATGTAATGTATAACTGACATGAACAGTGTAAGAATACTCCCTAGCTTGTTAGCTGATGCCAAATTCCATCCAAAAAAAAAAGGAGTAACGCATTTAGATTAACCAGTATCAGAAATGATATGATAAATCCAGGATGCATGGGCACATGGACAAACAAAGAGAGCCCAAAATCATTCAGTAAGAAATATAGAAATTGCAGAAGCTCACAATATTCACGAAAACACTACCTCATGTTGTGTTTCTGAGTTCACGTGATTCTCACAGCGGATGCCACGAAAGTATAATTCACCACCAGAGAATTGTTTGCCAAGGCAAACATTTAATGTTACCTCAGAATCATCGACATGGAAACCTGCAAGAGTATTAACAGTTAGAACATGAAAGAAGATGGTATCTCTAGGCAGAGGTGACAAAACAGATGGATTAGTCTTACAGGAAGTGTCACTACAAGAAGCACAAACATCTTTAGGCACTATAATAGAAAGAGGAAAAGGAATATTCTAAAGTGCACAAAAAAAAGGAATGGAAGTTCTGGTACAGCTTACATCTCAGTTAAAAGGCATATCTTATCTTGAACTAATCCAAGAGATACCGATAATAGCTACAATACCCCTAAAAAATTATACATAAAGTGGTTCAATGTATGCATGTAGGAACAGTGGCGGACCTAGAAATATTTTGAAGCATGGCCAAAGCCACAAAGATGACCAAAAAAATTCTCAAATGAATTTAAATCATAGAGAAAATGGAACTTCCAAATTAGTATTTTTTATCAAAATAGTGTATACTGTACATCTCGTCACATGCACATGTTTCATCTGTGCTAAGCTAACAATTAACAAGAACTCCCACTAGTGGGGCCCCGAAGGTAAACGACAAATGTTGAACTATCCAAAAGTTGACGATCAATGAAAAAGTTGATGCAGCTTCGCCGGAGTAGCCGCCCTTCAAAGTACGGCACTGTCTCGCTCGTACTCACGGCTGCAGTCTGCCTTTGCTGTCATGGGTGCGGCAGCACAGTTGTGCGTAGCTGCATGGGACACTCGCTGCTGTCACCGGAAGGAAGCACTACATCTCTCGGGTCATCGTCGCATGTGTTTTTGCTGATGTCGAAATCGATCCGTCTCCGTGTCAGCATGGAACTGTGGACACAGACTAGTCACGCCTGCCAATACCAACAGTGCAACACATGGCCCCTCAGGGAGAGCTTGGGTCAGAGCCCCAGAAGTGGAACGCCTGGGCAGCATTGCGCAAAGCATGCCCGGTCGCTCGGTCGAACTCGGGAAAGGGCCGGGTAACAGGGCAAGGGCCCAGTAGGCAATATGAAATAAAGCAAGAATGGCGAAATAGATGGAACAACATACTTATACAGCTATTTTTGTGAACCATAAGTATACCCTAGATTTTCAAACAAAGTACTAACAAATTACAGAGCATACATACAGCTTGATCTCGGAATTATCAAAAAAAGTTACGTTGCCAAAAATATTGGATCATACAGAGCGTAGTGCATAATTTGTTCTACGTATTTTAATCTACATTGATAATGGTAAAGATAGAGATAAGAAAGACACATGGACATGACATGAAAATGAGCATATATGCTGAGACAAATGAGGCCATCAGGCCCACTAGATAACAATCACTAAGAATCATTATCCGACAAGTGACAAGAAAATGCAAGTCACTGATACAATTAGGCAGGAAACAACAAAATCATAAAACAGCTCTTACAGTTCTTGCAGAGCATGATCATCGTGATTATAACTATTATAAATTGGTAAAAATACACTGTAAGACAGTGCACATTATTTTAGATAAGGATGTGACCATAACATTTGATTGTGAGGGCCATTATAAGTTTTCTGGTACAAAATGGTTAAATTGATCGTTTATTTACTTCATTTGAACAGACACGGTGAGTTGAAAGGCCCAAGAAGTTAAAGCTGATATACAAGATTTCAAATGCGCTATCCTAAAAATAAAGAGGAGGGGATCCAAACCACAGATAGTATCCCCATTTTTTTAAACTCCAAAATATAACCTTGAACCTTGGCACAAAAAACAATAATCTGAAAGAAATGGCAAGACTACATCCAGATAGATATGCAGAGTTAAAGAACAGAGAACTTCAAAAGATTTTGTCAGCATCCTTTGATATGATAAACTGATGATCGAAACGTACCAAGTTCAACATCTCGGTCTTTCCCGTACTCAACAACAAAAGCATGATGAGAGTCCAATGTCCCCCCACCAACCTCAGAGTAAAAAACTGATGGTTGACACAAAGAACATCATATTAATTGGACGGATATGTTGAAACAATGAAACCAATACCTTCTCTTCCCATCTACAACAACACAGCAGGAAATCAAATAACCTTTAGAAATTGGAGCTATGAACTCCTCCATGAACTGGTTCAGCACAGCTTCCAGGCCAAAATCATCAAGTACCGCACCATACTTATTCATTGTATTTGGCCTCATTATCTTAAATTTCATTGCATGAACCCACTTTTCAAAGTTCTCTACCTACAAAGGTATTAAATAATTGCTTTTACAATCTAGCAAACCTGCCATTTGAGCTAAAGAGGTTATTGGTTACTTGACCATACCTCCTCCAACAGCATGTCACAAAAGTTGGGCTGTAACATAGCAAATGAAAAAACACCAGGAGTTGGCTCAGTCATTATACTTGCAATACTTTCTTCTGTATTAGTTCTTACTGCTTCAAGGAATGTTGGTAAGAAGAAAGCTGAAGGATGCATTGTGTATAATTCTCCATGAAGTGGCTGCAAAGTAGCAAAAAAAAATGAATTACAAGCAAGCAAACAGGGAAGAAACAATGCTCTTAAAAAAATAGAACCCGTTGCCTATTACTAAGCTTTTAAAAGATTTTAAGAGATCCAGCAAAAAGGTGATTTTGAGCTCTGTGGCACATAGTAACCAGTACAGCCATCAACTCCACAATAATTGCAATGGTCAGTAAGCACTAATCTCTACTCAAATGTCCCTTGTGAACACAACGGTCGTAATTTTAGGATTGTTTGGCACTAGAAGAATGACATCAAATTCAAGGAAAAAAACATAGCATCTTAGTTAATCAAATAAAAAATTACTGATTTATTATAAAACTGGCAAAACAAGACTTTTGAAATTGTGTTACAGTCTCAAGCAGGCTTGAGCCCCAGTTCTATTGCATTGCAGCGCTACAGCACTGCCATGACTTCGAGGTGTTATTGAGAAAGAAGCCCAAATGTGTTGGCAGGCATCACTGCCAGCCAATGTAGTCGGGTGCTTGGTTCATTCACTAGCATAACAACCTGCCTCAGTGGGCCATAGTTTCTGGAGTTGATACGGACTGGAGGGACTAGTAGATGGCAGCTTGTCCATTTGGTAGCGACAGCGTTGTGATTTGTGTGGCAACAACAAAGGTGGCGAGCAGAGCTGGGTCACAGCATGCCTTCTAACTACGCGAGTCCTGTGTGCTAGTCTCTAGTTGCTGTTCCTTGGTGTGTTGCACGAAGTTGTGCTGTGTGCCAGGATAGCATGGCGGCGACGGTGGCTTGCGCGCTCAGCAGGTATCTCTCCAGTGGCTGCATTGGGTAAGGTCAGTGCAAATAGGCCTGTGCATACTGAAACTGAACCAAAAACAACAACATCTGAAATAAACCGAACCAAAACCAAAAGATGTTTTTTTGGCTTTTGGTACAGTATGAATTTTGGTAACCATTCTAGCATTGGTTAGTTTGATAGAAACCAAAAAAATATATATGTACTTCCGAATAACCCAAGCCTTGATTCCTAAGTCGTCCTCATGGGCTTGCTTAGCTGCACACTGGGCTGGAATATCATCTTGTGAATTAACCAAATAAGATAAACCGGGTGGACAGGCCTAGGTGCAAGGCTTGAAACTGTTCACCTGCAAGTTTCGTCGGCAAAATTGGAGCCGTCTTGTCCTCAATGCGTCGATCCAATGTGTTGGTTAACCGTTTGGTGGGAAAGAGAGTGAAATTGGGGGGCTAGGGTTACGGGTTCCTCCAATCGGCCACTCCTCCCTCAAGGCCTCGACCCAAAAAAAAGTCAATGGCGGAGCCATTGAAGCTAACCCGCGCTGCCCACCAGCTCTCCCCCCAGGCTGCTGGAACAGGGGGTCCTTCCTCCAGAAGCTCGTTTCCCTCGCCCCCTCCGTCCAGATCGAGCTCGGCCTACTCTGCAACTCGCCGCTGGCCACCACGCATCAGGTATTCCCCATTCCACAGCTTGTGCAGTACATGTTGTGTGTGTTTGGCGGAAGTCATATTTGAACTAGTGGACAAAGCAATTCAGGAATTAGGGGCTGAACAGGTGATGCAAGTTTGTACGGACAATGCTTCCAATAACATGGAAGCGAAGAAGTTGTTGCTTGAGAAGAGACCAAAAATATTTTGGAGCTCTTGTGCAACTCACACCATCAACTTGATGCTCCAAGGAATTGGCAACACCAAAAGGTTCAAGTCCATAGTTGATCAAGCAAAGAATGCGACCATCTTCATCTATGTGCATCCAAGACATTGGCACATATGAGGAAATGCACAAAGAGGAGAGATATCGTAAGGGTGACTACATTTGCTTCCAATTTGGGTTGTTATGTAATATGTCATGTGGGTTTTATATTCGCAAAGCTAAATAATATTGTTTCATTGCTTGTTTGATAATTTGATAAGTGAATAGTACTGCTTGAATAATATTTGGTTGCTCATATTTTGATCTATGTGCATGCAGCTCTTGGGAGAAAGAACTTGGAGAACAAGAAAAGGGAGACAACTCGAGGCAAGACAAGGTATTAATCCACATTTCTCTGAATCATATCATTACATGTTTAGGATACCAAAATACACATATTTTTGACTTCTATATGCCCAGTTTGCCTCACCACTCGTTTACCGCTTTCCGCTTTTTTAAACCATGCATTGATTTCCTATGGGCTCTGTGATGATTGGTATGCTGATGGTTGTCTGAAGAGAAGTTGTAGTCACCAGATCAGGGGTGATAGGTGATGTTGATGAATCTACTGGACAGCCCGATGGTTGCTTTCTCAGTTTTTTTTTTTTTGACTGAGGTTGCTTTCTCAGTATTGTGTGTCAGCTCTGCTTTGGTGGCCAGATTGACCCTGGGGGTACCATGTCTTTGCGTTTGTAATGTCAATTTTTAGCCATTTTTTTTCAAATTAACTAGGCAATTGTCTTCCTAGTTAATAGATTGAGATCTTTGTACTCCGGTTAGAAAAAATGATTGAACCCATTTATATATAGCGGGATCTTAATATTTAATATTTAATGCCTTGTAGAGACTTTGTACTCTGGTCAATAACATTGGCAACCCCACAGTTGCACTGTTGCATGTGATCTACTATCTCAACTTTACCAATGCATATTTGTGTCTCTAACTGAAGTGGTATCCACATATACGGAATTTCTGGATAGGAACACTTTTAATAACTATGAAACTAACATGGCATGATGGATTTTCAACTCTTCATCTATGCAGCTTCAAACACCCTAAGTGTTAGCCTTGCTAGTTCACAGGTAGTGTAGTGTGTGGGAAGTAGTCTATGTGTGATGCTGCCAAAAGCTTCATGCAGCTTGTACTGCATAGTCCTATTTATAGGATACAAGCTAGGTACAACAACTAGATTTCTAAAGCCTTCTAGAGCTTTCTACTGTAAACCTAACCTTCTACAACTTTCTAGTGCTAACCAGAGTTAGCTACTGCCTAGGGCTTACATGTGAATTGTACTACTAGAACATACTAGAACATACCAGCACCTACGGTACTACTAGAAGGTACTGGCCTATTCTTATTCCTGAGCAAGGATTACTCTAACAATGCTCCCCCTAATCCTTGCTCTTGATCTGGACCATTCCAATTCTAGCATGCAACTCCTGAATCTTTACTCGCCCAGGTGATTTTGTCAAAATGTCAGCGAGCTGATCTGAAGTATCGATGAAGCTAGCGTTGATGCTTCCATCTTCCAAGCAGCCTCTAATAAAGTGATGCCAAATATCGGATATGTTTGCTGCGTTCATGGACGACTGAATTTTTGGCTAATGCCAGGGCAGACTTGCTGTCCACCATTAGCTCAACTGTCTCAGCTATTCTTCCTTGAAGTTCTCGAAGATGTCGAGCCAGCCAAATTCCTTGAGTTGCCTAATAAAGTGATACCGGATATCGACATGTTTGCTGCGTTCATGGAAGACTGAATTTTTGCTAATGCCAGGGCAGACTTGCTGTCCACCATTAGCTCAACTGTCTCAGCTATTCTTCCTTGAAGTTCTCCAAGAAGTCGAGCCAGCCAAATTTCTTGAGTTGCTGCAGTTGTGGCTGCTACATATTCTGCCTCACAAGAAGACTAAGCAACCACCCTCTGCTTGAGAGATTGCCAACTCACCAAGCAGTTGCCGAGGAAAAATAGTCTGCCGCTCATGCTCTTCCCGGTGTCAATGTCGCCGGCTAGGTCACTGTCACGGTAACCAATCAGATGTGCCTCCTTTGTCTTCCATCGGTAGTGAAGACCATAGTGGGTCGTGCCAGCGACGCAGCGAAGTATTCTCTTCACCGCCATAATGTGCTCCTCCGTGGGTCGTCCCATGAATCAACTGACGAACCCAACATCAAATGCCAGGTCTGGCCTAGTGTGGACGAGGTAGCGCAGGTTGCCAACAATCCGCCGATACTTCGTAGCGTCCACCGCGTTTGCTGTACTTTCACGGCTCAGCTTGAGCCGCTCCTCCATTGGGGGGTGCTGGATTGCATGCTTCCATTCCTCCCAGCTGACGGATGCGTGAGGCATAGTGTGCTTGACATGGGCTGATGCCATCGTCATGCTGCTAGACTTCAATTCCGAGATAGAATGACAACAATCCGACTCATCTCGAATTTTTTCTTCATCTCGTCCTTGAAGCTCTCAATTGCTCCCTTGGATGAACCTGTCATGATTAGATCATCCACATATACTCCAATGAGCAAGATTGCGTCGCCCGTGATGCGCCGGTAGATTGCGTGCTCGTGCTCGCTATGCTTGAAGCCCATTTCTTTGAGCGTGCAGTCAAGCTTTGCATTAGGAGCTTGCCGCAAGCCATAGAGGGCCTTGCGTAGCCATAGGGCCTTTTCTTCTCCGATGCTTCACATAGACCTCCTTCTGTTCTCCATTGAGGAAGGCTGATTTTACGTCCATGTGGTGGACGGACCACCCCTCCTGGGCAGCCAAAGCAAGCAGCAACCAGATTGATTCCATGCGAGCGACGGGAGCAAAGACTTCATCAAAGTCTATGCCGGCTTGTTGGACAAAGCCACGAGCGACCAACCGTGCTTTGTGTTTGATTACTTCGCCGACTTCATTTTTCTTCAACTTAAAGACCTTGAGGCCTATTGGTCGATGGTCGTGTGGTAGATCAACAAGCTCCCATGTGTTGTTTCCATCCATTGCTTCAATTTCCTCACACATGGCTGCCATCCATGCCTTGTCGCTTAGCTTCTGCGAATGAGCACGGCTCCCACGTGCTGGCCAAGTGTAGCTCGGAGTCGAGGTTGCGCGGTGCGAGTCCAGGCACTAGTTTATCTACAATCAGGTTTTTGACCTTGCGATAGCGAACTGGTGTGTCGCCATGCGTAGCATCCAGTCGGTCATCATCATCTGCTGGTTGCGTGACGAAAACTTTGTAGCACTTGTTGCTGGAGCTGATGGAGGCGTTGGTGGTGCGTTGGTTGAGGCACCTTGAGCCCCACGCCTCGAGGACACCTGGCTAGGCACCCTTGTGGCATGATGGCTGATATACTCCACATCAAAGTTGTTGCTAGGGTTTTCGCCGCCATCTGCTACCCAATCCCAACCTCGTTCTTCATCAAAGATAACGTCATGTCCAGCAGCCGGTATGTCTTTACTCCATCCTCAAGCTCGTCGGCATTGCTTATCTTGAGGTAAGCCTTTGCGTTCGGCTCATCGATGTGAAAAGGGGCATGCTCTGGAGTTGTAGTGGTGCTATGTTGCACCACAATGGCCGGGGTTGGAGCGACGTTCTGTTGTACCCACCATGGCAGCAGCTGAAATGGCCTGCGCCATGAGGAGTGCAGGCTCCTCATCATCGTCCTCTACTTGGACCAAGTATGCCCTGTTTCTCCGGGCTGCCTGCAGTCCTTGGCCCAATGGCCATGACGACCACAATTGCGGCATGTGTCATCGCGTGGGCTGACCCTAGCCCCTGCACGGATCGTCGCCGCCTTCTCCACCCTTCTTATGTGGTGGCCGTCGTCGTTGTCCGCTGCCGCGTGCAGGCTTGGAGGAGCTACCTCCTTGGCACCCCTTCATCCACTCTAGCCATTGCTCCTCGGTAAGTAGCCCAGCTCACGCGCCGGCTCAGGCAACTCAAGGCGATCCTCAGCTGCCTTCAGCCGGCCAGTGACTTCCTCCAATGAAGTATCAGAAGTGTCAAGGAGGGTCTCAAGCGCAAAGGCTACCTGCGACAGCCTAGGCGGCACAACCTGCAAATACTAAGGCGCAACGCGAAATTATCAACGTACTCCCCGTCGCGGAACGAGATCATCTCAAATTCCTTCTTCAGCTGCTGCACCTTGCCCTTCCGCACGCGGTCTGAACCTACCCGCATGGGTCGAATCGCCTCCAACACCTCCTTCGTTGTCCGGTTGACGGCTAGTCCAGCCATCATTTCTGGTGGCACCGCTTGCAAGATAGCCTCCAGCTCCATTCGATCTTCCTAGTAGTCGTCGGCACCGAGCTCAATTGCATCCTAGATGCCCCGAGCCAACAGCTTCACCTTCATGAGGCTCCATTCGGTGTAGTTCGTCCGCATCAGCATCGGGTAACTGCCACCGCCGACGTCCTTCACGACTCGCTCAACCACAACCTCGCGCCTTCCTACATCACGGTGGCACGGTCGTCTCGGTGGCGGTGAAGGGGAACGGCATTGTGGCTGGCGAGCCGGACTGCCAGCAACACCTCCAACTGGAGCTGACATCTCTCATGATCCTATCTTCACCAACGCCTGTTAGCCTTGCTGGTAGTGTAGTGTGTGGGAAATAGTCTATGTGTGATGCTGCCAAAAGCTTCATGGAGCTTGTATTGCATAGTCCTATTTATAGGATACAAGCTAAGCACAACAACTAGATTTCTAAAGCCTTCTAGACCTTTCTACTGTAAACCTAACCCTCTACAACTTTCTAGTGCTAACCACAGTTAGCTACTGCCTAGAGCTTACATGTGAATTGTACTACTAGAACATACCAGCACCTACAGTACTACTAGAAGGTACTGGCTTATTCCTGAGCAAGGATTACTCTAGCATTAAGAACTCAAGAGGCCACCATCTAACCCAGCGCAATTTAAACAAGAAACTTTGCAAAAACTCGTAAACTGTACACTCTGGGCCATATTGCCATCACATATGGCAAGGTTGTACAGGACAAACACGATTGCACCATATGCATCTTCTTTCACACCACTCAAAAAAAAATACTTGCAAAACAAATGATAATATACTAATTAGGTGTTGCATATTTCTACTTGTAAGTGCATCTATGAACAAGCATAGAAAGTACAGTTATCCATCTCTATTTTAGAGAAACTCTAAACCTATGCTAGAGTGCAAACCTTATAGAGGTGGAGTATCTTCTGCCTGTATTCTTTGTGCCTTTGAACCTGCAGCAAAATTAATACATGAAATGAGGAAGCTAACTTAAGTAAAATGATATATAACAAATGTCATTTCTAATTCTACCTAAACAAGGAGATGCTAAAAGCAAACCAAAGCTATATTCAACTGTTTGTTCCGATAGTGTCACCATAGCTTATACAGTAACAGCTCCTACTGAACTGCCTAAATCTGTACTCACAAATCCTACTGCTGTTAAATAATAAATATAGCACCAGATTTTACAGTTATGTTGGCTATAATTGGGAAATAAAACAATCGCTGAATTGGTTAGCTGTGCTGTCAGTCCATGCCGATCTAGCGTATACAAGCAATATCAATACAACTAAAAGGACATCATTTTTACCTGCAACTTCTACAGAACACCAATTTTCAAATACCAAACAATATCATCAGTCCTTACTCCTACCCAATTTTCAAGTACAGAACACAATTATATGCACTTCATTCCCAAATTTATTTTCTTTCCAAGCACCCAAATATAATCAAATCGGTAAATCTAAGGCAACCTAATAAAATTGTAATGTTGCAAATTACAAGGGATGGGAAATAGTACATCCCTGATAGATAAAAATGGAAGTTGTAATAGACTTGAATTACATGATATACATGTCAATTGCTAGACAAGCAAATATCAAAGGTATCATAATATACATGTCAAAAAAAAAGGATGTCCCACAAACCCCGATAAATCCGAAAAGATGCTTCTTTTAAAACGAGCTTATATGTATAATCTGCTGTCTCAAAACCAAAGCTTGTTGGTATAATCAAGATAATTCCTCAGGGGGCTTCCTCAATCAGTTATGAATCACCACACAACTAGATTCTGTAGCGTAAGAATACTGAATATGGCAGATGTATTCTGAAGAAAAATATTCTGTCTTCACATGCAAACTTGACTCAAAAAGGTATAAATGGGCAGGGTAAAAACTGAAAAGTGGTCATGCCAGATCCAGGTACAAGCATGATATATATATATATATATATATATATATATATATATATATATATATATAGGATAAATACTTCCTACTCCTGGGTGTAACTATACCCAAGTCACATATACTACCATACGGAAGTATATACCATACTTTATCGGTTTGAGTATGTTCCTACACTGTATCTAAGATACTTCAAACCAAGTTTGGTGAAAAAAATGCAAGTGAACCCATAGTTTGCACTATATATTCAAAATACATGTATATTTATACGTAAAACAGGAGTATGTGTAAGAAAAATACATACTACCTCTTCGATAATAATCCATCCGTGGAAAAGGATGCCGCAGATTTGTCTAGATACGCATGTAACTTTGGGCGGAGGGAGTAATAAATATTATGGTTGTTATTTTCCCATCTGATTGATAATGTTTCCACAATTCATATTTGAATATCCGAACTTGCATAAAATTATGAGTAGGAATATAGTACACAAATATTTTATTCTAATGTTCTTATTCCAAATTGTCTTTATTCAAACAATACATATCCAAATTGCATAAGGTATAGTGCAGTCCAAATTGCCAAATACGACCAAATTCAGTAGGTATGTATTCAAGTTGTACTTGTTATATCATCATATTCAATTTCATGTGTGCCACTTGAAAATATGAGTATCATCAGTTGACATCCCTACCAACCGCAAATCATTTTCCCTGACCAAATACCACTGGCCCCATCACCCAAGATGCCAGTAACAGGAGGGCTATCTTACACCGGATAAGCTTGCTCTCTGCTCTGCAAGCTGTGGCAGTAGTCGCCCATCACCAGCAATGATCAGTGGTGACAATATAAGACCTGGCTTCCTTCCTCTCATAGCCAGCTTCCCCTGCCCCAGGCCCTACTGCCGAATGATACCATCGACCACAGGTGCTCCAAATTCAGGGTTTGGAAGACTACACGGATTGGTCACATAGCTTAATAGCAAACCTAGTATTTTGCAAAACAAAAGGAGTATCTTGTTCCAAGCAGAAAGCGAAATTCAACCAATTACAATACTACATAAATCCACGCAACGCCCATGCATATCACTCAAGAAGCTAAAGAGGGATCGAGAGCGCGACCTTGTTGCGCTCGCCATGGGGCCAGTAGCGGGCGAGTATGTCACGCATGAAGTGTAGCTTGACGTCACGGTCGGCCTCAAGGAGGCTAGGCGGGAGGTGCCGCTCCAGGGCGCTGTAGACGGCCGGCGCGTACTCACCGCGCACGTCGGTGTAGTCCTGCGACTTATGTTCCGTGTTCGGGTTGAACCGCAGCCGCCTGTCAGAGTGCGCAGTGGTGCCCGATGGCCGGCCGGCCATCCGCGACGGCGGCGGAGCCACGCAGTTGCCGTTCGCCACCCCTGCCTGCTGGCCTTCGTCCCGTCGCTCCGCGGGCCCCTCTAGAGCCATGGCAAGCGCGGCGGAATCACAACATCAAGCGGAATAGGGTTAGGGTTTGGTGGCGAATCGAGGCTGGATAGGGTTTCGATGAGTTCTTTCAGGTCCCACGGGCCGATGAGAAAAGGACACACGCTCCAGCCGCCGGGCCGGATGGCTCGGCTCGCGAGATTAAAAATAAGAGTAAATGACGAGGAACTGGTCATGTCTGAAAACTGCTAATATTGGGCAAGGCATTTCTGAGGCCTAGTCAAGCACAGCACTAATTCTGTCAACTAGATTTAGATGTGCGCCTTGGCGCATGATCCCGTGAAAATCGTGTTGATGCAGACTAAGTAGATAAGAAAACAGGAAGAAAATCGTGAATTCACCTCAATTTTCATTTTGTATAACGATAATTAGAAAATTAGAAAACAGGAAGAAGAATAATACGTTTTTAAAATTTTACAAAACCAAGTAGATAAGTGAAATTAGGATAATAGCAAACAAAATCAATAGCAAACACTTATACAATCAGAAAATTAGAGAAATGTATTACAATGACTTTTTATCGCGAAAACGCAAAAGACTTGCGTTTCGATGCATTGATAGAAAAGAAGGTTATATGTACAAGCCCGAAACCGGACGAACACACGCCGTACAACTCGACCCAAGAAAAGGAAACCTAGTCTAGGGGAGCAGAAGGCGCACACCCCGGGCTCCCGCGTCCGCCCATTGCCGCGCTTCCGCCACGATGTCGTTGAATAGGGTCGTCACCGAAGGCCGCGCGTTGTCGAAGACCACCGCGTTTCGATGCTTCCATATCCACCATGCCGTAAGCATGATAACCGACGAAGTGTCTTTGCGTAGCTGGCGAGGGGCGGTCCGCACCGCCAGGGACCACCACTCCGCGAAGTCGCCCTCAGCCATGGGAGGGCTTGAAGTGGATCGGATCCACGACAGCACCTCAAACCAAACCATCCTGGAGAACGAGCAGCCTATGAGAAGATGGCGCATGGTCTCCGTGGACTGGTCGCAGAGCGGGCAGTTAGGGGTATGCGGCAACCCCCATCTGGCCAGCCTCTCCCCCGTCCAACACCTGTCAAGACAGGCCAGCCACAAGAAGAATTTCACCCATGGCGGCGCCCAGGATTTCCAGTTCAACTTCCAGAAGCCTGCAATTATCGCCCCTTGGAAGAGGGCATCATAGCAAGAACTGGAGGAGTACTGGCCATCCGTCGTCCAACGCCAAACCATCCTGTCCGGATCCGCCGAGAGTTGGGTATCCTTGAGCCGGCTCCACAGGTGCACGTACCGCCATAGTGCCAGAGCGCTCAGTGCCCCTACTATGTCAGCGATCCAAGTGCGGTCCATCAGGGCTTGGCGGACCGTACGCGCCTTTCTCCAGCGCTTTGGTACCAGCGCATAAACCTCAGGCGCCACCTCCTTCATGGCTTTGCCGTCCAGCCATCTGTCTTCCCAGAAGAGGGCGGATTCCCCGTTCCCGATCACCATGGTGGTGGAGACCGCGAAGGCATCCAACTCCGTCTTCGAGAAGTTCATGTCCAGCCCGCGCCAAGGTCGCAGGGGATCGGTATGCATCCTCCATATCCACCTCACCCTTAGGCTGGTAGCAGTGCGGGCCAGGTCCGGAATCCCGAGGCCCCCAAGCCTCAGAGGTCGACAGACCCGTGCCCAATTGACGTGGCAATGCCCGCCATTGGCATCAGCTCTGCCGGCCCAGAGGAAGCCTCTCAGGATTTGTTGACCTGCTTCAGAGCGGTTTTGTTGACCCCCAACACCATCAGCTGGTGCAGCGGATCGCTGCGAGCACCGAGCGAATAAGCGTCAGACGCCCCGCCCTTGGCATCATAGCCGCCCTCCAAGAGGGAAGTTTGTCGGCAATCCGGTCTACCAGAGGCTGGAAAGAGGCAGCCGTCAACCTCCGACAGTGGTATGCCGAGGTACTTCACCGGGAACGGCGCTAGTTGACAACCCATGCGCTCAGCAGCGCCAGCGGCCTCCTCATCCGAGCACCCGATCGGGGATACCGAACATTTGGCGAAGTTGGTATGCAACCCTGAGGCCATCCCAAAGAGCTCCAGGATACCACGGACAGCTCGCAGCTCCGTCTCATCTGGGTGACAGAAGATCACCACGTCATCCACATAGAAGGAGACCGAAGTCATCAAGTCTCGTCTTGCAAGACGCCTTAGGACACCCAGCTCGATGGCCTTCGCCAAGAGCTTGTTGAGTGAGTTCATCACCAGAACAAACAGCGATGGCGACAGGGGATCTCCCTGTCTCAGACCCCTCCAATGCCAGATGGGGGGGCCTGGCTCGCCATTGAGCAACACCCTAGTACTTGTTGTGGATAGCAGGATGGACACCAACTCGCAAAACCTAGGGCCGAACCCGAGTTTGCGCAGGATCTCCAGAAGGAAGCCCCACGAAACAGAGTCGAAGGCGCGAGCAATATCCAGCTTGAGCATCACTCTCGGCTGCTTTTCCCGATGGAGGAATCTAGCAGTATGCTGGACCAACATAAAGTTGTCATGGATGCAACGTCTGCGAATGAACGCGCACTGGTTGCTATCCACAAGAGATTCCATCCGGGGGGCCAGGCGGGTAGCCAACGTCTTCGCTACCAGTTTGGCGAAGATGTGGATAAGGCTGATCGGCCGGTAGTCACCCAAAGCAGCCGCATCAGGGCGCTTAGTGTCAACACCCGGATTTTTAAGTCCGAATGCCTATTATATCATTCATCGCAATCCCAGGAATATTGTTGTTGCGAGATATAATAGCTAAGTATCACAGTCATTATTTATTACAACTCAATAGGTCTTACAACTTGAATCACATGATCCATATTACACAAATAGTTGATCTATTGATCAACGAACACAAACATAAGTTCAATGCGGAAGCGTAAAGATAAAGGGACTCTGTAGTCCACAGGCCAACGCTTGACGTCAGAAAGCTCCTAGTTATCATAGGCGTCCTGCTGATCATCCTCGCGGTAGTTCTGTTCATCATCGTACTCTGGCCATTTGAATAGCCAGGGACAAAGCCGTAAGTACTTCAAGTACTTGCAAACTAATACCAATGTAAAATGCTAGCTCTTAGAGTTAAACTCTATTTCCACTTGCATAAGCCAAATTTTAGTGTATGAGGAGTGGAGCATGTACTAGCTACTCAAGTGGGAACATTAGTGTCATTCCCACACAATGGTTATCATTCTACCAAATCACCAAGTCACCATTCATATTCACGAAAGTTTTCAAAAGACTGACACAGGAGATTGTATGGCCTTTCCAATTGTCCGTAACCGTGGACACGGCTATTCGAATAGATTGACACTCTGCAGAGGTTGCACACTTGTGCCACAACATTTGATTACATCCGTCGGAATAACTCCGAGTCACCGTAACACAGTACGCGGATCATCAACCCTAACCTTTCACTTATAAACCCTAGTATGAGCACCTCTCCCCATGAGCTTGGCCTCCCAGTGAAAACCAACTGTTAACTGGGAACTGCACAGGGCTTGGCCGGACAATTTCACCTCAATTCACATCTTTCTCAACAACGGAGGCAGCCTCGGCATAACCCCTATGATGTGTGTTCAGAGGGAACCCATACTAAGATGTATAAACTTCCAGTTAAGCCCTACCCATAATCAGGTATTGTGGGGGTACTTGTATTTGGAAAGGTATCGCATTCAAACCAATATCAGAGTTTTATCAAAAATCACCATCTTCTCTTGGTCACATTTAACTTCACAATTATCAATGGGATTTTATCAAAAATCACCATCTTCTCTTGGTCATATTCAACTTCAAAACTTTCAATGGAATGGCTCACCATTCCAAGGTTTCAATTTCATCAAGTCCCATGTTCCCATCTAGAGTAGTCAAAGTTTTAGTATTTTAGCACTAGCACTAATCATGAGGGGTGCTACATTGCTTGCCATCTATAGAACTAGCTTTGCTACTCTAACAGTTTTGTTCAACTATACCATTTGAATAACTCACTTGAAAAACACAACAAGTAAGACTTGTAGGGTAAACAAATAGGATAAGCTTGTAAGAAGGTAGATAAAATCATGGTGCCTTGCCCAAGGTGGGCTTTGCACTTTGCAAGAGTATTATCTTGCCTTGGTAGTTCTCAAGGTTCTCTTCTTCCTCTTCTTGGTAGAATTCTCCTTCCTCTTGGTAATTGCCGGTACTAGCGTCTAAATTTGAGTACAAGGTATAATCACTAAGCAAGTTCAAAGTCTATGCTAAGCACATCATTATCTCACACAAACTATGCTAAGCACACTCATAAAATAAGTAGGTGCATTGGTTGTATTTATTAAAGAAAATAATTTCCTCTCATTACATATGTAATTAATAATATTCATTTAGTTCTTGAGAAAATAATTTCCCCTTATTGAAATCTTCTTAAGATTTAACTTCTCAAATAATCATATATGAATTCATATTGACCTAAGTCAAGTATTCATTATCATTATTTGAGAAAATGATTTAAATGAGATAATTCACCTCATACTATTTTATAATTCCTTAAATGAATTAAATCTCCAAAAATTCATATAGGAGTGTTTGAACCAGAGGTGCAAACATCTCATGAACTCATTTGAGACAAGATTTAAATGAAGGGAAATCCTCCATATGATTTACATAATAATTTTTGGGACAATTTCACTTAATACACTAGCCATATTGTCCATTAATTAATCTAGGGCATGATCATGCAAAGTGACCACACCATTTTATTGCATAATCAATTAGTGTAAGTCATTTGTGAACTATAAGAGTTGGAATTATTCAAATATCTATTTTAGTTGATTTTTTATAATTATTTTAAGGCAGAAAAGTCCCTGCCTTGTTTCTTTTTCCATTTTAATTCTATAATATATCTAGGGTTCAAACCAGTGGCAATGTGTAGATAATTTCCTAAGCTTTCTAAACATATAAAGTTAGTTAAATTTGGCCAAGCCAAACAGTTTCTATGAATTTTCAAAGTTGGGTCCAGTATTGAATTCAAACACAATTGTTTAAACGAAATTTGAATTAAAAGGGCGGCGGGAAAACTAACTGGGCCCAAAGGTTTAAACACGGCCCAAGGCCAGCCCACCACGCATCTGTGCACGCGCGGGCCGCCTGACAGGGGCTCCACCCGTCAGCGACGTTAAAATGCCGAAGCGGTATGGGTGTGTCTGGGGCGTTGGATTAGATCCACGATCAACGGCTCGAGCCATCGTCGTCTCCGGCGAGAAGAACCCACGCGGCTGCGTAGGGGGTCGGAGAGCGCGTCGGAGCTCCGGCGAGCGGCGGCGGTGTTCCGTTCGAGGTTGTCGATGACGAGGAGGCAGCCTGTAGCGTGGCGTCGTCGGGCGGCCCGGATCGACGGCGATTGCCGCAGAGCTTCCGCGGCTCCGACCTTCCGATTGAGCTTGCTCCGGCGACGATCGGGGTGGCTACTGGTGCTGGGCGGTGGTGAGTGGTGGTCATGGTGGTGTGCTCAGCTAGTCGAGGGGAGGCCTCCTTTATAGGCGAGTGAGGTGCCGTGGGTGCGGCAAGTCGTCGTGGGCGCGGCGTCTCCGGCGAGCTAGAGGGCTAGGTGGTGACGCAGCGACGATCGGGAGGGTACGGCGAATCCGCGAGCGTCCATGGCGAGTTAAGGCGAGGTGTACGGTGGTCGGGGCCATGCGTGTACTGTCGCGGCCGTGGCGGGCGGCCTTGTCCTCGCCGGCGACCGTAGGCGCTAGGTGATGACGCGGGCATGTCCTGCGAGCTCTGCGTGGCGAGAGAGGTACCAGGGCGCACGGAGGTGGTCGGGGTACGGCGAGGTACGTCGAACGCCGCGTGTCTGCGCCGCGCGCGTCCGTGCACGGGTGACGTCGCCATGGCGGCGTACCTGGAGCGTCCTCCGGGTCGTGTCGTCGTCCTCTCGTTCAACGGCGGGTACGGGCGATCTTCTGAGATCATGGGCGACGTGTTTGGCAAGGTCGCTCGGGCTGGAGAGGCAGGGAGAGAGGGGTGGCCGTCGTGGTGCGACATGGCCGGCATGGCCATGGCCTGCCATGCTTGAGCCGTGTCCATGGGGTTTTTGTGCATGGGCTAGATGTAGGGTTGTTCCCTGGTCATTGCTAGGGCAAATGGTGGTCAAGATCAGGTCTGGTTTGATCAAATTCAACAATGTGATGATCTTGTTTGTAATAAAAAGTCTCCACTTTGCTTGATCCTAGCTCTTGATCCAAGATGAATTTGGTCTGGTCTCCTTTACCAAAGTTGTTCCTTGTGTTGTGTACTTGGATGACATGCAAAGAGTTGGATGTGTTTGGTTTAAAAATTTTGAAATAGAGAGGCTCAAAGTGGTGACCAGATTGTAATTGTCAAAAATGACCATTATCTTATGTGAGCATGTTTTAATTCTTGGCTTTGATTTAATTTGGGTTTCCTTGATTCTTAAAGTTGTAATAATCATTTAATAACATATTACCACTAATGGTGAAGACCAAATGGGTCTAGGGTCAAATTTTATAAAAATAGCATGTGTCATATGTTAGGGTTTTTAGGGTTTTCTTCTTATTTGATTTCTTTCTCTTTTTTATTTATTTGTTTGGTGATCATTATTGGTTCACTCTAAGGTTGTAGAGTTTATCACATACACAAAATAACACTCATCATGGCATAGCACTCAAAATGCACAAGTCCTATGCAGGGTACTATATGAAATTTGAAAAGTTTTTGTTGGTTCTCAAATTTGGATAATTGCACTTGTTCCTCTTCCTTTATTTGAAATCTGAGGTGTTACAAACCCTTCCCCCTTACAAAAGATCTCGTCCCGAGATCTAGAAGAAAACAGTCTAGAGGTTGAAGAGATCTGGGTACTCCTTCTTCATATCATCTTCCCGCTCCCAAGTGGCTTCATCTTCGGTATGATTGCTCCACTGTATCTTCAGAAACTTGATGCTTCGGGTGCGGGTGGTTCGGTATGCCTCTTCCAAGATGCGAACCGGCACTTCGCGGTAGGTAAGGTCGTGATTGATATCCACCGAACGGTGGTCGATGTTTTTGAATACCTCGGTCTTCTCTGGCACTTCTAAGCACTTCCGGAGGAGTGAGATGTGGAACACGTTGTGCACAGCCGCCATTTCTTCTGGTAGCTCTAGTTGATAGGAGACTTCTCCTCGGCGGCTGAGAACTTTGAAAGGTCCGACATACCGGGGTGCAAGCTTCCCTTTGAGTTGGAAACGCTGCATTCCCTTCAGGGGTGATACCTTGAGATAGACAAAATCTCCGACCTCAAAGGTCATCTCTCGGCGTCTCTTGTCGGCGTAGCTCTTCTGGCGGGACTGAGCGGTCTTGAGGTACTCTCGGATCTTGTGCACCTTCTCTTCGCTTCTCGAAGCACGTCAGGTCCAAAGACTTGGCTATCTCCGACTTCGGACCATTCAGGGGGTACGGCATTTCCTTCCGTACAAGGCTTGGGGCCATCTCAGACCGGCTTGGTAGCTGTTGTAAGAGAATTCGCATAGGCGTATCCTCCCACTTGGATCCATATTCTAGGACAGGCTCTCAGCATGTCCTCTAGTATCTGGTTGACTCTCTCTGTCCATCATCCGGGTGATAGGGGCAGCCGACGAGTTCCTAATCCTTCATGCACCTTCTGCCGAATCTTGAGGTGAATTGTGAACCTCTATCGGACACAATGGACTTCGGTGTTCCGTGTAGTGCAACGATTCTAGAGATGTACAGCTCCGCTAACTTTGGGCCTTGGTAGGTGGTCTTGACAGCAATGAAGTGGGCTACCTTGGTCAATCTATCAACAACTACCCAGATGGAATCATTTCCCTTGCTGGATTTGGGCAGGCCGGTGATAAAGTCCATTCCTACGGAGTCCCACTTCCATTCGGGAATCTGTAGTGGCTGCCAGTCCGCGGGTCTGATGTCTCCGCCTTGACCGACGATGTCGCACTTGGCGATGTAGCTTCCAATCTCCCTCTTCATTCCATGCCACCAACTGTTCCTTCAAATCCTGGTACATCTTGGTACCGCCGGGGTGGATAGAGTATAAGGTGTCGTGGGCTTCCTTCGAATAACTTGCTTCAACTCCGAGTCCGACACACACGACGTCCGTTGTACCACAGACTCCTTCTTCATCGTGGTGAATCCCGGGCTTTCCCCGCCTATCTCTTCTTGATCCCTTCAATGCTGGCATTGCCCTTCGGGCTTCCTTGATCGACCAATCAGGGTGGGTTGTAGCTCTATACTAGCTAGAAATCCCTTACTGACTAACTCCATTCTAAACTGCTCAAACTCCTGGTGCAGGCTGGGTTGTTCTTCTGCTATCATTGAGTTTAGCTGACACGGCACTCAATGCATCCGCTACCACATTGGCCTTGCGGGGTGGTAGTGGATCTCCATATCATAGTCCTTGATCAACTCTAACCATCTCCGCTGCCTCATATTCAGCTCCTTCGGGTGAAGATATACTTGGCTCTTGTGATCGAATAGATCTCAGCGATTACCCATGAGGTAATGGCGCCACACCTTCGCTAACACTACGGCTGCGAGTTCGAGGTCATGGGTGGGATAATTCTGCTCATGCTGCTTCAGTTGCCGAGACAGATAAGATATCACCTTTCCCGCATCAGCACACATCCAAGACCAATCTTGGAAGCATCGCAGTAAACGTCAAAGGGTTTGGTGATATCCGTCAGGATTGGGGCAGTCTAAGCTTGAGTTGTTGAAAACTCTCTTCACACTTGTCCGTCCATTCGAACCTCTTATCTTTCTTTAACAACTGAGTCATTGGTCGAGCGATGCTCGAAAATCCTTCTACAAATCTGCGGTAGTATCCGGCTAATCCAAGAAAAGCGCGGACCTCGGTTTGGGTGGTTGGGGCTTTCCATTCTGCAACAGTCTTGATTTTGGCGGGGTCGACCGCAATTCCTCCTGCAGACAAGATATGTCCCAGGAATCCTACTTCCTTCAGCCAAAATTCACATTTGCTGAACTTAGCATACAACTTATGCTCTCTAAGGGTCTCCAGGACAGCTTCTAGGTGTTGCTCATGTTCTTCCTCGGACTTGGAGTAGATTAGGATGTCATCGATGAAAACGACAACAAACTTATCCAGAAAGTTCATGAAGATCTTATTCATGAGATTCATGAAATAAGCAGGGGCATTGGTCAACCAAATGACATGACATTGTACTCGTACAATCCATATCTGGTGGTGAAGGCAGTTTTGGGAATGTCGAGGCACGAATCTTCAGCTGGTGGTATCCAGTCCTGAGGTCAATCTTCGAGAATACTACAAGACGGTCACCTGGTCAAACAGATCTTCTATCTTGGGCAAGGGGTACTTGTTCTTGATAGTGACATCGTTAAGCTTACGGTAGTCCGTACATAAACGACTGGCACCATCCTTCTTATCCACAAACAACACTGGGGATCTCCATGGTGACGCACTTGGTCGAATCAGACCTTTGGCTAACAGTTCATCCAGTTGCTTCTTCAGCTCCACAAGCTCTGCTGGGTTCATGCTATAGGCTCTCTGGGCTATAGGTCCGGTTCCGGGAATTAACTCGATGATGAACTCGATATCCCGATCTGGGGGCATACCGGGTAAACCTTCGGGAAACACATCAGGGTATCGACAGACAACCCTGATCTGATCCAAAGTTGGCTTGGTTAAACTCTGGTTGCAGGTAAATTTTCTGGGTAGGAGTTCAGAGACATGTTCTACTATAATACCAGTGCTACTGGTCATGGTGATGGCTTTCCTTGCACAGTCAATCATTCCATGATGCTTGGCCATCCAATCCATACCTAGCACTACCTCCAAACCTTTGGTTCCCAGAATTATCAGATTGGCAAAGAATTCTACCTCATGTATTTTGATGGGTACATTTTTACAGAATTTTCTGGCTTTAGTGGTTGATCCGGGGATTTGCACTATCATGACGTGTTGCAAGCTGATAGGTTGAATTTTACTTGTTGATGCAAAGTCTTCAGTGACAAAAGAATGAGATGCTCCAGAATCAAACAACACTCTGGCAGGTACTGAGTTGACAGGAAACATACCTAAGACAACGTCCGGTGCCTCCTGGGCTTCTTCTGCCTCCATGTGAAAGAGACGGCCATTGCGGTTGTTGGGGTTGTTGGGGGCGAACTTCTTTCCGGTAGAGACGCGGCGTTGCTGCTGCAGGTGCAGGGGTGTTGCGGCGAGCTTGGCGAGCCTCTTGGGGCACTCGTTGGAGTAGTGTCCCACTACACCGCACTCATAACAAGTGATGGTGGACTTGTCCTTGGCTGCGACCGAATGGCGTTGCTCCCAGTCCTTGGAGCGGTGTTGGTGTTGTGTTATTAGTGGGGGCTCGCATGGCGCGCGGTTGAAGTTGTTGGTGTTGTTCGGTAGTTGTGGTTGTTGTTGTGGTGGCCTCCCGGCCTGGAGTTTCCTCCGTCCGGTTCTGGAATCCGGGGCGTGAAGTCTGTATCTGGGGCTTAGTGTTTGGGGGCAAAACCTCCGCTTGAGCTGGGGCGATACTTGGGAGTATGGCTGGGCCCACTCTGGTGCATCATGCGGCGTTTGCGGTTTTCATTGGCTTGGTTCAACTTGCCCTCCATCTGGATGGCGGAGTCAACAAGGGCTTCAGGTGTGCAAAGGGGATGTTGACTAGGACCGTCTGCATCTCATCATGCAGTCCATTCAGGAATCTCTCTTGCCTCTTCTCAGTGTCAGTCTCATCGGGGCGTACCTTGACAGGGTAAGGAACCTGTCGCGGTATTCTACCACCGTCATCCTTCCTTGCTTCAGTTCGCGGAATTCATCCCGCATCTTCTTAATGAGACCCGGGGGCACATGGTACTTGCTGAACTTGAGCTTGAAATCTGCCCAAGTCATGACTTGACCTCCGTTCATGGCACGGGTGCTGGTCCACCAGGCTCGGGCTGGTCCGGCAAGGTAGTGGGTTGCAAACAGGACCTTCTCATTGGCTTCAACTCCGGCGACTTCCAAGTTGTTTTCCATAGTCTGAAGCCAGTCGTCGGCGTCGAGGGGTTCTTCGGTCTTGCTAAACACCGGAGGGTTGGTGTTCTGGAAGTTCTTGAGTTTGGATCCGGGTGATCATGATTCCCATGGCCTTGGTGAGCAAGGTTTTGCAGTGCTGCGATGTTGGCTTGACGTTCAGCTCTTTCCGTCTCCCTGTCTTGAAGCAGGGTTTGCAGCAGTTGCATCATGGCATCGTTGTTGTTGCGATTGGGAGGGGCCATCTGAATATATAGAAGATTATAAGATAAGAGGGAATTGTCTAAGGTTTAATGTGGGGTAAATTTAAAACTTGTAAAACTGGAATGCTTTTGATGACAGACACACATTCATTCATTTCACATCACACATTACAACTAACATTCCACACTTCCATGGTTTTAAGAACCATTTCTCAGACTACGATACAAGGGATAGGGAACACACTCATACCCAGGGTTTTAAGAACCCTTCATGCTACGATACATGGGACGGGATACAACTCACACCTACATACGTGCTCAAGTGTGGCTACCCTCATCCTCAATGTCGATGGGAACGACATCATCAGGTCCAGCTCCAGGAACGCGTAGTCCTCCTCCTCGTGAACTCGTCCTCCTCGTAGTCGTCGTCGTCACTCGAAGGCGTCTCCTCCTCGAAGGTCAGCACCGGCCTCGTCCTCCTCTATCTCCATCAGCTGCTCCTCCTGAGCCTTGACGGTGGCCTCAAGTGATGCGATCTGGGCGCGAAGGCGTGTAATGGTGACATCCTTCTTCGCGCACTTCAGGCGAAGCTTGTTGCGGTCCCTGGACAGCTGCTTGATGGCATCGCCATGCGTGATCAGTGCGAGGTGAGTCTGGTTCGCGTACGCACGGGAGTTGTCTAACTCCTTCTGAGTGTGGTACAGCATGTAGTCCAGATGCTCAGCGTGGTGCCTCAGCTGTGGGTGCGACTGCAGCTCCATGGGCACACCCATAGCATCACGCCTCACAAGGTGGGCGTAGCGGGACGCAAGTATGCGCACCACGTTCTGTCCACAGAGGCGTGCAAGTGCCTCCTGAAGGCCACGTGCAAGACCATCGAGCCAGTTGCTCTCGCGGAAGGAGAAGAGGATCCTCTCCGAGGTGGGAGGCTCCAGCTTGCCCCTCAAGTCGGCGGTGATGATCCACTGCAACTCGCCTCCGACCTGGTCGTTCACCTCGATCCCGTGGAACTCCGGGTGAGGACGGCCAAGGAAGTCAGAGAGCGCGTTGAGGTCGTGCTCGAAGATCAACTCTCCACCATTCCCGAGCTGGTAGAACTTGGTGTTGAGGGGTTCATTCGGCTCCATCTGAAAGTGAAATGGAGGAATGAATTAGTGAGTGATTAAGTGTGGCAAACTTTTAAGTATATTTAAACAAGAAAGAGCATGATATCACCAAGTTTTGGAAAAAGCCTCAAAGACAAGAGTATGGTAAGTTTTCACAAATATGTGCTTCATTTTGATTTCAAAGTTAAGTTTTTATGAACGCCCATTCTAACTAAGGTTTTCTAAGGTCAAACAATGGCTCTGATACCAACTTGTCAACACCCGGATTTTTAAGTCCGAATGCCTATTATATCATTCATCGCAATCCCAGGAATATTGTTGTTGCGAGATATAATAGCTAAGTATCACAGTCATTATTTATTACAACTCAATAGGTCTTACAACTTGAATCACATGATCCATATTACACAAATAGTTGATCTATTGATCAACGAACACAAACACAAGTTCAATGCGGAAGCGTAAAGATAAAGGGACTCTGTAGTCCACAGGCCAACGCTTGACGTCAGAAAGCTCCTAGTTATCATAGGCGTCCTGCTGATCATCCTCGCGGTAGTTCTGTTCATCATCGTACTCTGGCCATTTGAATAGCCAGGGACAAAGCCGTAAGTACTTCAAGTACTTGCAAACTAATACCAATGTAAAATGCTAGCTCTTGGAGTTAAACTCTATTTCTACTTGCATAAGCCAAATTTTAGTGTATGAGGAGTGGAGCATGTACTAGCTACTCAAGTGGGAACATTAGTGTCATTCCCACACAATGGTTATCATTCTACCAAATCACCAAGTCACCATTCATATTCACGAAAGTTTTCAAAAGACTGACACAGGAGATTGTATGGCCTTTCCAATTGTCCGTAACCGTGGACACGGCTATTCGAATAGATTGACACTCTGCAGAGGTTGCACACTTGTGCCACAACATTTGATTACATCCGTCGGAATAACTCCGAGTCACCGTAACACAGTACGCGGATCATCAACCCTAACCTTTCACTTATAAACCCTAGTATGAGCACCTCTCCCCATGAGCTTGGCCTCCCAGTGAAAACCAACTGTTAACCTGGGAACTGCACAGGGCTTGGCCGGACAATTTCACCTCAATTCACATCTTTCTCAACAACGGAGGCAGCCTCGGCATAACCCCTATGATGTGTGTTCAGAGGGAACCCATACTAAGATGTATAAACTTCCAGTTAAGCCCTACCCATAATCAGGTATTGTGGGGGTACTTGTATTTGGAAAGGTATCGCATTCAAACCAATATCAGAGTTTTATCAAAAATCACCATCTTCTCTTGGTCACATTTAACTTCACAATTATCAATGGGATTTTATCAAAAATCACCATCTTCTCTTGGTCATATTCAACTTCAAAACTTTCAATGGAATGGCTCACCATTCCAAGGTTTCAATTTCATCAAGTCCCATGTTCCCATCTAGAGTAGTCAAAGTTTTAGTATTTTAGCACTAGCACTAATCATGAGGGGTGCTACATTGCTTGCCATCTATAGAACTAGCTTTGCTACTCTAACAGTTTTGTTCAACTATACCATTTGAATAACTCACTTGAAAAACACAACAAGTAAGACTTGTAGGGTAAACAAATAGGATAAGCTTGTAAGAAGGTAGATAAAATCATGGTGCCTTGCCCAAGGTGGGCTTTGCACTTTGCAAGAGTATTATCTTGCCTTGGTAGTTCTCAAGGTTCTCTTCTTCCTCTTCTTGGTAGAATTCTCCTTCCTCTTGGTAATTGCCGGTACTAGCGTCTAAATTTGAGTACAAGGTATAATCACTAAGCAAGTTCAAAGTCTATGCTAAGCACATCATTATCTCACACAAACTATGCTAAGCACACTCATAAAATAATTAGGTGCATTGGTTGTATTTATTAAAGAAAATAATTTCCTCTCATTACATATGTAATTAATAATATTCATTTAGTTCTTGAGAAAATAATTTCCTCTTATTGAAATCTTCTTAAGATTTAACTTCTCAAATAATCATATATGAATTCATATTGACCTAAGTCAAGTATTCATTATCATTATTTGAGAAAATGATTTAAATGAGATAATTCACCTCATACTATTTTATAATTCCTTAAATGATTTAAATCTCCAAAAATTCATATAGGAGTGTTTGAACCAGAGGTGCAAACATCTCATGAACTCATTTGAGACAAGATTTAAATGAAGGGAAATCCTCCATATGATTTACATAATAATTTTGGGACAATTTCACTTAATACACTAGCCATATTGTCCATTAATTAATCTAGGGCATGATCATGCAAAGTGACCACACCATTTTATTGCATAATCAATTAGTGTAAGTCATTTGTGAACTATAAGAGTTGGAATTATTCAAATATCTATTTTAGTTGATTTTTTATAATTATTTTAAGGCAGAAAAGTCCCTGCCTTGTTTCTTTTTCCATTTTAATTCTATAATATATCTAGGGTTCAAACCAGTGGCAATGTGTAGATAATTTCCTAAGCTTTCTAAACATATAAAGTTGGTTAAATTTGGCCAAGCCAAACAGTTTCTATGAATTTTCAAAGTTGGGTCCAGTATTGAATTCAAACAAATTGTTTAAACGAAATTTGAATTAAAAAGGCCGGCGGGAAAACTAACTGGGCCCAAAGGTTTAAACACGGCCCAAGGCCAGCCCACCACGCATCTGTGCACGCGCGGGCCGCCTGACAGGGGCTCCACTGTCAGCGACGTTAAACGCCGGCGGTATGGGTGTGTCGGGGCGTTGGATTAGATCCACGATCAACGGCTCGAGCCATCGTCGTCTCCGGCGAGAAGAACTCACCGCGCGGCTGCGTAGGGGTCGGAGAGCGCGTCGGAGCTCCGGCGAGCGGCGGCGGTGTTCCGTTCGAGGTTGTCGATGACGAGGAGGCAGCCTAGCAGTGGCGTCGTCGGGGCGGCCTGGATCGACGGCGATTGCCGCAGCTTCCGCGGCTCCGACCTTCCGATTGAGCTTGCTCCGGCGACGATCGGGGTGGCTACTGGTGCTGGGCGAAGCTGTGGTGAGTGGTGGTCATGGTGGTGTGCTCAGCTAGTCGAGGGGAGGCCTCCTTTTATAGGCGAGTGAGGTGCCGTGGGTGCTGCGGCAAGTCGTCGTGGGCGCGGCGTCTCCGGCGAGCTAGAGGGCTAGGTGGTGACGCAGCGACGATCGGGAGGGTACGGCGAATCCGCGAGTCCATGGCGAGTTAAGGCGAGGTGTACGGTGGTCGGGGCCATGCGCGTCTGTCGCGGCCGTGGCGGGCGGCCTTGTCCTCGCCGGCGACCGTAGGCGCTAGGTGATGACGCGGGCATGTCCTGCGAGCTCTGCGTGGCGAGAGAGGTACCAGGGCGCACGGAGGTGGTCGGGGTACGGCGAGGTACGTCGAACGCCGCGTGTCTGCGCCGCGCGCGTCCGTGCACGGGTGACGTCGCCATGCCGTTGGCGGCGTACCTGGAGCGTCCTGGGCGCGCGTCGTCCGGGTCGTGTCGTCGTCCTCTCGTTCAACGGCGGGTACGGGCGATCTTCTGAGATCATGGGCGACGTGTTTGGCAAGGTCGCTCGGGCTGGAGAGGCAGGGAGAGAGGGGTGGCCGTCGTGGTGCGACATGGCCGGCATGGCCATGGCCTGCCATGCTTGAGCCGTGTCCATGGGGTTTTTGTGCATGGGCTAGATGTAGGGTTGTTCCCTGGTCATTGCTAGGGCAAATGGTGGTCAAGATCAGGTCTGGTTTGATCAAATTCAACAATGTGATGATCTTGTTTGTAATAAAAAGTCTCCACTTTGCTTGATCCTAGCTCTTGATCCAAGATGAATTTGGTCTGGTCTCCTTTACCAAAGTTGTTCCTTGTGTTGTGTACTTGGATGACATGCAAAGAGTTGGATGTGTTTGGTTTAAAATTTTTGAAATAGAGAGGCTCAAAGTGGTGACCAGATTGTAATTGTCAAAAATGACCATTATCTTATGTGAGCATGTTTTAATTCTTGGCTTTGATTTAATTTGGGTTTCCTTGATTCTTAAAGTTGTAATAATCATTTAATAACATATTACCACTAATGGTGAAGACCAAATGGGTCTAGGGTCAAATTTTATAAAAATAGCATGTGTCATATGTTAGGGTTTTTAGGGTTTTCTTCTTATTTGATTTCTTTCTCTTTTTCATTTATTTGTTTGGTGATCATTATTGGTTCACTCTAAGGTTGTAGAGTTTATCACATACACAAAATAACACTCATCATGGCATAGCACTCAAAATGCACAAGTCCTATGCAGGGTACTATATGAAATTTGAAAAGTTTTTGTTGGTTCTCAAATTTGGATAATTGCACTTGTTCCTCTTCCTTTATTTGAAATCTGAGGTGTTACACTTAGGCAGCAGGGTTAGTAGGGCCTGGTTAAGACCCTGGAACCCGCGCCCACACATCGTGTACATCTTGTCAAAGGCAGCCATGAAATCACCCTTGACCTTGCTCCAGCATTTCTGCAAGAACTCAGCCGCCGCCCCGGTCCTGGCGCCGGCGCCTTGTCGCCGAACCACCTCCCAAACCTCGTCTCGGTGAATGCTACCTCGAGCTCGGATAGATCCTCCGGGTGGGTGCCAGGAAATCCAAGTCCAGCGAGTGCAGCCTGTCGACCGAGGTGCCCAGCAGGCCCTCAAAGTGCGAGAAAGCCGCTTCAGCCATGGCCGCATGGTCAGAGATGACCGCGCCTTCAACCTGCAGGCTATGGATCACATTTTTCTGGCGCCTGTACGCCGCATGCTGGTGGAAGAAGGCTGTGTTGGCATCCCCCTCCTTGAGCCAGGCAATCTTGGCCCGTTGCCGAGCCATAGTGCGCTCGAGGGAGGCCAGACCCAGGTAAGCGTGTTTGAGGTGGGCCCTGAGTCGACGTTCATCCGGAGACAAGCGTTGTGATTCCATGGCAACATCCAGCCTCAACACCACCTCCCGCGCTATCATCAGCTGCAGTTTGACACACCCTACCTTCTTGTCGCTCCAGCTTTGCAGGCAGCGTGCTGTGCGCTTAAGCTTGGCGGTTGATGTCTACGGGTGCTTCTATTCTTGTAGACAGTGTTGGGCCTCCAAGAGCAGAGGTTTGTAGAACAGCAGCAAGTTTCCCTTAAGTGGATTACCCAAGGTTTATCGAACTCAGGGAGGAAGAGGTCAAAGATATCCCTCTCATGCAACCCTGCAACCACAAAGCAAGAAGTCTCTTGTGTCCCCAACACACCTAATAGGTGCACTAGTTCGGCGAAGAGATAGTGAAATACAAGTGGTATGAATGAGTATGAAGTAGTACGGCCAAAAGTGCTTGCTGGCGTGCGTTGATGGTAGTAATATTGCGGGAAGTAAACAAGCGTAGTAACGCAGCAGAGTAACTCAAGAAACAGAACAAGCAAATAGCAGTATTTAGGAACAAGGCCTAGGGATCATACTTTCACTAGTGGACACTTGATACGTCCAAAACGTATCTACTTTCCAACACTTTTGCTATTGTTTTGCCTCTAATTTGTGTATTTTGGATACAACTAACACGGACTAACGCTGTTTTCAGCAGAATTGCTCGTGTCTCGTTTTTGTGCAGAAATCCAACTTTCGGGAAAATCCTCGGAATTTCTTCAGATGGCCCTATTTTACCAAAATATTGACGGAGCCAGAAGGGCGAAGGAGGTGGAGGCCCGAGGGCCCCACACCACATGGCGGCGGGGGGGCCGCGGCCATGTGGTCTGGCCCCCTCGGCCGGCCTCCGACGCCCCCCTTCTACTACTTATTGGTTTCGACCAAAACGCACGGAGAGAAGTCGACATCACCAGAAACCCTCCAGAGAGCCGCCACATCGCGAAACTCCGTCGCGGGAGCCAGAAGTCTCCGCTCTGGCACTCCGCCGGGACGGGGAATTGGAGGAGATCTTCACCGCCATCACCGCCAACGCCTCTCCATCAACCAGCAATGTTTCCCCCATCCATGTGTGAGTAATTCCCCCGCTGTAGGCTGAAGGGGATGGTAGGGATTGGATGAGATTGGTCATGTAATAGTCATAAGATTGTTAGGGCATAGTGCCTAGTATCCGTAGATGTCACTTTTATGATATTGTTGCAACTTGTTATGCTTAATGCTTGTCACTAGGGCCCGAGTGCCATGATCTCAGATCTGAACATGTTATTGATTCATGAAGATATTCGTTGTTTATGATCTTACCTATAAGTTGTATACACATGTCGCTGTCCGGAACCAATGGCCCCGAAGTGACAAGAATCGGGACAACCGGAGGGGATGGTAGTGATGTGAGGATCACATGTGTTCACGGAATGTTAATGCTTTGCTCCGGTACTCTATTAAAAGGAGTACCTTAATATCCAGTAGTTTCCCTAGAGGCCCTGCTGCCACCGGCTGGTAGGACAGAAGATGTTGTGCAAGTTTCTCATTGCGAGCACGTACGACTAAATATGGAACACATGCCTATTGATTGATTAGTACTTGGATACCGTTTTATTATTATCTGCAAATGCCCATGCTTTGATTGTTACATGAGTTTCTCTCATCCATGCAACGCCCGTTAAATCTGTCCCTGTGCCTACAGTATCTTAATCCTGCTGTTTACAATAATCACTACGCTGTCTTTATTTCACCGTGTTATTTCGCTATTCCTACTGCCATAAAACTGTTACTACTGATAAACTCTTGCGAGCAAGTCTGTTTCAGGTGCAGCTGAATTGACAACTCCGCTGTTAAGGCTTACAAGTATTCTTTGTCTCCCTTGTGTCGAATCAATAAATTGGGTAATACTTCCCTCGAAGACTGTTGCGATCCCCTATACTTGTGGGTCATCAAGACTATTTTCTGGCGCCGTTGCCGGGGAGCATAGCTTTATTTGGAAGTTCACTTGGATTGATATTGTTCGCTGCAAATTCTCCATTATGGGTAAACCTCGCGATACTAAGATCGCCATATTACCATCCACTACAAGAAAAGGTACAACTCTGAGTACCTCTGCTGCTCTTGATTCACCATCTGTGATTGATAAACTTGTTTCACCGCCACATGCTTCGCGTGCTGGTACTTCTGCTGAATCTGAAAATTCTCATAATATTGATAATGTTTCTGCTGTGCTTGATGATAGTGGTTCATTGGGATCTTTTCTAGATGCTACAATTGCTAAGTCTAGACAAATTGAAAATACTGAAACTCCTAATGCTGCTACACCTGTTAATTCACCTGAGTCTGTTGAATATTCTAGTGATGATCTTGATGAAGATTATGTAGAGCTTGATGATGATTTTATTGAAAAATGCAATGCTACTACTGATGCAAGAAAAATTAAAAAGTTGCTTGCAGAACATGCTGTTAGATATAAACCATCTCCTGATCCTAAATTTGCCACATCTCCTATAAACATTAGGGATAAAGATTATGATTTTTCTCTTGACCTATCTCATATAGCTATTGTTGAGAAAACACCCTTTTGTGGTACTGAAAAAGAAAGTGCTGTTGAACACATGACTGAGTTATCTACTCTTAGTGGCTTGTTTTCTGATGATATTAAGATGCGTACTTATTTTGTCGCTAAAATTTTTCCTTTCTCATTAAAGGATGATGCTAAAACTTGGTATAATAATTTGCCTCCTGGTTCTATTAAAAGTCCAAAAGAATTGCTTGATGTTTTCTTCCGTAAATACTTTCCTGCTAGTGCTCAACATGCTGCTTTGCAGAGAATTTATAATTTTGACCAGGAAGATGGAGAGAAATTGCCTGAGGCTTGGGCTAGATTTTGTTCTCTTATTAGAGCTCAGCCTGACCATGATTTGGAAAAGCATGATTTACTTGATATATTTTATAGTGGACTAACCATTGAGTCTAGGGCATACCTGGATAGTTGTGCTGGTTGTGTTTTCAGGAAAAGAACTCCAGACGATGCTGAAGAATTATTGGCTAAAATAGGCCGGAATCATGATGATTGGTCTACACCTGAACCAACCCCGACACCGATAGTGAAGAAGAGGGGTATGATTAAATTGAATGATGAAGATATGAGGGAAGCCAAGAAGTCTCTTAAGGAGAAGGGTATTAAACCTGAAGATGTGAAGAATTTACCTCCTATTGAAGATATATGTGAGACAATTCCCCCTTCATCCATGATTGAGGTACACTCGCTTCAACACTTTACTAGAGAAGATATTCCGTATTCAAAATCTCCTGCTCAATGCTTAGATGAATTTGATAATTATATTGTTAAGCAAGAAAACTTTAATATGAGAGTAGAGAATCATTTAATGGAAAATTCTCGAGCTATTAGTGAATTGCATGGTATTGTGGAGAGAACCTCCAATGATGTTAAGATACTTGTTAAACATTTTCAAATGGTTCAAACTCAAATTGATCAACTTACTAAAGTGCAAAATGACTTGTTGGGAAATAATTCTAAAGAAAAACATGCTTGTGAAGTAACAACTAGAGGTGGTGCTTCTACCCAGGATCCTCTATATCCTGAAGGGCATCCCAAAAGAGTTGAACAAGATTCTCAACTAATTAAAACTAGTGCTCCATCTAAGAAAAAGAAAAAGAAACATAAGAATGTTGTAGAATCCTCTGAACCTGTTAATGATCCTAATAGTATTTCTATTTCTGATGCTGAAACTGAAAGTGGTAATGAACATGAGGAAGATAATGATAAGAATGATACTCCTGATAAAGAAGAAATTGAAAAAGAACCTGAAAAGCATGCTAAAAATAAAAAGTACACTAAAGAAGACTTTATTACTGAGAAGCATGGTAATGAAAGAGAACCTTGGGTTCAAAAGCAAATGCCTTTTCCTGCTAAGAAACTAAAATCAAAGGAGGAGGAACATTATAATAAATTTTGTGATTGGATGAAACCTTTATTTTTGCAAATCCCTTTGACTGATGCTATTAAATTGCCTCCTTATTCAAAGTATATGAAAGATATTGTTACTAACAAAAGGAAAGTCCCCAATGAGGAAATTTCAACTATGCTTGCTAATTACTCCTTCAATGGTAAGATTCCAAAGAAGTTGGGCGACCCAGGTATACCGACTATTCCTTGTTCCATCAAGAATAATTATGTTAGAACTGCTCTATGTGATTTGGGAGCAGGTGTTAGTGTAATGCCTTTTTCTCTTTATAAGAGACTTGATTTAGATAAATTGATACCTACTGATATATCTTTGCAAATGGCTGATAAATCTACTGCTATTCCTGTTGGTTTATGTGAAAATGTTCCTGTTCAAGTTACTCAGCATTGCTTGATATTAACTGATTTTGTTGTGTTGGAAATGCCTGAAGATGATAATATGTCCATTATTCTTGGAAGACCCTTTCTTAATACTGCAGGGGCTGTTATTGATTGCAATAAAGGCATGGTTACTTTTAATGTTGATAATAAGGAACACACTGTCTATTTTCCCAAGAGGATTGATAAAGTATGTGGAGTCAATACAATTTTTAATGTGAAAACTATCAAAGTGGGATCCATTGATTGTCCTATATATGAGCCTAAAGAAGAATATCAAACTCTTGTGATTGGATCCATATCAATTCAATATAAGGTAACATGATTGATTTGAGGTTTATTTCTTCTTATGTCATATAAAATTTATTTGGTAGCAAGACTTGATCAACCTTGTTAACAAGTATATTTTATTGCATAAAAGAGCTAAACAACACTTCTTTCTTTCTCTCTCCCTTCACCTATTTTACTTGCTGTAGCACTTTTATTTTGCAATATGCTTTAGTCATTTAAGATTTTAGAAATCATTTCCTGCGCAGTAATCATTAATTTAATACCCAGAAATGTGCATTTTTCAAAGTTCTCTAAAAATTACAAAAATTACACCGTTGGTCCTATTTTTCGACGAGGCACCTGGGAGCACCAGAGGATGACCTGTGGGGCACCAGGGGGTGCCACACCATAGGCTGGCGCGGCCAGCAAGGGGGCCGCGCCACCATGTGGTGTGGGCCACCCCTTGCCCCACTACACCATCTCTTCCTCCCAGCACCTTCTCTCTCCCGAAAAAGCTCGTACCAAGTTTCTCTCACTCGTGTTTCTGCTCAAGAACTCGCGATTTTTCGATCTCCTTGCTCAGCCCAGATTTCTGTCTGAAATTTGGCACATTTACTCCTTGGTATGTGACTCCTTTGATTGTCCAATTAGAATTTCATTTGGTTGAGTATATCTTGAATATTTTGCTGCTGTAGATAACATGTTTAGTGAGCTTGCATGCTTGTTCTAAGTGGTAGAAATTAGTTTTGATGCATGTGTAGTACTCTAGCAAGTTCCTATAGTAGTTCCCTTCAATTACACACCTTGAAATCAAATTTTATAATGATTGTTGAAAATTTCAGAAGGGGAAGATGAAGAAATTCAAGTTTGGAGAGTTGTTCAAGAAAGCAACAACCAGCACCGGTAGGCCCTCAAGGGCGTCTACTCAAATTAGGCGATCCTACAATGAGGATGTCATCGCGCCTAGCTTCGCGCCCGAGGAGGACCATGGGGCCCCTAATGCTTCATCCTTCCCTTGTTATGAGTTTCTAACCAATGCAGGGATATTGGATGACTTCTTCACCCTCGTCAACAGGGCAGGCCTAGCCACCTACGTGGGAGACGAGAGGGGACAATATTACAGGCTCACCAAAATTTTCGTTGAGAGCTTCAAGTTCCACAACACGGAATATGAGCCGACAGTCGCATTCAAGATTTATGATATTCCTGTTACCATGAAATTGGAGGAATTTTGTTTTGCATTGGGTATTGCCCCTGTAGGTACAGCAAGGAGGATTGATGACAACCCCCGGGACTTGTTGGAGCTCTACCGAGGGATCACCGGGGATGATTGCCGCACCATCCAGCGAGGGAAGATAAGAAACATTCAACTCCCCGCTATTAAGTATTTCGCATATTACATTGGTACTAGCATTTTGGGTAGAGAAAATACTAGTAACATCTCTAGCTACCATCTTGCTTTCTTGAATGTTGCACTTACTGGAGAGACACCTTATCATCTTGGTTCTCTTATTGCTCGCCGCTTGTCTAGCAGGGGGCCTATTTTTGGAGGAACTATTGCATCACGCATTCTAACACATCTAGATATTCCTCTTGATTCTAATGATGTACCATTAACCCCTAGGAAGCTAGATATTGCTGCTATGAAGAGCCATCATTTTGTTACTACTAACTCCACTATAGATAATATTGTCTATAAAATGTTGTTTGCTGATGGGAATGAGAAAGAAATCCCTCTTCCCCAGCAGGGTTTGTTTAATATTGACAGGCAATCATGGTCGCTAACAAAGGAGGTGGTGGAAGAGCATATGAAGATACAAGAATTCCACCAGCAACATGACTCCGAGAACGCCGAGCCCTCCTACGACTACACCGTCACGTACCCCGACGTTTCCTCCAGCACATACATGGAACCGGGTCGTTCTTCGTCATATTACGAAGACACCACTTCATGGGGACCGTGGGAATGAACTCCACTTAGGCCAAAAGCCTAAGCTTGGGGGGAGGTATACCGACATCACTCATTCTTTGCATATTATGGTTGCTGGATACTTGTACATACTTGTTTAGTCTCTAGAGTGGTTTTCTAATGAGAGGGAGATGATATTTGGGGAAGTGCTGTCCAAAAACAGATTCTGTGCTGTTACCAAAAAAATTCGTACGCACAGCCAGAACGTTATTTTGAGTTGCCAATTTTTGAGCAGGTTCCCCAGGTTGTTATCTAACTTTCATTAGTTGAACACTTTTTGGTCTGAGCAATGGAAGATTTTTGTTAAATTCGATTTCTGTACTGCTGTCAGGATTTGGCAGATTTCTGTCATCCTGCTTTTCTGTGTTTCTGTTAGTTTGCATTCTTTAGTTTTCGCTTTGTTTCTTTCCTAAAACACAAAAAGACCAAAAATATTTCTGTTGTTTCTCTTCACCATTTATTTATTTGGTTCCTTGCTCTTAGTTTGCTTTATTTGCTATCGTTAGTTTGCTATAAGAAAACCCAAAAAGATTTTGCTTTGTTTGCTTGTTTTCTTTCGTGCTTGTTTCTAATTCGAAAACACCAAAAATATTTGCTGTTCTTCTTTGGTTTGTAAAGTTCATCATGAGTTCAATGGTCTTCGGTGGCTGGAGCGTGGTTTTCATTTCATATTATCCAAGCTACACAAGTGAAAAGGCAATAATGACGATCTACGACAATCTGATTGTGGTGAGAGGCTGGTATGAACTCTATTTGCTTTCATTTTTGTACATATACTCATCCATATGAGCATGCTTAGTTGGTTCATGTGAGGTATATGTTATTTGAGAAAGTCTAGTAGCTCATGATCTCTCATGTTTAGTTCCAATTTATTAATATGAGTAGCATGTCATGGATGTTTGCTTGCATTGTTTTATTCATAAGTAAGTATGGCATTGTGGTATCCTCCTCTGAATAATTCATTTATATCGACTTGGCACATGCTCACGCATGCATATGACTGAACAAAAAGTCAATTAAGCCTCGATGATTTATATTGCTTCAGAGTTATTGTATCACTTTTATGCCTCCGTTAATTTATTTTGCCGCAAGCATGATTATGACAGTTACTGCTCTCTTGATTTGTCGCTCCCTAGTCTTTTGCTAGCCTTCACTTGTACTGAGCGGGACGCCGCTCGTGCTTCCAAACACCTGAAAACCAAGTTGTTCCAAAAGTGTCCACCATAAATACCTATGCATGGCATTTCAAACCATTCCAAGTAAATTCTCATGCGCTACCTTTAAAACTTTCAAAATGCTTCTCAATTTGTGTTAATGTTTCATAGCTCATGAGGAAGTATGTGGTGTTTAGCTTTCAACCTTGTCATTTACTTTTGACGGACTCTCATATGGACTAGTGGCACATCCGCTTATCCAATAATTTTGCAAAAAGAGCTGGCAATGGGATTCCCAGTCCCGAATTAATTAACTTAAATAGACACTCCTCCATGGTTTGTGATTGTTGGACGGCACCCGAAGGATTCGGTTAGCCATGGCTTGTGTAAGCAAAGGTTGGGGGAGTGTCATCATCATAATAAAACTTAAATAAAAAGGCACTCCTTCATGGTATGTGATTGTTGGCAGGCACCCGAGGATTCGGTTAGCCATGGTTTGTGAAAGAAAGGTTGGAAGGAGTGCCAACCAAAAATAAATAAATGGGAGCCGCTCTTGTGAGTCCGGTTGATGAGGTAGTTAGTGTACCCATTACCATTCGTTGACAACAACAAACACCTCTCAAAATAATTTTACTCCTGCTTTACAAATGAAAAGCTCTAGCGCATGTTAATCCCTGCTTCCCTCTGCGAAGGGTCAATCTTTTACTTTTTATGTTGTGTCTCCATTCTTTCTTTGAGTACTATCTTGAGAGCACAACTGTCATTCTTAGTATAATATGCTTGTCTCAAAATATGATTAATTGTGGTATAACTTTGATGCTTTTATCTTTGACAATCACTATTTCTAGTCTTTCTATGAACTCAAGAGGTGCCTCGGCATTTATGTTTTGCCAATCAAATACGGGCAAGCGAGATACCACTTTATCATATTCTCTTATGAACATTGCAATCTTGCTTATATACATGATTCATGGTGCTTATTATTAATTGTTGGTACCTCTCCATGATTGACATAGCTGTTGGATGATCTTATTTGCATGTATCTCATTATGAACTGCTTAAGTATTAGCCATAGCATGAGAATATATACATCATATGAGCAAATGTGTTCGTGAAAGTTCTTTTATCGCTCAGTTGTTAACTGAATTGCTTGAGGACAAGCAATAAGCTAAGCTTGGGGGGAGTTGATACGTCCAAAACGTATCTACTTTCCCGAACACTTTTGCTATTGTTTTGCCTCTAATTTGTGTATTTTGGATACAACTAACACGGACTAACGCTGTTTTCAGCAGAATTGCTCTGGTGTCTCGTTTTTGTGCAGAAATCCAACTTTCGGGAAAATCCTCGGAATTTCTTCAGATGGCCCTATTTTACCAAAATATTGACGGAGCCAGAAGGGCGAAGGAGGTGGAGGCCCGAGGGCCCCACACCACATGGCGGCGCGGCCCAGGGGGGGCCCGCGCGGCCATGTGGTCTGGCCCCCTCGGCCGGCCTCCGACGCCCCCCTTCGGACTACTTATTGGTTTCGACCCGAAAACGCACGGAGAGAAGTCGACATCACCAGAAACCCTCCAGAGAGCCGCCACATCGCGAAACTCCGTCGCGGGAGCCAGAAGTCTCCGTTCTGGCACTCCGCCGGGACGGGGAATTGGAGGAGATCTTCACCGCCATCACCGCCAACGCCTCTCCATCAACCAGCAATGTTTCCCCCATCCATGTGTGAGTAATTCCCCCGCTGTAGGCTGAAGGGGATGGTAGGGATTGGATGAGATTGGTCATGTAATAGTCATAAGATTGTTAGGGCATAGTGCCTAGTATCCGTAGATGTCACTTTTATGATATTGTTGCAACTTGTTATGCTTAATGCTTGTCACTAGGGCCCGAGTGCCATGATCTCAGATCTGAACATGTTATTGATTCATGAAGATATTCGTTGTTTATGATCTTACCTATAAGTTGTATACACATGTCGCTGTCCGGAACCAATGGCCCCGAAGTGACAAGAATCGGGACAACCGGAGGGGATGGTAGTGATGTGAGGATCACATGTGTTCACGGAATGTTAATGCTTTGCTCCGGTACTCTATTAAAAGGAGTACCTTAATATCCAGTAGTTTCCCTAGAGGCCCGGCTGCCACCGGCTGGTAGGACAAAGATGTTGTGCAAGTTTCTCATTGCGAGCACGTACGACTAAATATGGAACACATGCCTATTGATTGATTAGTACTTGGATACCGTTTTATTATTATCTGCAAATGCCCATGCTTTGATTGTTACATGAGTTTCTCTCATCCATGCAACGCCCGTTAAATCCGTCCCTGTGCCTACAGTATTTTAATCCTGCTGTTTACTATAATCACTACTGCTGTCTTTATTTCACCGCTGCTGTTATTTCGCTATTCCTACTGCCATAAAACTGTTACTACTGATAAACTCTTGCGAGCAAGTCTGTTTCCAGGTGCAGCTGAATTGACAACTCCGCTGTTAAGGCTTACAAGTATTCTTTGTCTCCCCTTGTGTCGAATCAATAAATTGGGTAATACTTCCCTCGAAGACTGTTGCGATCCCCTATACTTGTGGGTCATCAACTCTCAACATTGATCGCATAATAAATAACTCTTTCTCATATGTGCTACATACACTCTTGTTTGATAATGAACATCATTCGTTGCGTAGGATTACACGAACCCTCAATGCCGGAGTTAACAAGCTCCACAACATTCGATATTCATGTTTAAGTAACCTTAGAGCATAATAGATCATTGCAAAATAAACCAAGAACTAACATAGTGCACACACTGTCCACATTACACTATGAAGGAGGAATAGATCACATCAATACTATCATAATGATAATTAACTCCACAATCTACAAGAGATCATGATCATAGCCTACGACAAGAACCACACGGTGCACACACTAATCACCTTTACACCATGCAGGAGGAATAAACTACTTTAATAACATCACATGAGTAGCACATAACTAGTAGCGATACAAAGCTCATCACACTACAAGAAAAGTTCTGATAGACAACGTCTCAAAATCGTCCGCTAAGGGGTATTTTTCGTCGCCTATGGGCCTAACCCGACGATATGGGTTCCGTTGTGGAAACTGCGTCAGGCAAAGTCCAACGACGATTTTTCGGTCCGTCGCGCTTGGGCGCCCTTCCGCCACGGAAAATCGGACCGTTGCGATTTCGGGAGCCCGTTGACTGCTGACGTCATGCAAACGACACGTGGCAGACGCCGTTAACTGCCAGTTAACGGCGTTAACCAAACCCCGTGGTAGATGGTAGGCCCACACGAGGCCTGCCACGTCTTAAGCGGGCCGGGCCAGATGACATAGTTTGACCGGTCAACTATATAGCTGGGCTGGTCCATTAGTTACGTGGGCCGGGCCTAACCTCTAAGGTTGACTGGTCAAAACTTAAATGGGCCGGCCCATTTAACATGTGGGGTCCACCTTACAAGGGCCGCCCATTTAGTGTGTGGGGTCCACCGTATAGTGGGCCGCCAACAAGCTCGGGCCAAAAACACGTGGGTCCCACTTTAAAGGGTCGGCCCATTTAGTTTGTGGGGTCCACCATATAGAGTGGGCCGCCCAACAATAGTGGGCGGGCCAAAAAAACAGTGGGTCCCACTTTCCTGTAAAGGGCGGCCCATTTAGTTTGTGGGGTCCACCATATAGCAAGTGGGCCCAACAAAATAGTGGCCGGGCCAAAAACACAGTGGGTCCCACTTTCTGTTAAAGGCCCATTTAGTGCGTGGGGTCCACCATATAGCAAGGGTGGCCCAACAAGATAGTGGTCGGCCAAAAACACGTGGGTCCCACTTTCCTGTTAAAGGGCCAAAGTATGTGGGGTCCACCATATAGCAGGTGGCGGCCCAACAAGATACGGGCCAAAAACACGTGGGTCCCACTTTCCTCTTAAAGGCCGGCCCATTTAGTGGGGTCCACCAAAAGCAAATGGCTGGCCCAACAAATTAGTGGGGGCCAAAAGCACAGTGGGTCCCACTTTCTGTTAAAGGGCGGCCCAATTAGTATGTGGGGTCCACCATATAGCAGGGTGGCCCAATTAGTTTGTGGGGTCCACCATATAGCGGGGCCGGCCCAACAAGATAGTGGGCCTGGCCAAACACAAAGGTCCCACTTTCCTCTTAAAGGGGCCCATTTAGTATGTGGGGTCCACCACAAAAGCAATTGGGCTGGCCCAACTAAGTAGTGGGTGGGGTCCACCTTAAAGCAAGTGGGCCAGCCCAACTAGAGTGTGGGGTCCACCGTCAATCAAATGGGCTGGCCCAATAAGTAAGTGGGCCAGCCCAATAAGTAAGTGGGCCAGCCCGTTTAGTTGCTGTTTATATGCTGGCATAATATGGGCTTTAGGAATTTGCAGGCACATATGTGATTTCGCTTAAATGGGCCGTTTAAGGGATGGGAATTCGTGATTTAGATACTGAGAATATTTACGCAGCATTGATTTCTGTCGGATAGCCTCACTTACCACAAGCACCAAAGAAAAAATGCGCGAAAGAACTATAAAAACTAACTAAATATTACATCAGCTGCAAGGCATTGAAAAAATATTACAGAACCCAGAGAAATTGAATGGTAATTAAACCTAGCAATACAATGAAGCGATCCGGCAATCTTTTAAGTTGTCCATGCAGCACCTATATCTGAAACAAAGACATTACAAGTTAAGACAACAACAATGGAAAGGCAAAGACACTACAATATTGTTTGCCAAAGAATTTGGAACTCATCATTTCGTCGTTATAACAAGATCATTGTAATGCGCACAATAAGCAAACAAAGAGTGCATGCCGCATACCAACAGCCAATATAACAGAGCATGTTAGAATGAAACAGCAGACTTACTACTGTCGAGTCCCATGCAAACCAACATGTTCAGGGAGTACAAAATTGGCATGAACAACAGAGTAGCAGGCTATAAATTTTGTAACAACGACTGAGCAAGATGAAGTTATGATGGCTACATCTACAGAGCAGGGAATGTAAACCAAAAAATAGAAGTTACGATGGCAAAAGCTAAAGAGGAGGGAATGTGAACCAACATGTGCCAAGTGCAATTACTTCATTTTGGCCGTGAACTAAATAATACTCCTGAACTTATAGTGAAGGGGATGCAAATCAAGATGTTTCGGGATATAAACTTGTAATGAGCAACACATAGAGGATAGTTGATGCTGGAGCTTAGGATGGACCAGATACAGAATATAGTGGGATCACCTGTGAACTTGTATAAGAGGGAATGCAAACCAATATGTTCAGCTTTCCATATGTGAGCGTCATGCCAAGTCAGAGAAACAAGTCAATAATGCAGCTTTTGAAGAACAAGATGGCACGCAAAATTATTATCTAGTAGTATGACAAGTTTATTTGTACTACAGGCTAGATAGCAGAGTGATAGCATGCCAAACTAAGTCCTTACTTTGTTAGCTTACAATGAACTAGATACAAAACAATGGCATCACCTGTAGTACAGGGAATGCAAGCCAACATGTTCATGGAGTAAAAAATTGGCACAAACAACATAGTAGCAGGCCATAATAATTGTAACAACGACTGAGCAAGATAAAGTTATGATGGCTAGATCTACAGAGCAGGGAATGTAAACCAAATATAGAAGTTACGATGCCAAAAGCTATAGAGCAGGGAATGCGAACCAACATGTGCAATTACTTAAAATTGGCCATGAACTAAATAATAGCAGGATGTTACTATAATACCTACAGTATAATTTTTGTAACAACGACTGAGCAAGATAGAAGTTATGATGGCTACATCTACAGAGCAGGGAATGCAAACCAAAATGTTCAATCGCTTAAAGTTAGCAATGAAGTAGAAAATAGGAACGTGTTACGGTCATAGCTAGGAATGAACTAAAAGAGCTTCAGACAAACAAGCATCTGAACCCAGAACATGGCGCTAAAACAAGGGACTTACATTAGGAGAAGCACTCTGTGGGAGTCACAGCAGATCTTCCTGGGGTTGATAGATCCGGTGATGAAGTACGCTACATGTGCTACTTGGGGTTGGAGAGACGGCCATTACACTTCATGGTTACTCATCTCATCTGCAAAAACGTAACGGCGCGTCGTTAGCACAAACAGGTTCCCCCAAGATTAAACAAGAACTTGCAGGCAAGCAATAGAAAAGCGACAGTAGAAGAGTTTAGATCATGCACGGCGCCGGTGAAGCAGATCCGGTTCATGCACAGCGGTGTCGGTGAGCAAGATACGATGCGGTGGACGACGGATCCGGCGAAGCGGCTCCGGTGGGGTGGACGATACCGCAGCTGAAGCGACTGCGGTAGACTGCTGGATGAGCATATGGTTTCGAGGTTCGGCGGGGATGATCCGGTCCGGTTGATGACGGCGTCGATGAAGCGGCTCCGGCAGGCAGCCGGATGACGAGGATCGCGAGGGCTCGGGTAGGCCAGGGAAGTCCGGCGGGGATGTTCCGGTGCGGTGGTCGTGGAGGTGGTAGAGAGAGGGACTTGAGAAGTTCCGGTGGGTGGTCTCAGATGAGAGACTGAGGGAAATGAATTTTTTTGGGAGGGTATCCGGGGCTAGGGAGGTGGTGATCCAAAAAATGACGGCCAGACCCCCCCACCAACCGACTTTGCTGTCATCTCCACAGGGGTAGAATCGGAATTTGGAAGCGTGTGAAATTTTTGTATTTTGTGGGCGGGAAGTTTTGCCGCTATGAGATTTTGAATTTCGCTAAGGTACAAGTATAATGATAAAAAATTGTGAGACCGTACTAGTACCTCTGTTCAAGGCCGACTGTAAAATCAAATCATCATCAAGTTGAACATCGGTTACTACCATGATCATCATCGGACACAGATCTGGTGACATGCACCTGAAATTGGTGCATTCGTTGCAAAGTATAATGCTAAAAAAATTAGTGACCGTACTAGTACTTCTGTTCAAGCCCGAGTGCAACATCAAATCATCATCACGTTGAAAATTTGTTACCACGATCATGATCTATCTCTAAATTTGGCGCATCCGCTAAATCTGGCAAACTATAATGATAAAGAAATTGTGAGACAGTAGTAGTACTTCTGTTCATGGTCGAGTGCAACATCAAATCATCATCACGTTTAAAATTTGTTACCATGATCATGATCTACCTCTGAAAATGGGCGCATCCTCTAAAACTTGCAAAGTATAATGATACAAAATTGTGAGACCGTACTAGGACTTATGTTCAAGGTCGAGTGCAACATCAAATCATCATTACATTGAAAAGTGTGTTACCATGATCATGATCTATCTTCTAATTTGGCGCATCCGCTAAATCTCGCAAAGTATAATGATAAAAAATTGTGAGAATGTACTAGTACTTATGTTCAAGGCCGAGTGCAGGATCAAATCATCATCACGTTGAAATTCGTTACAACGATCATGACATATCTCTAAAATTGGTGCATCCGCTAAATCTCGCAAAGTATAATGATAAAAAAATTGTGAGACTGTACTAGTACTTGTGTTCAAGGCCGAGTGCAGGATCAAATCATCATCACGGTGAAATTTATTACAACGATCATGACATATCTCTTAAATTGGCGCATCCGCTAAATCTTGCATGTGGCGCATCTCAGTGCGGAGCAACAGGCCGGTGCTATCAAGGTTGAGGCGTCAGTAGCGTCATCGGGCTCTCCTTTTTTGATAGATCTTCTACATGGCGTGGCGCACCGCCCGTCGAGAAGCAGTCACATGTGATACCGAGGTGGAGACGTCGCCGGCATCCTCGAGGCGCGGCCGCCCTTCTATGAGCCAGCGTCGACTCAAGGTATATATGAATCCATGCGTTGTCGCGCCCCTTCTTCCGATGAAGTGGGGTGCCTTAGATTTATTGTTCTTCTCTTACGATTATTTCGAGCCGAACATGTGTGCTCTTTCTCTGAATATATTGCTTGAAAAGCTAACCAAGTTAATTAAATTCACTTCATTCTTAATCTTGCGTGCTAATTCTGTTATTTTTGCTGGCAGTGGTGCGTGCAAGGAGATTTATTTGTGGGTGTGCTGAGCTGTTAGGCCTAAGTCATCCTCAGCTTAACGAGGCCTCAGCTTAACACATAAAAAAGGTGTTCAATCTCGCCCACAATGTCCTTTTCTTTCCTCTTCCTTTATTGGAACTTGTTTTGCACACAAGGAAAGTGGCACGTGTAATGTGAGTAAAACCCTCTTAGCCAAAATCAGCTACAAGCAAGATTTTCTGTATTGTAGATGCCCCAATTGACTCTAATCCCCAATGTAGTCTTTTTTTATGTCAGTATAGACTTCTTTACATGGCATGCATTTGCCTAATGAGCAGCATTGTATTGCCATTCTAGCCAACCTGATCGATATGTCAAGCTTCATGCACGAGATGCCATGTTTAATTTACTCCCTCACTCCGATCCATATTTCTTGGTGTAAAATGAATGTGAATCGAAGGGAGTACTTTTCTTAGATACTAGTAGTACTATACCATTTCAAAAAAAAATACTAGTACTACTACATCACAAATGCATCAAAAGAGTACTACCATCACAAGACCACCACGGTTGTACTAGTAGAGTTTAATACTGAACTTCCAAAGGGAATAAGATTACACATATGAACTTTAAACAGGACCAGGAGCATGAGGGCCAGCAGCAGGGGCGTTGACTGGGAACAAGCCAGGCAAGACGTAATTCTGGAGGAAGAGGCCATATGCTGCGTGCTTGGCCTTGGTTGCAGGGCGGTGCTTCCCCGATGTACTTAGGCCTACACCCGTCGCATGCTGGATCAGGCTGCGGATGTCCTTCTGGAGGATTTTGCCACAGAATGGGCAAAATAGCTCCCCGCGCTTGCGGAAACGAATTTCACCACCCTTCAGCCGCTTCAGAACGTAGCGGCTCTTCTGGTCCCTGCGCTCCTTGTTGTCGTCCATGTCGTCAGAATATTCCTGTGAATTATAAAGTACATAATAATCAGGTGCTTAATGACAGATCGAATAAATACTGCACTATCATAAGCAAACCTTAGAAACCCTAAAATTAAATGTGTAGAACAAGTAAATGGCAGAAGAAATCATACTAAATCACGAGAAAACCCTATGAACAGCAATGAACATAAGCCACAACAATTGCAAGTCCACTAAGTATGAACACATAAATTAATTATATGACAAATCAAGCCAACTACATGGCAGATTAGTCGAAATTAAACTAGAATCTGACCGTACGAACCGTAGAATCAAGTACGTCTACAAGAACAAGGTAGGAGATCAAATCAATCAAGAACCAGGTTCGTGCAAACCACGTGAACAGTAATATGACACAAAAAGGATCGGGACAGTTTCGGTAAAAGAGCAGTACCTCCTCGTCGTCACCCTCGACATCCTCCTGGAACTGAACGTTTGGGCCGAAATCGTCGAAGGGGTCGAGGTCCGCGTCCAGCACCGGGTCGAGGAAGACCTCGCCGTGGTGGCCTGCAACGCCTTGCAGATCTTCGGCGGGAGCAACGGCGTTGCTATCCACCTTCTCCTCGACGGCCAGGACGCCCGTTTCGACCGAGGTCGAAGAATCAGACAAGCAGAGGAGACGAGCGGCCTGGGTGCCCGGTGAAGCCTCACCCGCCGCGACGGCCACTACCGCAGAGGCATCCTCTGCGCGAGCGGCCGCCGATTGCTCCGCCTCGTACGCAAGACCTGTCTTCATGCTGCTGCGGTTGGAAACGAGGAAGTCGATGCCTCGGAGGTGCGGTGAGTTGATGGGAGGGGAGAGGACGAGCTCGCGAGAGACGATGAGGCCGATTATTTTATAGCCTCTGACTCTCTGTATCAGAATGGCATTAGTTGTGGACGCGAGAGACGATGAGGCCGATTAGTTGTGGACGCGTGAAGTCGTGCATGTACTCGATTCTCACGTATACCAATACTTCCAAACGTCATAAGTAATTCACAATCATTCAGAATAATATGAGACCTTAACATTTTATTGTTTGTGTCAGATATTGTCCATGAAAAATAACATCCTTCAAAAAATAAATCCCCTATGCCAATCCGGTCATGCCCGTCTACTCCAACTAGCTTCCTCGAGTAATTTGTCACCTTACATTCTTAAAATGAACCAAAATTTGGCACAGGGGCATCACATGGAAAATGATGTTACCATTCTCTCTTCCCATTTTTGTTTGAATTTTTCAAAATTGTCATGCCCTAACGGAAAAAATGTATGTTCCTTCTATGAAGCATGTATCAGAATGGCATTACCAAAACCTGGGGGTGGCGGGGCACATGGTGGTGTGATGATACATCACATTTGGACCACACAACACAATTTGGACCAACCAAAAAAATTCAACAACCCTACACAAACCCTGGTCAAAACTAATTTGACCAATATTACAAAAGTTGTACATAATTCAGAAACAGTCAGAAATATACGAAGCATTCAGGAGTCAATACTGAAGACAAAGCAATTATGCCAAAAGACAAAGGCAGAGGAGGAACAGGTCTTGCTATATTGCACAACAAAGCCAAATTCAACTTTTCATCGATTCCAAAATTCTGGCTGCAATTAGCACACCCTGGTCTCCTGATGTCGCAATAGTTGGCTGCTGGGAGCGGAGACACTCGACTTCCTTCTTCAACTTATCGCACTCTGTGCGAACTTTCAAGTACTTCGTCTCGAAATATTGCGCATGTTCAGCATGCAACTCCACTTCCTGTTGAAAACTTTCACAGTCACAGTTGCAATCACACTGACCAGCCTTGTCAGTGACCACACTCATCGGTGGCTGGGCGCGTAGTTCCTCGACTTCCTTCTTCAACTTCTCACACTCCACGAGAACGTCTGAGTACCGTTTATCAAAAGAAGATTGCATGGAACGGGCATTCTCCTTCGATATGGCACGATTTAAAATGCACCTGCCCACGAGGTGGCGGATTTTCTTATGAAGGATGATGTTGTGGCCCTTGATCTGGTCCAGTTTCGCGGAGAATCGTGTTATCACATCCTGCATTGCAAATTCAACAGCAATGAAGTATGCAGAGTGCAGATGAGGGGGGAGAAATAAACAAATGGAGTGCCAACCTCTTCAATATGCCTGAGAGCTGCAAAGTCCTTGTCCATAGGAACCTCTTCAACGATGGAACCGCCATCCCTGGAAGAAAGACATTTAAGTAGTTGGATCTGGCAGCCAGCAAGGAGGCGATGAAACTGCGGCACGGCAATGGAAACATACACGGCCGAAGATGCACACACGCGCACTGGCTGCTCCTCTCCCGGAGACTGGGCATTCGTCTCTGATTCTGCATTCATGATACCAAACCTATGCAAGAGTTTGAGGTTTCTGTTCTGAAGGGTGGTGTTGTGGCCCTTTAATCTCATAATCCCTTCCTGCATGGAAAAATTCACCAGGAACGAATCAGGGATCCTTTTTCATTCACAGGATATGAAAATCATAAGATTAGGAAAAGCATAGGATTTTGTATACATTACAGAGGGTGTATGCGCTATTTTATGGGCTATTTGGAATGTACAAAATGAAGTCGAGTTTAATAAACCCAAATCTCATCCCTTCTTGCAGGTTATCCCTATGATTATTCACTAGATCCGTATGTTTCTTATCTCCAGCCCGAGGATCAGCAGGATATCATGGAGTCTGGGTGCAACTGACTAGAGACAGCCGCACGGGATTTTTACAGCCAGGGTGGCTGGCAGTTTCCTCATAGAATTACTTACTGATGTGTTTTTGCCTTTTTGGCACCCGCTGTTTTCTATGTTTCGTTGGTGGATCTTTGTGTCGACTCTAGCTGATCCGTGAGAAGTTGTCATAATTTGTGTATGAACTGAAGAAAGCAATAAAGCAGCCATATACATCATTTTGATGCAGAGGCTGTGATATGTCCCCCATTTCGAAAAAAGGAACAAACATAGGATATATTTCTATAAATCAAACAACTAATGTAGGAAAAAAAACCATAGGATCTAAATGCTACACAATTCTTATAGAAGTCCTACGAATTAAAGAAGCCCTCATGCAGTACGGAGATGAAGAGGAAGAAAAAAAAGCAATGGATATATATTATATAGTGCATACATTATTAATGCTCTTGAGAGCTAACAAGTGCTCATCAAACAACGGGTCCTCGATAGCTAAGTACGAAGTGGATCCTGCGGTAGAAAGCACGAGCCTGGAACCGTCGGCCCTGGAAGATGATAGCCGGTTTAGTTGGCACCGCCTGCCAGCAAGGACTCAACGAAAATCCGGCATGGCGATGGAAACATACCCAGGAGCTTCGTACCCACCAGGTTGGCGAGAAACGAGCGATTTCTCAACTTGGGTAGGAATGGCGCTGAAACCAGCCGCCATGGAAGAAAGACGGTTAAATTGTTTGATCCGCTAGCCAGCCAGAAGGCAGAGAAACTTCGGCATGGCGATGGAAACATACCGGGGAGCTTCGTACCCACCATCTTGGCGAAACACGGTCGATTTCTCGGCATCGGTAGGAAGGGCGACACTTGAACGGGCGGCCCTGGAAGAAAGACGGTCAAATAGCTGGTTCTCCCGGGTAAAAAAATAGTTGGATCTGTTTGCCTTGCTGTAATCTGCGTTCATGGGGGCAAAGAAAGCACATGGCGATAAAAACCTACCAGGACTCTTGCTGGATTACTCTGCCCTGACCCAACAAGCCCGAAGCAGACTGAGCTTGCGATGGAAGCGCAGACATGCCTGTCCGCCGGCGCCGCTGGTACACTTTCAAAGTCGGAGTTTGCAGGACTTTCAGCGGGATGGATTTCACCGCGGATTTAGTCTCAGACAACAACGCCTCCTTCCTCTTCTTACACTTCTTCATGTTCTTCTTAGACAACTTGTTGAACGATGGATGAATCGCTGGAGGAAGAAGGAAGGGACAAGCAGGTGGGGATAGAAGGGGTCGGTGTAGAGCTCTCCGGGGAGGGTTCCCCGGGGAGGAGGATGAAAACTGGAACGAACAGGACAGGGATGGGACTGGGCAATCTTGTCCGTCCATCCAAAATCAAAGGGCGGGAGCACATAAGACTTTGGGCCATTGACAGGCTGGTCCTGCCACAGGCGGACCCCAAGTTTCAGCGATTCAATGTCAGTGAAAAGATGGGCAATGTAAAAGAATCTTGTTCGGGGTCGGCCGCGGAAGCCAAATCTCTGTGTCCCAAAGTCTACTAGTAGTCTACTCCTATATAGGTATAGCTGCATAGCCATCATACCATTGCATTGATCGAGCTGTACGCCTTTACCACTCTGATTCAGGTACAAAATATTAGTGTTCTCTTGTCAAATCAAAGGCCATGTCAGTTTAACGAAATGGACGTTCTTTAACTCACAAACTACTCCAAGGACATCATTTACGGACTACTGAAGCCATGTACATAATTTCTGGATCGATTTAGTAATTTGCTACAACTGTAATATTATTTCCAATTTTCAGCAATTTATTTGAATTTTAGGATTTTACTTATAAATTTCGCTAATTGACATGTGTAGGAAAGATAGAAAACAACTAGTGTATGCATGACCAATTAATCTGACTAAATAAATCTTATAGTGGCCACTTTGCATCACTCAAACTGAGAGGGCATGTTAGATTCATATGATAGAATAATGGAGAATCGCTATGACATATGCCTCCTTGAATCCTACGGGAAAGAAATCTACATGAATTGGTAGAGCTAGGTGTGTGATGGTATCATCGGAAAGACAAAGGAAATTTCTATAGAGATTGAGAGTGCATAGCATAGTTGTCACAGATGCATATGAACTTTTCCAAGAGGTCTAACCTCTTATTAGAAATCCTATAGGGTTGTACTAGTATAAGAAAACAATACATAGAAATTTTGGAGGATTCAATTCTTCAAATCAAACAAGCTATATAGGGGGAAAATCATATCCTTTGATTCGTACAATTTGTATAGGAGTTATGTAGGATTTGACTATAGGAGTTATGTAGGATTTGACTATAGGATTTGAATATTTGTACGGTTGTGTAATATTTTTACCCAGATCAATTCACATACCACCGGTTATGTATTTTTTTGGGCTATAAAAATAGGAGGTGTGGTATATTTGATGTGTGTAGAGATAATCTCACCATCTTATAGCCACCCCTAACATTTCGAGCAAACAAAAAAAATCTATACCACTACCCACCTCTCGTCCTACACTCAATTCCTACACAACCAAACAACAAAAATTGGCTATCCTAGCCAGGTGGTTGGGGATACTCTCATCCCATAAACCTATCCCCTAAACCAAACAACCCCTAATATGGAGGGAAGGAAAACCTAGATCTGATACTGTACAAAAACACATAAAGCAATCTGGAACCGTCCACATAGAATCAACGGGCCAGAGCAGATGCCTTCTTTGGGAAGGGTCTTGCGCGGAAGCCAAGGAATCCTCTGCGTCGACAATCTGGTGTAGCAGTAAAATAGACCATCATAGCGGAACATTGATGGAGTCACTACAATGCGTCCGAATCCGGGTATAGTCTTGTCATATCAATGGCCATGTCAGTTTCTCCAGATATAATCTATCCGTTAGCTAGTACTACTACTCTAGAGGCTGACGCCACATGCAGAAGTTGTACAGTACTACGACTACTATCGAGTATCGACTAGTCCGATCACGTCCAGGTCGCAACTACTCAAAAATGGCCGTAAAGAAAATGCAGAAGTAGGATGGGGCCACGACAAAAGACATACATCTATTTATGGACAGAGGTAGTATCATATCAGCATGCATTAGCATCTCATTTGCAACTAGTTGCACTCGCATCCTATTATCGGATATCACACTTCTGCACTTTTAAAAAATATGAAGAAAAACAAAACTGGGACACATATTATGTTGTGTATTGCTCCACAGGTCACAGATGAGTATGTAAAAAAAATTCTAGCTTGCACAAAAAAGACAAATGATATGTGAATAGTTAAGGAATATTATTCACATTGGTCTTTTCTTTTTTCCACAGCTCACATATGGTCACCTTTTGAAACAAATGTTTAGATGTGCGAAAGATACAACATAACCCGTGACTATGATTTGAATTTACATTTTTTTACAAACTCGAAATGTGACATCCGACAATAAGATGAGGGATCAACTAGTTGCGAAATGTTTGCACTCCTGACCATGCATCTGAATCTATCTACTAGACTACTACAACAACATACAAAATGCACCAGTTTTGAACTAGAGATGTAACAGCAGTACTAACCGTTGGTTTCCAAAATCTAACGCTTGTGATTAGAGGGATTCGCGTCAAGAGATACCACAACAGCATACACTTCTTTCTAGAACCATCATGTAGCCATTATGTAGAAGAAGAAAAAAGCAGGGTCACACCAATATCACACGTCCCACTCGATAGTAAGAAAGGTTCCAAGTTATTGTTCCCATTTCTCAACTGGTCATACCTATTTCGATGGTGTAACCTACGTAGTATAAGTTATATATTAGTTGTATGGAAAGTTTGAGCAACATTTAGAACATAATTTTGTACTCCTAATTGGTCCAACATGCATGCTAAGATTGGGGTCTTCACCTTGAAACGGCGAGCGCCGAAAAGCGGGTCAAAATCGCCCAGATCCTCGAAGATATCTACAGGCGCAGCCGCTGTATGAGAGACGGAGTGGGAAACGAGTGGGGCGATGTATGAGAGACGGAGTGGGGGTGTAGTATGTACTATAGTAAGACGGCGAGACGGCGAGGTCAGAGTGATTAAGACTAGTCACAATGGGAAGTACGTAGTACGTAGTATCATACACTACTAGTTTGTGATACTACCTCCACAATGCATAGTATCATAATATGGTTCATACTTATGTCATATTTAAAGTTTTGTAGAATCTCAATGCAAATGTGTGTACATGATGTATTTGTCATGAAGTTTTCTAAGTTTTCTAGGTTTATGTGTTATAATACTACTCTCATATCTCACCTCATAATTGATGTGACACATTAGATTTTTGCCAACATGGCATGTATGATACTACTTACGAGCCTTAAAAGCACTTTTTTGTGATGTTGATCAAATTGTACTCTAAAATTGTCACTGGACAACAGGTCGGCCTATTGCAAACTTGTTTGAATGAGCTAAAATAGTTAGAAATCTAGAAAATTTGTCACTTCAATGAATTTTCATCCTATAACGTTTACTTAATTTGAAAAACGAATGGGGACGTTTGCCATAATGGGACGATCATTTCTACAAAAAAGAATAAGATGGAAAGTCTCGCAATGTTATTTATCATGACAACATTGACAATGTCACAACCGTGGGGTGATTAGGGAATCCACTCCGCTAGAAAAAACAAACTTATATAAGGCATGTGTGGCAATGCAGTTTGTCTACCTTATACACATATCTAGATGTGTAGCTATATATGGATTTTATTTTCCAACTTTAGATGATCAGTTTATAGTTCACCATTTAATTAGAATTCATAATTTTTGGGAATAAAATACTTGGAGGTACCCTGCAAGTGTGGTACCACAAACTAAGCCAAAACATGGGTCCCAATAGTACAACATAGCGCGCATAGGAAGTTTGAGCAAATTTGAAACCAACCAAATGAGGTAGAAACAAATCAGAAAAAAGTTGTGAAACATGTGCATGGAGCCATCACATGACATGTACTTACTACTAACAAGTAAAAAATATAAAACCCTATCATACATAGAGGTTTGGGGTGAAGAGTTATTATTCACACACATATAGAATAAATATGGACTGCTTTTGGCTTTCTACCCATTAATTTGAGCAAGCTTCATGCAGTGTCCACTTCAAACTTGACAACATTGGAACCATAGCTGCTTGAGTTCGCCTCGCTAGCCTCTTCCCATATGTAAGCTTAATTAATTGGTTACACTACGAAAACCACAATCAACTTCTGAATAATGCATGCATTGCCCCCCTTTTGCACATATGCAACTTTGCAAAGTAGGGATTTTTGGTTTACCACACATTAGTGTGTTGTTTTCTTTTTATTAGGACCCATGTTTGGTAGCCACATTTTTCCAAAGCCAAAGTGTGGTTAGCCAAAAAAAAAGCTAGTATGGCTAGCCACCAAATTGTGGCTTAAAATATTAAAGCCAAACTTTGTCAAAACTTTGTAAAAAAAAGTTGAGTCTATGACAAATGGACCATATATACATGCAATGAAGTGTGATAAGCCAAATTGTGGCAAAAACCAAACACATGCCAAATAAACTATATGCATGCATGGCTGCCAAATTTTGGCTTCTTGACAAATTGTGGCTAGGAACCAAACATGCCCTTGCTGGCCAAAGGGGTCCGAATATGTGTTTTGTTTATTCGCTATCATGTGCAGTACGTGTGTGCACAATACCGCAAATCAAAATTTCACGGGTAGGCCAAACATGCATGCATGGTAGGCGAATCGCCATTTCGAAGGCTAATTTGTCAAACTAGCTTACCATGAAACCATCATGTGTACTCCAATTAATTAAGTTCGGATATGAATGGTGGTCATCAACCAAACTAAAAAGAATTCAAAATTTGGGATGATATAGGGATGTGCCCTATTGTTGTGGAATCAGAAAACATTAGCCAACGAAAATGTGGGTTGCATCCAAGTATAGTAGCTCACAAAGTCGATTGCCAAGAAGTTTTTGCCTAAATTTGAAATAAAGCCAAAATGAGGTTCAAACTTATTGAAATCAGCAAGCAAGGCAATCACGAAGTCACCAATTACTACTTTTATCTAGGAAAAATAACAAACATGATGGCATGCAAATATTCTTGAGAAGCAGAATCATTCTGTAAATATATATTTTTGGAACCATGCATGTTGGACATTGATTCGCTTCTTGCCACATGGGTGAGCTAGCTTGGTTACCGCAAGAACCATGCATGGCGAACTTTCGAATCATGACCCCTTTTTTAAGAGATCAATGAAAAACTTCTTATTTTCGACTATACTTTGCCAAATAAAGTTTTTTTGGTTTTCCACATAAAGTCTTTTCATTTTTATTGGCCGAATTAAGGGGGGCAAAATTAAAAGGATGTATTTGTGAAGTGGCTACCGCGTGTATTGCGCACACTACCACCTATACAATTTTCACAAGAGGGTGACATGGTTGGATGGCCATGCATTTCCATGGTTTGTTGGATTATCTCATCATGTAGTATATAATAAATTAATTTTGTAAATATTTTTCAATTCAAGTATTAACGATGGTTATATTACAACTCAAATAAATTGGGAAAATACTGGGGTTCGCCTCCCTAGAATCAATCTTGCCCGTCCATTTCCTATCAACTGACTATAGGGAGTACTAGATTTAAATGGCGGTTGGAGTTAATTCCTCAACCTCATCGCAGTATTATTCCCATCTGTCCCCACTAAACAACCCCTGGCGGTTCGTTCTCCCCTGCATTTCGGCAAGTTCCAAAAAACCCCATTGTTTGCAGTTGCTCTCCCTCCCTCCCCCTCAATCCCTCCGATCAGTTCGACGTGCTTCAGCGCTGCCATGGCCGACGGCGGCCTGTTTACGCTAAAGAGGAGCGTCGTTCCCCATGGGACGACCAAGGTGAACGTGGTCTACACGAATGACCCTTCCGTTCTCGAGCACACCCTCAAGATGTACGAACAAAAGCTACTAGAGGACAGGTCCAGGTTCGTCGGCCTCGACCTAGAATACACTGCGGACCAAGTAAGTACCGCCGTCGTTCAGTTGGCCATGGACGACCACGTCCTGGTGTACCATTTCTGCAGGTATGTTCTTCACATGCCTTCCTTTATCCTTTTGTTTTTTAATATAGAAACTCTTCCTTTATCTTGGATCTGCTTTTTTATTTCGACATAGACTAGGTTCTAACTTGTATGAAAACACGAACAAACTAACTTGTATGAAAAATGTGGTCTGGAACGTAATATCCAACATATACTTGTATAATTTTTTTGGATTGACCACGATATCTAGTTTCATGATTTTGGTACTCAAAATTTGCACAAATTTCATGTACTCATACTCACCGATAATCGGCATGGATGTCAAGATATTAACATATAGTAACTGAATCTTAACTTGATGACACTTAAATAATTAGATCATATAGTCGCAACAATAATTCATGTTATTTTGATGTGTATCACTGATGCAAAATCATTGTTTCACTGCAACAAGTATACAGTTTACTGGAAGAAAAATATGTGTACTATTTCAGCATATACGATCTTACAAGATTGATTTGTGTTAACATGCAGGAGTCCTGATAATCTGGCACTGCAAGAATTCCTTCAACATAAAGGAATTTGTTTCACAACTGTTGACATCAGGGGTGACTCTAGCAGGTTTGCTAGAGATGGCATTAAAATTCCTAAACATAATTGGATTGACATTCAGGATATGATCAATTTCAATGGTCCTGGCAATAGGACTGGCATGGGTGATTTGGCAGCCGCCATCATTGACCCATCTTACAAAGACATGAAGACCAAGTTCCCTACTAGCAGCCACGATCAATGGGAGTGCATGCCATTGCCTGAAGTAAACTTGAGGTATGCTGCGATTGATGGGTATGTCAGTTTTGAGTTGTACAGGCGACTCAAAAAAATCAATGATGGGCAGCGTCAAGCACAACCAATTCCAAGGGAAGTGGTTTGCCCGGATTGCAAGGAAGCGGCTAGGTTGGCCGCTCTTCCCCCTGCCTGGCGCGACGAGAAGAAGCAGTGTGTCGGGACAACCTACTGGGAATTTGTATCTTATTGCTTTAGGCACAACATACCATTTGATCCGAAGAAAATGCCACCATGGATAAAGGACTCGTGCGAGCCTACTTCGGGGTCTCCGTGGGATGGCGGTTCACACGGTGAGCAAGCTAGGGCAACGGCTGGATGTGGTGAGCTAGCAAGGGCAGGGCCTGTATCTGGTTGGGAAGCTCCAACAAGGATTCCCGACACACGAAGTGCGAACGAGTGCAGAACTTGGACTGCCAACCCGTGGGAGGCAGGTACAAGCGGCACCGGCAAGCGCATCAAGAGGGATGATGATAATTGGTGAACTAGGCTGGCGTTATATGTTTCCAAGATTGTACATAAGTTTAGAATTATGAACTGGTAGTATTGTTTAGGTGATGTAATTACTTTTGCAACAATGTGTATGAGGTTTCAGAATCACGCATCCTTATTTAAACATGTTTAAAACATGGAAATGAAAAGGTAAGCCTGCATCCTTCTTAGTCACTCCAAAATTAAGCTTTTGGGAAGGTATTTGAAATTTCCATGTTTGAAACCCAAAACGACTTCTCTTCGTGATTGACTTCATAAGACAAAGTTCAGGCTTAGGGGTAGATACATGATTTTTCTGGTTTGAATATGACTAGACCTTGTTTATCAACTTGAGTGCTTACTACTACCTCCGTCCCAAGGAATAAGGCGCACGCGTATTCCAAGACGAACTTTGACCATAAAAATTGAGCAACACAATCTTGATTATATTATATGTAATTAGTATCGTTGGATTCGTATTGAAAAGCACTTTGTAATGATGCTAATTTCATACAAACAATCTTTATATATTTGAAGTAATTCTTGGTCAAACAAAAAACACGTAAAACGAGGGCGCCTTATTCCTTGAACCGGAGGTAGTATATGACATAAGAAGGCTATGTGCTTTGGTTTTTCATTTTTTTTTTGAATCTTGGTCAATTCCTAGGTACGGTTTGACCAAGATTTGAACAAGTTTAAAATATGAAAATAAAATGTAAGCCCGGTCTGGATCCTTCTTAGTCACTCTGAAATGAAGCTTTTGGGAGGTTTTTGAAATTTCCATGTGTTCGAAACCCAAAACCACTTCTCTTCATGCTTGACTTCGTAAGATAGATTTTAGGGTTAGGGGTAGATACGTACATGATTTTTCTAATTATTTTTATGCCCATTTGAATCTTGGTCAAATCATAGGTTTGACCAAGATTTAAACATGTTTAAAATATGAAAATGAAAAGCTAAGCCTGCATCCTTCTTAGTCACTCCAAAATGAAGTTTTTGGGAAGGTTTTTGAAATTTCCATGATTGAAACCCAAAAACGACTTCTCTTCGTGCTTGACTTCATAAGACAAAGTTTAGGGTTAGGGGTAGATACATGATTTTTCTGGTTTGAATATGTCTAGACCTTGTTTATCAACTTGAGTGCTTATTATATGACATAAGAAGGCTATGTGCTTTGATTTTTCATTTTTTTATACCCATTTGAATCTTGGTCAAATCCTAGGTTTGACCAAGATTTGAACAAGTTTAAAACATAAAAATAAAAGGTATAAGCTCGACCTGGATCCTTCTTAGTCACTCTAAATTGAAGCTTTTGGGGGGTTCTTGAAATTTCCATGTTTGAAACCCAAAACCACGTCTCTTCATGCTTGACTTCATAAGACAGAGTTTAGGGTTAGGGTAGATACATGATTTGTCTGGTTTGAATATGTCTTGACCTTGTTTATCAACTTGAATGCTTAATATATGACATAAGAATACTATGTGCTTTGGTTTTCATTTTTTGATTTTTTCTGAATTTTTATGCCCATTTGATCTTGGTCAAATCCTAGGTTTAACCAAGGTTTAAACAAGTTTAAAACATGAAAATGAAAAGGTAAGCCTGCATCCTTCTTAGTCACTCCAAAATGAGGCTTTTGGGAAGGTTTTTGAAATTTCCATGTTTGAAATCCAAAACGACTTCTCTTCGTGCTTGACTTCATAAGACAAAGTTTAGGGTTAGGGGTAGATACAAGATTTTTCTGGTTTGAATATCTCTAGACCTTGTTTACCAACTTGAGTGCTTACTATATATGACATAAGAAGGCTATGTGCTTTGGTTTTTCAGTTTTTTTGAATTTTTATACCCATTTGAATCTTGGTCAAATCCTAGGTACGGTTTGACCAAGATTTGAACATGTTTAAAACATGAAAATAAAAGGTAAGCATGGATCCTTCTTAGTAACTCTAAAATGAAGCTTTTGGGAGGTTTTTGAAATTTCCATGTTTGAAACCCAAAACCACTTCTCTTCATGCTTGATCGACTTCATAAGACAGAATTTAGGGTTAGTGGGTAGATACATGATTTGTCTGGTTTGAATATGTTTAGACCTTGTTTATCAACTTGAATGCTTACTATATGACATAAGAATACTATGTGCTTTAGTTTTCATTTTTTTGATTTTTTCTGATTTTTTTGCACATTTGATCTTGGTCAAATCCTAGGTTTAACCAAGATTTAAACATGTTTAAGACATGAAAATGAAAAGGTAAGTCTGCATCCTTCTTAGTCACTCCAAAATGAAGCTTTTGGGAAGGTTTTTGAAATTTCCATGTTTGAAACCCAAAACCAGTTCTCTTCATGCTTTACTTCATAAGACAGAGTTTAGGGTTAGGGGTAGATATACGTGATTTGTCTAGTTTGAATATGTCTAGACCTTGTTTTATCAACTTGAATTCTTACTATATGACATAAAAAAACTATGTGGTTTGGTTTGATAGTTCATTGTTCATAATTCATAGTTGATCATACATACGGATCATACATACAGAATTGCGCGATCCTTATCGCGACTTCTAACCTATCTAGTCGTCGAGGAAGATGATGGTCGCGTTCTCCTCCGCATCCCGCGCCTCCTTCTCCTTCACGGCGGCGATGGCCGCCGCCTTGTCTTCTTCCTCCGCCCTCTTCTTGTCGGCATCGTCCTTGAGGGACGCGGCCAGCGCCTTCAAGAAGAGGGGGTCTTCCCCTTCCTCCGCCTCCTCCGCCTCCTCGCCGGCTGGCGGCGCGAATCCGCCGCTGGTGCTCGCCTCCCACGCCGCCTTCGACCGGCGGTTCCTCTCCCGGTCGGCGCGCCATTTGTTGAAGACGGGGCCGCTCATCGGTTTGAGCGGCGGATCCGCCTTGTACCAGAGCCCGCCCGGGGCGAACTCGCGGAGCGACGACGGCATGTACAGGGAGCCTCTGTACCTGCACGCCGCGCGCCGACTCCCGGCGGCGGACTGCTTGCACTGGAGCCGCCACGCCTCCTCGAGCGTGTCCGGCGCGCGGGATCGCTTCGATCCGCTCGCGGGCGACGCGGAACTGGTACGGCGTGAATACATGGCGAGCGGCGAAGAATCACCACCCTGCAATCAAGGCCAAGCACGCAGCATATGGCCTCTTCCTTACGTCTTTTGCCTGGTTTGTTGCCGGTCAACGCCCCTGCTGCTGGCCCTGATGCTCCTGGTCCTGTTTAAAGTTCAGCATTAAACTCTATATACTATACAACTGTCGTGGTCTTGTGATGTACAGTAGTACTCTTTTGATGCATTTGTGATGTAGTAGTACACTGTACTTTTTTTTGAACTGATATACTAGTACTATCTAAGAACAGTACTCCCTCCGATTCACATTCTTTTTAGCACCAAGAAATATGGATCGGATCACCGGAGCGAGGGAGTAAATTACCCTTTTGTTGTGGCTTATTTTGACTTTGGCAAAAGCCAAAAAAAGCACCTAAATAGGTGCTTTTTGGGCTTTTGGATTTTGGAAGCCAAAAGAATAGAATCTTTGTTCTTGGCTTCCAAAATCCAAAAGCCCAAAAAAGCACCTATTTACGTGCTTTTTTTGGCTTTTGCCAAAGCCAAAAGCCAAAAAAAGCCACAACAAAAGGGCCATAAACATGGCATCTCGTGCATGAAGCTTGACAGATTGATCGGGTTGGCTAGAACGGCTAAACAATGCTGCTCATTAGGCAAATGCATGCCATGTACGATAGTATACATCTAGTAAAGAAGTCTATACTGACATAAAAAAGACTACATTGGGGATGAGAGTCAATTGGGGCATCTACAATACAGAAAATCTTGCTCGTAGTTGATTTTGGCTAAGAGGGTTTTGTGCCCATATTTGTATCTTGGTATAATCCTAGGTTTGACAATGATTTAAACAAGTTTAAAATATGAAAATGAAAAGGTAAGCATGGATACTTCTTAGTCACTCTAAAATGAAGCTTTTGGGAGGTTTTTGATATTTCCATGTTTGAAACCAAGAACCACTTCTCTTCATGCTTGGCTTCATAAGATAAAGTTTAGGGGTTAGGGGGTAGATACATGATTTGTTTGGTTTGAATATGTCTAGACCTTGTTTATCAGCTTGAATGCTTACTATATGACATAAGAAGACTATGTACTTTGGTTTTTCATTATTTTTTTTAAATTTTATGCCCATTTGAATCTTGGTCAAATACACTAGCTATGACCAAGATGTAAACAAGTTTAAAACATGAAAATGAAAAGGTAAGCATGGATCCTTCTTAGTCACTATAAAATGAAGCTTTTGGGGGGTTCTTGAAATTTCCAAGTTTGAAACCCAAAACCACTTCTCTTCATGCTTGACTTCATAAGACAGAGTTTAGGGTTAGGGGGTAAATACATGATTTGTCTAGTTTGTTGTTTAGACCTTGTTTACCAACTACTAGTTCGATTTTGGGCTACTAATATAAAATTAAAATAAGTTGAACTAGTATTCCTCTAAAAAATCATTTTGGTATGCATTGTTTGATACTTTTCATAGCTATAGTGCATCACAAATTTATGATTTCATGCTTTGCTTTGCCAATTTCGATTTTTTCTAACCACCTTCTCTTTGATTTCAAATTTAGGTCAAACTATCGATGCCTACTATGTGTTCTACTTGAATTGGATGCAGCGTGCGCACATGTTTTGCCATCGTTCTGGGCTTCCACACATCTTTGGGGCATCCAAGTATTTAAGTTACCTTGTTTTTTTGAATTGTAATTCATACCCTTCCTCCCAATTTTTATGCACATTTGAATCTTGGTCAAATCCTAAGTTTGACCAAGATTTGAACAAGTTTAAAACATGAAAATGAAAAGGTAAGCCTGAATCCTTCTTAGTCACTCAAAAATGAGAAGCTTTTGGGAGTTTTTTGAAATTTCCATGTTTGAAACCCAAAACCACTTCTCTTCATGCTTGACTTCATAAGACAGAGTTTAGGGTTAGGGGTAGATACATGATTTGTCTAGTTTGTTGTTTAGACCTTGTTTATCAACTTGAATGCTTACTATATGACATAATAATACTATGTGCTATGGTTTTCATTTTTTTTGATTTTTTCTGAATTTTTATGCCCATTTGATCTTGGTCAAATCCTAGGCTTAACCAATATTTAAACAAGTTTAAAACATGAAAATGAAAAGGTAAGCCTGTATCCTTCTTAGTCACTCCAAAATGAAGCTTTTGGGAAGGATTTTGAAATTTCCATGTTTGAAATCCAAAACGACTTCGATCTCTTCGTGCTTGACTTCATAAGACAAAGTTTAGGGATAGGGGTAGAAACATGATTTTTCTGGTTTGAATATGTCTAGACCTTGTTTACCAACTTGATCGAGTGCTTACTATATGACATAAGAAGGCTATATGCTTTGGTTTTTCATTTTTTTTGAAATTTTATGCCCATTTGAATCTTGATCAAATCCTAGGTACAGTTTGACCAAGATTTGAACAATTTTAAAACATGAAAATAAAAGGTAAGCCCGACCTGGATCCTTTAGTCACTCTAAAATGAAGCTTTTGGGGGTTCTTGAAATTTCCAAGTTTGAAACCCAAAACCACTTCTCTTCATGCTTGACTACACATAAGACAGAGTTTAGGGTTAGGGGTAGATACATGATTTTTCTTGTTTGAATATATCTAGACCTTGTTTATATCAACTTTAATGCTAACTATATATGACATAAGAAAACTATGTGCTTTGGTTTTTAATTTTTCTGATTTTTTTATTTTGATAGATGCACATTTGAATCTTTGTCAAATCCTAGGTTTGGCCAAGATTTAAACAAGTATAAAACATGAAAATGAAAAGGGGAAGCCTGTATCCTTTCTTAGTCACTCTAAAATGAAGTTTTTGGGATGTTCTTGAAATTTTCATGTTTGAAACCCAAAACCACTTCTCTTCATGCTTGACTTCATAAGATAGAGTTTAGGGGCTAGCTAGGGGATAGATACATGATTTGCCTAGGTTTGAATATGCATGTCCAAACCTAGCTTGTTTATCAACTTGAATGCTTACTATATGACATAAGAAGACTATATGCTTTTGTTTTTCATTTTTCTGATTTTTTTAAAATTTTATGCCCATTTGAATCTTTTGGTCAAATCCTTGGTTTAATTTGACACGGATTTAAACAAGTTTAAAATATGAAAATGAAAAGGTGGTAAGCAGGCATGTATCCTTCTTATATATATTAGTCACTCTAAAATGAAGCTTTTGGGAGGTTTTTGAAATTTCCATGTTTGAAACCCAAAACCACTTCTCTTCATGTTGTTGACTTCATAAGATAGAGTTTAGGGGTTAGGGGTATATATACATGACTTGTCTTGTTTGAATATGTGTCTAGACCTTGTTTATCAACTTTAATGCTTACTATATGACATAAGAACACTATGCGCTTTAATTTGGTTTTTAATTTTTTTAAATTTTGATGCACATTTTGAATCTTGGTCAAATCCTAGGTTTGACCGAGATTTGAACAAGTTTAAAACAAGAAAATAAAAGGTAAGCCCGCCAGACTGGATCCTTTCTTAGTCACTCTATAATGAAGCTTTTAGGGGGGTTGTTGAAAATGTAAGCATGTATCCTTCTTAGTACGTCACACCACAATGAAGCTTTTGGGAGGGTTTTTGAAATGTCCATGTTTGAAACCCAAAACGACTTCTCTTCGTGCTTGACTTCATAATTAAGACAAAGTTTAGGGTTAGGGGTATATAGATACATGATTTTTCTGGTTTGAATATGTCTAGACTTTGTTTATCAACTAGCTTGAGTGCTTACTATATGGCATATATAAGAAGCTAGGCTATGTGCTTTGGTTTTTCATTTTTTTTGAATTTTTATGCCCATTTGAATCTTGGTCAAATCCTAGGTACGTACGGTTTGACCAAGATTTGAACATGTTTAAAACATGAAAATAAAAGGTAAGCATGGATCCTTCTTAGTCACTCTAAAATGAAGCTTTTGGGAGGTTTTTGAAATTTCCATGTTTGAAACCCAAAACCACTTCTCTTCATGCTTGGCTTCGTAAGATAGAGTTTAGGGTTTGGGGTAGATACGTACATGATTTTTCTAAGTATTTTTACACCCATTTGAATCTTCGTCAAATCCTAAGTTTGACCAAGATTTGAACAAGTTTAAAAACATGAAAATGAAAAGGGTAAGCCTGGATCCTTGTTTACGGTTAGGGGGTAGATACGTACATGATTTTTCTAAGTATTTTTACGCCCATATGAATCTTCGTCAAATCCTAAGTTTGACCAAGATTTGAACAAGTTTAAAAACATGAAAATGAAAAGGGTGTAAGCCTGGATCCTTGTTTAGGGTTAGGGGGTAGATACAAGATTTTTGTGGTTTGAATATGGCAGACCTTGTTTATCACCTTGATATATGACATAGGAAGACGGTGTGCTTTTGTTTTTCTTTTTTTTGAATTTTTATGCCCATTTGAATCTTGGTCAAGTCATAGGTTTGACCAAGATTTAAACAGGTTTAAAACATGAAAATGAAAAAGTAAGCCTGGATCCTTCTTAGTCACTCCAAAATGTACCAATTGATAAATGAGTTAACTTGGCTTCATGGAAAAAATAATGTCATGTAAATGATTTAACTTGGCTTTCGTACCCTTGAATCCATAGGAAACTTTGTATAAATGTAGTAGTATAATAATCAACCGAGTTTTTACATCAACAGGTCTGTCACTTACGTGTGGTGCCCATGCGTGAGGTCCCACACTTCAGTGAGCACAAGTCACGTGCAATAGGTACGCAAACTCCCAGCCATTTTCTTTGTCAAGAGAAGACGCATCAGGATGCGTATTGGAAGTATGTGGGTCCTTCTGGATCCTTCGGTTGTCCCTCTCACAAAAAAAAAACAAATCTCTCTCATTCTCGGCCTCGCTCGACTCGCTCGCTCGCTCGCTCGCACCTCCTGCTCACTGACAAACCCTGCACAAAAGTCAACATCATCACCCGAAAAAGGGGAGACACCATAATTCTCTCCCTTCTTCTCTCCTTCCGAGTGATCCCTTCTTCCTCCGAGTTTCACTCGACGGGCAAACACACATGTGCTGCATAGTAATAATAAAAAAGTAGAAAAATCGACCTACGAATCTATGATTAAATAGGTTAAACTAGGGTTTTGCCCACTACTACAGATCAAGTTCAGAAATATCCAACTACTAGTTCGATTTTGGGCTACTAATATAAAATTAAAATAAGTTGAACTAGTATTCCTCTAAAAAATCATTTTGGTATGCATTGTTTGATACTTTTCATAGCTATAGTGCATCACAAATTTATGATTTCATGCTTTGCTTTGCCAATTTCGATTTTTTCTAACCACCTTCTCTTTGATTTCAAATTTAGGTCAAACTATCGATGCCTACTATGTGTTCTACTTGAATTGGATGCAGCGTGCGCACATGTTTTGCCATCGTTCTGGGCTTCCACACATCTTTGGGGCATCCAAGTATTTAAGTTACCTTGTTTTTTTGAATTGTAATTCATACCCTTCCTCCCAATTTTTATGCACATTTGAATCTTGGTCAAATCCTAAGTTTGACCAAGATTTGAACAAGTTTAAAACATGAAAATGAAAAGGTAAGCCTGAATCCTTCTTAGTCACTCAAAAATGAGAAGCTTTTGGGAGTTTTTTGAAATTTCCATGTTTGAAACCCAAAACCACTTCTCTTCATGCTTGACTTCATAAGACAGAGTTTAGGGTTAGGGGGTAGATACATGATTTGTCTAGTTTGTTGTTTAGACCTTGTTTATCAACTTGAATGCTTACTATATGACATAATAATACTATGTGCTTTGGTTTTCATTTTTTTTGACTTTTTCTGAATTTTTATGCCCATTTGATCTTGGTCAAATCCTAGGCTTAACCAATATTTAAACAAGTTTAAAACATGAAAATGAAAAGGTAAGCCTGTATCCTTCTTAGTCACTCCAAAATGAAGCTTTTGGGAAGGTTTTTGAAATTTCCATGTTTGAAATCCAAAACGACTTCTCTTCGTGCTTGACTTCATAAGACAAAGTTTAGGGCTAGGGGTAGAAACATGATTTTTCTGGTTTGAATATGTCTAGACCTTGTTTACCAACTTGAGTGCTTACTATATGACATAAGAAGGCTATATGCTTTGGTTTTTCATTTTTTTTGAAATTTTATGCCCATTTGATCTTGGTCAAATCCTAGGCTTAACCAATATTTAAACAAGTTTAAAACATGAAAATGAAAAGGTAAGCCTGTATCCTTCTTAGTCACTCCAAAATGAAGCTTTTGGGAAGGTTTTTGAAATTTCTATGTTTGAAATCCAAAACGACTTCTCTTCGTGCTTGACTTCATAAGACAAAGTTTAGGGCTAGGGGTAGAAACATGATTTTTCTGGTTTGAATATGTCTAGACCTTGTTTACCAACTTGATCGAGTGCTTACTATATGACATAAGAAGGCTATATGCTTTGGTTTTTCATTTTTTTTGAAATTTTATGCCCATTTGAATCTTGATCAAATCCTAGGTACAGTTTGACCAAGATTTGAACAATTTTAAAACATGTAAATAAAAGGTAAGCCCGACCTGGATCCTTTAGTCACTCTAAAATGAAGCTTTTGGGGGGTTCTTGAAATTTCCAAGTTTGAAACCCAAAACCACTTCTCTTCATGCTTGACTACACATAAGACAGAGTTTAGGGTTAGGGGTAGATACATGATTTTTCTTGTTTGAATATATCTAGACCTTGTTTATATCAACTTTAATGCTAACTATATATGACATAAGAAAACTATGTGCTTTGGTTTTTAATTTTTCTGATTTTTTTATTTTGATAGATGCACATTTGAATCTTTGTCAAATCCTAGGTTTGGCCAAGATTTAAACAAGTATAAAACATGAAAATGAAAAGGGGAAGCCTGTATCCTTTCTTAGTCACTCTAAAATGAAGTTTTTGGGATGTTCTTGAAATTTTCATGTTTGAAACCCAAAACCACTTCTCTTCATGCTTGACTTCATAAGATAGAGTTTAGGGGCTAGGGGATAGATACATGATTTGCCTAGGTTTGAATATGCATGTCCAAACCTTGTTTATCAACTTGAATGCTTACTATATGACATTAGAAGACTATATGCTTTTGTTTTTCATTTTTCTGATTTTTTTAAAATTTTATGCCCATTTGAATCTTTTGGTCAAATCCTTGGTTTAATTTGACACGGATTTAAACAAGTTTAAAATATGAAAATGAAAAGGTGGTAAGCAGGCATGTATGGATCCTTCTTATATATATTAGTCACTCTAAAATGAAGCTTTTGGGAGGTTTTTGAAATTTCCATGTTTGAAACCCAAAACCACTTCTCTTCATGTTGTTGACTTCATAAGATAGAGTTTAGGGGTTAGGGGTATAGATACATGATTTGTCTTGTTTGAATATGTGTCTAGACCTTGTTTATCAACTTTAATGCTTACTATATGACATAAGAACACTATGCGCTTTAATTTGGTTTTTAATTTTTTTAAAATTTGATGCACATTTTGAATCTCGGTCAAATCCTAGGTTTGACCGAGATTTGAACAAGTTTAAACCAAGAAAATAAAAGGTAAGCCCGCCAGACTGGATCCTTTCTTAGTCACTCTATAATGAAGCTTTTAGGGGGGTTGTTGAAAATGTAAGCATGTATCCTTCTTAGTACGTCACACCACAATGAAGCTTTTGGGAGGGTTTTTGAAATGTCCATGTTTGAAACCCAAAACGACTTCTCTTCGTGCTTGACTTCATAATTAAGACAAAGTTTAGGGTTAGGGGTATATAGATACATGATTTTTCTGGTTTGAATATGTCTAGACCTTGTTTATCAACTAGCTTGAGTGCTTACTATATGGCATATATAAGAAGCTAGGCTATGTGCTTTGGTTTTTCATTTTTTTTTGAATTTTTATGCCCATTTGAATATTGGTCAAATCCTAGGTACGTACGGTTTGACCAAGATTTGAACATGTTTAAAACATGAAAATAAAAGGTAAGCATGGATCCTTCTTAGTCACTCTAAAATGAAGCTTTTGGGAGGTTTTTGAAATTTCCATGTTTGAAACCCAAAACCACTTCTCTTCATGCTTGGCTTCGTAAGATAGAGTTTAGGGTTTGGGGTAGATACGTACATGATTTTTCTAAGTATTTTTACGCCCATTTGAATCTTCGTCAAATCCTAAGTTTGACCAAGATTTGAACAAGTTTAAAAACATGAAAATGAAAAGGGTAAGCCTGGATCCTTGTTTAGGGTTAGGGGGTAGATACAAGATTTTTGTGGTTTGAATATGGCAGACCTTGTTTATCACCTTGATATATGACATAGGAAGACGGTGTGCTTTTGTTTTTCTTTTTTTTGAATTTTTATGCCCATTTGAATCTTGGTCAAGTCATAGGTTTGACCAAGATTTAAACAGGTTTAAAACATGAAAATGAAAAAGTAAGCCTGGATCCTTCTTAGTCACTCCAAAATGTACCAATTGATAAATGAGTTAACTTGGCTTCATGGAAAAAATAATGTCATGTAAATGATTTAACTTGGCTTTCGTACCCTTGAATCCATAGGAAACTTTGTATAAATGTAGTAGTATAATAATCAACCGAGTTTTTACATCAACAGGTCTGTCACTTACGTGTGGTGCCCATGCGTGAGGTCCCACACTTCAGTGAGCACAAGTCACGTGCAATAGGTACGCAAACTCCCAGCCATTTTCTTTGTCAAGAGAAGACGCATCAGGATGCGTATTGGAAGTATGTGGGTCCTTCTGGATCCTTCGGTTGTCCCTCTCACAAAAAAAAAAAAAAAAAACAAATCTCTCTCATTCTCTCGACTCGCTCGCTCGCTCGCTCGCTCGCACCTCCTGCTCACTGACAAACCCTGCACAAAAGTCAACATCATCACCCGAAAAAGGGGAGACACCATAATTCTCTCCCTTCTTCTCTCCTTCCGAGTGATCCCTTCTTCCTCCGAGTTTCACTCGACGGGCAAACACACATGTGCTGCATAGTAATAATAAAAAAGTAGAAAAATCGACCTACGAATCTATGATTAAATAGGTTAAACTAGGGTTTTGCCCACTACTACAGATCAAGTTCAGAAATATCCAACTACTAGTTCGATTTTGGGCTACTAATATAAAATTAAAATAAGTTGAACTAGTATTCCTCTAAAAAATCATTTTGGTATGCATTGTTTGATACTTTTCATAGCTATAGTGCATCACAAATTTATGATTTCATGCTTTGCTTTGCCAATTTCGATTTTTTCTAACCACCTTCTCTTTGATTTCAAATTTAGGTCAAACTATCGATGCCTACTATGTGTTCTACTTGAATTGGATGCAGCGTGCGCACATGTTTTGCCATCGTTCTGGGCTTCCACACATCTTTGGGGCATCCAAGTATTTAAGTTACCTTGTTTTTTTGAATTGTAATTCATACCCTTCCTCCCAATTTTTATGCACATTTGAATCTTGGTCAAATCCTAAGTTTGACCAAGATTTGAACAAGTTTAAAACATGAAAATGAAAAGGTAAGCCTGAATCCTTCTTAGTCACTCAAAAATGAGAAGCTTTTGGGAGTTTTTTGAAATTTCCATGTTTGAAACCCAAAACCACTTCTCTTCATGCTTGACTTCATAAGACAGAGTTTAGGGTTAGGGGGTAGATACATGATTTGTCTAGTTTGTTGTTTAGACCTTGTTTATCAACTTGAATGCTTACTATATGACATAATAATACTATGTGCTATGGTTTTCATTTTTTTTGACTTTTTCTGAATTTTTATGCCCATTTGATCTTGGTCAAATCCTAGGCTTAACCAATATTTAAACAAGTTTAAAACATGAAAATGAAAAGGTAAGCCTGTATCCTTCTTAGTCACTCCAAAATGAAGCTTTTGGGAAGGATTTTGAAATTTCCATGTTTGAAATCCAAAACGACTTCGATCTCTTCGTGCTTGACTTCATAAGACAAAGTTTAGGGCTAGGGGTAGAAACATGATTTTTCTGGTTTGAATATGTCTAGACCTTGTTTACCAACTTGATCGAGTGCTTACTATATGACATAAGAAGGCTATATGCTTTGGTTTTTCATTTTTTTTGAAATTTTATGCCCATTTGAATCTTGATCAAATCCTAGGTACAGTTTGACCAAGATTTGAACAATTTTAAAACATGAAAATAAAAGGTAAGCCCGACCTGGATCCTTTAGTCACTCTAAAATGAAGCTTTTGGGGGGTTCTTGAAATTTCCAAGTTTGAAACCCAAAACCACTTCTCTTCATGCTTGACTACACATAAGACAGAGTTTAGGGTTAGGGGTAGATACATGATTTTTCTTGTTTGAATATATCTAGACCTTGTTTATATCAACTTTAATGCTAACTATATATGACATAAGAAAACTATGTGCTTTGGTTTTTAATTTTTCTGATTTTTTTATTTTGATAGATGCACATTTGAATCTTTGTCAAATCCTAGGTTTGGCCAAGATTTAAACAAGTATAAAACATGAAAATGAAAAGGGGAAGCCTGTATCCTTTCTTAGTCACTCTAAAATGAAGTTTTTGGGATGTTCTTGAAATTTTCATGTTTGAAACCCAAAACCACTTCTCTTCATGCTTGACTTCATAAGATAGAGTTTAGGGGCTAGCTAGGGGATAGATACATGATTTGCCTAGGTTTGAATATGCATGTCCAAACCTAGCTTGTTTATCAACTTGAATGCTTACTATATGACATAAGAAGACTATATGCTTTTGTTTTTCATTTTTCTGATTTTTTTTAAAATTTTATGCCCATTTGAATCTTTTGGTCAAATCCTTGGTTTAATTTGACACGGATTTAAACAAGTTTAAAATATGAAAAATGAAAAGGTGGTAAGCAGGCATGTATCCTTCTTATATATATTAGTCACTCTAAAATGAAGCTTTTGGGAGGTTTTTGAAATTTCCATGTTTGAAACCCAAAACCACTTCTCTTCATGTTGTTGACTTCATAAGATAGAGTTTAGGGGTTAGGGGTATATATACATGACTTGTCTTGTTTGAATATGTGTCTAGACCTTGTTTATCAACTTTAATGCTTACTATATGACATAAGAACACTATGCGCTTTAATTTGGTTTTTAATTTTTTTAAATTTTGATGCACATTTTGAATCTTGGTCAAATCCTAGGTTTGACCGAGATTTGAACAAGTTTAAAACAAGAAAATAAAAGGTAAGCCCGCCAGACTGGATCCTTTCTTAGTCACTCTATAATGAAGCTTTTAGGGGGGTTGTTGAAAATGTAAGCATGTATCCTTCTTAGTACGTCACACCACAATGAAGCTTTTGGGAGGGTTTTTGAAATGTCCATGTTTGAAACCCAAAACGACTTCTCTTCGTGCTTGACTTCATAATTAAGACAAAGTTTAGGGTTAGGGGTATATAGATACATGATTTTTCTGGTTTGAATATGTCTAGACTTTGTTTATCAACTAGCTTGAGTGCTTACTATATGGCATATATAAGAAGCTAGGCTATGTGCTTTGGTTTTTCATTTTTTTTGAATTTTTATGCCCATTTGAATCTTGGTCAAATCCTAGGTACGTACGGTTTGACCAAGATTTGAACATGTTTAAAACATGAAAATAAAAGGTAAGCATGGATCCTTCTTAGTCACTCTAAAATGAAGCTTTTGGGAGGTTTTTGAAATTTCCATGTTTGAAACCCAAAACCACTTCTCTTCATGCTTGGCTTCGTAAGATAGAGTTTAGGGTTTGGGGTAGATACGTACATGATTTTTCTAAGTATTTTTACACCCATTTGAATCTTCGTCAAATCCTAAGTTTGACCAAGATTTGAACAAGTTTAAAAACATGAAAATGAAAAGGGTAAGCCTGGATCCTTGTTTACGGTTAGGGGGTAGATACGTACATGATTTTTCTAAGTATTTTTACGCCCATTTGAATCTTCGTCAAATCCTAAGTTTGACCAAGATTTGAACAAGTTTAAAAACATGAAAATGAAAAGGGTGTAAGCCTGGATCCTTGTTTAGGGTTAGGGGGTAGATACAAGATTTTTGTGGTTTGAATATGGCAGACCTTGTTTATCACCTTGATATATGACATAGGAAGACGGTGTGCTTTTGTTTTTCTTTTTTTTGAATTTTTATGCCCATTTGAATCTTGGTCAAGTCATAGGTTTGACCAAGATTTAAACATGTTTAAAACATGAAAATGAAAAAGTAAGCCTGGATCCTTCTTAGTCACTCCAAAATGTACCAATTGATAAATGAGTTAACTTGGCTTCATGGAAAAAATAATGTCATGTAAATGATTTAACTTGGCTTTCGTACCCTTGAATCCATAGGAAACTTTGTATAAATGTAGTAGTATAATAATCAACCGAGTTTTTACATCAACAGGTCTGTCACTTACGTGTGGTGCCCATGCGTGAGGTCCCACACTTCAGTGAGCACAAGTCACGTGCAATAGGTACGCAAACTCCCAGCCATTTTCTTTGTCAAGAGAAGACGCATCAGGATGCGTATTGGAAGTATGTGGGTCCTTCTGGATCCTTCGGTTGTCCCTCTCACAAAAAAAAAACAAATCTCTCTCATTCTCGGCCTCGCTCGACTCGCTCGCTCGCTCGCTCGCTCGCACCTCCTGCTCACTGACAAACCCTGCACAAAAGTCAACATCATCACCCGAAAAAGGGGAGACACCATAATTCTCTCCCTTCTTCTCTCCTTCCGAGTGATCCCTTCTTCCTCCGAGTTTCACTCGACGGGCAAACACACATGTGCTGCATAGTAATAATAAAAAAGTAGAAAAATCGACCTACGAATCTATGATTAAATAGGTTAAACTAGGGTTTTGCCCACTACTACAGATCAAGTTCAGAAATATCCAACTACTAGTTCGATTTTGGGCTACTAATATAAAATTAAAATAAGTTGAACTAGTATTCCTCTAAAAAATCATTTTGGTATGCATTGTTTGATACTTTTCATAGCTATAGTGCATCACAAATTTATGATTTCATGCTTTGCTTTGCCAATTTCGATTTTTTCTAACCACCTTCTCTTTGATTTCAAATTTAGGTCAAACTATCGATGCCTACTATGTGTTCTACTTGAATTGGATGCAGCGTGCGCACATGTTTTGCCATCGTTCTGGGCTTCCACACATCTTTGGGGCATCCAAGTATTTAAGTTACCTTGTTTTTTTGAATTGTAATTCATACCCTTCCTCCCAATTTTTATGCACATTTGAATCTTGGTCAAATCCTAAGTTTGACCAAGATTTGAACAAGTTTAAAACATGAAAATGAAAAGGTAAGCCTGAATCCTTCTTAGTCACTCAAAAATGAGAAGCTTTTGGGAGTTTTTTGAAATTTCCATGTTTGAAACCCAAAACCACTTCTCTTCATGCTTGACTTCATAAGACAGAGTTTAGGGTTAGGGGGTAGATACATGATTTGTCTAGTTTGTTGTTTAGACCTTGTTTATCAACTTGAATGCTTACTATATGACATAATAATACTATGTGCTATGGTTTTCATTTTTTTTGACTTTTTCTGAATTTTTATGCCCATTTGATCTTGGTCAAATCCTAGGCTTAACCAATATTTAAACAAGTTTAAAACATGAAAATGAAAAGGTAAGCCTGTATCCTTCTTAGTCACTCCAAAATGAAGCTTTTGGGAAGGATTTTGAAATTTCCATGTTTGAAATCCAAAACGACTTCGATCTCTTCGTGCTTGACTTCATAAGACAAAGTTTAGGGATAGGGGTAGAAACATGATTTTTCTGGTTTGAATATGTCTAGACCTTGTTTACCAACTTGATCGAGTGCTTACTATATGACATAAGAAGGCTATATGCTTTGGTTTTTCATTTTTTTTGAAATTTTATGCCCATTTGAATCTTGATCAAATCCTAGGTACAGTTTGACCAAGATTTGAACAATTTTAAAACATGAAAATAAAAGGTAAGCCCGACCTGGATCCTTTAGTCACTCTAAAATGAAGCTTTTGGGGGGTTCTTGAAATTTCCAAGTTTGAAACCCAAAACCACTTCTCTTCATGCTTGACTACACATAAGACAGAGTTTAGGGTTAGGGGTAGATACATGATTTTTCTTGTTTGAATATATCTAGACCTTGTTTATATCAACTTTAATGCTAACTATATATGACATAAGAAAACTATGTGCTTTGGTTTTTAATTTTTCTGTTTTTTTATTTTGATAGATGCACATTTGAATCTTTGTCAAATCCTAGGTTTGGCCAAGATTTAAACAAGTATAAAACATGAAAATGAAAAGGGGAAGCCTGTATCCTTTCTTAGTCACTCTAAAATGAAGTTTTTGGGATGTTCTTGAAATTTTCATGTTTGAAACCCAAAACCACTTCTCTTCATGCTTGACTTCATAAGATAGAGTTTAGGGGCTAGCTAGGGGATAGATACATGATTTGCCTAGGTTTGAATATGCATGTCCAAACCTAGCTTGTTTATCAACTTGAATGCTTACTATATGACATAAGAAGACTATATGCTTTTGTTTTTCATTTTTCTGATTTTTTTTAAAATTTTATGCCCATTTGAATCTTTTGGTCAAATCCTTGGTTTAATTTGACACGGATTTAAACAAGTTTAAAATATGAAAAATGAAAAGGTGGTAAGCAGGCATGTATCCTTCTTATATATATTAGTCACTCTAAAATGAAGCTTTTGGGAGGTTTTTGAAATTTCCATGTTTGAAACCCAAAACCACTTCTCTTCATGTTGTTGACTTCATAAGATAGAGTTTAGGGGTTAGGGGTATATATACATGACTTGTCTTGTTTGAATATGTGTCTAGACCTTGTTTATCAACTTTAATGCTTACTATATGACATAAGAACACTATGCGCTTTAATTTGGTTTTTAATTTTTTTAAATTTTGATGCACATTTTGAATCTTGGTCAAATCCTAGGTTTGACCGAGATTTGAACAAGTTTAAAACAAGAAAATAAAAGGTAAGCCCGCCAGACTGGATCCTTTCTTAGTCACTCTATAATGAAGCTTTTAGGGGGGTTGTTGAAAATGTAAGCATGTATCCTTCTTAGTACGTCACACCACAATGAAGCTTTTGGGAGGGTTTTTGAAATGTCCATGTTTGAAACCCAAAACGACTTCTCTTCGTGCTTGACTTCATAATTAAGACAAAGTTTAGGGTTAGGGGTATATAGATACATGATTTTTCTGGTTTGAATATGTCTAGACTTTGTTTATCAACTAGCTTGAGTGCTTACTATATGGCATATATAAGAAGCTAGGCTATGTGCTTTGGTTTTTCATTTTTTTTGAATTTTTATGCCCATTTGAATCTTGGTCAAATCCTAGGTACGTACGGTTTGACCAAGATTTGAACATGTTTAAAACATGAAAATAAAAGGTAAGCATGGATCCTTCTTAGTCACTCTAAAATGAAGCTTTTGGGAGGTTTTTGAAATTTCCATGTTTGAAACCCAAAACCACTTCTCTTCATGCTTGGCTTCGTAAGATAGAGTTTAGGGTTTGGGGTAGATACGTACATGATTTTTCTAAGTATTTTTACACCCATTTGAATCTTCGTCAAATCCTAAGTTTGACCAAGATTTGAACAAGTTTAAAAACATGAAAATGAAAAGGGTAAGCCTGGATCCTTGTTTACGGTTAGGGGGTAGATACGTACATGATTTTTCTAAGTATTTTTACGCCCATTTGAATCTTCGTCAAATCCTAAGTTTGACCAAGATTTGAACAAGTTTAAAAACATGAAAATGAAAAGGGTGTAAGCCTGGATCCTTGTTTAGGGTTAGGGGGTAGATACAAGATTTTTGTGGTTTGAATATGGCAGACCTTGTTTATCACCTTGATATATGACATAGGAAGACGGTGTGCTTTTGTTTTTCTTTTTTTTGAATTTTTATGCCCATTTGAATCTTGGTCAAGTCATAGGTTTGACCAAGATTTAAACATGTTTAAAACATGAAAATGAAAAAGTAAGCCTGGATCCTTCTTAGTCACTCCAAAATGTACCAATTGATAAATGAGTTAACTTGGCTTCATGGAAAAAATAATGTCATGTAAATGATTTAACTTGGCTTTCGTACCCTTGAATCCATAGGAAACTTTGTATAAATGTAGTAGTATAATAATCAACCGAGTTTTTACATCAACAGGTCTGTCACTTACGTGTGGTGCCCATGCGTGAGGTCCCACACTTCAGTGAGCACAAGTCACGTGCAATAGGTACGCAAACTCCCAGCCATTTTCTTTGTCAAGAGAAGACGCATCAGGATGCGTATTGGAAGTATGTGGGTCCTTCTGGATCCTTCGGTTGTCCCTCTCACAAAAAAAAAATCTCTCTCATTCTCGGCCTCGCTCGACTCGCTCGCTCGCTCGCTCGCTCGCACCTCCTGCTCACTGACAAACCCTGCACAAAAGTCAACATCATCACCCGAAAAAGGGGAGACACCATAATTCTCTCCCTTCTTCTCTCCTTCCGAGTGATCCCTCTTCCTCCGAGTTTCACTCGACGGGCAAACACACATGTGCTGCATAGTAATAATAAAAAAGTAGAAAAATCGACCTACGAATCTATGATTAAATAGGTTAAACTAGGGTTTTGCCCACTACTACAGATCAAGTTCAGAAATATCCAACTACTAGTTCGATTTTGGGCTACTAATATAAAATTAAAATAAGTTGAACTAGTATTCCTCTAAAAAATCATTTTGGTATGCATTGTTTGATACTTTTCATAGCTATAGTGCATCACAAATTTATGATTTCATGCTTTGCTTTGCCAATTTCGATTTTTTCTAACCACCTTCTCTTTGATTTCAAATTTAGGTCAAACTATCGATGCCTACTATGTGTTCTACTTGAATTGGATGCAGCGTGCGCACATGTTTTGCCATCGTTCTGGGCTTCCACACATCTTTGGGGCATCCAAGTATTTAAGTTACCTTGTTTTTTTGAATTGTAATTCATACCCTTCCTCCCAATTTTTATGCACATTTGAATCTTGGTCAAATCCTAAGTTTGACCAAGATTTGAACAAGTTTAAAACATGAAAATGAAAAGGTAAGCCTGAATCCTTCTTAGTCACTCAAAAATGAGAAGCTTTTGGGAGTTTTTTGAAATTTCCATGTTTGAAACCCAAAACCACTTCTCTTCATGCTTGACTTCATAAGACAGAGTTTAGGGTTAGGGGGTAGATACATGATTTGTCTAGTTTGTTGTTTAGACCTTGTTTATCAACTTGAATGCTTACTATATGACATAATAATACTATGTGCTATGGTTTTCATTTTTTTTGACTTTTTCTGAATTTTTATGCCCATTTGATCTTGGTCAAATCCTAGGCTTAACCAATATTTAAACAAGTTTAAAACATGAAAATGAAAAGGTAAGCCTGTATCCTTCTTAGTCACTCCAAAATGAAGCTTTTGGGAAGGATTTTGAAATTTCCATGTTTGAAATCCAAAACGACTTCGATCTCTTCGTGCTTGACTTCATAAGACAAAGTTTAGGGATAGGGGTAGAAACATGATTTTTCTGGTTTGAATATGTCTAGACCTTGTTTACCAACTTGATCGAGTGCTTACTATATGACATAAGAAGGCTATATGCTTTGGTTTTTCATTTTTTTTGAAATTTTATGCCCATTTGAATCTTGATCAAATCCTAGGTACAGTTTGACCAAGATTTGAACAATTTTAAAACATGAAAATAAAAGGTAAGCCCGACCTGGATCCTTTAGTCACTCTAAAATGAAGCTTTTGGGGGTTCTTGAAATTTCCAAGTTTGAAACCCAAAACCACTTCTCTTCATGCTTGACTACACATAAGACAGAGTTTAGGGTTAGGGGTAGATACATGATTTTTCTTGTTTGAATATATCTAGACCTTGTTTATATCAACTTTAATGCTAACTATATATGACATAAGAAAACTATGTGCTTTGGTTTTTAATTTTTCTGTTTTTTTATTTTGATAGATGCACATTTGAATCTTTGTCAAATCCTAGGTTTGGCCAAGATTTAAACAAGTATAAAACATGAAAATGAAAAGGGGAAGCCTGTATCCTTTCTTAGTCACTCTAAAATGAAGTTTTTGGGATGTTCTTGAAATTTTCATGTTTGAAACCCAAAACCACTTCTCTTCATGCTTGACTTCATAAGATAGAGTTTAGGGGCTAGCTAGGGGATAGATACATGATTTGCCTAGGTTTGAATATGCATGTCCAAACCTAGCTTGTTTATCAACTTGAATGCTTACTATATGACATAAGAAGACTATATGCTTTTGTTTTTCATTTTTCTGATTTTTTTTAAAATTTTATGCCCATTTGAATCTTTTGGTCAAATCCTTGGTTTAATTTGACACGGATTTAAACAAGTTTAAAATATGAAAAATGAAAAGGTGGTAAGCAGGCATGTATCCTTCTTATATATATTAGTCACTCTAAAATGAAGCTTTTGGGAGGTTTTTGAAATTTCCATGTTTGAAACCCAAAACCACTTCTCTTCATGTTGTTGACTTCATAAGATAGAGTTTAGGGGTTAGGGGTATATATACATGACTTGTCTTGTTTGAATATGTGTCTAGACCTTGTTTATCAACTTTAATGCTTACTATATGACATAAGAACACTATGCGCTTTAATTTGGTTTTTAATTTTTTTAAATTTTGATGCACATTTTGAATCTTGGTCAAATCCTAGGTTTGACCGAGATTTGAACAAGTTTAAAACAAGAAAATAAAAGGTAAGCCCGCCAGACTGGATCCTTTCTTAGTCACTCTATAATGAAGCTTTTAGGGGGGTTGTTGAAAATGTAAGCATGTATCCTTCTTAGTACGTCACACCACAATGAAGCTTTTGGGAGGGTTTTTGAAATGTCCATGTTTGAAACCCAAAACGACTTCTCTTCGTGCTTGACTTCATAATTAAGACAAAGTTTAGGGTTAGGGGTATATAGATACATGATTTTTCTGGTTTGAATATGTCTAGACTTTGTTTATCAACTAGCTTGAGTGCTTACTATATGGCATATATAAGAAGCTAGGCTATGTGCTTTGGTTTTTCATTTTTTTTGAATTTTTATGCCCATTTGAATCTTGGTCAAATCCTAGGTACGTACGGTTTGACCAAGATTTGAACATGTTTAAAACATGAAAATAAAAGGTAAGCATGGATCCTTCTTAGTCACTCTAAAATGAAGCTTTTGGGAGGTTTTTGAAATTTCCATGTTTGAAACCCAAAACCACTTCTCTTCATGCTTGGCTTCGTAAGATAGAGTTTAGGGTTTGGGGTAGATACGTACATGATTTTTCTAAGTATTTTTACACCCATTTGAATCTTCGTCAAATCCTAAGTTTGACCAAGATTTGAACAAGTTTAAAAACATGAAAATGAAAAGGGTAAGCCTGGATCCTTGTTTACGGTTAGGGGGTAGATACGTACATGATTTTTCTAAGTATTTTTACGCCCATTTGAATCTTCGTCAAATCCTAAGTTTGACCAAGATTTGAACAAGTTTAAAAACATGAAAATGAAAAGGGTGTAAGCCTGGATCCTTGTTTAGGGTTAGGGGGTAGATACAAGATTTTTGTGGTTTGAATATGGCAGACCTTGTTTATCACCTTGATATATGACATATGAAGACGGTGTGCTTTTGTTTTTCTTTTTTTTGAATTTTTATGCCCATTTGAATCTTGGTCAAGTCATAGGTTTGACCAAGATTTAAACATGTTTAAAACATGAAAATGAAAAAGTAAGCCTGGATCCTTCTTAGTCACTCCAAAATGTACCAATTGATAAATGAGTTAACTTGGCTTCATGGAAAAAATAATGTCATGTAAATGATTTAACTTGGCTTTCGTACCCTTGAATCCATAGGAAACTTTGTATAAATGTAGTAGTATAATAATCAACCGAGTTTTTACATCAACAGGTCTGTCACTTACGTGTGGTGCCCATGCGTGAGGTCCCACACTTCAGTGAGCACAAGTCACGTGCAATAGGTACGCAAACTCCCAGCCATTTTCTTTGTCAAGAGAAGACGCATCAGGATGCGTATTGGAAGTATGTGGGTCCTTCTGGATCCTTCGGTTGTCCCTCTCACAAAAAAAAAAACAAATCTCTCTCATTCTCGGCCTCGCTCGACTCGCTCGCTCGCTCGCTCGCACCTCCTGCTCACTGACAAACCCTGCACAAAAGTCAACATCATCACCCGAAAAAGGGGAGACACCATAATTCTCTCCCTTCTTCTCTCCTTCCGAGTGATCCCTTCTTCCTCCGAGTTTCACTCGACGGGCAAACACACATGTGCTGCATAGTAATAATAAAAAAGTAGAAAAATCGACCTACGAATCTATGATTAAATAGGTTAAACTAGGGTTTTGCCCACTACTACAGATCAAGTTCAGAAATATCCAACTACTAGTTCGATTTTGGGCTACTAATATAAAATTAAAATAAGTTGAACTAGTATTCCTCTAAAAAATCATTTTGGTATGCATTGTTTGATACTTTTCATAGCTATAGTGCATCACAAATTTATGATTTCATGCTTTGCTTTGCCAATTTCGATTTTTTCTAACCACCTTCTCTTTGATTTCAAATTTAGGTCAAACTATCGATGCCTACTATGTGTTCTACTTGAATTGGATGCAGCGTGCGCACATGTTTTGCCATCGTTCTGGGCTTCCACACATCTTTGGGGCATCCAAGTATTTAAGTTACCTTGTTTTTTTGAATTGTAATTCATACCCTTCCTCCCAATTTTTATGCACATTTGAATCTTGGTCAAATCCTAAGTTTGACCAAGATTTGAACAAGTTTAAAACATGAAAATGAAAAGGTAAGCCTGAATCCTTCTTAGTCACTCAAAAATGAGAAGCTTTTGGGAGTTTTTTGAAATTTCCATGTTTGAAACCCAAAACCACTTCTCTTCATGCTTGACTTCATAAGACAGAGTTTAGGGTTAGGGGGTAGATACATGATTTGTCTAGTTTGTTGTTTAGACCTTGTTTATCAACTTGAATGCTTACTATATGACATAATAATACTATGTGCTATGGTTTTCATTTTTTTTGACTTTTTCTGAATTTTTATGCCCATTTGATCTTGGTCAAATCCTAGGCTTAACCAATATTTAAACAAGTTTAAAACATGAAAATGAAAAGGTAAGCCTGTATCCTTCTTAGTCACTCCAAAATGAAGCTTTTGGGAAGGATTTTGAAATTTCCATGTTTGAAATCCAAAACGACTTCGATCTCTTCGTGCTTGACTTCATAAGACAAAGTTTAGGGATAGGGGTAGAAACATGATTTTTCTGGTTTGAATATGTCTAGACCTTGTTTACCAACTTGATCGAGTGCTTACTATATGACATAAGAAGGCTATATGCTTTGGTTTTTCATTTTTTTTGAAATTTTATGCCCATTTGAATCTTGATCAAATCCTAGGTACAGTTTGACCAAGATTTGAACAATTTTAAAACATGAAAATAAAAGGTAAGCCCGACCTGGATCCTTTAGTCACTCTAAAATGAAGCTTTTGGGGGGTTCTTGAAATTTCCAAGTTTGAAACCCAAAACCACTTCTCTTCATGCTTGACTACACATAAGACAGAGTTTAGGGTTAGGGGTAGATACATGATTTTTCTTGTTTGAATATATCTAGACCTTGTTTATATCAACTTTAATGCTAACTATATATGACATAAGAAAACTATGTGCTTTGGTTTTTAATTTTTCTGTTTTTTTATTTTGATAGATGCACATTTGAATCTTTGTCAAATCCTAGGTTTGGCCAAGATTTAAACAAGTATAAAACATGAAAATGAAAAGGGGAAGCCTGTATCCTTTCTTAGTCACTCTAAAATGAAGTTTTTGGGATGTTCTTGAAATTTTCATGTTTGAAACCCAAAACCACTTCTCTTCATGCTTGACTTCATAAGATAGAGTTTAGGGGCTAGCTAGGGGATAGATACATGATTTGCCTAGGTTTGAATATGCATGTCCAAACCTAGCTTGTTTATCAACTTGAATGCTTACTATATGACATAAGAAGACTATATGCTTTTGTTTTTCATTTTTCTGATTTTTTTTAAAATTTTATGCCCATTTGAATCTTGGTCAAGTCATAGGTTTGACCAAGATTTAAACAGGTTTAAAACATGAAAATGAAAAAGTAAGCCTGGATCCTTCTTAGTCACTCCAAAATGTACCAATTGATAAATGAGTTAACTTGGCTTCATGGAAAAAATAATGTCATGTAAATGATTTAACTTGGCTTTCGTACCCTTGAATCCATAGGAAACTTTGTATAAATGTAGTAGTATAATAATCAACCGAGTTTTTACATCAACAGGTCTGTCACTTACGTGTGGTGCCCATGCGTGAGGTCCCACACTTCAGTGAGCACAAGTCACGTGCAATAGGTACGCAAACTCCCAGCCATTTTCTTTGTCAAGAGAAGACGCATTTTATGCCCATTTGAATCTAGATCAAATCCTAGATACTGTTTTGGGTGATTTGTCATTCAAAAATTTGGTATCATTCGGATCGGAGGAAGTATAGTTGGAGATGAATGGCCCACCAAGTCTCTGCCTTGAAGTTTGCTCTTTGACTAGTATTACTACTCGCGAGGTGCCGAGGAGACGGGGAGGCCAAATTTAAGAACTAACCTTTGCTCTTGCCGTCTTCCTCAGTTCACCACTTTGTTTACCTCTTGGAATACTACTTCGCCACCATGACCGGGAGCAAGTCTCGCCACAGAAGGGCTCGTGCGGCTGCGGCGAAGCTGAGGGAATCCCAGCAATGGCGTCCCTGTGCTGCTGTCGAGGTGCCTTCTGCGCAAGAGTCTTCAAGGGCGTCGCAGCCCGCGACTGCTACCTTCAGGCGATCCTCCGTTCTTGCGCATCTTTCTATGTCTTTCACAACTTATCATCCCCTCCTTTTCTTACCTTCTCTCAATCGTATATTCAGGTCGGGCGGCCTTAGTTTTCCCGCAGCCCTCCTGCCTGCGGAAACATCTTCCACGGAGCCAAGTTCTCAAAGCAGCGAGGTATAGACATTCGTGCAAATTGGGATTCCCATTTTCTCTTTCTTGGTACTTCTCTGGGTACACTTCTGATTTTGTGCTCCATCCCCATCTGATAGAAGCCCCGCTACGAGATCGGTCCCATTTTAGAAATGGTTATGGGCGATTTCTGCGTCGAGACGGCGGACAGAAGCGCCCTCGCCGATGAGTGCATGAGACTTTATTCTGAGCTCGCCACTGAGAAGATCCGGATTCGCATTCTCGACGATATCGCCATGAAATCGTTCACTGCGAGTAATGAGATCCAGCGGCGGAGCCTCGGCCAGGCGGAGACCATGGACAAACTCGCCGGACTGATCCTGAACCTCACGGTTAGGACGGACAAACTAGAGGCCGAGCTGTCACAGGAGAAGGCTCTCAACTCCGAGCTGAAGCGTCAAGCAGGCTCAAGGTAGATCTTGACCAGGTCACTGTGTACCACTAGCTGCAATCCTTGATGACTGTTGTGTCACCTGGCTTCCGAGTTTCTGAAGGTTAATTTTCGAAATTTTGTTCGTAAAATTGGCCTGTGGAAATGTAAACTAACTAGTACTCTTACTTTATTATATTAGTACTTGTGTCAATGTAGTAGTTGTGTCTGAGTCGAGTCAATGTTGAGTCGTTCTCGTTGAGTCACCTAGTCTTCTATTATATACTAAAAGCAAAATAAGATGTTTTAATTTTAAATAGAGACACAAGGTTAATCCACATCATCTTAATTATTATTAATCGTTGGATCTGTAATTTGTGACTAGGATTTACTAATAGATGAATATAACGTAAACGTACACATGTGTAACACGAACTCAAACTTGACACGATCTATTTTTTTTATTTGGTGCGGGAAAGTCTAAGGTTGCACGTAAAAGTGTAGTTTTGGGAAAAACATGGAAACAGAGTCTGTTGCCCATACGAGTTAAACGTACACATGTGTAACACGAACTCAAACTTGACACGATCTATTTTTTTTATTTGGCGCGGGAAAGTCTAAGGTTGCACGTAAAAGTGTAGTTTGGGGAAAAACATGGAAACAGAGTCTGTTGCCCATACGAGTTTAACATATGTTGTTTTCTTTCTTTGACCGTAAGAATCCTATCAGATTCTGTCAAAAAGAAAAGAATCCTATCAGATCACGTTTAAATGGGATCTAGATTGAGCCATATATTTACGTGCATGTGACCTATCCCGTCACGTTTAGACCAGTTTTTTTGAAAGTTTAGATGAGTTATCTGTGTATTATCCTAGCGTCGGACTGTGTCGTGTGCATACATATTCTGAACCACACGTGCATGACAAGGTTTTTAAACTAGGACGTGTAATATTTTAAAATTAGAATTCATTTTTTTAGTAACCACATGAGCTGAGCGAGAGTGCCGGCGAGGAGGACGTGTTATGCGTCGAGCTACTACGGTCGTCCTGCCGTCGAGCCGGGTAGCCTGGAAGATGAGGATGTACGCTAAATAGTGTGAAGTGGTTTATACTACATGAATTGAGTGTACTTAAACAAATCGAAAGAAAAAAGGTTACCCTCACTCTCGAGAAGGATATAGCAGATTTTTAAAATTGGGACGTTTCTTTACACCTACACTAAATAGTGTATAGATTCATCAAAATTTAAAAAGAATTGCGACATCTTTTTCTGAACAAGGTAGTACAAAGTAGAGCACATGTATGTACTCCCTCCGTTTGTTAATGTATGACATTTAAACAAGCTAGATTGGCTAGCTAAAACGTCTAATATTTATAAACAGAGGAAGTATGATATAAAAAAATATTATCTAAAAATATTGAGCACGCATCTTGCTCCACAATTATCTTGCTCGATAGTTAGATACGAAGTTTTTCCCCAAACTTCATTTGTAGGTAATACGGTTGGTCATTGCCATAATCATATACACTCATGGTAACCACATGCTATCCTGTGTTCGTCACACACAAACATTCCATCTGGTCTATCCCAAATCATTCTAAATCAGTTATTATGAGAGAAGGGTGTAATTGGTTCTGAAGAGTGAATAAGTTCCAATTAGACCAATTATTTTCGATAGAGTGCTGTGTTTCGAAGAAACATGTTAGAAAAATCTCTATAGATGATTATAAATACATTATTATATGATTTTGGATTTAAAGCTCACCGCCATGTTTAGCTACGTTTATTTATGAAAATTTTACAAAGTGTAATATCTAGATAGTCATGTCCCACTTCTAAGTCGGCTACACAAGTTTATGGTTATACTAATTGGGACTCCGGGTCAGAGGGTACGACGCGGTAAATAAAAAACAATTATATCCGGGTGAGAGTACTATTTTGCGTGGATTTAAGTGGTTTTATCAAAATTTCCACAGGCGTATGGATATAGAATCAGGACAAGATTGCTCCATTGTACCTTAAGTGTTAGTTTTAGAAAGATCATGTCAACAATATTGGAGTTCTTATTTGGAATCAAACTCATAGGCACATAAGTAATCCACTAGCATAGTTGGATTAAATAGAAGAGAGAGTAAGGACAATATGTATATGGAGGTAGTTCGTCGGTCTATTATTAGAGAGAATAATGATGTAAGTGTAAGAGTAGCAATAACAATAGGTTGTTTTGTCACGATAAAAATCCACTAATGCAAGGCTACACCTTCAATATTTAGTCATCAAACCAGTGGAATTTTAAATACCAAAAACTCAAATATAAATTGTAGAATATGTGACATGGTATTCTTGGAAATGTCATAGTAACTATTCATGGTAAATCAAAATTGCGAGGGCCATCTTGCTAGTATCTATAATATCTAAATAGGAACAAGAAATCCAAAATTTTCAAATTCTGGCAAAAATTAGAACTTCTCAGGAAAATCTATTTTTTTATAGGAAATCAAAAACACTGAAACGAGTATACTATTTTAATTTGAGCCATTTATGTGCAGATTTGCATAAAAAGACTGACATTTTCCCTAAACTTTGTATATTGTGAAGTCAAGCATGGAGAGAAGTGGTTTTGGGTTTCAAACATCCTTTTCATTTTCTTGTCTTAAACTTGTTTAAATCTTGATCAAACCTAAGATTTGACCAAAAGATTCAAACATGCATAAATTCAAAAAAATCAGAAAAATGAAAAAACAAAAGCATATAGTCTTCTTATGTCATATAGTAAGCATTCAAGTTGATAAACAAGGTCTAGACATATTCAAACCAGAAAAATCATGTATATATCTACCCCTAACCCTAAACTCTGTCTTATGAAGAGAAGTGGTTTTGGGTTTCAAACATGGAAATTTGAAGAACCTCCCAAAAGCTTCATTTTAGATTGTGACTAAGAAGGATCCAGGCTTACCTTTTCACTTTCATGTTCTAAACTTGTTTAAATCCTAGTCAAACCTAGGATTTCACAAAGATTCAAATATATGGGTATAAAATACAAAAAAATAGAAAAATGAAAAACGAAAGCACATAGTCTTCTTATGTCATATAGTAAGCATTAAAGTTGATAAACAAGGTCTAGACATATTCAAACTAGACAAATCATGTATCTCCCCCTAACCCCTAAACTTTGTATTATGAAGTCAAGCATGAAGAGAAGTGGTTTTGGGTTTCAAACATGGAAATTTCAAAAACCTCTTAAAAATTCATTTTAGAGTGACTAAGAAGGATGCAAGCTTCCCTTTTCACTTGCATGTCTTAAACTTGTTTAAATCTGGGTCAAACCTAAGATTTGACCAAAAGATTCAAACGGGCATAAAATTCAAAAAAAATCAGAAAAATGAAAAACAAAAGCATATAGTCTTCTTGTGTCATATAGTAAGCATTCAAGTTGATAAACAAGGTCTAGACATATTCAAACCAGAAAATCATGTATATATCTACCCCTAACCCTAAACTCTGTATTATGAAGTCAATCATGAAGAGAAGTGGTTTTGGGTTTCAAACATGGATATTTCAAGAACCTCCCAAAAGCTTCATTTTAGAGTGTGACTAAGAAGGATCCAGGCTTACCTTTTTCATTTTCATGTACTAAACTTGTTTAAATCCTGGTCAAACCTAGGATTTCACAAAGATTCAAATATATGTGTATAAAATATAAAAAATAGAAAAATGAAAACCAAAGCACATAGTCTACTTATGTCACATAGTAAGCATTCAAGTTGATAAACAAGGTCTAGACATATTCAAACCAGAAAAATCATGTATATATCTACCCCTAACCCTAAACTCCGTCTTATGAAGTTAATCATGAAGAGAAGTGGTTTTGGGTTTCAAACATTGGAATTCCAAGAACCTCCCAAAAGCTTCATTTTAGAGTGTGACTAAGAAGGATCCAAGCTTACCTTTTCATTTTCATGTTCTAAACTTGTTTAAATCCTGGTCAAAACTAGGATTTCACAAAGATTCAAATATATGGGTATAAAATTCAAAAAAATAGAAAAATGAAAAACCAAAGCACATAGTCTTCTTATGTCATATAGTAAGCATTAAAGTTGATAAACAAGGTCTAGACATATTCAACCTAGACAAATCATGTATCTACCCCCTAACCCCTAAACTCTGTCTTATGAAGTCCAACATGAAGAGAAGTGGTTTTGGGTTTCAAACATGGAAATTTCAAAAACCTCTTACAAAATTCAGTTTAGAGTGACTAATTAAGAAGGATGCATTCTCCCCTTTTCATTTTCATGTCTTAAACTTGTTTAAATCTTGGTCAAACCTAAGATTTGACCAAAAGATTCAAACGGGCATAAAAAAATCAGAAAAATGAAAACCAAAGCACATAATTTTCTTATGTCATATAGTAAGCATTCAAGTTGATAAACAAGGTCTAGACATATTCAAACCAGAAAATCATGTATATATCTACCCCTAACCCTAAACTCTGTCTTATGAAGTCAATCATGAAGAGAAGTGGTTTTGGGTTTCAAACATGGAAATTTCAAGAACCTCCCAAAAGCTTCATTTTAGAGTGACTAAGAAGGATCCAGGCCTACCTTTTCATTTTCATGTTTTAAACTTGTTTAAATCCTGGTCAAACCTAGGATTTGACAAAGATTCGAATATATGGGCAAAAAATTCAAAAAAAATAGAAAAATGAAAAACCAAAGCACATAGTCTCCTTGTGTCATATAGTAAGCATTAAAGTTGACAAAAAAGGTCTAGATATATGCAAACTAGACAAATCATGTATCTACCCCCTAACCCCTAAACTCTGTCTTATGAAGTCAAGCATGAAGAGAAGTCGTTTTGGGTTTCAAACATGGAATTTTCAAGAACATCCCAAAAGCTTCATTTTAGAGTGACTAAGAAGGATCCATGATTACCTTTTCATTTTCATGTTTTAAACTTGTTTAATCTTGGTCAAACCTAGGATTTGACCAAGATTCAAATGGGCACAAAATTTAAAAAATCAGAAAAATGAAAAACCAAAGTACATAGTCTTCTTATGTCATGTAGTAAGCATTCAAGTTGATAAAATGGTTCATGCCGGCGTCTTAGCTGCTAAAAAAAATTATACACCAATTGATTTGACGAATTGATGATTTACTCTAGTCTGCTTCTAGACCATGCAGCTAGCGAGTATTCATATGTACTGCATGGAGCCCCCAACTTTTGACTTCCCGTGTCGGAAAAGGCCTGTCTAATAATGTGGGGCAGTGAGGTATCCCGAAGTATCTAGAGGGTTCCAGTGTTTCAGGCTTTCAGCATCGCCAGTCCAAGGGAAGGATGGGTGACGAATCCGTGCATTCACAGCCGTTTAGATCTGAAGAGTCCTTGTATGATGAGCGGTAGATAGCACCTCTAAGCTGCAAATCAACAGCTTCAATTACTTCAAATGAGCATTGGCCGGAACGCTGACAGAGTGAAAAAATTCAATTTCAAAAACTCATGTATAGAATAGAAAAAAATAAAAAACATGTAGATAGAATAGAGGTATAGATAGATTAGCCCAAAAAAGAAGAGGACGGGGAAATTTCGAACGCTCGCCTTTAACTCAGCACAGCAGACACCTCCCTCGCGCTCCTAAACTTTCGAACGCGCGCCCAATATTTCGAACGCTCGCCTTTAACTCAGCACCCAGCCCACCTTGTTCTTCTCTAGACACCTCCTTCGGCGCCCTGTTCTTCTCTAGACACACCCTCGGTGAACCAGGCCGCGCACCAAAACTTCCCCACGCTGTCTATCAGCCGCGTCAGCCGGCGACTGCTGGTGGCGCCGTTCTTCTCCAGCCGCACCGGCAGGCGCGGTCAGCTGGTAGATCCTCACGGTATGCATGCTATCTTCAGGCCTGGGCAAGTACGATTCATTATAGCTCAATCGAAGTCAGTCGCCGTCGCCCAGCCCTTATAAGTTCGTTAGTTCGTTCGAATCGATCGGTTGATATTGTTTTCCTCTCGATGTGTTTGTTTGACATTGTTTTCCGCTTTACCTATTTGCTCGAATTCGTTCGTACTGTACACTGTACTGCTCACCATTGCCCAATGTTTGTAGTCGTCGCTTGGTGCCAGTCCTCTATGGACCTGTTTGTAATCTTATTACTTCTGGGTTCTTTGCACTGCTAATACATCGGTGGATTTACGGCCAAAAAGAAGAAAGAATTTGTTGGTATTATATTGCTTTCGATTGATCTGTTCGCCCCCAAGCTTTTACAGAAGCCGCAAGAGATTCAAGGATGAAATGGCTCTCCTTGTTTGCAGTGGCGGATCTACAGGGTATGCCGTATATGCCACGGCATACCCTGCGTCCAAGCCGTGCAAGATCTTTGATAGTTTAATGAGCTGAGCAATTAATCAAGATGAGTGATGTATATGTATACATGCGGTGCTAATACATGTGGCGTGCAGCCATGCGAACACTGAGCTAGTGCATGTAACCGATTGATTAGACATCCGATTGATTAATGCATTGGCTTTAGCCAACAGTCTACTTGCATGTTTTTCAAGATGTGCGATTTTGTCTCGCGTGTAAGCCTACAAGGCCAGCTATGGCCATGCACCATGACCTGATTAGATATCATGATTAATCAAAGGAAATATCTTGCTACTGTATATACGATTAATCAACTGATAATTAATCTTTGGTAGTCAAGTATATGATTAATTATATATATTTAGTGAGAATTCAGTTCAAAATTAGAGCACCCCGTCAACGGTGCATTTTTCAACAATTTACATTTTGATTATATGCAAAATCTGTTTTATTTAATCATTTTGACATACTCCCTTCAATCCAAATTAATTGACTCAACTTTGTCTAGATACTGATGTATCTTAGACAAGTTTGTTGAGTAGATACATTTATATCTAGACAAATTTGAGTTAATTAGTATGAATCCGAGAAAGTATTTTATTTAATTATTTTTATTAGGACAAAAGAAATTCAATAGAAACTCCAAAATTTTGTTGTGTCATACCCTTTCCTAAAATCCTAGGTCCGCCACTGCTTGTTTGTAAGGCAAAGAGGAAATCATATCATGGCTTATCATCATGGGTATAACCTTTTTAGCTAGATTTTGCTGTTTGGGATCTATGATCCTTTTAGTTGCTGCTCTCCAGTAACATTTTCCCTCTTTTTTATTACAGTGAAAAATACACAGCGAGGAAACCACTGTCCAGCCTAAAAAAATAGACCTCAGTTGGTTTGCTGAAATCGGCTCAAATAACGTGGCATTTAGTTATATAGTTTTATATTCGACCTGTTTGCTCAGATATGTTGGTTTACGTTCATACGCAACCTGTTGGGCAAGTATGGACACAGCTTCAGTGACTTTCAGGTCAAAATTCCAGCGGTTGAGTGATTTTTGGTTGGATCCATTCCTGTGCGTTCGATCGGCTTTTGATGGCTGTTATTGAGACAAAGTCATGGCTGGACTTTTGACGCAGCTCCAGTGACGTTCAGCTAGGTCAAAAGCCCAGCGTTGACTTTGGTTCAATATCAGCCATCCAAAGCCAATCGAACACACATGAATGTATCCAACCAAAAATCACTCTACAATAAGTCGTTTCCAGACAAAAACAATGTTTATTCCCAAACTATTTTTTTTGAATCCGACCAATCTTTCCCGGAATGCAGAAGAAATATATAAGATTTACTGGAATGTTGTTCTTTTTACTGGACAGTTTGAATTTTAAGTTTAAAGTTGGTTGTAAAACATAAAATGAGGTTTATTGATAAACAATATGGCTGAATCTGATGAAACTCCCCCAGAATGCATAACCCGACATATAAGATTTACTGGATTTTTGTTTCAAAAACTTCTAGGCAGTACGAATTTTAAGTTTAAAATTTTCTCGTGAAACTTAAAATGGGTAAATTTTGGATCCATTCTCGTGCGTTCGATTGGCTTTTGATGGCTGTTATTGAAACAAGTGTTAATTGGTTCTATGCCACTCCTCAATTCACAAGTTGTGTTTATGCCATTACAAAAACTGAAGTTGTGTTTATGCCACTCTCAATTCTCAATATCCCCTTCTATATATGCCATTTTCAATACTCCACTATAATAAATATAGCATATCTATGATAGTACTCTATGATACCACCCACTATGCACCCATGTTCCAAACACCACTCCCGCTGACTGTACCTTATTGTATCGAGCGATAAGCTTGATGAGCAACCCAAACAAACAAACAAAAAGACTGTACCTTATTGTACTTGCTCTTACCCGTATCTTCTCTTTCTTTTTCATCGCGAGTGCAGCTAATTCAGTTAGTCTTCCAATGAATATTAATATTTTGTCTCAATGATGTCATGTTTCGACTAACAATTAGCACTTTTGAATTCTTAGATTGCTTTTTCACACGATGCACTTCTTTTAATTTATTTTACCACATTTCAATGTGAACCTTGACCAAATAAATAGGACAACAATATCACGATCATATAATACATAAGCAGCATTGTTAGAATCGTGTTGGAAAATACTTTCTAATGATACCAGTTTTATATCAATTTTTTTATATACTTCATCCTGAAAAATATGTTTCAACTTCATCAAAACTTGCATGTATCTGCAAACTAAACTCATCTAAATACATGTATATCTACATAAAATTGAAACATCATTTTTAAATAGAGAGATATAGATTAATATTTTTTCGAAGATAAAATACGAAAAACAAGGGTGCATTGTTTATTGAAATGGAGTGAGTAGTATATATAAAATCATTTTAGTTGCCAATGATCATGTTGAGGGCCTCTATTTCTTGTTTTGCTCAGGCCCTCCGTATTCTCAGGTACGGCCCTGGTGGTCTATGAACCTGTATGTAATCTTATTACTTTTGGCTTCTTTGCACTGCTAATAGATCGGCGGAATTACGGCAAAAAAGAAGAAAGAATGTGTTGGTATTGTATTGCTTTCGATAGATCTGTTCGCCCCTCCCCCCAAGCATTTATAGATGGCACAAGAGATTCAAGGATGAAATTGCTCTCCTTGTTCATAAGGCAAAGAGGAAATCATATCATGGGTAGAACATTATATATATATTTTGCTGCTTGGGATCTATGATCCTTTTAGTTGCTGCTCTCCAGCAACTTTTGTACATATTTCCCTCTTTTTATTAATAAAAAAATACAAAGTGGGGAAACCCAGTGGTCAGCCTAAAAAAATCTGTTCGCTAGGTAGCCGTAGTTTTGCACTCAGTTTGTTTGCTGAAATCGGCTCAAATAATGTAGCATTTATAGTTTTATATTCGACCTGTTTGCTCAGGTATGCTTGCTTACATTCGTAGGTGACCTGTTTGTTGAAATAGCTTATCGCTTCTCTGACCATCTATCTCCTCAACAGATGGACAGAACTTGGATATTATTTGACTCATTAACCACACCAACATATTTGAGTGGTATTGAAGACTTCATGAAGCACGTTAGTGATTTTACTGACGGCGACAAGACAAAGGAAGTGATTTGTCCATGCCGCGTATGTTTGAATATTGGGTCCAAGCCTCAACATGTAGTCTCAGATCATTTATTCGTTTATGGGATGGACCAGACATATATCAGGTGGATTAACCATGGTGAACACTATGATCAGCCTGACATTATTGATCCTCTTTATTCTGATGGTTATCAGCCTGAAGATCTCGTCCAGGATGAGGCTACTGCTAATTTGTTACGGGATCTGTATCCATATGCAAGCCAACAGCCCCATGCTTATCACAAAAAGCCTCTTTTCCATGACCTGATAGAAGATGCTAAGCGCTTAGTGGCCCCTGGTTCTGTTGTGTCAAGATTCGAATTAATTGTGAAATTACTTCATGACAAGTCATACCAGGGGATTACCAATAAAGCGTTCAATGCAGTTGCGAAGACATACAGCGATGCACTCCCTGGGGCTGGACTGCCAAAATCCTTTTATGAGGTGAAGCAGTACATCAAGGTACTGGGACTTGGATATGAGAAGATTGATTTTTGCAAAAATAACTGTGCACTGTTTTGGATGGAGTATAATGACCTCGATGAATGTCCAGTATGTAAGGAATCAAGATGGAAACATGATGGAGCTGGTGGTAAGAAAAAGATTCCTTGGAAGGTTCTGAGATACTTTCCACTTGTACAAAGATTGCAGAGGTTGTTTGCTTCAGAACAAACATCTCGGGAAACAAGATGGCACAAAGAGATTCTCACGCCCGACCCTGATTTACTGAGGCATCCTGCTGATGGCGATGAATGGAAGCAATTCGACCTGGATCATCCAGATTTTGCTGCAGATCCAAGGAACCTGAGACTTGGCCTTGCTACAGATGGATTCAACCCATTTGGCAACATGAGCAACTCGTATAGCATGTGGCCAGTACTAGTTACACCTTACAACCAGGCTCCCTGGACATGCACCGATCAGTCGAACTGTATGATGGCCTTACTCATCCCAGGTCCCAAATCTCCTGGGAAGGATTTTGATGTGTTCATGCAGCCTCTTATTAGAGACTTGCAAACATTATGGGAGGGTGTCCCTACATGGGATGTGTGTCAACCTAAAGAACAAAATTTTCTATTACGTGCTGCTGTACTGTATTGCACCCATGATTATCCAGCTTTGGGCACTATGTCAGGCAGAGTAACATCAGGTTATAATGCATGTGTTCACTGTGATACTGATCAGCTGGCAGTGAGGATAATAAACAAGATATGCTATATGGGCCATCGCCGTTTCCTTCCATTAGATCACAGTTTCCGAAAAAATAGAAAAAAATTGCAATTTATTGGTGATCAGGCCTGTAAAAAGACTAAACCGCAGCACTTTAAGAGTCACGAGTTGGAGGCGCACCTAGAAGCGGTCAGAAATGTTAAACCAGGAAAACCACCAGCCGCCACAGCAGGTACAGGCGTACAGCAGAGAGCATAGAGCAACATCTCTAGTTATATTCCTTTATTTTTCATGTCTAAATTGTTGTATTTGTGTTTGCTTGTAGATGATGACAATGGACAAGAAGCTAGCTTCTGGAGTGTTCTTGAAGATATTGAGGAAGGCCTCGAGGTTAGCATCTATCTCTAATACTGTAGCATTTTCACTATACTACTATGATAGATGAATGGATCATCAGTTATTCACTTGCTTGTTTCGGACAAGATGATGATACTACTATGATAGATGAATGGATCATCAGTTATTCACTTGTTTCGGACAGGATGATGATACTTGTATAGAACAAGCTTTCAGTCTAATCTTTTCACCTTATGCAGGGCCTGAAGCTGTAATGTTTAGTGAGTCGCAGCCTGCACTTCAGTGCTTCTACAAGTCTGAAATGATGAAGCAAAGCTTGGAGTAAAGACTGCAATTTATCTTCATTTTCGGTTCATTCGAATTCTGTATTGTCATGAGTCATGACTCTTGTCATGTAATGGCTGAAGTTAAACTGCCAATTGATTTGTGTCATGTAATGGCTGAACTTAAACTGCTACTCCTACCATTTGTGTCATGTAATGGCTGAAACTTAAACTGCTATGTGTCCCTGTGCGGCTATGTGCCCAGTTTTCTCCTATTGATTTGCTGTCAATATTTTTAGCTAAGGTACTAGAGAAGTGCTGCTCAATTTTTTTTAGCCTATTGTCAGGGATGGGTAACCGCTGGTTAGCCGTTAACCCGATGGTGGTGGTTATGGTATGCAGTATGTCCCCGTGGCAGTTATCAGGGATGGGGACGGGAAGAACTTTGCCTCACGGGGACGGTTTTGGTTTAGTAATAACCAGCGGTTTCTCTCCCCGTTGCCAAATGGAGGTACAGCAGAGAAGAATACAGAAGATGCAGCAGCAGTAGTAGCAGATAGAAAAAGGAAGAAGAGACGAGATGAACTGAGTCTAGCAGCTACCAAAAGGAAGATGGGAGGTGAAATAGCAGCACGTACCAAGAGGAAGGAAATGGAAAATGATAGACCGAGAATATTTTATAAGCGCAGGACCACTCTTTGGGACTTGCCGTATTGGGCTGGTAAGAAGCTTCGGCATAATATTGATATCATGCACATGGAGAAGAATATATGTGACAGCATTGTCGGCACATTACTCAACATTCCATCCAAGACAAAAGATAGCTCAAATGCTAGGATTGATTGTGCAACATTGAATGTTAACAGGCACTTGCAACTGGATCGTAATGACAAAGTGAACAAAGGCAAGGAAAAACATTATAAATTTCGAGGCGCGGAATTCACATTGCCGATGCCTAAAAGGAGATTATTTTGTGAGTACCTCCGAGGTGTGATGTTCCCGTTCGGATTTGCTTCCAACATTGCAAATTGTCTCAATGCTGAAGGAAACAAGCTCCAAGGGTTGAAAACTCACGATTGTCACATCCTGCTGCAAAGGCTTTTAGCTATTGGCATTAAAGATTTAGTGAAGCCAAATATGTACAACGTGATTGCAGAGTTGGGAAGGTTCTTTAGGGAAATATGTAGTAAAACTCTAAGCAGAGCTGTTGTAGAACGTCTTAAGGTGGACATAGCAGTAATCCTGTGCAAGCTGGAGCTGATATATCCTCCAGCCTTCTTTGATGTGATGGTGCATTTGGCTGTTCATCTACCTGATGAGGCACTTTTAAGAGGTCCGGTACAGTATGGATGGATGTACCCTATAGAACGTCGACTGTGCACTTTCAAGAATACAGTTAGGAACAAAGCTAGACCGGAGGCTTGCATTGCAGTGGCGTATATTGCTGCTGAAGCATATACATTTGCCTCAAGATATATTCCTGATATTGAGACCAGATTCAATCGGGGTCGCAGAATTTTGGAAGTTGGAGGATCTGTTTTTAAACATGGTGTTGAGCTAATAGGAAAGAGGACCGAAAAAACATTAGAGCAGTCTGAATTTGAACAGCTGTCTTGGTATGTGCTGAATAATGCTACAGAGGCTGATGAATATGTTAAGTGAGTACTATGCACACGAACTACTCAGTTCCTCGCATATACTATGAACTTGTATCAAAATGAAATATATTCAGCTGACTTGGCTATGTTTTGCAGGTTGTACATGGAAACGAATGGAAAGCTATCGGCACGTGGGAGTGGGTTTCAGGACTGGTTTGAGAAATATGTAAGATGTTCAATTGCACTCTGACTTGTCTATGTGTTTTCACATGAGATGACCTCTTGTCTATTTTGTAATCGTAGATCTCGAAACTCCATGCGGAGAATCCAGGCGCTGTTAGTGCTGATCTCCTTGTCCTATCACGTGGTCCAGATAAGAGGGTGTTGGTAGCTGCAGCTTGCAATGCCAATGGTGTCCATTACAGCTCCTATGAGCGTGAACAACATTTGAAGACACGAAATAGTGGCATCACAATCCATAAGAATGGTCATGTTGACAAATTTGATCCAGTGTTGAACAGAGCCAGAAACATTTCAAAAACTTGAGCATGGAAGAGGCTAGGGGTAAATGCCCCAAGGCCAGCCGAGCCTATCGTAGGTGCCGTCCCGAGGAGGAAGTACCTTAATTTGGGGCGCGCGCGGACGCTGCGGTACCCCGAGCTCGAGACGCCGCCGTACCGGTAGCTCGACCCGCGACGAGGCATGGCGGCGGCGGCGGAAGCGGAGCGGCGGCGGCGGAAGGTAAAGCTCCTGCTGACAAACATATTAGGCACAAATGGGCAACCTTCAGTAACCCATGTTCCATTTTTTTTGTCAGGATAACCCCATGTACCACCTTCCCAATAGAAAAAGTACTGTTCAACCTTCCCCTGTTGGGCCCAATATTTCACTTTTGGGTTGCCAAGGAACATCTACATGGTAATTGTTATCGGTCTACTTGCTCCGGCCGTCGAAGCCCAATAACTTCAAATGGGCCTTTCTGCTCATGCAATTTCGGCCCTTTTCTAATGAAACACAGATCCTATGATTGGCAAAAAAAAAATACACGGAGATTCTACATAAAAGTTGTTTTTATTTATTTTGAATTATAGGGTTCCAATTTTTGAAACTGCTCATGCCCAATATGAAAATCCTTGATCGCTCCATACCCACATGGATAACGGTATTTTTAAAAATTCATAAAGTGGATTTGAAATTTAAAACATATCCTAATAATTCCTTGATTTAATCTATCAACTTGCAAGATCTTGGAGCCAAAGAGCTTGTATTAGTCTGCGAAAATAATACTGATAAACCTGTCGTTAACAAGAAATGAAGGTTTATCGTTCAGAGAGGATGCCATGTGGGACCCATGAGACAGTACCGTCCTCAACGTTTCAAAGAAAAAGGCAAGTAGCCCGAAAATAGGGGTAAAAAATAAATCCTACAAAGGAAACATTTATTGTTCATAGAGGCTGACATGTGGGACCGATCTGCCAGCTGCATCCTCATCATTTCGAAGTCGGCAGGGATCAGAAGAAAAAGGCAAATAGCCAGAAATTAGGGGTCAAAAATAAATCCAAAAAGGAAACTTATATTCTTCATAGAGGATGACATGTGGGACCGACCTGCCAGCAGCGTCCTCATCGTTTCAAAGGCCGCAGGGGATCAAAAGAAAAAGGCAAATAGCCAGAAATTAGGGGTAAAAAAAATACAACAAAGGAAAGGTTTATTGTTCATAGAGGCTGACTTGTGGGACTCATGAGCCAGCGGCGACCTCAATTTCAAAGGCGGCATATGATCGAAAAGAAAAAGGCAAGTTAGCAAAAATCAGTGGGTAAAAAAAATCTAAGAAATGAAACTTTATTGTACAGTCCCATGAGCCAGCACCTTACTCAACGTTTCAGTGGCGGCATGAGATAGAAAGAAAAAGGAAAGTGACCAAATATCAGGAGCAAAAAATAATCCAAGAAAAGAAACTTTTATTGTACATAGATGATGACATATGGGTCCCACTTATACAAGCTCTTTCGCTCCAAGATCTTGCAAGTTGATTGTACATAGAGGATGACATGCGGGCCCCTTGTGTCAGCATCTTACTCAACGTTTCCAAGGCGGCAGGGGATCAAAAGAAAAAAGGAAGTAGCCAGAAATTAGCGGTAAACAATAACTCCAAGGAAGGAAACTTTTATTGTTCATAGAGTATGACATGCGGGACCCATGCGCTAGCAGCTTCCTCAACGTTTCAAAGGGGGCATGAGATCGAAAGAAAAAGACAAGTGACCAAATATCAGGAGCCAAAAATAATCCAAGAAAAGAAACTTTATTGTACATAAAAGATGACATGCGGGTCCCATTTTGCAGCAGCGGTGTCAACGTTTCAAATGCGGCTTGAGATCAAAAGAAAAAGAGTAGCCAGAAATTAGGGGTAAAAAAACTCCCAGAAAAGAAAGTTGATTGTACATAGAGGATGGCATGCGGGTCCCATGACCCAGCACCTTACTCAACGTTTCAGAGGCGGCATGAGATCGAAAGAAAAAGGAAAGAGACCAAATACCAGGAGCAAAAAATAATCCAAGAAAAAGAAACTTTTATTGTACATAGAGGATGACATATGGGTCCCACTTATACAAGCTCTTCCGCCCCAAGATCTTGCAAGTTGATTGTACATAGAGGATGACATGCGGGCCCCTTGTGTCAGCAGCTTAATCAATGTTTCCAAGGCGGCAGGGGATCAAAAGAAAAAGGAAACAGCCAAAAATAAGAGGGTGAAAAAATCCAAGAAAAGAAACTTTTATAGTATCGAGGATGACATGTGGGTCCCATGAGCCAGCAGCTTCTCAACGTTTCAGAGGCTGCATGAGATCGAAAGAAAAAGGCAAGTGACCAAAAATAAGGGGGTAAAAAAAATCCAAGAAAAGAGACTTGATTGTACATAGAGGATGACATGCGGGTCCCACCAGTCAGCAGCTTACTAACGTTTCCAAGGCGGCAGGGGATGAAAAGAAAAAGGAAATAGCCAAAGATCAGAGGGTGAAAAAAATCAAAGAAAAGAAACTTTTATAGTACATAGAGGATGACATGTGGGTCCCATGGGCCAGCAGGTTCCTCAACGTTTTCAAGGGCGGCATGAGATCGAAAGAAAAAGGCAAGTGACCAAAAATCAGAGGGTGAAAAATAATCCAAAAAAAGAAACATTTATTGTACATAGAGGATGACATGCTGTCCCAACGTTTCAAATGCGGTTTGAGATCAAAAGAAAAAGAAAGTAGCCAGAAATTAGGGGGTAAAAAAACTCCAAGAAAAGAAAATTGATTGTACATAGAGGATGACATGCGGGTCCCACGAGTTTGCAGCTTACTCAACGTTTCCAAGGCGGCAGGGGATCAAAAGAAAAAGGAAATAGCCAAAAATCAGAGAGTGAAAAAAAACCCAAGAAAATAAACTTTTGTAGTACATAGAGGATGACATGCGGGTCCCATGAGCCAGCAGGTTCCTCAACGTTTCAAACGTGGCATGGGATCGAAGGAAAAAGGCAAGTGACCAAATATCAGGAGCCAAAAATAATCCAAGAAAAGAAACTTTATTGTACATAGAGGATGACATGCGGGTCCCATTTTGCAGCAGCGGTCCCAACGTTTCAAATGCGGCTTGAGATCAAAAGAAAAAGAAAGTAGCCAGAAATTAGGGGGTCAAAAAAACTCCAAGAAAGGAAAGCTTTATCGTTCATACAGGCTGACATGTGGGACCTATGAGCCAGCAGCTTATGAACGTTTCAAAGGCGGCAGGGGATCAAAAGAAAAAGGAAATAGCCAAAAATCAGAGGGTGAAAAAAATCCAAGAAATCAAACTTTTATTGTACATAGAGGATGACATGCGGGTCCCATGAGCCAGCAGATTCCTCAACGTTTCAAACGTGGCATGAGATCGAAAGAAAAAGGCAAGTGACCAAATATCAGGAGCCAAAAATAATCCAAGAAAAGAAACTTTATTGTACATAGAGGATGACATGCGGGTCCCATTTTGCAGCAGCGGTCTGAACGTTTCCAAGGCGGCACAGGACCAAAAGAAAAATGAAGTAGCCAGAAATCAGGGGGTGAAAAAAATCCAAGAAAAGAAAGATTTCAATTGGGCTGCATCTAGACATCTGGGCCTTCGAACTATCCTTCTGGGCCTTTTGACACGTACAATTTCAGCCCACTCCAGAACATGATAGTTCGGATTTTTCTCAAAAAAAAAACAGGAAAGTCCTATGCTTCGCCAAAACAAAAAACAAGGAGATTCAAGATATATGTTGTAAAAATAAAGATTTAATTTATCCGTTTGCAATAGCTCAGAGCGCAATACACTGTTTATTGTCTGCAAAATAATCAAGATATCACATGTTTCTTGTACGGGGAGGCTGACATCGTGGACCCATGAGCCAGCAGCGTCGTTTTAAAGGCGGCAGGGGATGGAAAGAAAAAATAAACCAAAAATCTGTTGGTAAAAAATCCAAGAAAAGAAACATTTTCGTTCTGAGAGGATGACATGCGGGACCCATGAGGCAGCAGCGTCCTCAGCGCTTATTGTTCATAGAGGCTGACATGTGGGACCCGTGAGCCAGCAGCGTCCTCAACGTTTTAAAGGCGGCAGGATATCGAAAGAAAAAATAAGCCAAAAATATTTGGTAAACAATATCCAAGAAAAGAAACATTTACCGTTCTGAGAGGATGACATGCGGGACCCATGAGGCAGCAGCATCCTCAACGATTCCAAGGCGGCAGGGGATCAAAGAAAAAAAAGGAAATATCCAGAAATTAATTAGGGGTTCAAAAAAATCCATCAAAGGAAACTTTTATTGTTCATAGAGGATGACTTGTGGGACCGACCTGCCAACAGCGTCCTCATCGTTTCAAAGGGGCAGGAGATCCAAAGAAAAAGGCAAATAGCCAGAAATTAGGGGTCAAAAATAACTCCAAGAAAGGAAACTTTTATTGTTCGTAGAGGATGACATGCGGGACCCATGAGCCAGCAGCTTACTCAACGTTTCAAAGGCGGCATGAGATCGAAAGAAAAAGGCAAGTGACAAAATATCAGGAGCAAAAGATAATCCAAGAAAAGAAACTTTATTGTACATAGAGGATGACATGTGGGTCCCATTTTGCAGCAGCGGTCTCAATGTTTGTAATGCGGCTTGAGATCAAAAGAAAAAGAAAGTAGCTAGTAATTAGGGGGTGAAAAAAATCCAAGAAAGGAAAGTTGATGGACATAGAGGATGACATGCGGGTCCCTTGAGCCAACAGCTTACTCAACGTTTCAAAGGGGGCAGGGGATCAAAAGAAAAAGGCAAGCCAAAAATCAGAGGGTGAAAAAAATCCAACAAAGGAAACTTTTATAGCACATAGAGGATGACATGCGGGTCCCATGAGCCAGCAGGTTCCTCAACGTTTCAAACGTGGCATGAGATCGAAAGAAAAAGGCAAGTGCCCAAATATGAGGAGCCAAAAATAATTCAAGAAAAGAAAGTTTTATAGTACATAGAGGATGACATGCGGGTCCCATTTAGCAGCAGCGGTATCAGCGTTTGAGAGGTGGCAGGGGATCAAAAGAAAAAAGAAATTGCCAAAAATCAGATGGTGAAAAAAAACCAAGAAAAAGAACTTTTATAGTACGTAGAGGATGACATGCGGGTCCCATGAGCCTGCAGGTTCCTCAACGTTTCAAACGTGGCATGAGATCGAAAGAAAAAGGCAAGTGAAAAAATATCAGGAGCCAAAAATAATTCAAGAAAAGAAAGTTTTATAGTACATAGAGGATGACATGCGGGTCCCATTTAGCAGCAGCGGTATCAGCGTTTGAGAGGTGGCAGGGGATCAAAAGAAAATAAGAAATTGCCAAAAATCAGATGGTGAAAAAAAACCTAGAAAAAGAACTTTTATAGTACATAGAGGATGACATGCGGGTCCCATGAGCTGCAGGTTCCTCAACGTTTCAAACGTGGCATGAGATCGAAAGAAAAAGGCAAGTGAAAAAATATCAGGAGCCAAAAATAATTCAAGAAAAGAAAGTTTTATAGTACATAGAGGATGACATGCGGGTCCCATTTAGCAGCATCGGTATCACTGTTTGAGAGGCAGCAGGTGATCGAAAGAAAAAGTCAAGTGACCAAATATGAGGTGCCAAAAAAATCCAAGAAAAGAAAGTTTTATAGTACATAGAGGATGACATGCGGGTCCCATTTAGCAGCAGCGGTATCACCGTTTGAGAGGCGGCAGATCGAAAGAAAAAGGTAAGTGACCAAATATGAGGTGCCAAAAATAATTCAAGAAAAGAAAGTTTTATAGTACATAGAGGATGACATGCGGGTCCCAGTTAGCAGCAGCGGTATCACCGTTTGAGAGGCGGCAGGGGATCGAAAGAAAAAGGCAAGTGACCAAATTTGAGGTGCCAAAAATAATCCAGGAAAAGAAAGTTTTATAGTACATAGAGGATGACATGCGGGTCCCAGTTAGCAGCAGCGGTATCACCGTTTGAGAGGCGGCGGGGATCGAAAGAAAAAGGCAAGTGACCAAATTTGAGGTGCCAAAAATAATCCAGGAAAAGAAAGTTTTATAGTACATAGAGGATGACATGCGGGTCCCAGTTAGCAGCAGCGGTATCACCGTTTGAGAGGCGGAAGGGGATCGAAAGAAAAAGGCAAGTGACCAAATTTGAGGTGCCAAAAATAATCCATGAAAAGAAAGTTTTATAGTACATAGAGGATGACATGCGGGTCCCAGTTAGCAGCAGCGGTATCACCGTTTGAGAGGCGGCAGGGGATCGAAAGAAAAAGGCAAGTGACCAAATTTGAGGTGCCAAAAAAACTCCAAGAAAAGAAAGTTGATTGCACATAGAGGATGACATGCGGGTCCCATTTAGCAGCAGCGGTCTCAACGTTTCCAAGGCGGCAAGGGATCAAAAGAAAAAGGAAGTAGCCAGAAATCAGGGGGTCAAAAAAATCCAAGAATAGAAAGAATTTTGGTTCATAGAGGATGACATGCGGGACCCATGATCCTGCATCGTAAACGGCTCGTTGAACGAGATGGCGCGATGTAGAAAAAAAACAATGCCAGAGAGGCTGCCATCTGGGCCCTACATCCCTCGGCGGTGCGGATTTGCGTTGACTCGGCCGGCGAACCCGAGATTTCGAGATGCACCACGTCCCGGGCCACCATACGCCACGTTTTGGCCGCTTTCGTCGGGCTAGGTGGCCTCAAAAACGAGAAAAAAAAGTTTTGACATGCACCACGGAGGGACCAAAATCGTCGGCCATGGTACACCAGCAACCACGGCGCGACTTCAACTCCGTCGGCCATGGCAACTTTTCTTGTAGTGTCATATGGATCTCAATCATGTAAAGCAGCTCATGAGATCATTGTATTGAAGTACATAGGAGAGAGATTAACCACATAGCTACGGTACAGCCCCGAGCCTCGATGGAGAACTACTCCCTCCTCATGGGAGCAGCAGCGTTGATGAAGATGGCGGTGGAGATGGCAGCGGTGTCGATGGAGAAGCCTTCCGGGGGCACTTCCCCGCTCCGGCAGGGTGCCGGAACAGAGACTCCTGTCCCCCAGATCTTGGCTTCGCGATGGCGGCGGCTCGGAAGGTTTCGCGTATCGTGGCTTCCTCCGTAAGGGTTTTCGATGCAGGGGCTTTAAATAGGCGAAAGGGCAGCGTCGGAGGGGCGAAGGGGCGACCACACCATAGGGTGGCGCGGGCCCAGCCCTGGCCGCGCCACCCTATCATCTGGGGCCCACAGGGCCCCCCTCTGGTGGCTCTCGGGTGTTCTGGATGCTTCCGGGCAAAATAGGAACGGCGTTGATTTCGTCCAATTCCGAGAATATTTCGTTACTAGGATTTCTGAAACCAAAAACAGCAGAAAAGGAACTGGCACTTCGGCATCTTGTTAATAGGTTAGTTCCGAAAATGCGTAAATACGACATATAATGTGCATAAAACATGTAGGTATCATCAATAAAGTAGCATGGAACATAAGAAATTATCGATACGTTGGAGACGTATCAGCATCCCCAAGCTTAGTTCTGCTCGTCCCGAGCAGGTAAAACGATAACAAAGATAATTTCTGAAGTGACATGCCATCATAACCTTGATCATACTATTGTAAGCATATGAGATAAATGCAGAGATTCGAAGCAATGATGAAGACAATGAGTAAACAAATGAATCATATAACAAAGACTTTTCATGAATAATACTTTCAAGACAAGCATCAATGAGTCTTGCATAAGAGTTAACTCATAAGCAATAAATTCTTAGTAGAAAGCTTTGAAACAACACAAAGGAAGATATAAGTTTCAGCGGTTGCTTTCAACTTTAACATGTATATCTCGTGGATAATTGTCAACACAAAGTAATATAACAAGTGCAATAGGTAAACATGTAAGAATCAATGCACACAATTTACACAAGTGTTTGCTTCTAAGATAGAAAGAATAGGTAAACTGACTCAACAATAAGGTAAAAGAATGGTCCTTCAAAGAGGAAAGCATCGATTGCTATATTTGTGCTAGAGCTTTGATTTTGAAAACATATAGAGAGCATAAAAGTAAAGTTTTGAGAGGTGTTTGTTGTTGTCAACGAATGGTAGCGGGTACTCTAACCCCTTGCCAGGCAAACCTTCAAAGAGCGGCTCCCATTTTATTTTGTTTTTGGGTGGCACTCCTTCCAACCTTTCTTTCACAAACCATGGCTAACCGAATCCTCGGGTGCCTGCCAACAATCTCATACCATGAAGGAGTGCCTTTTTATTTTAGTTTTATTATGATGACACTCCTCCCCACCTTTGCTTTCTCAAGCCATGGCTAACCGAATCTTCGGGTGCCGTCCAACAATCACATACCATGGAGGAGTGTCTATTTTTGTTAATTAATTTGGGACTGGGAATCCCATTGCCAGCTCTTTTTGCAAAATTATTGGATAAGCGGATGAAGCCACTAGTCCATTGGTGAAAGTTGCCCAACAAGATTGAAAGATAAACACCACATACTTCCTCATGAGCTATAAAACATTGACACAAATCAGAGGTGATAAATTTTGAATGGTTTAAAGGTAGCACTCAAGCAATTTACTTTGGAATGGCGGAGAAATACCATGTAGTAGGTAGGTATGGTGGACACAAATGGCATGAATATTGGCTCAAGTATTTGGATGCATGAGAAGTATTCCCTCTCGATACAAGGTTTAGGCTAGCAAGGTTATTTGAAGCAAACTCAAGTATGAAATGGTGCAGCAAGACTCACATATAAACATATTGTAAGCATTATAAGACTTTACATCGTCTCCTTGTTGTTCAAACACCTCAACCAGAAAATATCTAGACTTAGAGAGACCAATCATGCAAACCAAATTTTAACGAGCTCTATGTAATTATTCATTAATGGGTACAAGGTACATGATGCAAGAGCTTAAACAAGATCTATATGAGCACAACAATTGCCAAGTATCACATTATTCAAGACATTACACCAATTACTACATGTAGCATTTCCCGTTTCCAACCATATAACAATTAACGAAGCAGTTTCAACCTTCGCCATGAAAATTAAAAGCTAAGAACACATGTGTTCATACGAACCAGCGGAGCGTGTCTCTCTCCCACACAAGGATGAACTTATTCAGAGAACTAAGATAACAAAACAAAAATAAAAGCACACAGACGCTCCAAGTAAAGTACATAAGATGTGACCGAATAAAAATATAGTTTCACTAGAAGAAACCTGATAAGTTGTCGATGAAGAAGGGGATGCCTTGGGCATCCCCAAGCTTAGATGCTTGAGTCTTCTTAAAATATGCAGGGATGAACCAAGGGGGCATCCCCAAGCTTAGACCTTTCACTCTTCTCGATCACATTATATCACCCTCTTCTATTGACCCTTGAAAACTTCCTTCACACCAAACTTCAAGCAAACTCATTAGAGGGTTAGTGCATAATCAAAAATTCACATGTTCAGAGGTGACACAATCATTCTTTACACTTCTGGACATTGCATAAAGCTACTGGACATTAATGGATCAAAGAAATGAATCCAACATAGCAAAAGAGGCAATGCGAAATAAAAGGCAGAATCTGTCAAAAACAGAACAGTCCGTAAAGACGAATTTAAAGATGGCACCAGACTTGATCAAATGGAAAAACTCAAAACTAATGAAAGTTGCGTACATATCTGAGGATCACGCTCGTAAATTGGCAGATTTTTTCGAATTTTCTACAGAGAACTCTGCCCAGATTCGTGACAGACAGCAATGCTGTTTCTGCGCAGCGATCCCAAATATAACATCAACTTTGACATAGAAACTTTACTTGGCACAAAAACTTGATAAGGAGAGGTTGCTACAGTAGTAAACAACTTCCAAGACACAAATATAAAACAAAGTACTGTAGCAAAATAAACACATGGGTTATCTCCCAAGAAGTTCTTTCTTTATAGCCATTAAGATGGGCTCAGCAGTTTTAATGATGCACTCATAAGAAATAAGAGTTGAAGCAAAAGAGAGCATCAAGAGGCAAATTCAAAACACATTTAAGTCTAACATGCTTCCTATGCATAGGAATCTTGTAAATAAACAAGTTCATGAAGAGCAAAGTAATAAGCATAGGAAGATAAAACAAGTGTAGCTTCAAAAATTTCAGCACATAGAGAGGTGTTTTAGTAACATGAAAATTTCTACAACCATATTTTCCTCTCTCATAATAACTTTCAGTAGCATCATGAGCAAACTCAACAATATAACTATCACATAAAGCATTCTTATCATGAGTCTCATGCATAAAATTATTACTCTCCACATAGGCATAATCAATTTTATTAGTTGTAGTGGGAGCAAATTCAACAAAGTAGCTATCATTATTATTCTCATCATCAAATATAGGAGGCATAGTATCATCAAAGTAAATTTTCTCCTCAATGCTTGGGGGACTAAAAATATCATGCTCATCAAAGCCAGCTTCCCCAAGCTTAGAATTTTCCATAGCATTAGCAACAATAGTGTTCAAAGCATTCATATTAATATGTTCCATGGGTTTTTTAATTTTCGCATCAAACCATCCATGTCTTAAATCAGGAAATAGAATAAGAAGCTCATTGTTGTCCATTATGCCTAACTAGTGTAAACAAGAAACCAAATGTCGCAATTGCAGAGTCTAAAGGAAATATCTTCGAGCACACACACAATGGCGCCAGAAAAGTACTGTTACCTGGAACCGGAGTATGAGTGCCTTTTACCTTTCCTCCCCGGCAACGGCGCCAGAAAAGTGCTTGATGTCTACGGGTGCTTCTATTCTTGTAGACAGTGTTGGGCCTCCAAGAGCAGAGGTTTGTAGAACAGCAGCAAGTTTTCCTTAAGTGGATTACCCAAGGTTTATCGAACTCAGGGAGGAAGAGGTCAAAGATATCCCTCTCATGCAACCCTACAACCACAAAGCAAGAAGTCTCTTGTGTCCCCAACACACCTAATAGGTGCACTAGTTCGGTGAAGAGATAGTGAAATACAAGTGGTATGAATGAGTATGAGCAGTAGTACGGCGCCAGAAAAGTGCTTGCTGGCGTGCAGTTGATGGTAGTAATATTGCGGGAAGTAAACAAGCAGTAGTAACGCAGCAGTAGTAACTCAGTAAAACAGTAAACAAGCAGCGATAGCAGTATTTAGGAACAAGGCCTAGGGATCATACTTTCACTAGTGGACACTCTCAACATTGATCGCATAATAAATAACTCTTTCTCATATGTGCTACATACACTCTTGTTTGATAATGAACATCATTCGTTGCGTAGGATTACACGAACCCTCAATGCCGGAGTTAACAAGCTCCACAACATTCGATATTCATGTTTAAGTAACCTTAGAGCATAATAGATCATTGCAAAATAAACCAAGAACTAACATAGTGCACACACTGTCCACATTACACTATGAAGGAGGAATAGATCACATCAATACTATCATAATGATAATTAACTCCACAATCTACAAGAGATCATGATCATAGCCTACGACAAGAACCACACGGTGCACACACTAATCACCTTTACACCATGCAGGAGGAATAAACTACTTTAATAACATCACATGAGTAGCACATAACTAGTAGCGATACAAAGCTCATCATATGGATCTCAATCATGTAAAGCAGCTCATGAGATCATTGTATTGAAGTACATAGGAGAGAGATTAACCACATAGCTACCGGTACAGCCCCGAGCCTCGATGGAGAACTACTCCCTCCTCATGGGAGCAGCAGCGTTGATGAAGATGGCGGTGGAGATGGCAGCGGTGTCGATGGAGAAGCCTTCCGGGGGCACTTCCCCGCTCCGGCGGGTGCCGGAACAGAGACTCCTGTCCCCCGATCTTGGCTTCGCGATGGCGGCGGCTCGGAAGGTTTCGCGTATCGTGGCTTCCTCCGTAAGGGTTTTCGATGCAGGGGCTTTAAATAGCCGAAAGGGCAGCGTCGGAGGGCGAAGGGGCGACCACACCATAGGGTGGCGCGGGCCCAGCCCTGGCCGCGCCACCCTATCATCTGGGGCCCACAGGGCCCCCTCTGGCGGCTCTCTCTGGATGCTTCCGGGCAAAATAGGACACAGGCGTTGATTTCGTCCAATTCCGAGAATATTTCGTTACTAGGATTTCTGAAACCAAAACAGCAGAAAAGAACTGGCACTTCGGCATCTTGTTAATAGGTTAGTTCCAGAAAATGCGTAAATACGACATATAATGTGCATAAAACATGTAGGTATCATCAATAAAGTAGCATGGAACATAAGAAATTATCGATACGTTGGAGACGTATCAGCGGTGAGCCGCCGAAAGGGATCTGGGTCCCCTTCGATAACCTCCTAGGCGTTCCGCACAGCCTCGTCGAACCCATCGAGCTTCAACCAAAAGCGCTCAAACTGGAAGCGCTTACGCCCGTGCACTTGGTGGTGCATCAAGAAGGAGTGGGCAGTGGTCAGCCACCACCGTTGCCAAACATCGCAACATGCAGCTGGAATGGAGCTCCTCCCAGTCAACCGTGACGAACACCCGATCAAGCCGGACGAGGGTAGGCGTCTCCCTCTCGTTGGACCAAGTGTAACGTCGCCCGTGCGGTAGATCTCTTTGAGCTCGCAGTCATTCAGGAAGCGCCGGAATCTGCCCATCATCCTGCGGTTGAGGTTCCCATTATTTTTGTCCTCATCCCGGTAAATCAAGTTGAAGTCCCCGCAGAGGGCCCAAGGTCCAGGATGACCTCCGCGGGCATCTCGCAACTCAGCCAGAAAGGCGACCTTGTCAGCCTCAGCCTGTGGACCATATACACAAGTAAGCCACCACCCACTGCCACCACCCACCGGGGAGACCCTGGCTGTGACACTGTTATTGCCATAGTGGGCGCGTCGAGCTGCACCACCCGGCTAACCCAAGCCACAAGGATCCCCCGAGTATTAGCGGCAAGCAGAAATAATCATCAAATTCTGCGCCAAGCGCTTCCATAACGATAGCATGGGTTACAACAGATAGTTTCGTCTCCTGGAGACACACGATAGACGCACCCGTAGTACACACTACACTCCTAACAGCGGAACGCCTTGCGCGATCATTGAGGCCTCGCACATTGGCCACCATCACCCTAGGTTCGTACAACATTGGAACGCTTGGAAGCACCCGTGGAACACCCGTGGGGTCAAGCCTCAATGAGGCGACCACCCGTCATCCCCAGCATTGGTGGGGAGCAGCCTCTGATCGTCGAAAGCGACCACCCGTAGAACTCTGCGATCGCCTCAATCATGTCATCTGTCAGGGGTAGCTCATACATCTTGTGGTACGCCTCTAGGGCGGCCGCCGACGGCGTCTCATCCCCTTTGAGAAGACCGAGCTTGCGCATCAGGTTCCGAACAACCTTCATCTCCGCATTGAGGCCACCAGGTTGCCCCGCGATCCTCAAGCTGCGACGAGGTTGGAAGTTGAGCTCCACGAGCCTTCGTCGGACAGCCGGGGTCTGCAAGAGAGCGTCCGAGCGCGATTTCGCAGCTGTGAGAAACTCCCCAAGGATCCTGGGCCTCGCCACGCCAACCTGTTGACGAGGAATAGGTGGCTGACGTGCTCTGCTGAACACCACGGGTGGTGAAGCAAAGCGGCACACCGTCGGACTCGTGACAGGTGGCGAAGGGACCAGGCTCGCAACGTGGGTGGCACGGGCAGGGGGTGTCTCCATCACAATCTCCTCATCCACCTGTTCCCCATCAGACTCGTCCCCGCCAGCAGCATGCGCCTCCGTAGAGTCAGCAGTGGGCGAGACCAACTGGATTACAGGGGATAGGTTTGCAACCTCAAACCCGACCATAGCAACATCACCATGCGCCTCACATGGGGCAGCAACTGGCGTGGCAACATCCGGTAGCAGTGGCGTGGCAACAATAGGCAGCAAAGGCGTGGATTCCAAGTTTGAAGAGGGAGGTTGGGGCTCTTCCCGCGCTTGTACCATCAACTGGGCCTCAACGTCCACCTGGAGTAGGCCCGAAAGGCCAGAGGCCCGTCCAGACAGCTGCAGCAAGGGACAGCCCTCAAGTGGGCTTGGGCAAGCAGGGGAGCCCAGCATGGAGCCCAACATGGCGTCAGCGGACAGGGACGTGGGAGTCGCATCCACCACGCAACTTGCTGGGTCCTCCACGCATGCTTTCCCAGCCTTCTGGGCGGGAGTTGGCGCCACCTGCTGGGGCTCTTGTCGAGCAGCGAGAGCGGCCTCCGGCAGGACCACGATGGAGCCGACCCGCAGCCCCGCCCCCATGTGCTGCGCATGGACGAGCGCCTCCACTGGTGCGTCGCCGCGCGCAGACCCGACCCAAGCGCCGCCACTTTTGACCGCAGCGCAGGCCTCCAACGGCTCGCAGCCAGCAGCAACCGAAGGAGAAGCGCTGTCAGCGGCTTCGTCCTGGTCAGCATTGTCGGCGCCCACGACGGCAGCCGCTGCTTTGGCGCGCAGCGCCCTGATCTTGCGGCCCCCACGATACCGCTTTCTCTTTTCCTTCTGTCGCGTTGTAGCTTGGTCGCGGTCGCCAACGACGGCGCCGGACGACAGCGTGCGCGTGGTCCCGCCGCCACCGGCCCCAGCTTGGCTTGACGACGGAGCAGCGCCGCCGCCGGAGCCAGGAAGCACGTCCGGCATGCCCCGCGTGTAGTGGTACTGCCGACGCGTCGGCCAGGCGTTCGTCCTCCCACCATCGCCACCACCAGCCGCGGCGCCGCCCGGCGTTGGCCGACGGAAATCGACCGTCGTTGTCACATGGACAAGCAACGGATAGACCAACGTGTTAATGTGGGGTGGGACGATGGCCTGCGATGGCGCCGCCATGTCGGTCAGCGAGGGCGGCTCGTCGGGCTCGACAACGTATTACAATGACTAACACCCTATGGTTCTGTAAAGAGAAACAAAGATGTAAGTAAGGCACAATTGGCTGCGCGACCCCAAGCAAACACCATAAATTACGGTGTAAATATCACAACATACAATCACAGCTACATTCGGTGGTATGTACATTTGCGTGAATCTAAGCAATACCTAAATGTATGAAATTGCCAAAAAAAAAACAATACCTCTCTTCGATTGTTACACCAGATACATACGGATGCTAATTTGTAACAAATATACCTTATTTAATACTGTTGGTTTTATAAATAAAGTTTTAAGTTGGTTCCTAAACTCAAAGCTCCTAGGCAGTCAACACCAATCAATATCTTACAGGTATGCTACATATGAAGACTTTTTATTAACAGGGAACAACAGCCCCGCGGAAGAAGTAATCAAAGATAAAATTTGACTTAACCATGGACCTTAGAATTCATATATAAATATATTTAAGAATTCGCATAACAATAAGGAATGTACACAGAGGCTACATGAGCCTCCGCCAAGGTTCACTAAACATGAAGCTTGGGATCATAGTGCGCCGAGGCTACATGTTTAGTTTCCACCAAGGTTACCAAGTCTCCACCAAGGTCCAGTAAGCATTCATGTTTAGTTTCAGCTCAGATATAACATGCAAGACCAGAAGACCGGATCATATTACATTAGCCTAAGATATTCTATGAAATAGAAAGAGGAGCTCAAAATTGAAGTGAACCATTAGCCCAGGACAAATTCTTCCACGAAATTACATGATATCTTCGAGAGGAGCAGTCCCTTCACCGCATCCCATAGAACCTAAATTTTATCAGGTGCGCCTTGGCGCACCATCCTGATGTACTCATATTTGTTTGCTAGTAAAATTATAAACATTGGCTAATAAAATATACGGGAAGACAATAATGTGTTTATGAATTTTTCATCGCAACTCACACGTAGAGATCCGAGAATAATGGGTGCAGGAGTTGCTTTATTAACAAAATGTAATTTATTTGGATTGAGGACATTCCTTACCAGCTGGATCTTATTATATGGTTGCATCATAATATGTACACAAACACAAAAAGGCAAAGGAGTTCAATGACATTGTGCAATCATTGTATTTTGTAAAAAACCATCAAGATATGTGTCTTCTATTGGTTTGTACCTCAATATTGGCCCTATCTATAACTTATTTTGCACATCACTCCTGCCATGCGGCCACATCGGCTAATGGAAATGAAATTGGAAGGAAAAGAAATATGGCAAAGGTGGCGCAGTGTACATTCTCCAACGGTGCCAACTGGTGAGAGGAAGGAGTAGGTAGGTAATGAGTACAACAGGTCTGAACGGTCCATCGGCTTCCACGTACATGAGCAAGCGACATTCACACACGCGTCCTGCTCTTGGCTCCGCATCGCATGGATGGCTCAGACCACCGCACATCACGCCAGTCCAGTGTCGCAGCATGGCTGCCATGGTCAGAGCATGCATGCCGCTCTGCACCCCTCCAGCCGCCGCGGCTGATTCATTCTCCGCAGCCACCATGGCCGCTTCAAGCTGGTCATGCTCGAGCGCCCGTGTGCTCGTACTCGACGGCACCGGCCACGTCAGCGGATGCAGGGCGACTGCACTCTTCAAGCTCCACCCCGACTTAAACATCCTCATCAGCGGCGGTAACCAGTAATTGCCACATCATTCAGTTCAGACCTTTTTTTGAACATGAGGAGGCAGCGCCTTTAATACAGTTTTTCCATTTAGCCACGAACAATGTGAGCTTAAGTTCTGAAGAGGTAAAGAAATAGTATTTTCATTCAACTCACGAACAGTGTACAACCAACAAATCCCTGTTAGCTTTAGTAAGAGATACAGAAATAGGACAGAGACTGTTGGCGTGAGCTGAATTTGTATGGCTGAAGATAGGCATAGAAAAATCATGTCCAATAGCCCTGATGTGCATAGTTATGGGATGCGAGCTGCCCCATCAAGATCCCTGGAGATGTGACGTACTGCCAGTGCAAGAGCCATCTGAATGTACTTGCCAATTTGTTGTTGAATTTCCCACTGGACCGGGGGCTAGAAGGATTCCTTGTGTTGTTGGTGTGGAGTGTAACCTGCTGTGGATGAAGCAGCTCCGCAATTGTCGCCACAAGAAGAGCTGAAACCTCCGCTTGGAGTGGTGAAAGCGACACTACGATTGAGGCTTGAACGAACATATTGGTGCTAGTGTGTTATCTAGAAGTTTTAGAAGACACCAATCCCGTACCTGTTGATGTAGCAGAACCTGGGATCTTTCTTGTGTTCCAAGTAGCATCTGAAAATAATTTGGACAAGTGATTAATAAGTCAGACTTGATGGTACTTGCACCGGGCTTTCCGTGTGAATCACCATGTAATGTTGTTGCTGACCCAGTTGATGTACCTTCAGGGGAGAGAGTAGAGAGATCAGCCATTTCAAAATTTTGTTGAATTGCTCTCGCCACCTGGTTTCCTGCAAAATAGATTGTCGTTTCGAGATTTCCAAGGGCACCACATAAAGGTTAAGATATTTTTCAGCAAGGCGTGAGAGTGGTTCATAGCTATAAAGTTCATTAAAATTTGAGAGAGTGGGGCACAATTGACGGCTGGCTGTTCAGTGCGGATAACCACGGCCACACGAGCAAAGTGGCAGGTGAAAGATAGATGAATGTCATTTTCCTCTAATCCACACCTGGAGCATAGTGTACATGTGAAGAGGAATACTTACCAAAAGTATGAACTCTAGGCATGTGTTGCTTTGTTTACATGTGTTATAAGTTGACACGTAGAAAGGTGGATCTGATGAGGACATCCCATCTATTGATACAACCGCTGTACCTACAGCCACACAAATACAAGGACCAATCACTCGAGCTCGTGCCAAACAACTTAACTATCAGGTACTTTCGTTTCTTGGAACTATTCCTCAAATACATGAGAATATGATGCTGCCTAAATCAGATATGTTTGTTACTCTTAGGAATGATGGACCTAGCATGGATGAGGAGGACAAGCATTGGAGCATGATCACACATGGAGGAGATGGCAGCAAACATGTGAGGATTCAAGAGGACGCCCAAGTGGAGATTTCAGAACATTGAAGCCACCATAATGGAGCAACGATGCTTGGACGAATTCTACAAGTTTTCCCATCATAAAATTCGTCCAAGAGTTATTATTGGTGCTGCGTCACCTTATTTAATGGGCCAGGCCCATGTATTTTCGGATTAGGTATTTTAGGGGATTTTGATTAGACTAAAAGTTAGCCATTGCTGCAACTCTCGTGTACTTCTTTTGAGGCCAACGCCCAGAACAAGACCGACTATTCGGAATCCCACCTTTTCAATAAAGCTTTCATCTCTATTCGCAATATTCTGATTGCATCTTTAGTTCTTACTTGTTCTCGATTTCAGGTAGGAATTAAGACCCTTGCTGGTCAGGCTGATCGTGCTCCCGCAAGATCAGTAACTCCCGGAGATTGTCCTAGCGATTGCATTGGCGCACGAGCTTTGCACGTGTAGTCGGATCGTCAAGCACGAACTCCACCAACAAATCGATTTATCCACATCTCATCGAAAGATCGGCCACCTTTGCCCTATCAAGTGGTATCAGATTTCAGGTTGCTCGGTGAGATTTTACTGTTTTCCTAGTGTAGATTTGTTTTACCTATAACCCAGAAAAAGCCCCACAAAAAGAAGCTAGATTAGATCATCCATCCCATAGCCCCTGCCAAGCCATTGCATGATCTTTTCAGTTTTTGCTTTTTGAGTCTTCGTCTGCAATCGTCGTGTCGCGTGCTGGTCTTAGCGTCTAGAGTCGTTAGAGTTTCGAGTTCTGGTCATAGTAGTCACGTCGCCGCCGCACCATCTCCGCTTGCAGTCCTCGCCATATCACCGCCACCATACACTTCCGCCACATCTGCCATCAACTCCTTGTTGTGCCCCTTTTCTTCCCATCATAGTAGGATCTTTCTTGATCTTCGTTTCTGAGTTTTTTCGGGTTTTAGATCCGTTTTCTTGGCCAATTTCGCGTTTTCCGTCGGAATTCTGATAGCAGTCTAGCTGAAAAAAAAAATCGGGTCGCCTGACCATAGAGACCTCTGTGGTCTAGCGCCACAAAAAAAAAAAAATTTCTGGTCGCCCGACCATAGAGACCTCTGTGGTCTAGCGCCAAGGTAGATTCCAAAAAAAAAATGAAAAAAAAATCCATCGCCCAACCATAGAGACCCCTGCCCTCCAGCGCCAGGGTTGAGGCAAAAAAAAAAAAAACTTTGCCCTTAACTTAGGTGCCTCTTTCCGCCATAGCTGCCTCTTCCATTTTGTACCGCGTCGTGACCTCGTTGGTGATTTAGGCTTGCGTCTCTAATACGATCTAGCCTAGGACCAGCACAGTACCGTCTTTGAGCGTTTACTCAATTTGCATCGCTGATTTGATTATTGTGCCACCATATCACTATACTTTGCCTTCCCAGAGCTCTACATATTGTCTCCACGTGCACTGTGTCGACACTTGGTAATCGCTTTGGCAATCTTTGGAGACGCTGATCCTTGTTGGTTGTTACATCGCCTTCCTCCTGTTTGGTAAGGACTTGTAAGAGCTTTGTATTTTGCTTGACGAATTGCGCGTGAACCACCATATTCCGTAGTTTGTAGGCATATACATTTGTGCTTTTTCTGTACTAACCATGACAGGCACAGAGTCGGCGAACGTTGACCCGGATAAGATGACGAATGCAGAAATGCATGCTCACTTCCTCCACCTTTTGGGCGGGCATGCAACCGACGTGGATGGGCGCCTCGGTGATGTTGACGCCAAACTCACCGACGCGCTGGACAAGATCGATGGCCTCGAGGCAGCCTTCAACTCCAAGCTCGACGCCAAGTTCCAGGAGTTGTTGACTCGATTACCGCCGCCTCGCGCCAACGTGCAACGCCGCGCACGCCGCGTTCCTCGTGCGGACGTTCCGGCGGGTACCGCTCCTGCTGCAGCAGCCGCACATGACGCGCCTTCTGATGAAGGATACGAGGACTATGGAGGGAACGAGGATGAGCAAGTAGATGAGAACGTGCTGGATGACGAGGAGGTCCAACAACCTGCACCTGGTCGTCCACGACAACTGAACCGCAACGCTCGCCCACCTCCACGCCCGGTACGTAATGATGATGATCATGTTGCTAAACTTAAATTGAATATTCCGCCATTTGAGGGTAGATATAATCCTGATGCATATCTTACTTGGGAATTGGAAGTAGAACAGCGCTTTGCATGTTTACGATATCCTGATCATTTGCGTGTTAGTGCTGCCACTTGTGAGTTCACAGATTTTGCATCTATTTGGTGGTCTGAACATTGTAGAGTACATCATGCTAATATTCCTACTACCTGGGTTGGTTTAAAACTTGCTATGCGTACTCGTTTTGTTCCTCCACATTATCAGCGTGATTTGCTTAAAAAATTGTCTCGCTTAGAACAAGGAAAAAATTCTGTAGAAGACTATTATCAAGAATTGCAAACTGGCATGATTCGCTGTGGTATTGTAGAGGATAATGAGGCTATGCTTGCACGTTTCTTTGGTGGTTTGAATAAAGAGATTCAGAATATTTTAGAATATAAGGAGTACAACACTATTACTCGCTTGTTTCATCTTGCTTGCAAAGCTGAACGTGAAGTGCAGGATCGTCAACCACCATGGAGAAGAGCTAATATTTCTGCAGGTCGTACATCGTCGTGGACTCCGCGACAATCAGCGCCACCATCTCGTGGGGCTGCATCAGCACCTTCTACCTCCAAGTACACCGCGCCTGCATCACGAGCACCACCTGCTGCTACTCCACCACCATCCGCTGGTCCTCCTCGGAGTTCATCTTCCATGGCCTCTGATGACCCACAAGTATAGGGGGTGTATCGTAGTACTTTCGATAAATAAGAGTGTCGAACCCAACGAGGAGCAGAAGGTGTTGACAAGCAGTTTCGATGAAGGATTCACTGTAAATGCTCACAGACAAGTATTCGGGGGGTTTTGATATTGCAGATAAATAAAGTACAAGTAAATAAAATGCGAGAGAAATAGTTGCAGCAAGTGGCCCAATCCTTTTTAGCACAAAGGACAAGCCGGTTTGTTTACTTATAATGACCAAACGTTCTGAGGACACACGGGGATTTTAGTCTAGTGCTTTCGCTTCATGTAGCTTAGTAATCTTCATTGTTTTGATAAGTGTTGTGTGGGTGAACCTATGCTAATGCACCGCCCTTCCTAGGACTAATACATACTTGTGATTATACCCCTTGCAAGCATCCGCAACTACAAGAAAGTAATTAAGATAAATCTAACCACAGCCTTAAACTCTGAGATCCTGCGATCCCTCCTGCATCGATATACTAACGGGGGCTCAGGTTTCTGTCACTCCGGCAACCCCGCAATTAGCAACCGAATACAAGATGCACTCCCCTAGGCCCATAAATGGTGAAGTGTCGTGTAGTCGACGTTCACACGACACCACTAGAAGAATGACACCACAACTTAAATATCATAACATTGAATATTACTCAACCATAATTCACTACTAGCATTTAGACTTCACCCATGTCCTCAAGAACTAAACGAACTACTCACGAGACATCATATGGAATACAATCAGAGGTGATATGATGATGAATAACAATCTGAACATAAACCTTGGTTCAATGGTTTCACTCAATAGCATCTACAACAAGTATAGAATAACACCGGGAGAGTTTCCCCTATCAAACAATCAAGATTTAACCCGAATTGCTACAGCGGTGACGAGGTGCAGCGGTGGTGATGGCGGTGTAGATGGTGGAGATGATGATGATGATGATGGAGATGATGTCCCGCTCGATGACGATGGCGATGGCGTCGATTTCCCCCTCCGGGAGGGAATTTCCCGGCGGATTCCTGCCCGCCGGAGAGCTCTTTTCTCTCTGGTGCTCTCCGCCCCGCAGAGGCGGCTGTAACCCTCCGTGAGGTCCTCTCGTGGCTTAGGTTTTCGGGACGAAGGAGTACGCGAAGAAAAGGAGGCGAAAGGGGTGGGCCCCCAGAGCACAGGGTGGCGCGGCCAGGCCTTGGGCCGCGCCGCCCGTGGTCTGGGCCCACAGTGGCTCCTCTCCCCCTTTTGGCTCCCTCCGTCATCTGGAAAAATAGGAATTTACGTGAAATTCCCTTCCACAGTTGATCTTCCGAAATATTGCGTTCTGACGGTGCTTTTTCCAGCAGAATCCTGGCTCCGGTGCTTGATCCTCCAATAATGATGAAACATGCAAAATAGATGAAATAACATAAGTATTGTGTCCCAACATGAAATATATCAATGAATAACAGCAAATTATGATACAAAATAGTGATGCAAATTGGACGTATCAACTCCCCCAAGCTTAGACCTCGCTTGTCCCCAAGCGAAACTGAGCTCGATAAACAAGACCACATGTTTATGGAGTGAAGAGTCGATAAATAAAATACGGACAAGAAGCATCATATTCATTCACACAAGACATTCTAGTAAACAACTTCCTCATATAACTCATCTCGAAATAAGTAAAGAGAAATCACAAGTAAAGGTGCATAAGAAATCATAGTTGGTGATGGCAAACTTTGTTCTTGGTCAGAGAACTACTAACGGATTGTACTTCTAAGCAAAGCTTTCATATTAGAATTTATAGCTGAGCCTTCATATTTAAGCATGACAATCTCTTCATAATCATTGATAACTTCAAAGTCATATTCATTCAGATAAAATTGGTACTAAACAAGAAAGCATAAAAGACATGATTAACTGAATCATAGCATAAATGATTGGTTCACAACAACTCAATTGCTTGCTTGAGATAGAGGGAAATAGGTTTACTGACTCAACATAAAAGTAAAAGACAGGCCCTTCGCAGAGGGAAGCAGGGATTAAATCATGTGCTAGAGCTTTTCAAGTTTTGAAATCATATAAAGAGAATAAAAGTAAGATTTTGAGCGGTGTTTGTTGTTGTCAACGAATGGTAGCGGGCACTCTAACCCCCTTGCCAAACGAACCTTCAAAGAGCGGCTCCCATGAGGGACGGCATCTCTACCAGCAAGGTAGATCATCCCCCTTCTCTTTTGTTTACACATGTATTTTAGTTTTATTAAGGATGACACTCCCCCCAACCTTGGCTTTCTCAATCCATGGCTAACCGAATCCTCGGGTGCCTTCCAACATTCACATACCATGGAGGAGTGTCTATTGCAAAATTAAGTTGCTTACTGATAAATCAGAGCAAAACATGTGAAGAGAATTATTAATGAAAGTTATTAATTGGGGCTGGGAACCCCGTTGCCAGCTCTTATTGCAAAGTTATTGGATAAGCGGATGTGCCGCTAGTCCATTGGTGAAAGTCCGCCCAACAAGATTGAAAGATGAAACACCACATACTTCCTCATGAGCTATAGAACATTGACACAAATAAGGAGTAGTAGTTTGAATAATTTAAAGGTAGCACATGAAGTATTTACTTGGAATGGCAGAAAATACCATGTAGTAGGTAGGTATGGTGGACACAAATGGCATAGGTTTGGTCTAAGGTTATGGATGTATGAGAAGCATTCCCTCTCGATACAGGTCTTTGGCTAGCAAGGTTTGATAGCAAGCATAAAGGTTGAGGGAAACAAACAAATATACATATGATAGAAACAATCATGCATCTTTCTCATAAGCACAAGCAATTTTAACTTAAGAATACTAAGCATAGAGATAATGGAGTAATGTATCTAAGTGTATTTCTCTCTTCTATTAAACATCAAGATGTTGTTGCTATTGACCAATGCTAAGTTTGCCAAAACCAAATAGATTTACTTGATGCTCCCAAAGTGATATCAATACTCATGTCAAGAGTAATCATATAATGGAGATTGCAAACTAAAATAAGGTGTGCAAAAAGTAAATGATAAGACTTCTCATTAATATTCCATAACGATAACTCACACCAACGGATACATAGATAACTAACTAAGAGAGATACTTCCACATTGCATACTATTCCATATGATAACTTCCCTACTCATGATATGACACTACTTGATAGTAAAAGATAAAGGTGGTGATGATGTGATACCGCGGCACTCCCCCAAGCTTGGAACAAACCAAGGGGATGCCAATACCGATGATGAATTACTCCTTCGGTGATGATGGTGATGGATTCTTCTCGACAAGCTTCCTGACAAGCTCCTGTAAACCTTCAATCTCATAGGTGAGGTTGCGAATCATCTCCGAGTTGTGCTCAACGCGGCTCATAATCATGTCCGGTGGTGAATCCCAACTCTTAGAATTGTTTCCCCATCCTTCAGCTTCAGATTTCATCTCTCCTGCATTGTCAGAACGATTTATATCCCAATTACTCGGCAACACTACCTTGGGGGTCCTTTCAGTTTGACGATCGTAGATTAGATTGCGGTAAGGGTTGTAATGGCTCGGAGAAGATGTCCTTGGAGCCAAGTAATGACGTGGAACCGCTCCTCCGGTAGCGATTCGTGCACTCCTCTTGACGTTGGATGGATTTGATATCACGCCAATACTTGCAACGGTGGCTTGCTGGTGTTCCTGCGGAGCTTCCTCCACTTCTTCCTCATCCTCTCTTGCGTCTTCTTTCTTCAGCTCCGGGTCTTGAATATCTTCCTTCAAAGGTTCCTTGTCCTTGTTGTTGGAGGCCATGGTGCTTCTAGATCAAAACAAATCTGGCAGAAAACAGCTCGAAACAAAACACGACGAGAAAACGATATTACGGACCTCCAGGGGTCCGGGGGATTATATAGCAAATATTTTTACGACAAAAGGAAGGTTCCAGATCGAACCAGAGTCGGAAAGGGGCAACGAGGCGGCCAGACCATAGGTCGGCGCGGCCAGGGTGGGGCCCGCGCCGGCCTATGGTGGCACGCCCTCGTGCGTCCTTTCCACTCCGTTTCGAACTCGTAATTTTTCATATTTTCTAAAAACAGCAGAAATAATGTTCGGAAAGGTAAACGCGGACTTTTTATTACCTATACTGTTACCTATTCAAAGTCCAGTTCTGGCGGACTGTCAATTTGTCCTTTGATGAAAGCCTCCGGTGTTTCCACTTGAATAATATCAACATCAACATTATAGGAATCACCCGAGATATAATGCTTTAGTCTTTGTCCATTCACCACTTGTGTGGCATTGCCTTGGAGAGAGCTAATTTTAATTGCTCCTGAACGATACACCTCCTCAACAACATATGGTCCTTCCCACTTCGAGAGTAATTTCCCTGCAAAGAATCTGAGACGAGACCGATATAATAGAACTTGATCTCCAACATTAAATTCTCTTTTAATGATCCTTCTATCATGCCACTTCTTAACTTTTTCTTTAAAGAGTTTAGCATTTTCATAAGCTTCACTTCTCCATTCATCTAGAGAACTTAATTGCAACAACCTCTTATTACCGGCTAATTTAGGATCTTTATTTAGTTCTCTAACAGCCCAATAAGCTTTGTGCTCTAGTTCTAAAGGTAAATGACAAGCTTTTCCATAAACCATTTTATAAGGTGACATTCCCATAGGATTTTTATAAGCAGTTCTATAAGCCCATAGTGCTTCTTTCAATTTGCTAGCCCAATTCCTCCTAGATTTATTAACAGTCTTTCCCAAGATAGCTTTAATCTCTCTATTTGATAATTCTACTTGACCACTAGTTTGAGGGTGATAAGCAGAAGCAATTCTATGATTAATACCATACTTAGCAAGAGTTTTTCTAAAACCTCCATGAATGAAATGAGAACCTCCATCAGTCATAATATATCTAGGTACTCCAAATCTAGGAAATATAATATCTACAAGCATTTTTATAGAGGTCTCACCATCAGCACTTTTTGTAGGTATAGCTTCTACCCATTTAGTAACATAATCAACAGCGACAAGTATATGAGTGTTACCGTCTGAAGAAGGGAAAGGTCCCATGAAGTCGAATCCCCAACAATCGAATGGTTCAATAACAAGAGTATAATTCATAGGCATTTCATTGCGTCTGGAGATATTACCAACTCTTTGACATTCATCACAAGATAAAATAAATTTCCTTGCATCTTTGAAGAGTGTTGGCCAATAAAAACCTGATTGTAGAACCTTTTGCGCGGTTCTATCTCCAGCGTGATGTCCTCCATAAACACTACCATGACATTTATTCAATATCTCCTGTTGTTCATATTCAGGAACACATCTTCGCATAATACCATCCACTCCTTCTTTATATAAGTGTGGGTCATCCCAAAAATAATGCCTCAAGTCATAAAAGAATTTCCTCCTTTGCTGAGCTGAAAAGGTTGGAGGCAAATACTTCGAAACAATAAAGTTAGCATAATCTGCATACCAAGGGCTCTCTCGCGAGCTCACCTTTATTACAGCCAATTGTTCATTTGGAAAACTATCATTAACAGGAACAGGATCATAAGCAATATTTTCCAATCTAGACAAATTATCAGCAACAGGATTATCAGCACCTTTCCTATCTATAATATGCAAATCAAATTCTTGCAACAGAAGTACCCATCTAATAAGCCTTGGCTTAGCATCTTTCTTTGTCATAAGGTATCTAATTGCAGCATGATCAGTATGAATTGTAACTTTCGAATCAACAATATAGGGTCTAAACTTATCACAAGCAAAGACTACAGCTAACAATTCCTTTTCAGTTGTAGCATAATTTCTTTGAGCAGCATCAAGAGTCTTACTAGCATAATGAATAACATTTAATTTTTTATCTACCCGTTGTCCAAGAACAGCGCCTACAGCAAAATCACTAGCATCACACATAATTTCAAAAGGCAAATTCCAATCAGGAGGTTCAACTACAGGAGCAGTTGTTAAGGCTTTCTTTAGAGTTTCAAAAGCTTCCTTACAATCATCATCAAAAACAAAAGGTACATCTTTTTGAAGAAGATTAGTAAGAGGCTTTGAAATTTTAGAGAAATCTTTAATAAATCTCCTATAAAACCCAGCATGACCAAGAACACTACGAATACCTTTAACATCCCTCGGATAGGGCATCTTCTCAATTGCTTCAACTTTAGCTCTATCAACTTCAATACCTCTCTCGGAAATTTTATGTCCCAATACAATTCCTTCATTAACCATAAAGTGGCATTTCTCCCAATTAAGAACAAGGTTAGTTTCTTCACATCTCTGCAAAACTTTATCGAGGTTTCGCAAGCAATTATCAAAAGAATTCCCATAGACAGAAAAATCATCCATGAACACCTCTACAATACTTTCGCAAAAACCATGAAAAATAGCAGACATGCATCTTTGAAAAGTAGCAGGAGCATTACATAAACCAAAAGGCATACGCCTATAAGCATAAGTTCCATAAGGACAAGTAAAAGTGGTTTTCTCTTGATCTTTAGCTTTAACAGCAATTTGTGAAAACCCAGAATATCCATCAAGAAAACAAAAATGAGTATTTTTAGATAACCTTTCTAGCATTTGATCAATAAAGGGTAAAGGGTAATGATCTTTCTTAGTAACTTTATTAACTTTTCGAAAATCAATGCACATTCTATAACCTACAACTATTCTTTGAGGAATAAGCTCATCATTATCATTAGGCACAACAGTCATTCCTCCTTTCTTAGGAACACAATGAACAGGACTAACCCATCTACTATCAGCAATAGGATATATAATACCAGCTTCAAGGAGTTTTAATACCTCGTTCCTTACCACTTCCTTCATCTTCGGAATTAGACGACGTTGATGTTCAACAACAGGCTTTGCATCATCTTCCATATTAATAGCATGTTGGCAAATAGAAGGAGAAATCCCTTTCAAATCATCAAGAGTATAGCCAATAGCTCCTCGGTGTTTCTTCAATATTTCCAATAACCTTTCTTCCTCAATCTCTGAAAGCTTAGAACTAATAATAACAGGATATATTTTCTTATCATCAATATGAGCATATTTAAGATTATCAGGTAAAGGCTTTAAATCAAAAACAGGATCTTCCTTTGGTGGCGGTGTTGTACCCAAATCTTCCACCGGTAAATCATGCTTGAGAATAGGTTGGCGAAGAAAAATTTCCTCAAGCTCATCTCTTTCTTTCCTAAAAGCTTCACTTTCACTATTCTCCAAATGTTGCTGCAAAGGATTATTAGGAACAAGAACAATAGATGCACACTGCTCCATTTTAAAATCATTACTAGGCAAGTCAACTTTATAAGGAGTTTTGGTAAATTTAGAAAAGTTAAATTCATAAGGTTCACCAGCAAATCTAGTCAAAATTTTCTCTTTCTTACAATCTATAATAGCTCCACAAGTATTTAGAAAAGGTCTACCAAAAATGATAGGACAATGATCACTAGCAGCAGAACCAAGTACCAAAAAGTCAGCAGGATATTTAATCTTACCACATAGAACTTCCACATCTCGAACAATACCAATTGGAGAAATAGTTTCTCTATTAGCCAGATGAATAACCACATCAATATCTTCAAGTTCACAAGAACCAATTTCGTGCATAATCTCCGTGTAAAGCTCATAAGGAATAGCACTAACACTTGCACCAATATCACATAAACCATAATAGCAATGATCACCAATTCTAACAGATAGCATAGGAACACTAACTTGTTTGGGTTTATTAGGATGTGAAACAATATTAGAAGCATCTTCACAGAAAATAATATGACCATCCTCCACATTTTCAGTCACAAGATCTTTAACTATTGCAACAGCAGGTTCAATTTTAATTTGTTCTTCAGGTTCTTTAGGTTTCTTTTCACTTTTATTAACTGCACTAGATATGACAGAGTACTCCTTCATTTTAGCAGGGAAAGGAGTTTTTTCAATATAAGCTTCAGGAATAACATTATCAACAGTTTCAACCACTACACATTTGTTTACAGATGAATCAACTTTATCTTTATATGGTTCATGATACTTATCAAAATTCTTCTTAGGCAGTTCATAATGAGAGGCAAAAGCTTTATAAAGATTTGCAACAACTTGGGAATCAAGACCATATGTAGCACTCATATTACGAAATTTATCAGTATCCATAAAAGCTTCAATGCATTTATAATCATAAATTATACCTGATTCTCTATCTTTGTCGTTCTCCCATCCTTCAGTATTTTCTTGGATCCGATCAAGAAGGTCCCTTTTAAACTCTTCATTCTTGCGTGTAAATGATCCAGAACAAGAAGTATCCAGCAAGGTCTTGTCTTGAAAAGAAAGTCTTGCATAGAAATTATCAATAATAACATTACCAGGAAGCTCATGAATGGGGCATTTGAGCATTAAAGACTTCAATCTCCCCCAAGCTTGGGCAATACTCTCTCCATCATGAGGCCAGAAATTATATATGCGGTTCCGATCTTTGTGAATTTCACTTGGAGGATAAAATTTGGAATAAAATAAAGGCACAATGTCCTCCCAATCAATAGAATCACCATTCTTCAGCAATTTATACCAGTGCGCCGCTTTACCAGACAGCGATATAGTGAATAGTTTCTTCCTAACTTCATTCATAGAAATACCTGCACATTTGAATAACCCGCATAATTCATGCAAAAACAATAAATGATCACCAGGATGGACAGTTCCATCCCCTTCATAGCGGTTATCCATAACACGTTCAATAATTTTCATAGGTATTTTATATGGTACTACTTCCTCACCTGGCGCTTCATCCACTACCGTTGCAGTAGTAGTAGATTTCCCAAATAGAAATTGAAGAGAAGATCTCTCCATAATGATTTATAGCAGCAGGCAGAAATAAAATCAGCACAAACAGTAAAGGTTTTCCTTACCAATTCCGCTTACCAATAGCGCTTCACTCCCCGGCAACGGCGCCAGAAAATAGTCTTGATGACCCACAAGTATAGGGGGTGTATCGTAGTACTTTCGATAAATAAGAGTGTCGAACCCAACGAGGAGCAGAAGGTGTTGACAAGCAGTTTCGATGAAGGATTCATTGTAAATGCTCACAGACAAGTATTCAGGGGGTTTTGATATTGCAGATAAATAAAGTACAAGTAAATAAAATGCGAGAGAAATAGTTGCAGCAAGTGGCCCAATCCTTTTTAGCACAAAGGACAAGCCGGTTTGTTTACTTATAATGACCAAACGTTCCTGAGGACACACGGGGATTTTAGTCTAGTGCTTTCGCTTCATGTAGCTTAGTAATCTTCATTGTTTTGATAAGTGTTGTGTGGGTGAACCTATGCTAATGCACCGCCCTTCCTAGGACTAATACATACTTGTGATTATACCCCTTGCAAGCATCCGCAACTACAAGAAAGTAATTAAGATAAATCTAACCACAGCCTTAAACTCTGAGATCCTGCGATCCCTCCTGCATCGATATACTAACGGGGGCTCAGGTTTCTGTCACTCCGGCAACCCCGCAATTAGCAACCGAATACAAGATGCACTCCCCTAGGCCCATAAATGGTGAAGTGTCGTGTAGTCGACGTTCACACGACACCACTAGAAGAATGACACCACAACTTAAATATCATAACATTGAATATTACTCAACCATAATTCACTACTAGCATTTAGACTTCACCCATGTCCTCAAGAACTAAACGAACTACTCACGAGACATCATATGGAATACAATCAGAGGTGATATGATGATGAATAACAATCTGAACATAAACCTTGGTTCAATGGTTTCACTCAATAGCATCTACAACAAGTATAGAATAACACCGGGAGAGTTTCCCCTATCAAACAATCAAGATTTAACCCGAATTGCTACAGCGGTGACGAGGTGCAGCGGTGGTGATGGCGGTGTAGATGGTGGAGATGATGATGATGATGATGGAGATGATGTCCCGCTCGATGACGATGGCGATGGCGTCGATTTCCCCCTCCGGGAGGGAATTTCCCCGGCGGATTCCTGCCCGCCGGAGAGCTCTTTTCTCTCTGGTGCTCTCCGCCCCGCAGAGGCGGTTGTAACCCTCCGTGAGGTCCTCTCTGTGGCTTAGGTTTTCGGGACGAAGGAGTACGCGAAGAAAAGGAGGCGAAAGGGGCTGTGGGCCCCCAGAGGTGGCGCGGCCAGGCCTTGGGCCGCGCCGCCTGTGGTCCAGCCCGATGGCTCCTCTCTGCTCCCCTTTTGGCTCCCTCCGTCATCTGGAAAAATAGGAATTTACGTGAAATTCCCTTCCACAGTTGATCTTCCGAAATATTGCGTTCTGACGGTGCTTTTTCCAGCAGAATCCTGGCTCCGGTGCTTGATCCTCCAATGATGATGAAACATGCAAAATAGATGAAATAACATAAGTATTGTGTCCCAACATGAAATATATCAATGAATAACAGCAAATTATGATACAAAATAGTGATGCAAATTGGACGTATCAGCCTCCACGGGGAAGACGCGCGACATTCAATGTCGCAAATGCTTGGGATTTGGTCACATAGAGAGAGAATGCAGAACCAAGCGTGTGATGTTGGTGCGTGAAGATGGAGAATATGATTCTGCAAGTGACTTTGATGAAGATACATTGGCCCTTATTGCTGCACGTGATGGTGCTAATTCTGATTCTGAGAGAGAGATGGAGGTAATGGAAGCTGACACTGCTGATCAGTACAGGAGCTTAGTTGCACAACGTGTGTTGAGCGTGCAATTGAGCAAAGCTGAGCATGATCAACGCCACAATCTGTTCCAAACAAGAGGCGTTGTCAAAGAGCGAGCTATAAGGATCATCATTGATGGAGGGAGCTGCAATAATCTGGCTAGCGTTGACATGGTGGAGAAGCTTTCTCTTCCTACAAGACAGCGCACACATCCATATTACATTCAATGGTTTGAGAGCTCTCGGAAGCTCAAGGTAACAAGAACTACACGTGTGCATTTTACTATTGGTACATATTCTGATTTTGTGGATTGTGATGTTGTACCTATGCAAGCTTGTTCTTTGTTACTTGGTAGACCTTGGCAATTTGATAGAGAATCTGTTCATAATGGTAAAACTAATCAGTATTCTCTTATGCATGATGGAAAGAAAATTGGTCTTAAACCTATGACTCCTGAACAAATACTAAAAGATGATCTTGCTAGAGCTAGTAGAGTAAAAAACGAGGAGAAACTTAAGAGTGAGAATCAGATTGTTGCTGCAGATTTTGTACCACATAAGACTAATACTAAATCTGATTCAAACCATGCTACTGAAATTCGTTTGAAAAATCCTTGTTTGCTTGCTAGCAAATCTGATATTGCTGAACTTGATGTGAACACTACTCAATGCTATGCTATTATTTGCAAAGAAGTTCTGTTTTCATTTGAGGATATGCCTCCTTCTTTGCCACCTGCGGTTGCTAACCTTTTGCAGGAGTTCATTGATGTGTTCCCACAAGATGTACCACCTGGACTACCACCTATCCGTGGGATAGAACACCAGATTGACTTGATTCCAGGTGCTTCGCTGCCCAACCGTGCGCCATATCGTACCAATCCTGAAGAGACCAAAGAGATTCAGCGACAAATTCAGGTTCTCCAAGATAAAGGTTACATTCGTGAGTCTCTTAGCCCATGTGCTGTTCCTATTATCTTGGTACCTAAGAAGGATGGTTCTTCACGCCTGTGTACTGATTGTAGATCTATTAATAATATTACCATTCGTTACCGTCATCCTATACCTCGTTTAGATGATATGCTTGATGAATTGAGTGGTTCTATTATGTTCTCTAAAGTTGATTTGCGTAGTGGTTACCACCAGATTCGTATGCAATTAGGAGATGAATGGAAAACAACGTTTAAAACTAAGTTCGGTTTATATGAGTGGTTAGTAATGCCTTTTGGTCTAACTAATGCACCTAGTACTTTCATGAGACTGATGAACGAAGTTTTACGTGCTTTTATTGGACGTTTTGTGGTGGTATACTTTGATGATATTCTGATTTATAGCAAATCTTTGGAGGACCATTTGGATCATTTACGTGCTGTTTTCAATGCTTTACGTGATGCACGTTTGTATGGTAATCTTGAGAAGTGCACCTTTTGCACCAATCGAGTTGCGTTTCTTGGCTATGTTGTTACTGCGCAGGGAATTGAAGTTGATCCAGCCAAGATTGAGGCAATTGAGAGTTGGCCGCAGCCAAAGACGGTCACACAAGTGAGGAGTTTTCTTGGCCTCGCTGGTTTCTATAGGCGCTTTGTGAAAGATTTTGGATCCATTGCTGCGCCGCTGAATGAGCTTACAAAGAAGGATGTGCCCTTTGTGTGGGGCGATGCACAACAAGACGCCTTCATGATACTGAAAGATAAGTTAACACATGCTCCATTACTCCAACTTCCTGATTTCAATAAGACTTTTGAGCTTGAATGTGATGCTAGTGGAATTGGTTTAGGAGGTGTGTTATTACAAGAGGGCAAACCTGTTGCATATTTTAGTGAGAAATTGAGTGGGCCTAGTCTGAACTATTCTACTTATGATAAAGAATTATATGCGCTGGTTCGGACATTAGAAACTTGGCAACATTATTTATGGCCTAAAGAATTTGTTATACATTCTGATCATGAATCTTTGAAGCATATTCGTAGTCAAGCTAAGTTGAATCGCCGCCATGCAAAGTGGGTTGAGTTTATTGAGTCTTTTCCTTATGTTATCAAACACAAAAAGGGTAAAGATAATGTTATTGCTGATGCTTTGTCGCGCCGTTATACTATGCTATCTCAACTTGACTTCAAGATTTTTGGATTAGAAACCATAAAGGAACAATACTTGCATGATGCTGATTTTAAAGATGTGTTGCTGAATTGTAAAGATGGTAGAACATGGAACAAATTCGTCTTCAATGATGGATTTGTGTTCCGTGCTAACAAGCTATGCATCCCAGATAGTTCCGTTCGTCTTTTGTTGTTGCAGGAGGCGCATGGAGGAGGATTGATGGGTCACTTTGGTGTGAAGAAGACGGAGGATGTACTTGCTGCACACTTCTTTTGGCCACGTATGCGTCGAGATGTTGAGAGATTTGTGGCACGCTGCACTACATGTCAAAAAGCTAAGTCTCGACTTAATCCACATGGTTTATATATGCCTCTTCCTGTTCCTAGTGTACCTTGGGAGGATATTTCTATGGATTTCGTTTTGGGTTTGCCTCGTACACAGAAGGGGAGGGATAGTATCTTTGTTGTTGTGGATAGATTTTCTAAGATGGCACACTTTATTCCATGTCATAAAACTGATGATGCTACACATGTTGCTGATTTGTTCTTTCGTGAAATTGTGCGTTTACATGGTGTGCCAAATACTATTGTTTCTGATCGTGATACTAAATTTCTTAGCCACTTTTGGAGATGTTTATGGGCTAAGTTGGGGACTAAATTGCTGTTTAGTACTACATGTCATCCCCAAACTGATGGACAAACTGAAGTAGTAAATAGAACATTGTCTACTATGCTGCGGGCTGTTTTGAAGAAGAACTTAAAATTGTGGGAAGAGTGTTTGCCTCATATTGAATTTGCTTACAATCGTTCGCTGCATTCTACCACTAAGATGTGCCCTTTTGAGATTGTGTATGGTTTTGTTCCACGTGCACCTATTGATTTATTGCCTTTACCATCTTCGGTGCAAAATGATTTGGATGCTACACAACGTGCTGAATTGATATTAAAATTGCATGAGACTACTAAAGACAACATAGAACGCATGAATGCTAAGTATAAAATTGCTGGGGATAGAGGAAGAAAGCATGTTGTGTTTGATGTTGGTGATCTTGTTTGGTTGCATTTGCGCAAAGATCGTTTTCCTGCATTGCGCAAGTCTAAGTTAATGCCCCGTGCCGCTGGTCCTTTTAAGGTGTTAGAGAAAATAAATGATAATGCATATAAACTTGAGCTTCCTGCAGAATTGGGTCCGGTAAGTCCTACATTTAACATTGCAGATTTGAAGCCTTACTTTGGTGAAGAAGATGAGCTTGCGTCGAGGACGACTTCAATTCAAGAAGGGGGGCATGATGAGGACATCCCATCTATTGATACAACCGCTGTACCTACAGCCACACAAATACAAGGACCAATCACTCGAGCTCGTGCCAAACAACTTAACTATCAGGTACTTTCGTTTCTTGGAACTATTCCTCAAATACATGAGAATATGATGCTGCCTAAATCAGATATGTTTGTTACTCTTAGGAATGATGGACCTAGCATGGATGAGGAGGACAAGCATTGGAGCATGATCACACATGGAGGAGATGGCAGCAAACATGTGAGGATTCAAGAGGACGCCCAAGTGGAGATTTCAGAACATTGAAGCCACCATAATGGAGCAACGATGCTTGGACGAATTCTACAAGTTTTCCCATCATAAAATTCGTCCAAGAGTTATTATTGGTGCTGCGTCACCTTATTTAATGGGCCAGGCCCATGTATTTTCGGATTAGGTATTTTAGGGGATTTTAAGAGGCCATATAAGTGGAGGAAGGCCCATTTAGGGGTGTTGGTGGCGCGGCCCTGGGCCCGCGCCACCCTATGGTGTGGTCCCCCTTGACCCTCCTGCGCCGCCTCTTCGCCTATTTAAAGCCCCTGCATCGAAAACCCTTACGAGAGAGCCACGATACGGAGAAAACCTTCCAGAGCCGCCGCCATCGCGAAATCAAGATTCGGGGGACAGAAGTCTCTGTTCCGGCACCCTGCCGGACGGGGAATTGCCCCCGGAGTCGTCTCCACCGCCGTCTCCACCGCCATCTTCACCGCCATCGCTGCCTCCATGATGAGGAGGGAGTAATTCACCCCCGGGGCTGAGGGCTCCGCTGTAGCTATGTGGTTCATCTCTCTCTTTATGTGATCTAGTTGAATATCGTCTATGTGCTACTCTAGTGATGTTATTAAAGTACTCTATTCCTCCTCCATGTGTGTAAAGGTGATAGTGTGTGCACCGTGTGAGTACTTGGCGTAGGCTATGATTATGATCTCTTGTAGATTATGAAGTTAATTATTGCTATGATGGTATTGATGTGTATTATTCCTCCTACATATGCATGATGGTGATAGTGTGCATGCTATGTTAGTTCTTGGTGTAATTATGTTGATCTATCTTGCACTCTAAGGTTATTTAAATATGAACATTGCATTGTGGAGCTTGTTAACTCCGGCATTGAGGGTTCGTGTAATCCTACGCAATGTGTTCATCATCCAACAAAAGGGTGTAGAGTAGTCCTATTATGTGATCATTGTTGAGAGTGTCCACTAGTGAAAGCAGGATCCCTAGGCCTTGCTTCCAAGCATCGAATCTCCGTTTGTTTACTGTTTTGCTGCATGTTTACTCGCTGCCATATTTTATTCAGATTGCTATTACCACTCATATACATCCATATTACTTGTATTTCACTATCTCTTCGCCGAACTAGTACACCTATACACCTGACAAGTGTATTTGGTGTGTTGGGGACACAAGAGACCTCTTGCTTTGTGATTGCAGGGTTGCTTGAGAGGGATATCTTTGACCTCTTCCTCCCTGAGTTCGATAAACCTTGGGTAATCCACTTAAGGGAAACTTGCGCTGTTCTACAAACCTCTGCTCTTGGAGGCCCAACATGTCTACAAGAATAGAAGCTCCCGTAGACATCAAGCACTTTTGGCGCCGTTGCCGGGAGGAAAGGTAAAAGGTACTCACACTCCGGTTCCAGGTAACAGTACTTTTCTGGCGCCATTGTGTGTGTACTCAAAGCTATTTCCTTTAGACTCTGCAATTACATCTTTTTGTTTCTTGTTTACACTAGTTAGGCATAATGGACAACAAAGAGCTTCTTATTCTATTTCCTGATTTAAGACATGGATGGTTTGATGCGAAAATTAAAAAACCTATGGAACCTTATTTACATGATAGTAGCAATGTTATTAGTATGAATGCAATTACTGCTAATGCTATGAAGAAGTCTAAGCTTGGGGATGCTGGTTCATCCCTGCATATTTCAAGAAGACTCAAGCATCTAAGCTTGGGGATGCCCAAGGCATCCCCTTCTTCATCGACAAAGTATCAGGTTCCTTCTCTTGAAACTATATTTTTATTCGGTCACATCTTATGTACTTTACTTGGAGCGTCTGTATGTTTTTGTTTTTGTTTTTGTTTGAATAAATGATTGTTTGGGAGAGAGACACGCTCCGCTGGTTCGTATGAACACATGTGTTCTTAGCTTTTAATTTTCATGGCGAAGGTTGAAACTGCTTCGTTAATTGTTATATGGTTGGAAACGGGAAATGCTACATGTAGTAATTGGTATAATGTCTTGAATAATGTGATACTTGGCAATTGTTGTGCTCATATAGATCTTGTTTAAGCTCTTGCATCATGTACCTAGTACCCATTAATGAATAATTACATAGAGCTTGTTAAAATTTGGTTTGCATGATTGGTCTCTCTAAGTCTAGATATTTTCTGGTTGGGGTGTTTGAACAACAAGGAGACAATGTAAAGTCTTATAATGCTTACAATATGTTTATATGTGAGTCTTGCTGCACCATTTTATACTTGAGTTTGCTTCAAATAACCTTGCTAGCCTAAACCTTGTATCGAGAGGGAATACTTCTCATGCATCCAAATACTTGAGCCAATATTCATGCCATTTGTGTCCACCATACCTACCTACTACATGGTATTTCTCCGCCATTCCAAAGTAAATTGCTTGAGTGCTACCTTTAAACAAATTCAAAAGTTATTACCTCTTATTTGTGTCAATGTTTTATAGCTCATGATGAAGTATGTGGTGTTTATCTTTCAATCTTGTTGGACAACTTTCACCAATGGACTAGTGGCTTCATCCGCTTATCCAATAATTTTGCAAAAAGAGCTGGCAATGGGATTCCCAGTCCCAAATTAATTAACAAAAATAGACACTCCTCCATGGTATGTGATTGTTGGACGGCACCCGAAGGATTCGGTTAGCCATGGCTTGAGAAAGCAAAGGTGGGGAGGAGTGTCATCATAATAAAACTAAAATTAAAAGGCACTCCTTCGTGGTATGAGATTGTTGGCAGGCACCCGAGGATTCGGTTAGCCATGGTTTGTGAAAGAAAGGTTGGAAGGAGTGCCACCCAAAAATAAAATAAAATGGGAGCCGCTCTTTGAAGGTTTGTTTGGCAAGGGGGTTAGAGTACCCGCTACCATTCGTTGACAACAACAAACACTCCTCAAAACTTTACTTTTATGCTCTCTATATGTTTTCAAAATCAAAGCTCTAGCACAAATATAGCAATCGATGCTTTCCTCTTTGAAGGACCATTCTTTTACTTTATTGTTGAGTCAGTTTACCTATTCTTTCTATCTTAGAAGCAAACACTTGTGTGAACTGTGTGCATTGATTCTTACATGTTTACCTATTGCACTTGTTATATTACTTTGTGTTGACAATTATCCATGAGATATACATGTTAAAGTTGAAAGCAACCGCTGAAACTTATATCTTCCTTGTGTTGTTTCAAAGCTTTCTACTAAGAATTTATTGCTTATGAGTTAACTCTTATGCAAGACTTATTGATGCTTGTCTTGAAAGTATTATTCATGAAAAGTCTTTGTTATATGATTCATTTGTTTACTCATTATCTTCATCATTGCTTCGAATCTCTGCATTCATCTCATGTGCTTTACAATAGTATGATCAAGGTTATGATGGCATGTCACTTCAGAAATTATCTTTGTTATCGTTTTACCTGCTCGGGACGAGCAGAACTAAGCTTGGGGATGCTGATACGTCTCCAACGTATCGATAATTTCTTATGTTCCATGCCACTTTATTGATGATATCTACATGTTTTATACACATTATATGTCATTATTATGCGTTTTCCGGAACTAACCTATTGACGAGATGCCGAGGCCGTTGTGTTTTCTGCTGTTTTTGGTTTCAGAAATCCTAGTAACGAAATATTCTCGGAATTGGACGAAATCAACGCAGGTTCCTATTTTGCCCGGAAGCATCCAGAACACCCGAGAGCCGCCAGAGGGGGCCCTGTGGGCCCCAGATGACATGGTGGCGCGGCCAGGGCTGGGCCCGCGCCACCCTATGGTGTGGTCGCCCCTTTGACCCTCCTGCGCCGCCTCTTCGCCTATTTAAGCCCCTGCCGAAAACCCTTACAGAGAGCCACGATACGGAGAAAACCTTCCAGAGCCGCCGCCATCGCGAAATCAAGATTCGGGGGACAAAGTCTCTGTTCCGGCACCCTGCCGGACGGGGAATTGCCCCCGGAGTCGTCTCCACCGCCGTCTCCACCGCCATCTTCACCGCCATCGCTGCCTCCATGATGAGGAGGGAGTAATTCACCCCCGGGGCTGAGGGCTCCGCTGTAGCTATGTGGTTCATCTCTCTCTTTATGTGATCTAGTTGAATATCGTCTATGTGCTACTCTAGTGATGTTATTAAAGTACTCTATTCCTCCTCCATGTGTGTAAAGGTGATAGTGTGTGCACCGTGTGAGTACTTGGCGTAGGCTATGATTATGATCTCTTGTAGATTATGAAGTTAATTATTGCTATGATGGTATTGATGTGTATTATTCCTCCTACATATGCATGATGGTGATAGTGTGCATGCTATGTTAGTTCTTGGTGTAATTATGTTGATCTATCTTGCACTCTAAGGTTATTTAAATATGAACATTGCATTGTGGAGCTTGTTAACTCCGGCATTGAGGGTTCGTGTAATCCTACGCAATGTGTTCATCATCCAACAAAAGGGTGTAGAGTAGTCCTATTATGTGATCATTGTTGAGAGTGTCCACTAGTGAAAGCAGGATCCCTAGGCCTTGCTTCCAAGCATCGAATCTCCGTTTGTTTACTGTTTTGCTGCATGTTTACTCGCTGCCATATTTTATTCAGATTGCTATTACCACTCATATACATCCATATTACTTGTATTTCACTATCTCTTCGCCGAACTAGTACACCTATACACCTGACAAGTGTATTTGGTGTGTTGGGGACACAAGAGACTTCTTGCTTTGTGATTACAGGGTTGCTTGAGAGGGATATCTTTGACCTCTTCCTCCCTGAGTTCGATAAACCTTGGGTGATCCACTTGGAAAGGCAAAGAGGATGAGGTCCTACACCCCTCCGAGAGGTTGGCCACCCAACACAACCTATGGGTGCAACGCCAAGAGTTCAAGGACCAACTCAACTTGTTCGAGACACGCATCGACGAGCAATATGAAGAAGTTGCCCACAATTTCTCCCAAGTGAACCAAGATATGCACCTTCTTCGTGAAGCTACCGACAACTTGCATCATCAAGTGACGGCCAATGATGCAAACATGGAGAGGCGCATGGATAGCCTCGAGCGCGCCATCACCAACTTGGGACGCCGACATCGACATCGCTCTACTTCCTCATCGTCATCGACCTCCTCACATGATGACTACTCCCATGATCGCCATTCGTCCTCAAGCTCCGACTCAAGGCATGGAGATCATCATCGCTCTCGTCGACCGCACGCTCGTCATGATGATTCTCGCTCAAACTCAAGGCGCGGAGAGTTCCATCGCCATGCTCGTCCTCATGAGCGTCCTCAACAAGATCAAGCTCTTCACCAAGATCGTCATCAAGCGGCTCGCCATGCCCACCATGGGCATGACGACCAACCCCAAGACAACGTCCTCCACAACATGGACCCGGCACCTCATCGTCAAGCCCATGTGGATGCTCAAGACCAAGGTCATCAAGATCCACCAAGGCGTGACCTCCGGAACCATCCTCGCCATGACCAAAGGGGCCGAGGACAACCTCAACATGATCAAGATGAGAGAGCCAACATTGGACAACGTCAACAACCTCGTCAAGATCCGCAACAACATCCTCAACATGAGCCAAGTGAAGCTAGTGTTCACCTCCAACGCCAACCCAATGCTATGGTTGGTCGTGGAAGACCTCCTCTACCACCTCAAGCCGCAAGAGATGAAGGCATCCGTCCTCGCCGAAGGAACATGGAAGATGAAGAGAATATGTATGGGAAGCTCAAGTTCAACATGCCCAAATTCAAGGGTGAAGACGACGCCGAGGCCTACCTCTCATGGGCACTCAAGGTTGACAAGATCTTCCGCATCCACAACTACTCCGGTGCCAAGAAAGTAGCCATGGCCTCCCTCGAGTTTGAAGATTATGCCAACACTTGGTGGGAACAAGTTGTTACTCAAAGGGAAGAAAAGGGTGAACCTCCAATTGACACTTGGGAAGATATGAAGGAGGAAATGCAAGCTCGCTTTGTCCCTACACACTACAAGACCGATCTCTTCAACAAGCTACAAAAGTTGAAGCAAGGCACCAAGACCGTTGAGGAATTCTTCAAGGAAATGGAGTTAACCATGATGCGAGCAAACATCCAAGAGTCCGAGGACCAAACCATTGCTAGGTTCTTCAATGGCCTCAACTACCCCATCAAGAGAGTTGTGGAGTTCCAACAATACTCCAACATGGTTGAGTTAGTTCACCAAGCTTCCAAGGCCGAGCGTCAAGTGAATGAGGACATCAAGTACTCGAAGTCCAAGCAATACTTCGCCTCCAAACTTGCTACAACAACTCCCACAACAAGTGTCAAGCCAACCGCATCCTCTACACCTTCCAAGCAACCTTCTATCCAAAGTCGCATGAAGCAAACGGTGTCATCCACCGCCTCCTCCAAGGCCTCTACGGGATCCTCCAATGTCACTTGCTTCAAGTGTGGCACCCAAGGCCACAAGTCCTTTGAGTGCAAGAACACCAAGGTTATGATCACTATGGAGAATGGTGACATAGAGACGCTAAGTGAGGGTGAATATGAAGCCCTAGTGCAAGCCGCCGTTGCTAATGAGGAAGAGTATGATGAAGAAAGTGGAGAAGACCCTCTCTTATGCACACACGACCCAAGCCCCTCTCTTGTGGTCACTCGAGTGCTCACCACTCAACCCCAAGCTATGGAAGACCAAAGATGCAACATCTTCCAAACGCGTGCCGGCATTGGTGGCAAGTCAATCAAGGTCATCATCGACGGTGGGAGTTGCCACAACTTGGCAAGCACCGAGTTATGTGAGAAGCTCAACCTCACGCTTCGCAAACATCCTCATCCATACCATGTCCAATGGTTGAGCGACAAGGGCAATGTCAAGATTCAACACACCGTCACCGTCAACTTCAAGATAGGACCCTATGAAGACACCGTCGAGTGTGACGTGGTGCCTATGACCGTGTGCCACATGTTGCTTGGCCGCCCATGGCAATTTGACAAGAAGGCCATACATGATGGTTACTCCAATGCATACACCTTCAAGGTCAAGGACAAGAAGTTCGAGCTTCGCCCAATGACTCCTAGCCAAATCATCGCCGACAATGCGAAGGCTTTAGCGAGGGCACAACACAACACCCACCATAGTGAGTTGAGAGGAGAAGGAGCTACCCACCAAAAAGAGAGTGAGCGCCACCACCCACATATGAGTGAGAGAAAGAGTGTCCTCTTAGCCACAAAAAGCGAGTGGAGAGAAGTGAAAGACAACCCATCCACCACCATACACTACGTGCTCATTTGCAAGGGCCTCTCGTCGGAGACTAACGACTTAACCAACATTCCTTCGTCTTTGTTGTCTCTTTTGAAGGAGTTCCAAGACGTCTTCCCCGACGAGCTACCTCATGGACTACCACCGCTTCGGGGCATCGAGCATCGCATCGACCTCATACCCGGCGCTCCTCTACCAAACCGCGCCGCTTACCGCACCAACCCCGAAGATACCAAGGAGATCCAACGCCAAATACAAGACCTCCTCACTAAAGGGTACGTTCGAGAAAGCCTTAGCCCTTGTGCCGTTCCCGTCATTCTTGTGCCTAAACCGGATGAGACGCAACGGATGTGTATGGATTGTCGACCCATCAATGCCATTACCGTCCGTTATCGCCATCCCATTCCGCGTTTAGACGACATGCTTGATGAATTGAGTGGTGCCACGATTTTCTCTAAAATTGATTTGCGTAGTGGCTACCACCAAATTCGCATGGCAATTGGTGATGAATGGAAGACGGCATTCAAGACCAAGCTTGGTCTCTATGAATGGCTCGTCATGCCATTTGGTCTTTCAAATGCTCCTTCGACTTTCATGCGTCTTATGAATCACATTTTGCGACCTCTCATTGGCAAGAGCGTGGTTGTTTACTTTGATGACATTCTCATCTATAGCAAAAATCTCGAGGACCATGTTCAACATGTGAGAGAAGTCTTATGCATTTTGCGCCACGAGAAGCTCTTTGCCAACCTACCAAAATGCCATTTCGCTCAAAACAAATTGGTTTTTCTTGGTTTTGTGGTTTCCGCCAACGGGATTGAAGTTGATTCTTCCAAAGTTGAGGCCATCCACAATTGGCCCACTCCCACAAATGTTGGTCAAGTTCGAAGCTTCCATGGACTTGCCGGATTTTACCGCCGCTTTGTGAAAGATTTCAGCACCATTGCTTGCCCTTTAAACGAGCTTACAAAAAAGAATGTTCCGTTTGTTTGGGGCAAAGCACAACAAAAAGCTTTTGATGAATTGAAAAAGAGACTCACCGAGGCACCACTACTTGCTCTTCCCGATTTTGCTAAAACATTTGAGATAGAATGTGACGCGAGTGGACTTGGAATCGGTGGTGTCCTCATGCAAAATGGAAAACCCGTGGCATACTATAGCGAGAAGTTGGATGGCGCACGCCTCAACTATCCTATATATGACAAGGAGCTTTATGCTTTGGTTCGTGTTCTTGAAGTTTGGCAACACTACCTTTGGCCAAAAGAGTTTGTTATCCACTCGGATCATGAGTCCTTGAAGTATTTGAAAAGTCAACACAATTTGAACAAGAGACATGCTAAGTGGGTTGAGTTCATAGAGTCCTTCCCTTATGTAATCAAATACAAAAAGGGCAAGGAAAATGTGGTTGCGGATGCACTTTCCCGCAAGATTACTCTTCTACTCACCCGCTTGGAGTTTCACATTTTGGGTCTTGAGGAGATCAAAGAACTTTACCCTTCCGATGCTTTCTTTGGACCAATCTTTGAAAAGTGTTCCGTTGACCGAGGTTTTGATGATTTCTATTTGCATGATGGCTACTTGTTTAAAGCTAACAAAGTTTGCATACCCGAGTCTTCTCTTCGTAAGTTGCTTTTGCAAGAGTCACATGGAGGTGGCCTCATGGGTCATTTTGGACGCGACAAGACTCTTTCGATGCTATCCACACACTATTATTGGCCACGCATGAAGCGAGACGTGGAGCGCCTTTGCAACCGTTGCACCACTTGTTTACAAGCTAAGTCAACATCCAATCCCCATGGTCTTTACATACCTTTACCCATTCCATATGCACCTTGGTCGGATATAAGCATGGACTTTGTGTTAGGCTTACCAAGAACAAAGCATGGGCATGATTCAATCTTTGTGGTAGTGGATAGGTTCTCAAAAATGGCTCATTTCATACCATGTCATAAGAGCGATGATGCTTCACACATTGCTTCATTGTTTTTCAGGGAAGTGGTTCGCCTACATGGGATACCGGCAAGCATTGTGTCGGATCGAGACGTCAAGTTCATGAGTTATCTATGGAAGTCGCTCATGGCAAAGTTTGGAGTGAAGCTCTTATTCTCATCGTCCTCGCACCCTCAAACCGATGGACAAACCGAAGTGGTCAATCGAAGCCTCTCCACACTCCTCCGCACACTTGTGAAGAAAAACTTGAAGTCATGGGAAGATTGCCTCCCCCACGCGGAGTTCGCCTACAATAGAGCCAAGCACTCCACAACATTACGGAGTCCCTTCATGGTCGTCTATGGTTTCGAACCTCCAACGGCACTCGACATCCTCCCACTCCCTCTTCATCAAAGGACCAACATGGACTTCGACGAGCGCACCACCGCCATGAAGAAACTACATGAAGAAACAAGAGCAACCATACAAGACCATGTCCTTCGCCAAGCTACCCGCCTCAACGCCAAGAAGAAAGAACGAGTGTTTGAAGAAGGAGACCTCGTTTGGGTTCACCTAAGGAAAGAAAGGTTCCCTCAAGAACGCAACTCCAAGCTCAAGCCAAGAGGAGATGGGCCTTTCAAGGTACTCAAGCGCATCAACAACAACGCCTACGTCATCGACATACCGACATCCAAGTACTTGGTGAGCAACACTTTCAACATCTCGGACCTCTCCCCACATCATGGAGATGAGGAGGAACAAGAGTCGAGGACGACTCTCTCCCAAGGGGGGGAGATGATGTAGCCCCGCTCGCCAACGACACTACATCAAGGCCAACAAGTCCCCCAAGTGGACCAATGACAAGGGCTCGAGCTAAAGCTCTACATGACAAGGTGAACTCGCTCCTCACTACCCTCGATCTCGATACCCCATTGGATGGAATGCTACCTCATGCCGAAACACTTTGTGTCATTAGGTACGTGGAGCATCAAGACCACGGAGAGGACGATACGTCATGGTCAAGGGAAGGAGAAGAACAGCTGATCGAGAAGATGTACACGGAGCTGGACCCGAAGTCGCCCCAAGAACGCAAGGAAGAGACGAAGAGCGGCCGGTCCAGAATCCGGTCTGACCGGCCTCCTGACCGGGCCATCCGGCCCAGAATCCGGTCGACCGGACGCCTGACCGGGCCACCCGGTCCACAACCGGGCCACCAACCGGTGCCATCCGGACGCCATCCCGGGGCTCCAGAACCTCGCCCGGTTACTACCCGGTCCAGGATCCGGTCACCGACCGGACTGCCCGGTCCCAGGTCCGGTCCAACCGGCCTCCTGACCGGCCTGCACGACTAAAACGCCTTTTCGGCCCGAAACGTTTTCCTTTGTACCTTTTCGGCCCGTGTCGCCTTGTACCGCTATATAAGCACCCTGGACGCCCCTTTTCCCTTAGACTTGTTTAGAACTCAAACCTAACTTTGAGCTTAGTCTCCCTTGGGTATCATCCCTCTGTAATCAAGGCCACCCTTGTGGATGTATGGATTTGGTAGTGAGAGATTCTAGTGTATTCACTCTCTCTCCCACTCCTTGATTCGTCCTCCCCACCGGTCTCTCCTCTCGGAATTCTACCTCGAGTCTCTTCCGGGCGGATTCTATTGGCACGGTCCATCGAGCCGTGAGGGTAAGCATCGATTGTATCGGGTTGGTGTGCGTGGTTCTTCGTGTGTTCTTCGTGTTCTTCGCGTTCTTCCACCTCTCCCCCTCTTTCCCCCTTGATTCCTTGGGTCAATCGCGAGATCGGGCCACAATCGGGGTCTTAGACCTCATCACCCTCTTGGAGTTACAAGTATCAACTTGGCCAGAGCCTCTACTAGCAACGGAGAGCATGCAAGAACATAAACAACACATATATGATAGATCAATAATCAACTTGACATAGTATTCAATATTCATCGGATCCCACCAAACACAACATGTAGTATTACAAATAGATGATCTTGATCATGTTAGGCAGCTCACAAGATCTAAACATGATAGCACAAGAGGAGAAGACAACCATCTAGCTACTGCTATGGACCCATAGTCCAAGGATGAACTACTCACGCATCAGTCCGGAGGCGGGCATGGTGATGTAGAGCCCTCCGGTGATGATTCCCCTCTCGACGGTGCGGAGGCGATCTCCTGAATCCCCGAGATGGGATTGGCGGCGGCGTCAACTTTTCTCGTATCGTGGCTCTCGGTACTAGGGTTTCGCGACGGAGGGATTAAGTAGGCGAAGGGGCAGCGCGGGGGTGCCCGGGGCCCACCCCATAGGGCGGCGCGGCCGAGGTGGGGCCGCGCCCTAGGGTGTGGCCGCCTCGTGGCCCTTCTCCGTCTCTCTTCGGTGCTCTGGAACCTTCCGTGGAAAATAAGACCGTGGGCTTTTGTTTCGTCCAATTCCGAGAATATTTCTGTAGGATTTCTGAACCAAAAACAGCAGAAAACAGGAACTAGCACTGCGGCATCTTGTTAATAGGTTAGTGCCGGAAAATGCATCAAAACATCATAAAGTGTGAACAAAACATGTAGGTATTATCATAAAACTAGCATGGAACATAAGAAATTATAGATACGTTGGAGACGTATCAGCCTTCAATTGTTTGCTCTTCAATTAACATACATTTTTTGCAATTATCAAGTGCATGGTTCATACCAATACTATTTAGTGTGTTACAGTAATTAAACCAGTGCATCTATTGATTATATACAACATTATCATGTTAAAGGAAAGAGGCAGGAGCTCTGGCATTCAATCAAACAGATAGTGCGTTCTTTCAATTATCAAGTCCATGATTATGCTATTGCTTAAATCCATGACTATGCTGCTGTTTGGTTCCAGTTATTGGTATACTAGTATATTTCTAGAGGTTTGCTTACATGGGTATGCTAGTTTAGATAGGATACTATTTATGGTTAGACCCTGGACCTGTAGTACTCTACTAAATACCAGAGCAAATACAGTCCCCACCTATGACAAGACTCACTCATCAAATGAAACAGCTATTAAAAAAATATACTAGTAAGAAGCTATTTTAGTTCATAAAAAGAACAAGTGCTATTTTAATTTCACATTTTCCTTTAGTAAGAAGCTCATGTGGGCCTTTGTGCTATTTTAATTCATGGTTGGTTTAAGCAATGAGATAAAAGTAATGTTGCCTGATGATTTACTTGATGGATTCTTGTGAGCTTATGGTATGCTTATAATGCTCTGATTAGTGGGGATGCTTACTGGATCATGTGCATATAGTCATATAGTTCCCTAAAAAGAAAGAATGCTCCCTGGTTGCATTGCATTGCATTCATACAGTTCTCTGGTTTATTCTCTGGTTTAATAATGCTACTGCATTTATTCTCTGGTTCAAAAGAAAGAATGCTACTGCATTTATTCTCTGGTTTAATAATGCTTAATGAAAAATGTACAAGCCCACCAAGGCCCTTCTGCTTGATGCACCAGTTTTGGATTATGGTTATTTAGTTCATAAATGATTTATTAGCAGTAGGATTTAAATGCTGATGGTTTACAAATGCTAATATAAAATGCTACTGGATCATTGGTTCATTGCTCTCTGAAAATTTGAAAAAAATGCAGTAGCTACTGGTTTAGTGTAGGTTTCATTCTCTGGTTCATTTAAAAAATGATGAAATGAACACTTTAGTGTTTAATTCATTCTCTGGTTCATTTAAAACAAAATGAAAATGATGTACATGGTTCTCTGGAAATGAATTTCTTTTTTATTATAGTGGAATGCTATGGTGGTATTTTGCTATGTGCTTTGCTGTATGGTTATGGGTTATGCTGATGGTTGCTAAATGAACATGCTGATTATGGTGATGGTTGAGCTCCGGTGAAAATGAAGTTGTTATATATATGTTTGCATTTCTGTTACAGGGATTGAGTTGCTATTGAGTGCCGGAATGTTGATTCATTTCCGTTCCGGCAATTCTAGCACTCGGCATGACCAATTTTTAGCAAAGGTCATGCCGAATTTTTCCGTGAATTCTAACTCTTTCATCTTCTATTAGTGCAAGCCACCATGGCGTCTCAAGAACAATTAGAGGAGCACTACAATAGGCACTTCTTTAGGACGGAGGAGGATGCCGAGGCCGCTGGTGTTGGCGGCGACGAGGACCATGAGATGGAGGATGCCGCTGGGGGTAGTGCCGACGAGCCAAGCGGCAACGAGGCAAGCGACGCCGCCGGGGGTAGTACCTACGCGCCAAGCGGCGACGAGGCAACCGGCGCCGCCGGGGGTGGCGGCGAGACAAGCGGCGACGATCCTAGCGGCGCCGCCGGGAGTAGTGGCACCGGGACAAGTGGCTCCAAGAGGCCGCGGAAGGCAAGGCGCCAAAACACGGTCGGCACCGGCAGAGACACAGTCACAGAGGTGGACCCCGCCAGTGGTTTGCCGGTGGAGCCTAAGGATGTTGCCAAGGGGTACGGCAACCAACTGGCATGTATCCTCCGAGAGGTCGTCAATCTCAACGAGACGGACCTCCGAGCTGAGAGCAAAGCGCCTTTGCGAGCCCAGCTCATTGCGAGGTTGCACTCACGATACAAGTTCCTAGGCGACTACGCCTCCACTCATCAAACCAACAACATTGTGAACTCACAAGCCCTCCTGAAGTTCACCAAACACCTCAGCAGCTACAAGTACATGGTGCGGAAGCTGATTGCTGAGGGCAAAGGTTTCGAAGAGGTCCACTCCGCCTTTCCGCATGTCACCCAGGCGGACTTTGATGCTTTTGTGGCCAATGAAGAGCTACAAGCAACCAAGAATCGCAAGTTGTGGGGGAAGGAAATGCGGGAGCTTAACATCGGCAACCACAACCTTGGGAGCCGTGGGTACGAGGGAAAGGAGCCCTATTGGGCGAAGGAGGACGAGGCGTATGTAAATGCCGGCATTGAGAACCCCTGGCTCAAGTACAAGGACCCGCTTGAAAGAAGATTCATCAGGTCCCGGTACCATAAGAAGAAACTAACCGGGGAACTTGTCACGGACCCCAAGGTCGTAACCGACATAATTTGGTTCACGAACGACAAGAAGGTCCTGGCGTTGGAGAAAAAACTGGTAAGCAATTTACCGGTTTAATTAGATCAAGTATCGTTCATATAATAGTAGCAACATTTCTAAATGGTTCACGTTTCTTCCGCAGGAAGAAGAAAGACAAAAACTTTCTCAATGTGACGAAGGCTCCTCGTCCCAGGCGTCGACGGGCAGGGTAGCCTGGGACAAGCCTCTCGTACGGGCGCTAAACATCGTTAATGAGCATTCACCTACGAGAAGGCCGCATAGAGGCCGTGTGGCTGGCGCCGGTACAGGCTACAAGCATGGTCACTACGGCTTGTCGTCTGCGGCCGATAAAAATGCGCGGAATGAGAGGAAGCAACGGGAGGTGGAGGAAATGAGGGAGTCAATCCTAGCCGAAGTCGAAGCTGGTTTGGTACCGCAACTCAAAGCTACACTCGTACCTGAAGTCAAAGCTGAAGTCGCCGCTTCAGTCCAAGCAGATTTCAACACTCTACACGCGTGGTATGAGGGTGGCCCCCCCTCAAATGCAAGTGGTTAGCTTCGGCGCCAACAACTCGATGGCGCCGCCGGCCGCCGGCAATGACGATGTTATAATGGAGACTCCTTCGGCCGCCGGCAATGACGGTAATGGAGACCCTGGTGCCGGCAAGTCCAGGTGCTAGATTCCTCCATCCTTGCCCTCCTCACTGCACGCATCGCATGCCCGTCGACATTAGGCGCTCTCAACGCCATGCACCTTCCTGATGAGAGTAAACGACGAACTCAAAGACGTCGCGAGGGGGTCCATCCTTCGGCCCCTGGATAAGAAGTGGCACACACGAGATATGGAGGATGACGTTTACCGGGTTGAAGTGGATCGGGCGTTACCGGGCTATGAGGATTTGTTTCCTCCTAATCAACCGCATGGTGCCGATGACGATAGCCCGTTGAATCTGGCCTCACTGAAGGGTTGGGTACTGCTATGGCCGAAGACCCTAATTAGGATCAACACCTACTCGGGGTCGACGGCAAGCAAAGACAAGCACCTTGCGGCGCCACAGGTCAGCGTCCCTCCACGACAGCCAGCGGCGCCGGTGGTCAGCGCCCCACCACAACAGCCAGCTGCGCCGGTGGTCAGCGCCCCACCACAACAGCCAGCGGCGCCGGTGGTCAGCGCCCCACCACAACAGCCAGCGGCGCCAGAGGCCGAGGAATACGAACGTGAAGACTTCCAATGGGATATTCCTACGTCTTCACAAGTTGTCCATGAGGATGCGCCGGCCTCGAAATATGTGTGCTCCAAGAAGCTGTTCGATTCTCAAGAAACGGCTGAGGAGGAAAATCCTGAGGAGGTCGCCACCGCCGCCGTCAAAAAGATGCTGAGCCCAAACACACTCCGTGCTACGGCCACTACGGCGATGGATGGTCCAGTAGTACAACCCAAGAAGAGGAAGAGGCCAAATAAGAAGGACGCCAAAGACAAGGCGGCGGCCAAATCCAAGGACACGGTCCGACACCTTGACAAGTTGCCAAACAATTGGCGACCTCTGCATCACTTGGGTGAACCGATGCTGCCGGAGCATGTCCTGCCGTACTCACCCCGGATATGAGGAGCTTGCATGAGACTGTCTTGTATGTGGAGAAGCAACTTCTCAAATCAAAAGATCCTGGTTACCCTCTCTTCGTGGCGAAGGTGCCAACTGGCATGAACTTCGTCGAGAAGTACCCCGCGGACTTGTGCTTCATCCGGTTCAATGACATCTTCAGCATCTTTCGCATGCAAATGCTCCACTTTAGTGTGGTTCGCCTAGTTGCTCTTAGCTTGTCTTCCCAGATCGTTAAGGAGGGGACGCCGACCATCGCGATAATGGACCCCTTCTATATGCGGGAGAGCATCATCTGCAACGCTGGGGATCGGGCGATTGCCACCCAGCAGGTCGAGGATTTCATGCTGGCGAACATTAAAAAGGGCGCCATTCTCATCCCTTACTTCCCCGAGTAAGTAATCACTCGCTAGTCCCCATCACCATTCTATCCTATATCTCCATTTGCATTTGCAAAGGTTAATCCGTGTGTTTTCCGCAGAGACAAGTTCTGCACCCTCATCGTCGTGCACCCGCAACACTCGCATGCAGTCTATCTCGACTCGGGTAGGGACCACAAGAAAGACTACACCCACATCAAGGCCCTTCTCAATGATGCTCTCACCGGCTTCGCCAACAAGGCAGGCCCCCTCAAAGTAGAGAGGAAATCCCGAGGAGGCTTGGTCTTAACCCACACAACCAACTTCCCCTGCCTCAGGCAGTCGAAGGAAGACAATGGGATGGACGCGTGGTACGCCATCCTTCAGATGCAGGAGTACATAAAGTACGCAGATGACATGTTGCTGCCAGAGAATCTCAGAAACAGGTTTGCAAACATGGCGGATGTCCCTGATAGAGAGATTAGAAAGAACTGGGGTCGCATCCAGCAGTTCATTTGCACGATAATCCTGCAGGATGTCAACAATAGGTCTGGCGAGTTCTTCTACGGCTACGGTCTACCACCTAATGACGAGATAGAACTCCGCTTGGAGATGTCGCGTGATGAGAGGCCGTTCAACTCGCTTGAGGGCTGCCGTCCATTCCCCCCTAGGCGTACAACCTGATCCTACGACGGGAACTCTATTGCTAATGCTTGAACGATATGTCCATGAACTTCCGTACTGTAACAATTGCTTTATATTCCAATAGAATCGACTTGTCGCCTTTATTTAGTTTGTATGGATGTGCATGTGAACCTGTGTCTATAGTTTCATTTACTTTGCTATATATTTCAAGATTATGGCTTGTACCTTAATAATTATTTGCATTTACTCGACCCTTACTTGCCTCGTATTTGGAGTTCGCCGATGATTAGAATGTTCGGTCAATCGTACACTCGGGGGTGGAGCCAGTGAGCCTTGGTGTGATGGCCACAAATATCAATCTATTGTGCATCCTACCTAGCCTCACTGACTCCATCCCTGGATGTTAATATTTGTTTCGACCGACAAAGTATGAGGCACATGCTATTTACTTCGTACTACTTGTCTTTTATTTGAGTTGGCACTTCTTAATTGCGTTGGCCGATGATTAGAATGTTTGGTCACTTGTACACTCTGGGGTGGGGTGAGTGAACCTAGTGTGATGGCACAAATATCAATCTGTTGTGCATCCTACTTGGCTTCACTTACCCCATCCCTGAATGTTAATATTTGTTTCGACCAACAAAGTATGAGGCACATGCTATTTAGTTCATACTACTTGTCTCTTATTTGAGTTGGCACTTGTTAATTGCATTGGTACTGACGTTTTATTTGTCTTGTGCATGGAGATGCCGACGACATATGTCGTGTACAAGGGGAGGGTTCCTGGAGTCTACGACGACTGGGAGGACTGTCGGAGACAGGTGCACCGCTTCAGCGGCAACAGCTACAAGGGATACCCCACTAGGGTGGAGGCGGAAGGAAGATACGCCCGTTATCTAGCGGGAGAGATGAGGGACATGAGGAGGAACCGGATGAAGACCATGGCCTTCGTGATGATGCTCATCGTGACCATGTTGGTCATGTTCTATGTGATTGTAGTTTAGGTTAGTAGCTACATTGTGAGGTGTATGACGACACTTGTGACGACTATGTACCGAGACTTCTAACTTTGTGAAACTTCGTCGTTCGGTGTTGCATATGCACATGTGTTGTATGAATCAACATTTCGAAACGAGACTTGCGTATTTGTGTATTGATACCGAAATGAGACTTGGCTCTCTATGTGCTTCTCATATTGCATGTACTGCTGTATGAATTTGAACTGTTGTATACGCTATAAAAAAGCAAATATGTATTGTATATGCTGTAAACTGGCGCACCTATTTTGAATATTACTGCCGGCGCACCGCAAGCCGGCAACCCTACTGCCGGCGCAGCTGCACGTGCGCCAGTGGAATAGGGTATTTGCCGGCGAATCGGGGCCGGTGCGCCGGCAGTAGATGCCCTACCGCCGACGAGCACACTGGTGCGCCGGCAATACCCAGTTATCACCGGCCCGTTCGCACCGGCGGGCTTTGGTGCGCCGGCAATAGGCCAATTAGGTGCGCCGGCAATAGGCCTTTCCCTTGTAGTGTCAAGATCATCCTTACGTAATCCTACATGTTGTGTTTGCTGGAATCCGATGAATATTCTATACTATGTTGAGGTCGATTATATATTCATGTCATATGTTATTTGTGATCTTGCATGCTCTCCTTTGCTAGTGGATACTATGGCCAAGTAGATGCTTGTGACTCCAAGAGGGGGTATTTATGCTCGATAGTAGGTTCATGCCTCTAGTTTTCTGGGAGAGTGACAATAACTTCTAAGATTGTAGATGTGTTGTTGCTACTAGGGAGAAAACAACAATGTTTTATCCGAGGGTAATTCTATTGTTTACTTTACACACATTGCTTAATGCAATAATCTGTTGCTTGCAACTTAATACTGAAAGGGGTTTGGACGATAACCGGAAGGTGGATTATTAGTCATAGACGCAGTTGGATTATAGTCTGTGTATTATGTTGTAACGCCCAATCAATCACATAGTAATCATCTTGTCATGTATGGTCGGTATTTTGTCAATTGCCCAGCTGTAATTTGTTCACCCAACATGTTATTTATCTTTATGGAGAGACACCTCTAGTGAACTGTGGACCCCGTTCCTTTCCTTTACACTGATAAATTCATGTACTGCAACATTTCTGCAAGCACTGTTCTCTTTAATTACTGCAAACATCTCTTTCCACTCGATACGTCTAATCCTTTGTGTTCAGCAAACCGGTGAGATTGACAACCTCACTGCAAGTTGGGGCAAAGTACTTTGGTTGTGTTGTGTGCAGGTTCCATGTTGTTGCTGATGTCGGTAGTGCGTCCTGCCATTAGTCAGCTAGCAACATCTTCAGAAGTCACACCTTTATCCTACTGGTTGATTAAATCTTGGTTTCGTACTGAGGGAAAACTTGCTGGTGTGCTATCACACCTTCCTCTTGGGGTTTTCCAACCAACCACAACAACACTCAGAAAGAAGTTGACATCAAAGCTCAAGAGGAAGATCTCGAGGGTGCTAATGCACGGACAAACCGCCGTTCTTAAGGCGATTCGCAAGGAGATGGAGGATCTCCGTGCCCAGCTAGCGACCTATATCTCAGCATCCACAAAGAGTGTCCCTGAGTAGGAGATTCTTGCTCTGCCTCTTATTTTGATGTTTATATTTCTTCATCACCGTAATATCGGCATGTGCTTGTAAAACTGCTAGGTAACTCTTTATGTTGGTATTTTGCACATTTGATCTGAACCTTTTGTTTTGCAACACACAGTTGATCAACTACTAATAAGTGTATATTAAAATGGCGGGATACTCTTCTTAGCGGCGACAATTTTCCATTTGTTGCAATTGTAGCAAAGCTAAGCCCTTCAGAATTTTCCTAACGTCAAGAAAACTTTCCAAAAACTTAAGCATTTTGGAGGGAAACCTTGATCCTGGGTTGTGGTTCTTAGCATGATCTGTAGATGGCAATATGATTCTTGTTCATACTTGAGGCTTTACTGAGGCTGCAAGATGTTCTCGAAGGACACTAGTCAGTTATGTCCAGATAAGCTAGGGAAAATATTACTGTTCTTCGAGCATATTCTCTTTTTGTCGGATTGAATTATCCGCTCAACATTGTAGTAGGCGGTGGAGATAGTGCCCCAGGATGTTCGAATAGAAGCAAATGTGTCTACACCTGGTACCATGCCATAGGACTTAGATATAGCCTGTTTCCTAAAATAATCCGCTTCGTTGTGAATTGTAAAGAAGTAGTTGTTGGTTTCTCAACAAACGTTGATGGGCTAATCTAGAGACTCCGATTTGGTTCATTCCAAGCTTCGCCAATGCCGTTGATTGGAACATATTGGTCTCGGGACTCCCGATGAAATGTTTTCTTTTCCCTGGTTAGTTGGTATTCAGGTGTTAACTTGTTAACTATTTCGCAAAAAAAACTTGTTTACTAACTTGCACCCTGTGCGGCTTGTAATTTGATAAAACACCTCTTGTATATACGTAGTATATGTCAAATATTCCTGTTGGTAAGCGTACTACTCCCTCTGTTCCAAAACAAGTTTCACGGATTTGTTAGATTCACACTTGTTTTACTAGTAGTAGATAAATACGAGTCTATATAAATTTGTGTCACCTTTTAAGTAATACAAGCCATTTATCAAAAAATAAATAAATTTGTGTCCCTTATTTTCATGCAATCAAAATTCGTATTTCAAATTTTCATAAAAATAAACTTCTGCGTAGGGCGTAGCAAGATGATTGTTATTGTACTGTATTGGAGTAGCAGTCAGTCCATAGTATACGGAGCTGTAAATAAACCAACAATCTATCTCTGGTCAAACTGATGTGACTAGACTATTGAGTAACTATGGCATGGCAAATCTATTGATTGCCCGGCGGCGTGCTAGTCTAGTCTTGCTTACAGCCTAGTCGGCGGCCTCGATGCAGCTGCGCGGTTCAGAAAATTGAAGGAACACCAGTTGTATCTTGTGTTTTGCTTATTCTACTAGTCCTACAAGTAGGTGGTGAAGTTTTAATTTTTAATTTTTATTGCCCTGGCTGTACGCGCTCTACCTTCAGTGCCAAACTCTGTCCCTCTTCTCTATCCCCATTCACTCTTCTTTTTTCTACACTGCCATGAACAGCTCACCTCCTTCTCCCAGCACCATCAGGCTATTATGTGAATGGCCCGTAGCGGACGACGAGCTAGAGGCACATCTCCGGACACTTCCGGGTACTGAATGGATCTTCCGCATCCTGGATGACCCTGACATGCCAAGCAACCATGCCATCGTGGCCTCGAAACTGTTTACTTCTACAGAGTTCGCGGCGGCGACATGATCTACACATGTTTTTGACGCTTTGGAGGCGCCATCTTCTACAGCGACCACGAATCCATCTACAGCGTCACGACATTCGGCGACGGAGGCGTCATCTTGTCAAGCAGCCCTCGCACCATCTCCATAGGCACTGTCTTCTATGGGGGCGGCACCATGAACTTTGGCTGTAAGTCAATATGTTGCTTGCTTTGTCGATCTATAGACCGTGTGATGCTACACTTTGCAACGATTTATGACGCTCATGGTATCTATAGATTTATATGCCCATTAGTAATCACATTGATGCAAAGCATTACTACTTGTATATATTAGTCCCTTACTTCGCTCGGGCTATGGTTATAATTTATAACTGCATGTTCTCTTTTGAAGAGCCTGAATGAAAGGCCGATGATTAGAAAACTGACAATTGTAATCACACATTGTAACTACCTGAAACACACACTGTTCTGTTGTTTCTGCTAGAGAGCTTCTTTAAGGTTCGAAACGCTGCACATGTTCACGACAGGTTTATCTGTATTCTTCTGCAGACTAATACAAGCTATTTCGCTCTAAGATATTTGCAAGTTGATAGGACCACTATAATATAAGCTCTTTCACTCTAACATATTGCAACGCAAAAGGGAGCATACATATTGTTTCTCATGAGAATTGCTTCGACATGTGAAAATGCTGAGAGAGGAAAAATGCCCCGGATCCTCCGCTACGTCTTGAGGAAAAGAAGCCGAACGAAGACAAGGAGCCTGGTGACATTGTCTGAAAAAGGTTCTTGGAAGTTGCTTGCTGATGATGGAAAATCTGCTGGTTATCGCACGATGTTTCCTTGTTTTGTGGTCTGGTCTCGTTGGGAGATGTTTGCATATGTTTGGATGTCATCTCCCGCGTTCAGTTTCATGTAATAAGTCTAGACTTCTGTTAATTCTGCTTAGCCGTTTTTTCAGACGATAGCATTAGGAGCGGAATTTCCTTTTGTTGTTGGTAGTTGTAATATCTTGAACATGGTTTCGTTATCTCTCTGGTAATGAAATTCGATCCCTTGTTGGATCGCTTGGAAAAAAACATGAATTTTTTTGTTCGAATCCCACGCTGAACATCTTTTTCACTAATGAGGTAAGCTCCTGCTGACAAACATACTAGAGCAACTCCAGCAGTGGCTCTATATTTTGGCGCTGTAGGCTGATGTTGCGGATGGAGCCGACAATAGCTTCACCGGAAGCTGCAAGATGCAGGGCCGAAACAACGTATTTTCAGAGGCTTTGTAATGCAGCGCCAAAAACAGAATCTAATGAAAAATAGACTGCTGTGAAAGAGAAGATCAAACAAAGACTAGAAACAGACATAAAGACATAAAGTAGGATAAAATTAGCTTGATAGATAGTTCATATTTTTACAAACTAGTGCGATAAAACTAAACTAAAACTCGACATCCGACGAGTCCGGTGTCGTGCCCGACACCGGATCCGACGAGAAGAGGTCAAGCCAACGGGGGTCGTCCTCGCCAATGGTGGTCGGCCCGGCGAGCTGCGCTTCGATGAAGGCCCGCTTCGTCGCGTTCTCCACCCTCCGTCGTGCGCGGTCCTCCTTTTTCGCAGCCCGCCTCGTCGCCTTCTCCGCTCTCTGTCTGCAGAAGTGCATGTTCTCGGTGGCGACGTCCTCAGGGAAGCGAGCCGCCCATTCGCGCGTTGAGCGCTCATCCCGCTCGGCGATGCGCAGACGGCGCTCCGTCGCACGGCGGCGCTGTTGTTCCTCCTGTCTGACGATGTACGGCGGGAGCGCGTCCACACGTCATGGAAATTCATCGGCGATCGCTGGCGCCCGAGCCACCGCGCCACGGCGTCGTACGCGCGCATGGCCTCTTGCGTGGTCTCGTAGATGCCGACGCTGATGCGCTCGTCGCCGTCATGCATCTCCGTGTAATACGTATCTTTCGGGCGCGCGCGGACGCCGCAGTACCCCGTGCTCGAGACGCGGCCGTACAGCAAGCTCGGCGCAAGATGAGGCATGGCGGCGGCGGAAGCTGATCCGCGGCGGCGATATTAGGCGCAGATGGGCAAATTTCCGCAACCCATGTTCCATCTTTTTTTGGCAGGATAATGCCATGTACCACCTTCCCCTGTTGGGTTCAATATTTCACTTTTGGGTTGCCAACGGCCATCTACATGGTAATTGCTATTGGCCTACTTACTCCGACGATTGAAGCCCAATAACTACAAATGGGCCTTTCTACTCATGCAATTTCGGCCCTTTTCTCATGAAACACAGATCATATGATTCGTAAAAAAACACGGAGATTCTACATAAAAGTTTTTCTTATTTCTTTTGAATTCTTGGGTTGCAATTTTTCAAACTGCTCATGCCCAATATGAAAATCCATGATCGCTCCATACCAACATGGAGCACGGTATTTTAAAAAATTCATAAAATGGATTTAAAATTTAAAAAATCCTAATAACTCAATGATTTATTCTATTAACTTGCAATATCTTGGAGCGAAAGATCTATTATTAGTCAGCAAAAATAATACAGATAAACCTATCATGAACAAGTGCAGCGTTTTGATCCAAATATATCTGAAGACGCTGTATTAAAGAAGATGTTTAGCAGAAACTTTCAGCACATTGTTGTTGCAGGAAAGTAGTCCTAATATAACGGGTAATTTTTTCGAACATATCACAAGTTTTTTGTACAAGGAGGCTAACATCGGGGACCCATCGGCCAACAGCGTTCCTCATCATTTAAAGGTAAAGTCAAACAGAAGAGACTGAGAAAAAGGCAAGCACTATCCCACAATATCATGGGTAAAAAATTTCAAGATATTTCAAGTTTCTTGTACAGAGAGGCTGACATCAGGGGCCCATCAACCAGCGTCGTCCCTTAACATTTAAAAGGTAAAATGAAACGAAAGGATAAAAAGGAAATTATCAGGCAATATCACCGGTAAAGAATAATCGAGATATCACACTTTTCTTGTAGTATACTAAGGCTGACATGTGGGACCTATAAGCCAACAATGTCCCTCAAAGTTTAATAGGTAAATTCAAATGTAAGGGACTGAAAAAAGGCAAGTATCCACAATATCTCGGGTTAAAAAAATAATCAAGATATCACACATTTCTTGTACATAGAGGCTGACATCGGGGACCCATCAGCCAGCAGTGGAAAAAATCCAAGAAAGGAAACAATTATCATTCAAAGAGGATGACATGAGGGGCACTTTATGCAGCAGCATCCTCAACGTTAACAAGACGGTAGGGGATCCAAAGAAAAAACCAAATAGCCAAAAATCACGGGTGAAAAAAAATCCAAGAAATAAATGGTTTTTCGTTCAGAGAGGATGGCATGATGGACCCATGAGCCAGCAGCGTCCTCAACGTTTCAAAGGCGGGAGGAGATCGAAAGAAAAATCAAAGTAGCCAGAAATCAGGGGTCAAAAATAATCCGAGAAAGGAAACGCTTATTGAACAGAGAGGCTGACATGTGGGACCCATTTTGCAGCAGCGGCCTCAATGTTTCAAAGGTGGCAGGGATCGAAAGAAAAAGGCAAATAGCCAGAAATTAGGTGTCAAAAATAATTCCAACAAAGAAAACTTTTATTCTTCACCGTATCAAAGGCGGCAGGTGATCAAAGGAAAACGGCATATAGCCAGAAATTAGGGGTCAAAAATAAATCCAACAAAGGAAAGGTTTATTGTTCATAGAGGCGACATGTGGGACCCATGAGCCAGCAGCGTCCTCTACGTTTCAAAGGCGACAGGGGATCGAAACAAAAAGGTAAACAACCAGAAATTAGGGGTCAAAAATAACTCCAAGAAAGGATAGGTTAATTGTTTATAGAGGCTGACATGTGGGACCCATTTTGCAGGAGCGGTCTCAATGTTTCCAAGGCGGCACGAGATCAAAAAAAGAAGTAAGTAGCCAAAAATCAGGGGTTCAAAAAAACTCCAAGAAAAGAAACGTTTATCCTTCAGAGAGGATGACATGCTGGACCCATGAGGCTGCAGCATCCTCAACGTTTCGAAGGCGGCATGGGATCAAAAGAAAAAGGAAATAGCCAAAAATCAGAGGCTAAAAAAATCCAAGAAAAAAACTTTTATTGTACATAGAGGATGACATGCGGGTCCCATGAGCCAGCAGCTTTCTCAACGTTTGAAAGGCTGCATGAGATCGAAAGAAAAAGGCAAGTGACCAAAAATAAGGGGGTCAAAAAAATCCAAGAAAACAAAGTTGATTGTACATAGAGGATAACATGCGGGTCCCATGAGGAAGCAGCTTCGTCAATGTTTCCAAGGCGGCATAAGATCAAAAGAAAAAGGCAAGTGACCAAATATCAGGAGCAAACAATAATCAAAGATTAGAAACTTTATTGAACATAGAGGATGACATGCGGGTCCCATTTTGCAGTAGTGGTCTCAACATTTTAAAGGTGACATGGGGATCGAAAGAAAAAAGGCAAGTGACCAAATATCAAGTTCCAAAAATAATTCCAACAAAAGAAACTTGATTGTACATAGAGGATGACATGCAGGTCCCATTTTGCAGCAGCGGTCTCAACTTTCAAAGGTTGCACGAGATCGAAAGAAAAAGACAAGTGACCAAATATCAGGTGCCAAAAATAACTCCAAGAAAAGAAAGTTGATTGTACATAGAGGATGACATGCGGGACCCATGAGCCAGCATCTTACTCAATGTTTGAGAGGCGGCATCAGATCAAACGAAAAAGGCAAGTGACCAAATATCAGGGGCCAAAAATAATACAAGAAAATAAACTTTTATTGTAAATAGAGGATGACATGCGGGTCCCATTTTGCAGCAGCGGTCTCAATGTTTCCAAGGAGGCACGAGATCGAAATAAAAAGTTAAGTGACCAAATATCAGATGCCAAAAATAACTCCAAGAAAAGAAACTTGATTGTACATAGAGGATGACATGCGGGACCCATGAGGCAGCAACATCCTCAACGTTTCCAAGACGGCAGGGGATCGAAAGAAAAAGGAAATAGCCAAAAATCAGAGTGTGACAAAAAAATCCAAGAAAAGAAACTTTTATTGTACATAGATGATGACATGTGGGTCCCATGAGCCAGCATGTTCCTCAACGTTTCAAAGGCGGCATGAGATAGAAAGAAAAAGGCAAGTGGCCAAATATCAGGAGCAAAAAATAATCCAAGAAAAGGAAATTTTATTGTACATAGAGGATCACATATGGGTCTCATTCTGCAGCAGCTTACTCAAAGTTTCAGAAGTGGCATGAGATCAAAAGAAAAAGGCAAGTGACCAAATATCCGGAGCCAAAAATAACTCCAAGAAAGTAAAGGTTTATTGTACATAGAGGATGACATGCGGGTCCCATTTTGCAGCAGTGGTCTCAAAGTTTCAAAGGTGGCACGAGATTGAAAGAAAAAGGCAAATGACCAAATATCAGGTGCCAAAAATAACTCTAAGAAAAGAAACTTGATTGTACATAGAGGATGACATGCGGGTCCCATTTTGCACCAACTTACTCAGCATTTCAGAGGCGGCACGGGATCGAAAGAAAAAGGCAAGTGACCCAATATCAGGAGCCAAATATAATCCAAGAAAAGAAACTTTTGTTTTACATAGAGGATGACATGCGGGTCCCATGAGCCAGCAGCTTACTCAACGTTTCCAAGGCGGCATGAGATCGAAAGAAAAAGACAAGTGACCAAATATCAGGTGCCAAAAATTACTCCAACAAAGGAAAGGTTTATTGTACATAGAGGATGACATGCGGGTCCCATTTTGCAGCAGCGGTCTCAATCTTTCCAAGGTGGCACGGAATCAAAAGAAAAGGGAAGTAGCCAGAATTCAGGGGGTCAAAAAATCCAAGAAAAGAAAGAATTTTCATTCATAGAGGATGACATGCGGGACCCATGATCCTACATCGTAAACGGCTCGATCAGAGAATATTGAACGAGATGGCGCGATCTAGAAAAAAACAATGCTAGAGAGGCTGCCATCTGGGCCCCACATCCCTGGGCGGTGCGGATTCGCGCCAACTCGGCTGACGCACCCAAAAATTCATCATGCACCATTTCCCGGACCACCATCCGCGACGTTTTCCACGTTTACGTCGGCTAGCTGGCCTCAAAAACAAGAAAAAAGTTTTGAAATGCACCATAGAGAGAGCAAAAATCGTCGGGCATGGTGCATCAGCAACCACGATGCGACTTTCAACTTGTCGGCCATGGCAACTTTTCTTGTAGTGAGCTGCTCTCAAGAATATGACATCTCTATATATTTGTTGAAAGCCTTTTTGAAAACAAGTTTTCTTTGAAGACTAATAGGTAAGGGTGACCCAAAATCATTTTCGGCCATTAGGATGGCCAAAACACTTTCAACTTTCCTCCGTACCTCCCAGGTACAACTCCACTAGTCCCACTGGTTTTCTCTACCAAAATCCTTCGGAAAACACTTTTTTAACCCAAAACTTTGTTTGATACTCAACACTTCCATTCCCACATCCATAACCGCAGACATGGCTATCCAAATAGATTTACACTCTGCAGAGGTTGTAGACTTTCCCCACAAGATCCGATAAATCCTTCGGGATCATCCCTGGTTCACCAAGCATCCAGCGAGACTCGGATTACCGATCTCAGTTTTTTGCTGGCTCGCCTTGGCCTAAGACGTGTCGCCTAGAGTTATACCTCCCAACACCAGAGTCTGAGAGGCCGTTCACCCATGAGGTGCAAAGTCCCCGGCCAGCTCGACCCTCCGGAATGCCATGACCAAGTGCATGGCATCTTTAAATGGGAGCTCGTAGGTTGTACCCAGCGTAGCTAAACAGGCAAATGGGTTGCGTCCCGTTCAGCGGGAAGAACGTCGGTCGACGGACTGCCACCACACTTGCAGGACCCAAACTAAGGCGATACAAACTACTACGCTACACCCCATCCCACTTAAGGGCAATGTGGTTGTACTGGCTAGGTACGGTGAGGTACTTAGTCAACAAAGTTTTTCAAAAACATTTTCTTTACTTCACTTTCCTCCAGCATCCTCTTTCTCATATACATTTCATAAAACTCACAATTAGGCAGGGTTGTCCCATTCCATGGTTTTCTAGAAACTTATTTTCCTTAAAACCATTTCCAAAACAATTTGTTCTTTTCCAAGGGATCCCAACCTATAGTCCTCTTTTTTCTTGAAACAGAAAACAACAAAATGATAAGGTGTTAAGCACCATATCACTAATAGAGATTTGTCCAATAGGTGTCATCAAGGGGGCAGTACCCTGAAGGGTGTAATAGTAAAGCTCCGAGTGGCATGACCACTCACATAAATAAATAAACCATGTAATTTATAAAACTAGTATTAATGCTAGAGTGAGATAATTAGGACAAGGTATGCATCAAGAGGTTGCTTGCCTTGATCAACAAAGTGTCCCTGGTCCTCTTCTTCAAATCCTCCAAAATATCCCCCTCCTTCGTTTTCGGCGGTGTTCGAAACTAGCGTTGAGAAATAAAAAAAGAAACAAACAACACCACCAAATCAACAAGCCCTACCAAAAAAATCCACACAAAAATTTGGTAAAATCACAAAGAGTAAAGCTTTACTTTAAGAAGCTATAGGAATAGGATTTATTAATTTTGAGTTTTTTAAATAATAGATATGATTTTTACAAAACCAGAAATGGCTTAGGGACTAAAGAAATGACCTAAATCTTTCCGTGGCTCACAAAAATGCAGCAACATATCTACTGGAAGATATTAACATGTAGAACTCATATGCACTAGAATCATACACAAAAATGTTTTTAAATAATTTTAAAGATTTTAACAGTGCAGAAACTAGATCAAACCAATTTCAAGGCACACATGTATCATAGCGGATCAAACAAGAAACAATCATTTGTTTGGCATTTTTATGAGTTACCAAATAATTGACAAAATTATTATACTGAAAAGGTACCCTATTTTGCTTGTAAAATGTTTAGAAATAAGTATCACTCAAAAAAATATTTCCCTTCACCTACATGTACCCTAACATGGTTTCTACCTGAAACACTTGGGTTTGCTACAAAAATATTTTTATTTTGCAATTTAAAAATCAGTGAATAGCTCACTGGATAAAACTAGTTTTGCTAGAAAAACAAGATTCAGGAAACTCCTGCATGTCAGACCTATGCCAAAATAAAGGTAATGGTTTCTACTCTTCAGGAAAATTTAGTTCACCCAGAAAGGTTTCACACAACTCCCACAATAAATAAAATACTAGAACATCAACATTTCAGTGGAGGAATTATCAGCACAAAACTACCCCAGTAAACCACATGCATGCAATTTTATGTGGTTAAAAATTTGATTAGGAGCATCCAGAATCTCGAATCAAAAATTTGGATACTCGAGAAATTTTCTAAATTTCAAAACCTACGGTTGTATTTACTAGCTGATTAAAACATGAAAAGGAAATTAATAGCAGATGGGCCGAAATCATGGACTAGCCAGATCCGGCCTAGATTTGGCCGCGGCCGCGCGGGAGAGCTTGGTTTGAATCCTAGAATGCGGGCCCAGCGCTAGTGGCCGGGCAGGCCAGGGAATAAAGTGAGGATCGATTGCTGTTGTTCGTCCTCCTCCTCGCGACATGCACACGCGGAGCCGGATACCCTAGGAATAGGCGGGGGCTAGGGTGCTCACCATAGCGCGCAGATGATGGCGGGGTTTGGTGTGTTGGAGACGAAAGAGTGAGGGTTGTCAAGCGGTGGTCGAATCGACCGAAGCAGTGTAAATGTTGTTTGTGTTCCCGACGTCCACATGCAAACCTATGAAGTAAAAGTTAGTGTGTTTGATAGAGGGGAGGGGTGCACATCCAGTGAGCAAGGTGAGAGGAAAAATGGCGGTGATACGTGACTGCAACCTTCAGCGGAAGCTCGCAGTCGCCAAGCTCGCGTGAGCGTAGCAGGGAGGAGCCGAGCTCCTCTCCGCTTGGGAGGTGGGCTGGTGGTGGTGTGTGAGTGTGGTGGCGAAGGGGAAGAGAAGGAGGGGGTCTTTTTGTGCACGGTGCACCGAGTCCTTTCGAAGAAGAGAGGAGTGGGCGGTAGCTCGGGATAGGGCAAGCAGGGCGGCGTTGCTGCGTCTCTGAGCCACAGAGGAGGTTTCGGAACCTAGCAGGCATCGGTGGTGAGGAGTGACAGGAGAGGTGGCTTGCCCGCCAACCGTTTGAATAAATGCCAGGGGGTGGCGTGGTCGATGGAGGGCAGAGGGAGGTGAGGGCACGGTGATGTGCGTGTTCCCGAGGTGGTGGCGCTCTCCCTTGCCTGCCACGGTCCTCAACGCGCACCAGTGTGAGGCGTGGGGTGGCCGACGTGGCCGTGCCCTTGGTGACGCGTGTAGGGATACGTTGCATAGAAAACAAAAAATTTCCTACCGCGAGAACGCAATCCAAGCCAAGATGCAATCTAGAAGACGGGAGCAACGAGGAGATGATCGAGACTCACCCTTGAAGGTTTCCAAAGCCTACAAGATGAGGCTCTTGCTGCTGCGGTAGACGATCACTTGCCGCTTGCAAAAGCGCGTAGAAGATCTTGATCACGGTGCCACGATCGGGCAGCACCTCCGTACTCGGTCACACGTTCGGTGTTGATGAAGACGACGTCCTTCTCCCCGTTCCAGCGGGCAGCGGAAGTAGTAGCTCCTCCTTGAATCCGGCAGCACGACGGCGTGGTGGCGGTGGCGATGGAGAACTCCGGCGGAGCTTCGCTAAGCGTGCGGGAGAGGTGGAGGAGAGAGGGGCGGCTAGGGTTTGGGAGAGGGGGTGGCCGGCCTCTATGGGTGCGACCAGCTTGGTGGCTTGTGGTGGCCGGCCCCCTCCCATATGCCCCTCAATATATAGGTGGAACCCCAAGTGTTGGACTACAAGTCTTCGAATAAGACCCGAACCCAAAACCTTCCATGTAGTAGGGAAACCTACCCAAGGTGGGACTCCCACCCAAGTGGGATTCCCACCCTTCCATGAAGGGGGTGGCCGGCCCCCTTGGTGGAGTCCACCTTGGACCCCCCTAGGGTTGGCCGGCCATGGGGAGGTGGAGTCCCTCCGGGACTCCTCCTTCCTTAGTGATTTCTTCCGGACTTTTCTAGAACCTTCTAGAACCTTCCATAAATGCACCGGATCATTTTCAAACTTATAAAATGACTTCCTATATATGAATCTTATTCTCCGGACCATTCCGGAACTCCTCGTGATGTCCGGGATCCCATCCGAGACTTCGAACAATACTTCGAACTCCTTTCCATATTCAAGTTCTACTATTACAACATCAAACCTTAAGTGTGTCACCCTACGGTTCGCGAACTATGTAGACATGGTTGAGAACTCTCTCCGACCAATAACCAATAGCGGGATCTGGAGATCCATAATGGCTCCCACATATTCAACGATGACTTAGTGATCGAATGAACCATTCACATACGATACCAATTCCCTTTGTCACGCGATATTTTACTTGTCCGAGGTTTGATCATCGGTATCACTCTATACCTTGTTCAACCTCGTCTCTGACAAGTACTCTTTACTGCACCGTGGTATGTGGTCTCTTATGAACTTATTCATATGCTTGCAAGACATTAGACGACATTCCACCGAGAGGGCCCAGAGTATATCTATCCGTCATCGGGATGGACAAATCCCACTGTTGATCCATATGCCTCAACTCATACTTTCCGGATACTTAATCCCACCTTTATAACCACCCATTTACGGTGGCGTTTGATGTAATCAAAGTACCTTTCCAGTATAAGTAATTTACATGATCTCATGGTCATAAGAACTAGGTAACTATGTATCGAAAGCTTATAGCAAATAACTTAATGACGTGATCTTATGCTACGCTTAATTGGGTGTGTCCATTACATCATTCATATAATGATATAACCTTGTTATTAATAACATCCAATGTTCATGATTATGAAACTAATCATCTATTAATCAACAAGCTAGTTAAGAGGCTTACTAGGGACTCTTTGTTGTTTACATATCACACATGTATCATCAATGTTTCGGTTAATACAATTATAGCATGATATATAAACATTTATCATAAACATAAAGATATATAATAACCACTTTTATTATTGCCTCTTGGGCATATCTCCAACAGTCTCCCACTTGCACTAGAGTCAATAATCTAGATTACATTGTAAGGTACCTAACACCCATGGCATTCTGGTGTTGGTCATGCTTTGCCCTAGGGAGAGCTTTAGTCAACGGATCTGCTACATTCAGATCAGTGTGTACTTTGCAAATCTTTACTTCTCCATCTTTGATGTACTCGCGAATCGAATGATAACGCAGCTTGATATGCTTCAGCCTCTTGTGTGACCTTGGTTCATGTGCATTGGCGATGGCACCCATGTTGTCACAGTAGATGACTAGTGGGTCCAATGCACTAGGAACCACACCGAGCTCTACAATGAACCTCTTCATCCATACCGCTTCTGATGAAGCCTCTGAAGCCGCTATGTACTCCGATTCTGTTGAAGACTTCGCCACCGTGCACTGCTTCGAGCTTGCCCAGCTTACTGCAGCACCATTCAATATAAACACGTACCCAGACTGTGACTTAGAGTCATCAGGATCAGTGTTCCAACTTGCATCGGTGTAACTTGTTACAACGAGCTCTTGGTCACCTCCATAACAAAGAAACATATCCTTAGTTCTTTTCAAGTACTTCAGGATATTCTTGACCGCTGTCCAGTGTTCCATTCCTGGATCACTTTGATATCTGCTAGTCAAACTAACAGCATGTGCTATATCCGGTCTAGTACATAGCATTGTTGGAGATATGCCCAAGAGGCAATAATAAAGTGGTTATTATAATATCTTTGTGTTTATGATAAATGTTTATATACCATGCTATAATTGTATTAACCGAAACATTGATACATGTGTGTTATGTAAACAACAAGGAGTCCCTAGTAAGCCTCTTGTATAACTAGCTTGTTGATTAATAGATGATCATGGTTTCGTGATCATGAACATTGGATGTTATTAATAACAAGGTTATGTCATTAGTTGAACGATATAATGGACACACACCCAAATGAGCGTAGCATAAGATCAAGTCATTAAGTTCATTTGCTATAAGCTTTCAATACATAGTTGTCTTAATCCTTCGACCATGAGATCATGTAAATCACTTACACTGAAAGGGTACTTTGATTACATCAAACGTCATTGCGTAAATGGGTGACAATAAAGGTGGGATTAGTGTGAGTTGAGGCATATGGATCAACAGTGGGATTTGTCCATCCTGATGACGGATAGATATACTCTGGGCCCTCTCGGTGGAATGTCATCTGATTAGCTTGCAAGCATATGAATAGTTCATAAGAGATCACATACCACGGTACGAGTAAAGAGTACTTGTCGGTAACGAGGTTGAACAAGGTATGGAGATGCCGATGATCAAACCTCGGACAAGTAAAATATCGCAAGACAAAGGGAATTGGCATCGTATGTAAATGGTTCAATCGATCACTAAGTCATCGTTGAATATGTGGGAGCCATTATGGATCTCCAGATCTCGCTATTGGTTATTGCTCGGAGAGGAGTCTCGACCATGTCTCCATAGTTCACGAACCGTAGGGTGACGCGCTTAAGGTTCGATGTCGCATAAGTAGATTCGGAATATGAGATGGAGACCGAATGTTGTTCGGAGTCTCGGATGGGATCCAAGACATCACGAGGAGAGCCGGAATTGTTCTGGAAGAATTCTGCTGTTTTGTATTTCAAGAAAAGTTGTTCTGGAAACATTCTCGGAATTGGACGAAATAAAAACAGAGGTTATTATTTTTCTGTCACGCAGACGGAGTCCAAAGGGGAGACGGAGAAGAGCCAGGGTGGGCCAAACAACAGGCCGGTGCGGGCCCCCCAGGCCGCGCCAGGGTGTTGTCTGGGCCCACCAGGCGCCGACACTAGATGGGTTTTGTGAAACCCTAACCCTAGTTCCCGACTATAAATAGTGGGATAGTTTGGCCGGCCATTGCTGCTCCGTACGAAACCCTAATGTGCCACCTCTCCTCCCTCCCAGTTTCTCCTGCTCCGGCTTAGGCGAAGCCCTGCAGGAATTCTTCTCCACCACCACCACCACGCCGTCGTGCTGCTGGGATTCCGTGGAGATCTACCACACCTCCGCTGCCCGCTGGAACGGGGAGAGGAAGGAGCTTCATCGACACCGTACGCGCGACCGAGTACGGAAGTGCTGCCGGATTGCAGCACCGGGGACGATCGTCTACACCAACAACGAGATTAATCTCGTAGGCTTTGGAATCTTCGAGGGTTAGTCTCATCTCCATCTCGTTGCTTAGATCTAGTAGATTGGATCTTGGGTGTTCCATAGATTAGATCTGTTGGTTTTATTCGCTTTGCGGTAGGAAATTTTTTTGTTTTCTATGCAACGAACCCCATCAAGCATGGCATGATGCCGAGCCGGGCATTGGGATCTGACTCATCCTTTCTCTTTCTTCTGCCGTAGCCGGACCTTGAGTCTCGTCCATTCTAAACTTCTTTAGAATCTAGTCCAGGTATGTACTCTGTGATAGCCCTATTAGACGTCTTGATCTATCTCTATAAATCTTGATGCCTAATATATACGATGCTTCACCAAGGTCTTTCATTGAAAAACTATTATTCAAATAACCCTTTACACTGCTTAATAGTTCTATATCATTCCCAATCAATAATATGTCATCTACATATAATATCAGGAATGCTACAGAGCTCCCACTCACTTTCTTGTAAATACAGGCCTCTCCATGACACTGTATAAACCCGAAGTCTTTGATCACCTTATCAAAGCGTCGGTTCCAACTTCTCGATGCTTGCTTCAGTCCATAAATTGAACGCTGAAGTTTGCATACTTTGTCAGCATTTTTAGGATCGACAAAACCTTTGGGTTGTACCATATACAACTCTTCCTTAATGTCTCCATTAAGGAACACCGTTTTGACATCCATCTGCCAAATCTCATAATCAAAAAATGCAGCTATTGCTAACAAAATCCTCACAGATTTTAGCTTCGCTACAGGTGAGAAAGTCTCATCGTAGTCAACACCTTGAATTTGTCGGAAACCCTTTGCGACAAGTCGAGCTTTATAGACAGTAATATTACCATCAGCATCTGTTTTTCTTTTGAAGATCCATTTATTCTCGACAGCCTTGCGGCTATCAGGTAAGTCTACCAAAGTCCACACTTTGTTATCATGCATGGATCCCATTTCGGATTTCATGGCTTCTTGCCATTTGTTGGAATCTGGGCTCATCATCGCTTCTTCATACGTCGCAGGTCTTCATCATTGTTGTCCACAATCATGACATTTAGACAAGGATCATACCAATCAGGAGTGGCACGTTCCCTTGTCGATCTGCGAGGTTCAGTAGCTATCTCGTTCGAAGTTTCATGATCATTATCATTAGCTTCCTCTGTTGCCGGTGTAGGCGGCACATGAACAACTTCCGGTACTGCGCTACTCTGATCAACGAGTGAAGATTCATCAATCTCATCGAGTTCTACTTTTCTTCCAGTCACTTCTTTAGTGAGAAATTCTTTCTCAAGAAAGGTTCCGTTCTTAGCAACAAAGATTTTGCCTTCGGATCTGTGATAGAAAGTGTACCCTATAGTTTCCTTAGGGTATCCTATGAAGACGCATTTCTCCGCTTTGGGTTCTAGCTTGTCCGGTTGTAACTTTTTTACATAGGCTTCGCAACCCCAAACTTTAAGGAACGACAGCTTATGTTTCTTATTAAACCATAATTCATACGGTGTCGTTTCAACGGATTTTGATGGTGCTCTATTTAAAGTGAATGCGGCTGTCTCTAATGCATAACTCCAAAATGATAACGGCAAATCAGTAAGAGACATTATAGAACGAACCATATCTAAGAGAGTTCGATTACGACGTTCGGACACACCGTTTCGTTGTGGTGTTCCCGGCGGTGTCAATTGTGAAAGTATTCCGCATTTCTTTAAATGCATGCCAAACTCATAACTCAGATATTCACCTCCGCGATCAGATCGTAGAAATTTAATCTTCTTGTTACGTTGATTTTCTACTTCACTTTGGAATTCCTTAAACTTCTCGAAAGTTTCGGATTTATGTTTCATGAAATAGATATACCCATATCTACTCAGATCATCTGTGAAGGTTAGAACATAACGATAACCACCGCACGATGCTACACTCATTGGTCCGCATACATCTGTATGTATGATTTCCAATAAGTCAGTAGCTCGCTCCATCATACCAGAGAATGGAGTCTTAGTCATTTTTCCATCAGACATGCTTCGCATCTATCAAGTGACTCAAAGTCAAGTGATTCAAGTAATCCATCGGTATGGAGTTTCTTCATGCGTTTCACTCCAATATGACCAAGACGACAGTGCCACATATAAGTAGAATTATCATTCAATTTAATTCGCTTAGCATCAATGTTATGTATATGTGTATCACTACTATCGAGATCTAACAGAAATAAGCCATTCTTTTCAGGTGCTCGACCATAAAAGATATTATTCATAAAAATAGAACAACCATTATTCTCAGACTTGAATGAATAACCGTCTTGCATTAAACAAGATCCAGATATAATGTTCATGCTCAACGCGGGTACAAAATAACAATTATTTAGGCTTAAAACTAATCCCGAAGGTAGATGTAGAGGAAGTGTGCCGACAGCGATCACATCGACTTTGGATCCATTTCCAACACGCATCGTCACTTCATCCTTCAATAGTCTTCGTTTATTCTTTAGTTACTGTTTCGAGTTACAAATATGAGCAACTGAACCAGTATCAAATACCCAGGTACTAGTACGAGAACCAGTAAGATAAACATCTATAACATGTATATCAGATATACCTTCTTTCTTCTTCTTGACAAGGCCGCTCTTCAGATCCGCCAAATACTTGGAGCAATTACGCTTCCAGTGTCCCTTCTCCTTGCAGTAATAGCACTTAGCATCAGGCTTAGGGCCAGTCTTAGGTTTCACAGGAGGCGTGGCAGCTTTCTTGCCACCCTTCTTGTTTCTACCTTTAGACTTGCCCTGTTTCTTCGGTGGTCTTGTTGACCATCAACACTTGGTGCTCTTTCTTAATCTCAATCTCAGCAGATTTTAGCATGGCGAAGAGTTCAGGTAACTCTTTGTTCATGTTCTGCATATGGTAATTCATCACAAAGTTCTTGTAACTAGGTGGCAGTGATTGAAGGACACGATTAATCCCCAGTCTGTTAGGAATCACTATTCCCAAGTCACTGAGTTTCTTCGCATGCCCGGTCATGGCGAGCATGTGCTCACTAACGGAGCTGCCTTCTTCCATCATGCAACTGAAGAAGTGTTTCGATGCTTCATAGCATTCCACGGCCGCATGAGTTTCAAAGATAGTTTTCAACTCCTTGACCAACTCATGAGGATCGTGGTGCTCAAAACGTTTTTGAAGATCGGCTTCCAGACTGCACATGATGGCACACTAAACTTGAGAGTACCGAGTTTTCCGAGTTGCGTAAACATTCTTTACTTCATCGGTTTCAGTTTCTGCAGGAGGGTCACCTAGCGGTGCATCAAGCACATATTGCAGATTTCCGCCATTGAGGAAGATCCTCACATGACGGAACCAGTCGGTGAAGTTGCTACCGTTGCTCTTAAGCTTTTCTTTCTCTAGGAACTGGTTAAAATTGATTGGGGACGCCATATCTACAACATATATTTGCAATAGTTTAGACTAATGTTTATGACAAATTGAGTTCAAATTTTAATTTAACAAAATTAAAAACTAGGTGAACTCCCACTCAAAACAATATCCCTCGCATTGTCTTAGTGATCACACGAACCAAATCCACCACACCAAGTCCGATCATCACGAGACAAGATGTAACTTCAATGGCGAACACTCAAAGTGTTCATCATATCAATCATATGATTCATGCTGTACCTTTCGGTATCATGTGTTCCGAGACCATGTCTGTACATGCTAGGCTCGTCAAGGCCACCTTAGTATCCGCATGTGCAAAACTGACTTGCACCCGTTGTATGCACTTGTTGAGTCTATCACACCCGATCGTCACGAGATGCTTCGAAACGACAAGTCTTGGCAACGGTGCTACTAAGGATGAATACTTTATTATCTTGATATTTTAGTGAGAGGGATCATCTTATAATGCTACCGTCGCGATCTAAGCAAAATAAGATGCATAAAAGGATTAACATCACATGCAGTTCATATGTGATATGATATGGCCCTTTTGTCTTTTCGCCTTTGATCTTCATCTCCAAAGCACGGACATGATCTCCATCATCAAAGGGCATGATCTCCATCATCGTCGGCGTAGCGTCAAGGTCAATGGCGCCGTCTTCATGATTGTTCTCCCATGTAGCAACTATTACAACTCCTTTGAAATACTACTCAACATGAAATTTAAAGACAACCATAAGGCTCCTGCCGGTTTCCACAATACAATAATGATCATCTCATACATATTCATCATCACATTATGGCCATATCACATCACCAAACCCTGCAAAAACAAGTTAGACGTCTCTAATTTGGTTTGCATATTTTACGTGGTTTAGGGTTTTCGAGTGAGATCTAATCTACCTACGAACATGAACCACAACGGTGATACTAGTGTTGTCAATAGAAGAGTAAATTGAATCTTCACTATAGTAGGAGAGACAGACACCCGCAAAGCCACTTATGCAATACAAGTTGCATGTCGAGCGTGGAGCAAATCTCATGAACGCGGTCATGTAAAGTTAGCCCGAGCCGCTTCATCCCACTATGCCACAAAGATACAAAGTACTCAAACTAAAGACAACATAAGCATCAACGCCCACAAAACCATTGTGTTCTACTCGTGCAACCATCTATGCATAGACACGGCTCTGATACCACTGTAGGGATACGTTGCATAGAAAACAAAAATTTTCCTACCGCGAGAACGCAATCCAAGCCAAGATGCAATCTAGAAGACGGGAGCAACGAGGAGATGATCGAGACTCACCCTTGAAGACTTCCAAAGCCTACACGATGAGGCTCTTGTTGCTGCGGTAGACGATCACTTGCCGCTTGCAAAAGCGCGTAGAAGATCTTGATCACGGTGCCACGATCGGGCAGCACCTCCGTACTCGGTCACACGTTCGGTGTTGATGAAGACGACGTCCTTCTCCCCGTTCCAGCGGGCAGCGGAAGTAGTAGCTCCTCCTTGAATCCGGCAGCACGACGGCGTGGTGGCGGTGGCGATGGAGAACTCGGCGGAGCTTCGCTAAGCGTGCGGGAGAGGTGGAGGAGAGAGGGGCGGCTAGGGTTTGGGAGAGGGGGTGGCCGGCCTCTATGGGTGCGGCCAGCTTGGTGGCTTGTGGTGGCCGGCCCCCTCCCCTATGCCCCTCATTATATAGGTGGAACCCCAAGTGTTGGAGTACAAGTCTTCGAATAAGACCCGAACCCAAAACCTTCCATGTAGTAGGGAAACCTACCCAAGGTGGGACTCCCACCCAAGTGGGATTCCCACCCTTCCATGAAGGGGGGTGGCCCCCTTGGTGGAGTCCACCTTGGACTCCCCCCTCTAGGGTTGGCCGGCCATGGGGAGGTGGAGTCCCTCCGGGACTCCTTCCTTAGTGATTTCTTCCGGACTTTTCTAGAACCTTCTAGAACCTTCCATAAATGCACCGGATCATTTTCAAACTTATAAAATGACTTCCTATATATGAATCTTATTCTCCGGACCATTCCGGAACTCCTCGTGATGTCCGGGATCCCATCCGAGACTTCGAACAATACTTCGAACTCCTTTCCATATTCAAGTTCTACTATTACAACATCAAACCTTAAGTGTGTCACCCTACGGTTCGCGAACTATGTAGACATGGTTGAGAACTCTCTCCGACCAATAACCAATAGCGGGATCTGGAGATCCATAATGGCTCCCACATATTCAACAATGACTTAGTGATCGAATGAACCATTCACATACGATACCAATTCCCTTTGTCACGCGATATTTTACTTGTCCGAGGTTTGATCATCGGTATCACTCTATACCTTGTTCAAACTCGTCTCCGACAAGTACTCTTTACTCGTACCGTGGTATGTGGTCTCTTATGAACTTATTCATATGCTTGCAAGACATTAGACGACATTCCACCGAGAGGGCCCAGAGTATATCTATCCGTCATCGGGATGGACAAATCCCACTGTTGATCCATATGCCTCAACTCATACTTTCCGGATACTTAATCCCACCTTTATAAACACCCATTTACGCAGTGGCGTTTGATGTAATCAAAGTACCTTTCCGTATAAGTGATTTACATGATCTCATGGTCATAAGGACTAGGTAACTATGTATCGAAAGCTTATAGCAAATAACTTAATGACGTGATCTTATGCTACGCTTAATTGGGTGTGTCCATTACATCATTCATATAATGATATAACCTTGTTATTAATAACATCCAATGTTCATGATTATGAAACTAATCATCTATTAATCAACAAGCTAGTTAAGAGGCTTACTAGGGACTCTTTGTTGTTTACATATCACACATGTATCAATGTTTCGGTTAATACAATTATAGCATGGTATATAAACATTTATCATAAACATAAAGATATATAATAACCACTTTTATTATTGCCTCTTGGGCATATCTCCAACAACGCGCCCGGTGGCCATTGGGGTTCCCGTGGGGGCCTAGAGAGAGGGGGCTGGTGAGGGATCGTCTGATGGAGAGGGAGAGAGAAAGGAGTAGTCAATGCCACAGCAGGGCTGTCCAAACGAGGGAGGGGGAGGGAGATTTCCATATCCCTCCCATGTGGGTTCCCAAGAGAAAAGAGAGGGTACAAGGGTGAGGGCTAGGTAGGCTAGGAGGGACAGGGAAGGTGGTGCAGGTCATGCAAGGATGATCAGGGTGCAGGGGTTGCCATAGGGTTGGCATGCGGTGAGAGGGAGAGATGCCCTAGGGCTTGCATGCATGGCCCAAGCCACGGCCACCTCCAGTTCTCTCTCTCCCCTTCCCATCCAACGCCCCAAACTGCTGGTGTTAGGTTTGGTTACCCACAGTAGGTGCAAGGGTTTGGGAAAGAATGGGAGGAAAAGAGAAAATGAGAGAGAGATAGGTGTTCGGTTCATCATGGTCGGCATGACCATAATTCAAAACTCCACCATTTTCATAATTCAAGCAAGGCTACCACATTTGGTTTTAGGGTATGGCAAGGGTAGCCAAGGATTGTCTTCAAGAAAACAAGCTCAAACCATTTTCCAAGGGGTGAAGGAAAAAACCCAAAAATAAAATGTGCACAAATGTGATCCAAAAAGATCACCCACACATGCACTAGAGGTATATTCTTGACCTAGGCCTTTCAAACATTTTTCAACACACATGCAATCATGAGAAGGGCTAAAAAGAAATGTACCAAGGGTTTTAGGGTTTTCAAAGTTGATGCCTAAATGAAAATCTTAAAGAAATAATATGCACACACACAAGGCAAATGAAAGAAATCAGACAAGCATTAATAAAATCATGATAGAATTTTTTTTGTTGGCCCTAAATTTTGCATTTCAAACTTCAAACATAGTTGTAAAAAGTTGGGTTGTTACAAACCTTCCCCCCTTAATATGAATCTCATCCTCGAGATTTGATGGCTAAGAACTTAAAAAAAAAGCGGGGAAGTCCTTTCGAAGTTGATCATCTCGTTCCCAAGTGGCTTCCTCCTCCGAGTGATTACTCCACTAAACCTTACATAACTTGATCTTCCTTCTCCGGGTGAGACGGACAACTTCTTCCAGAATGCGAAGGGGTACTGCATGGTAGGTCAAGTTGGTGTTGAGGTCGAGAGTGCGGTAATCGATGTTCTTGAATACCTCAGGCTTGTCGGGCACTTCAAGACACCACCAGAGTTGAGAGATGTGGAAAACATCGTGGAAATTTGCTAACTCAGCAGACAGTTCTAATTGATACGATACTTCACCACGACAGGCAATAACCTTCAGGGTCCAATATATCTGGGGGCAAGCTTCCCTTTGACATGGAATCGTTGCATTCCCTTGAGTGGAGTGACACGAAGATAGGCATGATCCCCAACATTAAGGGTCAGTTCGCGACGCTTGGAACTAGCATAACTCTTCTGGCGGTATTGAGCGGCTTTAAGGCGATCACGGATCAGTTGAACTTTCTCTTCAGCTTCATGGAGGTGGTCAGGTCCAATACTTGACTATCTCTAGTCTCGGACCAGTTGAGAGGGGTTCGGCAATGGCGACCATACAGGCTTCGAAGGGGGAAATCTGCAGACTAGGTTGGTAGCTATTGTTGTAAGGGAACTTCACGAAAGGCTGACAGTCTTCCCATTTTGTCCCATAGGAAAGGAAACAAGCACGAAGCATATCTTGGAGAATCTGATTTACTCTTTAAGTTTGGCCACCGGTCTGCGGGTGATAGGCAGTGCTGAAGACTAGCTTGGTACTGAGGGCTTCATGCAGGCTTTTCCAAAATTTCGAGGTGAACTGGGTACCACGATCTGACACAATCCTCTTAGGAACTCCGTGGAGACTCAAAACTTGGGACATGTACAAATCGGCCAACTTGGTTCCAGGAAAGGTCACCTTGACGGGGATGAAATGAACTTTGGTGAGTCGGTCTACGATAACCCAGATGGAGTCATGACCACGTTGTGATTTAGGAAGTCCAGTAATGAAATCCATTCCAACTTCTTCCCATTTCCATTCAGGGACCTTTAGGGGCTGGAGTAATCCAGCTGGTCGCTGATGTTCAGCTTTCACTTTCAGACAAACATCACATTTGGCACTGAAAAAGGCTATCTCTCGCTTCATACCGTGCCCCCAGAATTTTTTCTTGAGATCTTGATACATCTTGGTGCCTCCAGGGTGGATTGAGTAAGGGGTGCCATGGGCTTCCTTCATGATGAGTTGCTTCAGGTCCTCTACATTGGGCACACAGAGGGGTCCGTTATACCACATAACTCCTTCTAAATCAATCGTGAAACCAGGAACTTCCTCCCTACCCATCCCACAATTGATTCCTTCAATACTTTCATGGCCCACCTGAGCTTCCTTGATCTGATCAAACAAGGTAGGCTTCAGCTCAAGATTGGCCAGAAAACCATGGCTAACTAACTCGAGACCGAACTCCTCCAGCTCGTCATACAACTTGGGTTGAACAATCTTAATCAGGGTGTTCAACGAACATGGCTCTTGTAACGACCCGGAAAAACCCTTATATATTAGTTTTTCTTCGCCGGTCGTTTTTCCGTGTCGTTCCTAAGTCATCATGGCATCTTGCATATTTTTAGCATCACAAAATTATTTTGTTAAAACATTATTTTGTTGCCAAAATTATTCCCTCTTTATCCCCAAACTAAAACTATATTTTTGTGGTCCTAAAACTATTTTTAAAATGGCTTTAAAACAACCAGAAAATAAAAATAGAAAACTGTTTTAAAGAATATAAAAAAGGGGAGGAGACCTCCCACCGGCCAGGCCTTGCACCGGCCCAGCCGGCCTCCTCCTAGCCCACCTTGCCACCGTATCGCTTCGAGGAGAGGCTCCTCCTCGTGTTGTCGTCTTCTCCCGGTGCGGTCATGCCATGTGCGTGAGGAGGCAGTGGTCCTCCTCGCCAACCACCGCGGCGCCACCTGCTCTCTCCTCCTCTCTTTTAATCACCATCTGAACCCCAGAAACCCTAGCCTCCTCCATCTTCTCCTCCCACGCGCCGCACCCCTCTTTTCTCCTTCTCTGCAAGAAAACGAACAGAGGAAAACCTCTGTGAGCCACCGCAGTAACTTCGTCGTCGCCCCGTTGATTCCGGCCGCCCCGCGCCAAAACAAGACCACCACCAGAACCGCCTCACTTTTCTCTCCATCCGCATCCAAGGAATCGTCCCGGGACGCCTCACATCGTCGTCGCCGACCTTGTTTCTTTCTTAGCCCCGGCGGACCTTTTGCTCGATTCCGGCCGCCGTGGCTCCCCTCCGTCGCCAACGCCCCCTCCTCGAGATCTCTGGTACCTCGGCGCACCTACTAGACACCTTTGTTCTCATCATTGCTTCTTGTTCTCTCTTTCTCACCGTGTTGCCGACCGCCGCCGCTGCAGGTTCAACCGCCGCCGCGTCTCCGACGACCTTCCGTGAGCGGCGCCGCACCATCTTGTCCGCGCCAACGAGACGAGTCGAACACGCCAAGTCCTGCTTCCTGGAATGCCTCGCAGCGCCCGTGCGCGCCATGCCGCCTTGCAGATGGTCACCGCCGCCCACCGCTGGTCACCACCCCGAGCGTGCACATGGTCGCCACATCGGCATCCACCGTGGCGCATGGGTCCCACCAGTCAGTGTCTCCGGCTAGAGCCTCCCTTGGCGAGAAATGGTTGCCAGATCCAGACCTGGGTGTTTTTGCCATAAGCCCCCTATCTTTTTCGAGACGTTAACCCGCAGCCGTGATCTTGTCGCTTTTCTGGAAAACCCCCTGCAGGTTCTGATCCACCCGCTGTCCAGTCAGCATCTGCGTCAGCTTCTTGGCCCCATCTGTCAGCCACTGTGGCTAGCCCGTGTCTCGGTGAGAAAAGCCACAGCTCTTTTATATTTTTCCGAAATTTGTAGAAAATGTTTATACCTTGCATAAATCATATCTTTTGAATCGTAAATCAATATAAAAAGTATTTTATATGAAAATTGATCAGGAAAATGTGCTGAACATGAATATGCCATCTATATGCCTGTTTGCATCTCGCATCATGTCACGCGTTGATAGTTATGCATGTTCACCTCACATATATGCGGAGTATTTCGGACACCGACTAAGGTTTCCCCGCTCCGTTTAATTTTGAAGTAGCGCACCCTTGCCATGCCGTGCCATGCTAATCAACATTTAATATGCAGGGTAGATAAATAACACAAACCTAATAATTGTTTGTTCGGGTTCCGATTCCACTTAAAATGGATAAGTTGCATCGCCGCATCATGTTTGCCATGCCATGCATATCATATCATGATCATGATGATTCTTTATCCGCAGTAGTAAGACTTGCATGCGTTGTGTGTTCCAACATTTTCTTCTTCCCGGATAGGATCACGAAGTGGTGCGGTGAGATACGGTGAGTTCTCCGGCTGTTTCTCGGCAAGCTTTAACATGCAAGCATTTCCTATACTCCTGTCTCTGTAGGAGTCGCTCACCTATTTTATTTTGCCTTCTCCCTTATGCTAGCCTTGATTTGCGTTCTTGTCACGTGTCCTATCCACTTGTTACCTCAAGCAGCCTATATTGCCACCACCACCTCCTACAGCTATTGTTTGGTTATCGGGTCTGCCTTGCGAGTCGTAGTGCATGCTAGTGCTGTTTTATCTTGTTACCGTTATTGTTATCTTATCGGGTTATCTGTTGAGGGATCTTGACACATGGTTTATGGATATATCTGTTAATAGTTGCTTAGCGGGGGCATCGGTGGGTCAGCTGTTTGTTTTGTGACGGCTCACTTGTGTTTCCTAAGTATCTTAGGACACCGAGTTCTTGTTATCTGTTCCGAGACTGAGCGCTCTAACCACACGTGGGTATGCTTACTGGGTCTCCCCTCGACCACTACCGGAATCTACAACTTTGTCCAGTGGCCACAACTAGTTTGAACGTTTTGTTTCTCCCGGGCGTGCAAGCTTGTTTCTTTGTGGTCAGATGATATGATGTTACTTTTGGGGCCTTGTACCCCGTTGTCTCTTGCACGTTCGTAGGTTGCGGAGCCACTGCGAATTGGTCATCCCGCTGGGCACTGATCTCCTAGTACGCTGACGCAATAGCTGAGTCCGCTTCAGAGCACGGCCGGACTCGGATACGGGTTTAACTTAGTTAGGTGGCATCCTGGACATTGTTGTCGTGAAGGAGAGTGTGAATCGTGATATCCACCCGTCGTAAGTGGGTTGAGCGTGCGTGTGGGCACATTTGGGCACCCCTGCAGGGTTAAATCTTATCGATAAGCCGTGTCCGCGGTTATGGACGACTTGGAGCTGTATGACTCGACCATAGACAACTTACACTTGTTGTTCATTAATAATAACTTGTGTAGTAAGTTAGCACAACTTCAATAATAAATGGATAAAACTTGACAACCGTGTGAGTGCCGTTGTAAGTACTTCATTGCGAGGGGGGAACGCATCTGTCGTGTTATGTTTGCATAGTATAGAACTGTTAGTTTATGCGCTCTCTCACCTTCTCTGTTTAGACGAATGTTGTATAGTGTCTCTATAGGTTTTTAGTGCTTGCGTGCTGCCGCTTAACCCCAGCATATCGCCTATGACGTTCCTCTTGCATCCTCTAAGTCCCCTGCGTGCCTCAAATACAAAGGACGACTGGTTGGCGAATGCTTATACGTCTTGAAGTCTTGTTAAGTATGAACCCGTACTTATTGCTGCTTCTTTGGGACATAACCGGGCAGGTATGAAGATATGTTTGATGAAGGCGACGTTAGCAAGGTTACCCCCTGGCTTGGCCTGGGCAGGGTTATGGACGCCATTGGTTATCTTCAGGACTCTTAGTCCAATTTGTATCTTGTCCGTACTCAGATGTATTTGATCTTCTGTATGATTTGGATCTTATGTTGTATATTTGTATCTTGACTCGTTGGAGTCGTTGTTGTAATATATGTATCTTGTGGGCTCTATTGTAATCCTGTTGTAATGTCACCGCTCGTGTTAATTTCTCTCGCATCACGTGTGTGATTCGTCGCGCACGTCGTGTCGGAGGGCGTCTCTGAATCGATATCGTGCGGATTTTGGTGGGATCGTTGGAATCCTCATGGTACCTGTTCCGGGGCATCACAGCTCTCGGCTAAGGGCGTCAGCTACCATGTTGGCCTTACCAGGGTGATAATGAATGCCAAGATCATAATCCTTGATCAGCTCCATCCATCTGCTTTGCCTCATGTTCAGCTCTCGCTGAGAGAAGATATACTTAAGGCTCTTGTGGTCAGTGTAGACTTCACAGCGATTTCCAACTAGATAATGATGCCAGGTCTTCAGGGCGTGAACCACATCAGCAAGATCCAAATCATGCGTGGGGTAATTCATTTCATGCGGTCGAAGTTTTCTTGACAAATAAGCTATCACTTTGCCTTCCTGCATCAGCACACTTCCCAATCCAGGTTTTGATGCATCACAGTACACATCAAAATCCTTGGTGATATCATGCATGGTCAAGACTGGGGCTGTAACTAATCTCTTTTTGAGCTCCTAAAATTGGCCTGACACTTCTCGGTCCATTCAAACTTTTTGTCCTTCTTCAAATGCTGCATCAAAGGTCTCGTAGTGCTGGAGAATCCTTCGAGGAACTTACGGTAATAACCTGCCAATCCTAGAAAGGCGTGGACTTCAGTCTGGTTGGTCGAGGCTTTCTTCTCCATAATGGACTGAATTTTGGATGGATCAACAGACACCCCTCCTGCAGATATGACGTTCCCAAAAAATCCTACCTCTTTCAACCAGAACTCACATTTGCTAAACTTGACATAAAGCTGGTGCTCTCTGAGGGTTCCCAAAACAATCCTAAGATGTTTCGCATGCTCTTCTTCATTCTGGGAGTAGATCAGAATATCATCAATGAATACCACAAAAACTTGTCGAGGTACTTCATGAACACTTTGTTCATGCAATTCATGAAATAGGCATGTGCATAGGTCAGTCCAGAGGACATCACGGTGTATTCAAAAAGTCCATACCATGTGGTGAAGGCAGTCTTGGGAATATCTGACTCTCGAACCTTGAGTAGATGATAACCAGTATGGAGATCTATCTTAGAGAAAACTCGGTCCCCATTCATCTGGTCAAACAGATCTTCAATCTTTGGGAGAGGGTATTTGTTCTTGATGGTGAAATCATTCAGCTTTCGGTACTCCAGACACAGGCGGTTGGTACCATCCCGCTTATCCACAATGATAACGGGAGATCCCCAGGGTGATGCGCTAGGACAAATCAACCCTTTTCTCAACATGTCATCCAACTGTTTCTTTAACTCAATTAATTCCTGAGGGTTCATCCGGTAGGGATGCTGTGCGAAGGGGGCAGTTCCAGGGACTAACTCAATGATAAACTCGATATCCCGATCAGGGGGCATACTGGGTAACTCGTCGGGAAAACCTCATGGTATTCACAAGCTATGGTACTTCATGCAAGGCATGAATGGCGACGCTCTTCTTGCATAGGGTCTACGAGGATGGCGTGGTGGCTACATGCTCAACAACCTCACCGTCTTCAGCCATCAGGGTTATGGCTCGATGGGCACAGTCTATGTGTCCCTTATACTTAATCATCCAATCCATACCTAGAATAACTTCCAGGCCTTGTTCCCCCAACACTATCAGGTTTGCGTGAAAACGCTTCCCTCGTATATCTGTAGGAACCTCTTTGCAAGAACTCTGGGTTTTGCTGGTGGATCTAGGGATTTGCACTAACATAGGTCGCTTCAAGGGGGTGGGTGCAAACCTCCTTTCCTCACAAACATCTTGGTAACGAAAGAATGCGATGCTCCGGAATAAAAAACAGTGGAGGGTACTGAGTTGACAGGGAATTTACCCAGAATGAAATCCAGAGCTTACTGAGCTTCTTCAGCATTGACATGAGTCAGGTGTCCTCTAGCTGGTCCAGCTGTCTTCTTCTCGTTCTGGTTCTTTCTTGTAGCAGTGCGAGCTTGTCCCTGATTTGGCTTGGGCGCATTGGGGCGCTGTCCAGTAGTCATCCTGTTGGGGTACTCCTTGGAGTTATGACTAGTATGTCCACAGGAAAAACATCCATTGGAGGGGATGCAGACGATGTTGTTCTGGCGGTTGTAGTTGGGCTCACAATTGCCTCCTCCAGAACGCTGATTGTTGGAGTTACGGTTGGGGTTGTTGGGGCGCGGTGCAGAGGGTGGGATCCTCTGCTGTTGGGGCGCCGACATTGATGGGGGCAGACTGCGAGGTCGCTGAGTGCTGGTACTACCTTGCTGCATCATTGCCTTGCGCTTGTGGCTCTCATAAGCATTCTTGTGCTTGCTCTCAACCATGATGGAAGCATCAACCAGAGATTCAAGCTCAAGGTATGGGACAGCTAACAGGATAGTCTGCATCTCATCATGCAGACCGTTCAAAAAGCGGTCCTTCTTCTTCTCTTCAGTGTTAGTGTCTTCAGGAGCATACCTTGACAGTGTGCTGAACTTGTCCAAATAATCCACCACAGACATACTTCCTTGCCTCAGGTTCATAAACTCCGTAAGGAATATGCATCTTGCTGAACTTGTCCTTGAATTGTTCCCCGTTGATGACGTGTCCTTCAACTTGCATGGCTTTGATATTCTCCACCAAGAATGAGCAGGTCCAGAAAGGAAGTGGGTGGCGAGCAGCACCTTCTCATCATTGCCAACACTGGCGACCTCCCAGTTGTTCTCGATGGTTCGAAGCCAGTCGTCAGCATCAAGGTGTTCAACGCACTTGGCGAAAACATGCGAATTGGTGTTCCAGAAATCCTTTAGCTTAGAGCAGGGCTCTCCATTCCCGTTTTCGCCATTGTTGTTTGTGTTATTGCCAGTAGCAAGTTGGGTGAGGTGCTGAAGGGTAGCAAGGTTGTCTTGGAGCTCCTCACGGGCTGCCTGGCGGTCCTCCATCATGGTTGGATCCGGAGGTGGAGGAGGGTTCTGGTCCGACCCGCTGGTGCTTCCTCTACGGGTTTCCACCATCCTGAAGAAGTCTTGGTTCAGATATTAATGTGGAAACGAAGTGATTGGCTGCCTCATAAAAGGGGAGGGTTTGTTAAACAATAAAATTTAAAAAGAAAATCAAACAAAATACCAAGGTAGGCGAAATCGAATACATAACATAGCACAGGTGCCGAAGGCATAAATGTAGCATACAACATCACAACATAAGTCTCATACAACACAACCAAAAGAATGATTTCAACAGAACCATCATCACAAGTCGACTCGCATCGCAAAAGGGGGCCTAACTCATCTCCCAACGATAAGGTGGTGCGAGTCCTAGGTACTGCTCTACTCGTCCTCGACGTCAACAACAGGGCCCTCTAGAGCAGGTGGGGCGTCCTCATCGTTGAAAGGTGGCTCCTCGGGGTCCTCGTCGGACATCAGTACCTCAGGCTCCTCATCTTCATTGTTTATGAAGGCCTCGACCTCAGTATCTGGCTCCATGTCCATGTCCTCGTCGTAGTTGTCGTCATCGCTGAGAAGGGCCTCGTTCTCCTTACGGAGATCCTCTATGTCGTCCCCAAGCTCTTCAATCCTAGCCTCCATCTCAGTGGTCAGAGTCTCCAGCGAAGCATCCTTCGCCTTCAGGCGAGAAACCCTCCGGCGAGTAGCGAATCTCATCTTGCACTCACTGGCAAGGTCGCTATGTACGGCGGCAAGGTGTGCGCGCAAACTCTCAATCACAATCTCCTGCATATCACACCTCATCCGAGCGTGGTCCTTGTGAGTATGGGTGTGGTGCAGCAGGTACTCCATGTGGTGCAGCTGGTGAGCAAGGTCAACGTGTGGGGCGCCGGCCACGGGCTGTCGCTTGCCGTCGCATTGTCCGACGAACTGGTAACCAGTGTCTGCTACCTTCTCCGGGTGGAGAAAGGCAAGGCGAGCGATCGCCTCCTAGAAGGCACGGACCATCCAGTCGACCCAAGTACGCTCCATCACGGTGACGGAGAACTCCTCAGAAATAGGGGCAACCTCGCGCCCCCTAAGGATGCTGGTGACCAGCCAGGCCATCTGCGACTCCTCAGACCTCTCAGTACGGACACCCTTCATCTCGGGCACCGAACTTCCGCACCGAATGGCCAAGGCTCGCTCGAGGAACAGGAGGGGCGGCTCAGTCCCAACGTGACGGAACTCGCTGAACTTGATCGGCATCTACAAATTTTAAAGTAGTTTAAGTTAGTGATCACGGTGTACAAAATTTTAAGCATAATAAAACTTTATTGCAAGTAAAGTTTAAAATAGAAGCAGGTAAGGGACTTAAGCATTTTCAACATTTAGTCAACCTTTTTTGCTTTAAGAATATAGTTTTTGGTCTGGTTTAACGCCCAGGCTAACTAAGGTCTCCTACAGCCAGGATGGCTCTGATACCAGCTCTGTGGGGGCCCCGGACTTACCAATCCGAGACTACTGTTATGTATCCAATTTCACGATCCCAAGATCATTCCATCCTGAACACCTAACCAAATTGATACCATATTACATCATCCATTGCAGTACCGAATTTAAACACTTACGGAAATCTTACATCATAAGCCATAAATGCAGTAGTTCAACAAACAACAGCGGAAATAACTTGACTCCAAAAGCAGTGGAAGCCCAAGTCACTCCTTAACCCTACAGGAAACTGACTGGGAGAGCGTCCTAGGTCGCGTCTTCAGCGTCATACTCTTCTTCTTCGTAGTACTCCTCTTCACAGTCTGACCAAGTAAATAGCCAGGACAACAATGCCAATGAGTACTTTTGAATGTACTCGCAAACCACATTAGAGAGAAATAATGGATATGCAATATTTGGTAGTAGCAAGGAACAAGTAACTATGGTTACAAGGAATGAAAGACAGCTTCTCTCAAGAATATGGCATCTCTATATATTTGTTGAAAACCTTTTTGAAAACAAGTTTCCTTTGAAGACTAATAGGTAAGGGTGGCCCAATATCATTTTCTGCCATGAGGATGACCAAAACAATTTCAACTTTCCTCCGTACTTCCCAGGTACAACTCCACCAGTCCCACTGGTTTTTTCTTCCAAAACCCTTTGGAAAACACTTCTATAAACCCAAAAATTTCTTTCATACTCAGCACTTCCATTCCCACATCCATAACCGCAGACACACCAATTTGAATAGATTTACACTCTGCAGAGGTTGTACACTTTCCCCAAAAGATCCGATAAATCCATTGGGATCATGCCTGGTTTACCAAGCGTCAAAAGCGAGGCTCGGATAACCGATCGCAGTTTTTTGCTTGCTCGCCTTAGCCTAAGACTTGATGCCTAGAGTTATACTTCCCAACACCATAGTCCAAGGGGCCGTTTACCCAGGAGTTGCAAAGTCCCCAGCCATCCCGACCCTCCAGAATACTGCGACCAACTGCGGGGCATCTTTCAATGGTAGCTCGTAGGTTGTACCCGCGTACATGAATAGGCAAATGTGTTGCGTCCCTTTCAGTGGGAAGAACCCCGGTCGAAGCGTCCATGGTCGGACTGTCACTACACGGACCCAAACTAAGGCGAGACAAACTACTACGCTGCGCCCCATCCCACTTAAGGGTAATGTGGTTGTACTGGCTAGGTCTGGTGAGGAACTTTTTCAACAAAGTTTTTCAAAACCATTTTATTTACTTCACTTGCCTCCAACATCCTATTTCTCAAATATATTTGATAAAAATTCACACTTGGGCAGGGTTGTCCCATTCCAAGGTTTTCTAGAAACTTATTTTCGTTAAAACCATCTCCAAAACCATTTGTTCTTTTCCAAGGGATCCCAACCTATAGTCCTCTTTTTCTTGAAATAGGCGACAACGAAATCATAAGGTGTTAAGCACCATATCACTAACTGGAATTTTTCCAATAGGTATCATCAAGGGGACAGTACCCGGAAGGGTGGAATAGTAAAGCTCCGAGTGGCATGACCACTCACTTAAATAAATAAACCATGCAATTTATAAAACTGGTAATAATGCAAGAGTGAGATAATTAGTACAAGGTATCATCAAGAGGTGGCTTGCCTTGATCAGCAAAGTGTTCCTGGTCCTCTTCTTCAAATCCTCCAAAATCTCGTCCTCCTTCGTTTTCGGCGGCGTTTGAATCTAACATTCGAAAGAAAAAGAAACAAACAACAACACCAAATCAACAAGCCAAACCAGAAAAATCCACAATTTTTTTTTGTAAAATCACGGAGAGTAAAGCTTTACTATGAGAATCTACATGAATTAGATTTACTAATTTGGGGTTTTTAAAACAATAGATATGATTTTATAAACCAGAATGGCCTAGAGACTCAACAAATGACCTAAATCTTTCTGCGGCTCACAAAAATGCATGCACCATATCTACTGGAGGCTATTAACATGTAGAACTCACTTGCACTGGAATCATACACAAATAAGTTTTAAATAATTTTAAAGATTTTAACAGTGCAGAAACTAGAGCAATCCAATTTCAAGGCACACAGGTATCAGAGCAGATCCAACCAGAAACAATCATGCCACTGCATAGGTATTGACAAATGTGACCTACCAAATTGGTTTGGCATTTTTATGAGTTACACAATTATTATACTGAAAAGGTACCCTGTTTTGCTTGTAAAATGTTCATAAACAAAGTATCACTCACAAAAATATTTCCCTTGACCTAGATGTACCCTAACATTGTATCTACTAGAAGCACTTGCGTGTGCTACAAAACTCTTTTTATTTTCAATTGAAAAATCAGTGAATTGCTAACTGGAAAGAATTAGTTTTGCTAAGCAAACAAGATCCAGGAAACTATTGCATGTGAGACATATGCCAAAATAAAGGTAATGGTTTCTACTCTTGAGAAAAATTTGGTTCACCCAAAAAGGTTTCACATAACTCCCACAATAAATAAAATACTACAACAGCGACATTTTAGCGGAGAAATTATCAGTACAAAACTACCCTAGTAAACCAGATGCATGTAATTTTATGTGGTTAAAACTTTCATTAGGAGCGTCCAGAATTTTGAATCACAAAATTTGGATACTCGAGATATTTTCTAAAGTTCAAAACCTAGGTCAGTATTTACTGGCTGATTAAAACATGAAAAGGAAATTAAAACCAGAAGGGCCGAAATCATGGGCTATCCAGATCCGGCCCAGATTCGGCTGCGGCCGCGCGGGAGAGCTGGGTTTGAATCCCGGCGTGCAAGCCTAGCGCTAGTGGCCGGGCGGGCCAGGGAAGTATGCAACCATTCGATCAAGTGAGGATCGACGTCCGCTGTTCGTCGTCCTCTTCGTGACATGCCGCAGAGTGGGGGCTGTCGAGCGGTGGTCGAAGCGGCCGAAACATCAACGATTTTTCCGGCGGTCGTCAACGGCGGCGTAAACATTTTTTGCGTTCCCGGCGTCCACAGGCGAATCTGGGATGCAAGAGTGAGAGGAAAAATGGCGGCGATACGCGACTGTCGTGGTATCGTCACGGCATATGCCATAGGGTGGCTAAAGAGAGTGGTTCCTAGTATGATCTACGGCGGTATCCGGATGCGGGTATGGGGACGAGCGACACGACGATGTACCCAGGTTCGAGGCCCTCCTGTGGAGGTAACACCTCTACTCCTGCTGTGAGTGTATAATCAGTATCACAGTACAATGGTGCTCCTAGAGCTGTATCCGGCTGCTTCTAGGAGGCTAAGGAAGACGATGGTCTCTCTCGCAGGGCAGCTCTAAGACTAGAATGAATGAGGAATGATCGATCCCCCGTAAGAGAGGGGGTAGTGCAGCTTATATAGACGCTGGCACTTTACATAGAAGTCCCTATGATCTAGTGGCCGGCTTGGCCGGCTTCGGCTCCCACTCCTTCCCGAGGCGTTGACGTTGGCCTGTCCCATCCGTCTGCCGGAGTCAGCGGTATGGAGAGGATTTGTCTCTGTCGCCATCATGCCCTGTAGCCGTACGGAGCGGCGTGAGCCATGATGGCCTGTCGAGTGAGGGGCACTATTGCTCTACAGTGCCCCTTACTTTATGGAAGATGAGGTCAGTGTGGACCTTTGAACCCGGATCACCTACCCAGCTCCTTCTCCTGCAAGGCTCGCCAGCCTCGAGTCGGTAAGAGGTGTAAGAACCCAGTCGGATATGGCTTGTAGAAGCCGGCCCAGCCACAGCGCAGACGGCCGTTGCCAGGCCGACTAAGACTTAGAGCCAGCCAGCCACGGCTCCAGCCGGCTGCTCCTCAGCCGGCCTTTGCCGTGGGCCAGCCGGCCTTGAGCCAGCTGCTCCTCGTCTATTGCCCTACCCGGGGTCTTCCCCCCGACAGCGACTGCAACCTTCACCGGAAGCTCGCAGACGTCAAGCTCGCGTGAGCATAGCAGGGAGGAGCCGAGCTCCTCTCCACTCGGGAGGTGGGCTGGTGGTGGTGTGTGAGTGTGGTGGCGAAGCGGACGAGAAGAAGGGGGTTGTTTCCCTCTTATACTGCACCGCGTGGTGCACCGAGTATGTGGGCGGCAGCTTGGGATAGGGCGAGCAGGGCGGCGTCGCTGCGTGTGTGAGCCGCGGATGAGGTTTTGGAACATAGCTGGCGTCGGTGGTGTGGAGTGACAGGAGAGGTGGCTTGCCCGCCGACCGTTTGAAGAAATGCAAGGGGGTGGCGTGGTTGATGGAGTGGAGAGGGAGGTGAGGGCACGGCGCTACGCATGTTCCCGAGGTGGATGCTCTCTCCCTTGCCCGCCATGGTCGTCACCGAGCACCAGTGCGAGGTGGTGGGGTGGCCGGCATGGCCGTGCCCATGGTGATGCGCCCGGTGGCCATTGGGGGTCCTGTGGGGGCTCAGAGAGAGGGGGGTGGTCAGGGATCGTCTGGTGGAGAGGGAGAGAGAAAGGAGTAGTCAAAGCCACATCAGGGTGATGGTACTGCTGTGGAAGTTGGCAATCTCGTTGGGGAACCCCGAGAGGAAGGTGTGATGAGCACAACAACAAGTTTTCCGTCAGTAAGAAACCAAGGTTTAATCGACCAGTAGGAGAAATGCGTGACTTCTGAAGGTGTTGCTAGCTGACTATTGGCAGGGCGTACTACCGGCGTCAGCAACAACATGGAACCTGCACACAACAGAACCAAAATACTCTGCCCCAACTCACAGTGAGGTTGTCAATCTCACCGGTTTTGCTGAACACAAAGGATTAAACGTATCGAGTGGAAAGAGATGTTTGCAGTGGAATTAAAGATAACAGTACTTGCAGAAAGTAAACAGAACAGGATTGCAGCAGATGAATTTATCAGTGTAAAGGAAAGGACCGGGGTCCACAGTTCACTAGAGGTGTCTCTCCATAAAGATAAATAACATGTTGGGTGAACAAATAACAGCTGGGCAATTGACAGAAAACCGACCATACATGACAAGATGATTACTATGAAACTCGTTTGGGCACTACTACATAATACATAGACCGTAATTCAACTGCGTCTATGACTAATAATCGACCTTCCGGTCATCGTCCGAACCCCTTCCAGTATTAAGTTGCAAGCAATAGAATTACCCTTGGATAAAACATTGTTGTTTTCTCCCTAGTAGCAACAACACATCTACAATCTAAGAAGTTATTGTCACTCTTCCAGAAAATTAGAGGCATGAACCTACTATCGAGCATTAATACCCCCTGCTGGAGTCACAATCATTTACTTTGCCAGAGCAACTACTAGCAACAGAGAGCATGCAAGATCACAAATAACATATGACAAGAATATATAATCGATCTCAACATAGTATTCAATATTCATTGGATCCCAGCAAACACAACATGTAGCATTACATAAGGATGATCTTGATCATGCAGGGCAGCTCACAAGATCTAAACATGAGGCACAATTGGAGAAGAAAACCATCTAGCTACTACTATGGACCCATAGTCGAGGGATGAACTTCTCACGCATCACTTCGGAGGTGGGCATGGCGATGTAGATGCCTCTAGCGATGATTCTCCCCTCCGGCAGGGTGCCGGGAAGAGCTTCAGAACCCTTCCGAGCTAGGGTGTGCGATGATGGCCGCGACGAAACTTTTCGTGGATGGAGGCTCGGGTGTTTAGGTTTTTCCCGAGATCGTGAATAAATAGGCGGAAGGGCGAGGTCGGTGGAGGCCAGGGGCCCACACCACCCTTTGGTGCGGGCCCAGGCCAGGCCACGCCAAGGAATGGTTGGCCGCCCTGCACCTCTTCTTCGTCCCCACTCTGTACTTTGCCTTCGTTACGAAAAGATATTGACTTCGGCTTTTGTTTCGTCCAATTCCGTGAATATTTCCTGTACAACTTTTCTGAAATACAAAACAACAGAAAGCAGGGAACTGGCACTGTGGCATCTTGTCAATAGGTTAGTGGCAGAAAATGTATAAAAGTGCAACGAAGTATGAGCAAAACATATATAAATTGGTGTAAAACAAGCATGGAGCATCAAAAATTATAGATACGTTTGCGACGTATCAGCATCCCCAAGATTAACTCCTGGTTGTCCTCGAGTAGGTCAGTGATAACAAAATAATTTTTGAGGTGACATCAAGCCAACACAATGTTGATCAAGTTATTGTAAAAGCATTATAAACTGGGATCAAAGTACTTACCAACTATGTTATAACATGAGAAGTAACTCAAACAAAGGTTCATGAATAATTGTGCATTGAAAGCAACTATTTCTTTATGAGCACAGAGAAAACGTAGAAAAGTGGTACTCAACATGTCCTTTATGAAGTAGTAAAACATAAATGCTAGGACACCTTTAAAGTTCAAAGGGTGACTAGATACAAGTAATTTAAGAACAAGCAATAGTCATAATCATGCATCAATCTATAATAATTTTCGGACTATGCTATTACACTAAGAATGACAACTATGTTCTCTTAATTGGTGCATAAGTAGAACATGAAGACTCAACATAAAATTAAAATAAAGACTCTTTGCCGAGGAAGCAAGATTAACAAGTTTTATAAATCTTCCAAACAGTATGGTACTCATTAGCTTTGAGCTCTCATTGCCCCTATCATAAGCATCTTGAATGGTTAAAGTTAAAGTGAGGGCAAACATGAGTTATATGCTTGACGAATCACAAGTTGAAAATCCCGTGCCCCTTGAATACGAGTACCTAAACCTCATGCTACTCAACTTAGGTCCAAATAAGTTCTTGTCATTGTAAGTATACATGTATCATCGAGAACGCCAACGGGGTACCTCCTGCCCCATGATATGAAAGTACTCCTGCATAGGAGCAATCCCATGCCAAAATAACAACACAAACATACAATGAGCAACTCAGCAATCCTTTTATTTACTATGGTCATAGCTTTTTATTGAAGATGCATCATAGAATGATCACTATGGTTCGCTGTAAATTTCCACCTTGAATGATGCATGGCTTAAATTGGCGGCCCAGGCATTTCTATAACATATATACAAACTCCATGGACTTACAAGTTTCCATTTTATTTCGCACGGCTAGGCATCCATAAACAAAAGAACATGACATCAACCAAATAGGAATAAGTGCAATGTTGAAAGCGTCCCCCATGAAAGCATGGTTGTGCTAACTCCCAACTCGCAATTTGCAAACATATAAACTTCATATACCAGCACTATTCTGCAACCGGTTGCAGAATAATATTCTGAGCACCGACTTGTACTTTCCTGTACACAAAGTTGTACTTCCCGGATAACAGGGTTCAACTTTCTATCAAACTTACGTGAACTTCCTGTTTTCTTCAGAGGTACTGATTATATCTTCAGTTTCTCAACCGTTTGTCGGCACTATGCAAATGATATACCGTTGGATAGATAATGAAAAACCGCAACTTTTTTATGTTCACACTTTTCACAGATTTTGCACGGTTTAAATTTAATTTTGAAAATACGAAAACGCTTCTATATGGCCAGAAAACGAACTTTTATTTCGATTTTCGAATCGCTTATCAAAACTGTGCAAATGATATACCGTTGGAAAGATAATGAAATTGCGCAACTTTTTCATGTTTTATGTTTTTTTGAAATCCTCACGTTTTTGAATAATTTTGAAAATACCGAAATTCGGACGTACTCAAAAAACGAGCGGACAGTAATTTGGATGATTTGTTTCAACCGTATGTCGGAACGATGCAAATGATATGGCGTTGGAAAGCTATGGACTAGGCGCAACTTTATTATGTCAATTGTTTTTCTCTAATTCCTTACAGTTTAAGAGAAAAACACGAATTACTGTCCGCCTATTTTATGTGACGGGTACCGAATGATTTCCCCGTGTTTTTCATGCAGTATATTTAAACAAGTGAAATGATATATGGTTGGAAAGGTGTTAAAATGGCGCATATTTTTTGTATCTACCATTTTTGCCAAATCCGAACGGTTTAAAACTAATTTTAGAAGTTTTGAAATCATGTTTCCGGTATATTTTGTGGGATAACGATTTGAATTTGATGGATTAGATCCATTTATTTGTTGTAAAATGTTGTAGGTAATGAAATTAGACATATACTCTACCATATAAAGCTATTGGTGACAATGATTGAAGTGGTTGGTGATCAAATCGATGAGATTTGAACAATACATTTCCGCCCCGTAAAAACAGAGCATTGAACTTCCCTCGACACGAACTTGCACTTCTAGGAAAATGCGGTTGTACTTCTCGGCGCTGTTTCACGAAAGTGTTTAGTAAAATGACTATAAGTTTCTCATACGGTGTTCGTTTGAGGTCCATGGCCACACAAAATGCTCAGCACAACCACGCGCACCTGAACTTCCCACGACATGTCCTTGTACTGCTTGGCCTTCATGGTTGTACTTCCTGCAAATGTTTTGATACTAGTGTGTTTTACAAAAACTAGCATGTGTGCTTCAAAATGATAATGTTAGATTGTCCCTATATTCTATTTTAAGAGATTCTGCACTTCCCGGATCTTAATATTTGAGCTTCACAATGTTGCTATGTGAACTTATGTGGGGGTATTTTCTTCATGTAATTATCGCTTGTACTTACTGTTGTCTTCGCATGTACTTCTTAGAATAACTGCTCGTACTTCCTTGCAGATGACGGGATTATTTTGTTTTTTGCTCATTTGGAGTTTGTCGGGTTTCTTATACTTCCTATATTAAGTGGGTGTATTGCTCGTGTTGAATGGTTGTACTTCTCATTGTCAAGTATATGAACTTCTTTACGGGTGATGGGATTATTATTGTTTTTTCCTATGTGAACTTAGGTGGGAGTATTTTTCTTTGAACACTTTTAATTCATGTAATTACCGCTTGTACTTCATGTTGTCTCCGCCTATACTTCTCGGAATCACTGCACGTACTTCCACGCAGATGACGGGATTATTTTTGTTTTTTCTACATTTGGACTTTGTCGGGTTTCTTGTACTTTTCTATATTAAGTGGGTGTACTGCTTGTGCCGAATGGTTGTGCTTCTCGTTTTCAAGTATATGAACTTCCTCGCGGGTGACGGGATTATTTTTGTTTTTTGTACATTTGGATTTTGTCGGTTTTCTTGTACTTCCTATATTAAGCGGGTGTACTGCTCATGTTGAATGGTTGCACTTCTCCGCATCAACTATTTGAACTTCCTCACGGATGACGGGATTTTTTTCGGGAAGTATCAAAATCACTGACAAGTTATACTGCCCCAAGACGATCAAATGTTTGCATTCTTTTTATCGAGCAATTGAACTTCTTTTTTCGACCTACATGTACTGCCGATATAAAATATGAGAATACATCGAATACAAAACCTGTCTTATCCGGTGGCCACGGCGCCGACGACTGGTATTTACCGAATTCCTGATCGAGCTCTATGAAGGATGGGAGCAGGACTACACACACATATTCCTTACTTTGTGTTCTTCCCGCTGGCATCGGCTATGATTTTTACGGATGCTTTTTTTACTACACTTCACAATTTACTGCAAAATTTTATCATCTAAATTATTGCAACATGGACAATGATTTTATGCAAAAAAATAATGAGACAAAATTCCCTAATTAGAACAAAGAAGAAATGAAAAGAAAAGAAGAAGTCCCAAAAATGTGCCCCTCTATTAGCCGAGCACAAACACCTTACGGGCACAATCCGACATCCAGTAGCCGAGCACAAAATAAGTTGTTATTAGTGTGTATACTTAGGGACATGAAGTGTGAACATATCGTCACTTAAGATGTGCACTTCCTGAGTTAAAATAGTATTTTCGCGAATGTTTACACTCTCCAATACCGAAAACATACACTTGCACTTTCCGCCACCATGCGCTTGAACTTTTATTCCGAACTTGCCTGTACTGCTTGCGCAAGAAACAGGAAATATTCAGAGATAGCACCGAGCTGGGCGGTTCCGTGGACGACGGCCGGGCCATCACCTTGGCGTCTGTCGCACCATGCTTTTGTGCAGTGTAATTGGTTGCCCATTCCCGCTAATGTGTGCACTTCCTCATACGGTATTTATTTGTCTGTTTGTACTGCTTCGACTCGTCTGCACTTCGATACTTTGTATCGCTCATCTGTACTCTGTACTGAATTACTGATTAGACTCGCCTGAATTTCCGAAATACTACATATGTACTGCCAAACGCGGGGAAACAAGCGAGCTGGCAGCTATGGAGCTTGGGGAAGCAGACACTGAACGGTATCAGCGCCCAAGCCGCGATTCTGAAGTCTGCCTGTACTGCTGAATTCCACTGCGTGTGCTGCTGCTGCGCGGCACAACATTTATCCAAACAGGCGTCTTCTTCACCGAGTCCTACATGCCAACAGCACTTGGCGCAGCAACAGGGACCTGCAGCAGCACTCTACGGCGGCGCGTGGGCAGGTGGGCGGCGGCGCGCTGGCAGGGAGGCGGCGGCGCGGGAGGGGCACGGCCACACGCGGACAGTGAGGCGGCGGCGCGCTGGGCGGGGTGGCGGCGGCGCGCTGGCAGGCGCGATTTGCTGGGTCGGGGTAGGCGGCGGAGGCGGTTGCCGGGCACTCGGCATGCGGCGGCGGTTGTCAAGGACGGAGCAGACGGCGGCGGCTGCCGGGGCCGGGGCAGGCGGCGGCGCCGGGGCAGGCGGCGGCCGTTGCCGGGGCTGGAGCAGGTGGCGGCGGTCGCCGGGGCCGACGACGGAGGTCGCCGGGGCAGGCGGCGGCGGTGGTCGCCGGGGCGGAGGAGCTGGTGGTGATGGGTGTTGGGAACGTGGTCGTGGTGGTGGGCTGGTGGAGCGGGTCGGGGGAGGTGGGGGTTATTTTTTTTGGCAACGAAACGTGGGTTGTTGGAGAATGAATCGTTTTTCTCGGATCGAGCCTTATAATATTCTGAGCACCGGTTGCAGAATAGTTCGACCCAACTTCATAAGATAGTCACAATGGCTCAAGTTTATTAAGTGCAAGAAAGTAAATGTGCCATCAAGTTCGTGAGAGCTTTACTAACTAATTTTCTCATGACAACATTTAATTTTGAAGATAAATAAAAATATGATGAATATAATTGGAATATCAATAATGCTATTAGGCAGATATGGTGGAAACAATTGGCAAACTTTGGTTTTTTGGTGGTTGGATGCACGAGTAGAGTTCATACTCAGTATAGGCGAAGGCTAGCAAAAGACTGGGAGCGACCAACTAAGAGAGCAATAATGGCCATTATCATGCATAGCGACAAAAAATATCAATCAAAGCATAAAGTGATATTACAAGTCAAAAAATAAATGATCATAGGCTTTAGTTGACTGGTTATAGTCATAACATGGTATAAGCATGTGCCAAGTCAACCCAATAAAGCATCAAAGGAGAATACCACAATATTATGCTTTGTATGATGGAAACAACACACGATTCTTTCAATAGCATATTATGCACTCTCAGCTATTTGAGACAAGTCATGCTACAACAATAAATACTAAGCATATGATAAGAATAACATCCAGCATGACATACCAAAGTCTATGCCACCGTCTAGACAAGCTTCCTTTTGCATCACTATAGGAATGAAACATTTTACTCGTCTAAAACACCAATCAACTTATCTGAAATAACTCTCAGAGATGAAAATCAATATGTACAGAGAGCTAACCATACATAAATAAATAATACTAACGAGCTCTGAACAAAATTCGAGTGAAAAAACAAGAGCTAAATGCAGTACTAGCAAACTAGAACACTCGCAGAACAATAAGAGCAAAAACTAGAGCGTTCTATGCAATTAAAACGGAGCATGTCATTATCCAAAACAAATATGCCGGGATCCAACTATATGATACAGCAAATAAAACTAAACTAAACTAAAAACAAAAACAAAGATGCTCCAAGAACAACACATAGTGTATGAAGCAATAAAAATATAGCTTATAGAAAGATGACATGTTGCTTTGTTGATGAAGAGGGGATGCCTTGGGCATCCCCAAGCTTCGATATTTCTTGCGGTGACATGGGCATCCCCAAGCTTGAGCTTTTTTCCATACTTCATCTCATTACATCGTTCTCTCCCTACACTTGAAAACTTCATACAAAACTTCACACAATTCTTATTAGCAGCATTAGTGCAATCAAAATAACAAATCTACTTGGGTTCAGTTCTAACATATATCAAACATCTATTAAAGCATTATCTACTGTATTAAATTCTTCAAAAAGCTCTTTGCTCAAAAGAACTCAAAAAGAAAGAGATTAAGAGGCAAATGCAAATAGTGTAGAAGACTTTCAAAACAGAACAACAGGTAAAAATTGATTTTTTCTAAACTCTTCTGTTGCTCATATATAAAAGTGTTGAACTAACGAAAGTTAGATAATAACCTGGGGCATATGCGCAAAAATTGGCAGCTCAAAATTCTGCTCTGGCTATGAAGACGAATTTTTATGGTGACAGCACATAATCTGTTTCAGGACAGCAACTTCCCCAAATCTTACTTTCTTCCTATTAGAGGCTATTCTTGGCACAAAAACGAAATAAAAATGATAAGGAGAGGTTATTACAGAGGTAATAACTTTCAAGACTCAACAAAATAAAAATTACACAAATAAACATGGGTTATCTCCCAAGAGTGCTTTTCTTTAACTCCTTTCAGCTACGCGCAGAAAAAGAGCTAGCATCAAGTATTATCAAGTGATGAAGAAGCACTAAGATCAATCACTTCCTCTAAAACACATTCAAAATAGGAACTTTAGTTACCCCTGGAGATGATTCAACATGTAAATCAATCTTAGTTTTACTAAAAGTTTTATCAATTTTAGACATAATATGGGGTTTTGGTTTAGGTGCCTTGAGAACATACATAGATTTTTGCTCTTTTCCCACAAAAGGTTTCTCCTTCTTAAACCCAAGAGAGGAAAAGGTTGAACTTAAAGTTTTCATAGCCTCCTCTAGTTTACCAATCCTAAGGTTTACTAGTTGAATGCCCGTGCGTTGCTACGAATTTTTTTATAAACACACTAATGTGTGTACGAGGATCAACAAGCAACGAGTTTTTACTTCTATGTCATTAGCACCGGTGTTCTCCACCTCCTCTAATTGTCCTATATTTATGTCGTGGGCCAAATATTACACGATACATCAGAAATAAAATTATATACAAAGGAAAAAATAATTGTAAATATTCTATCCATATCGTTAGCAAATTTTTGCACCTAATAGAGCTAACTCATCGATTTTTCTACAAAGAAAGGACACAACTCTTAAATTCTTTTTTGGGTTGTCTCAAACAGATCTTTTTCTGTAACTTGCAGCGGACAACATAATGCACACTTTGTGGACCAAAAAAAGGTCACGCGACTATCAACTCTTCACAAACAACAACGACGAGCACCTTTACAGCTATGAAATGGCATGTTAATAGTTCCACATCCCATATCAGTTCAAAGTTCATCGAGGAAAGAAAATAAAGAGCTAGAAATGAGCTGCAGACTATTTCATCTTAGGACCACACATCAGTTTATTCAAACACAAGATCATTTCAAAGTCATACATGAGTTTATTCAAATACTTAGCCTCTCGTAATTTGGCAAAGGAGTGCCCAAATACACCTCGGTCATGTTCACTTTTTCAACCAGAGATAGGTCAGTTTAACATCTTTCTCTCTGCACATAGAACATACTAGCATGAATAGGCGCGGCGGCACGCCGCGCCGACCATGTAATATGTTGGTATTAATAATTCTAAGACCACACTTGAATTGATAAAAGTAATTAATATTTTGCTTTTTAAACGATGGGTTTCAAGATGGTTGATAACCAAATTTGATACATCATACATTGAACATATGTGCATAAAAAGGTAATCCTGAGAATCAAGGAAATAAGAGGGCACCAGAAAGAAACAAAAATTAAATCTGGTCGTAATAACTGGTATTGCATATTGATCATCGTACTGCAAATAAGCACGCCTGTGACCGTGAGGCAACATTGGTGGTTGTAAGGAGTTTGTCACGGCATCAGCTAGTAGTGACACTTAGGAGGGCAAATGCACTTATAAAACAGGTTAGCCTGTTGTACTAATATATACCACTAATATATACCTGGGACCATAAATATCATAGATCATAAATTCTATTTATTATACATGCCAACTCTTTGTTAGCGAGAGATGCTAAAGTAGCATGGTAGGGTTGTCAGTGCTCAGCGCCGTCATCTTCGAGGTTGGAGGAGAGGATGGTGAGCTCTTCACTAAATGCACCGTTATCTTCTTTAGTAATGTAATAAGCACTACTTAAATAGAACAGTTTGTTATATTGAGAACCAATAGTGTCCGTATGATCTTTTCATCCCCTGTGGGATAGAATGAATTACTATATTGGTTGCCAATCTCTAAAACTGAGAGGGGGACTCTTCTTGATTCGCTCATAGCCTCAAACTTGTCATGTACACAAACAACAGATGTACTATGAAAATTTATATGGTGTGTGAAATGAAAAATGGTAGTCAAATTCTAAAAACTAAATAAGCAGTAAAGAAAAAATTCTGACATGGACGATTTCAGGGAAAGGACATCAAAATAGTAAAGAAAATTTTGATATGGGCACATGACAATCATTCAAAAAGTATGAAGGAACAATTTTCTAGGCTGGTAGGAATCTTTTCGTAGCAACAAAAACATCTGACCAATAACATAATATTATACCTGGAAAGAACCAAACGAAGTAAGCAAAAAAGAGCTGGAGCGTTCTTACCTGTACCTGGAGCAAGAGCACCCAAGTTTAATATAGAGAATACCGGCGGTCAACCGTGTATGTACATAGAAATCTTTGGTGTTGCTATTGGAAGTTCAGACCTCAGACGTCTTAGGCCGCAGCCATCAATCTATCAGCGTAGGTATTCTTTGGAGTGTTGCCAATAAGGCAATGACCAGCATTGGTTTCCTTGAAGTAGTTCCATGTGGAGCAAGTGTATGTTTGATTGTAGTGTTTCTCTCAGGCCTCTTATTTCCATCAAGGTGGAGAATCTAAACGTTAATTCAAATAGATTACCTAGTGCTTAAAACATAGTGGTACAACTACAGATGTAACAAAAATCAGGGTCTTAAAGGCATCCCTAAGGCGTCGCCTAGGCGACGCTTAGGTGTCAAGGCGCCTGCCATGCGCCTTGGAAAATCGACCGCTTAGGCGTCAGAGCGCCCCCTAACCTCTCTAAGACGCCTTAACGCCTTTAAAACCGTGACCAAAACTTACCCTAGCTAAGAAATATATAAAAATATTTAGCTAACAAAATTGGTGTTTGATCGGTAACAATATTGACTTCTCTGTGGGCTCTGGAAATTGTGAACCATACTGCCAACTGATATCATTGAAGCATATAAGTACCTTTTGCTAAAACTTATGAGAATGGATGCATGTTAGTAATAGCTTTAAAAGAGACATTTTTCAATAGTTGGATAGAAGAGGTAGTATGTTCATATAATATTTTTGTAAACACATATAGAGAAATGACTGACATTACAAAGAAGATATGAGAGGAACACAATCACACAAACAAGATAGCATTTCCATATGCATTAACACAGACAAAGCAAATAGCTGATTCATTTCCATACAAAAGTGTCAATCTCAAATACCCGGAATGAGTTGTTGGCACGACTTATAAGGATGGTAAGTATTTGCTGAAGCCCACTCCATAGAATCTGCATGTAAACAAAAAGTGGGTCGCTCAGACTTGAGTTAAACTTTGAGGAACTGAATAAATATAAGCACATTCCATTTTTTCTACAACAACCAGAGGCACTGTAAAAAAAATATGAATATAAAACCTATGAGAACAACCTAGATGCACATATGAATCATCTGAACAACAAACCAAAAATCCAAGTAGAACACTAGATAGATGAAAATATTCTGAAAGAGAGGAGAGATACCTTCTAGAACCTTTTTTAGTTAGTTAGGTTGTTGAGACATTACAGCAATCACCTTTGGAAATAAGCTGAAATAGATAGCCAAGCGAACATGTAATATGTTCTGGAGCTGCTCAATAAAACAATACTTAAACTATTGGTCCCTCTTCACGCATAGTTGCATTAACCATTCAAAGTTATTTTTTTCCAGTGAGGATTCAGTGTTGCTAGAAAACCAAATGGAATGAGTTGTCCGCCTCTTCCTCCACCCGATGGAAACCACCTGCTTCATATTTTTAAATAAAGGGGGCAATATGCTTCTACTGAATCTCGAGAGATCATTAAGAGGGTGTCTTCTCATCGATCCATCTAAGCCCATCCCCATCTGCTAGAGAAGCCCTTCCACCGAGTCACTAACAGAGCACAAGGAAATTTCGCAACCAAGCACCTCAATTGATGTATTATCACAAAATCAAGCAGACCAAAACGATGACAAAAAAACGACGACGCAGGGCGTAGTATCTATGTGCAATTGAAGGGCATAGTCTATTGGATTAAGATACATTACATACCCCACTCCGATAACGGAAGGGCCAACTGAAGATTAATTCTAAGCTTGATTATCAGTTTCGGTTCCACAAAAGAAGCCATGATGATTGGTATTCCTTAGTTCGTGCACAACCTAGGTTGCACCAAAGAAGATCAAAGGTACTCGGAGTTGTAGAGTTTCCAATAATGTGCAATCCCTAATGGAATACTTGGAGGCCAAACTAAATGGACCCTTGCCCATTTATATATATATGATAGAAAAAAATTAACATCAGGATCATAGCAATAGGTGGTTATTGACAACTAAAAGTTGTGAAAAGGCAGTTCTTATTCTTCTTCTCGGAAAGCAAACATAGTCATGTATGCAAAATTTTGACTTTCAGCTTAAAAGAAAACAGGAACACACTGGAAGAACAATCAGCTTTATTTTCCATATGAGCTACATAAATTCTTTTGGAAGGTAAACAGTAGAAAATAGCCTACATATCAAAATGTACCCAAAACAGTATGATTTACTCATGGCACCTGCACAATCTTATCTAAATTTCTGGAAAAAGAAGTAAGTGTTGTAGACCCAACTCTCCCTTCAATACAAATTAAGTCGCGATTTTTTATGAATCAAATTAGTACATGCGTGGAAGCCTATACTCATCTAAATGTATCTATGATCTACTCAAGTCACATGCCAATTTTACTGAATTTCGTTCTAGTTAACCATCTGGTTGCGGCATACATTAACCCAGGAATTACATTCATCAAAGTCAAATCTAGGATTCGAACCAGTAGTACATACCTCTCTTAGTCCAGCTAGGTGCTTCCGGATTTATCTTCAATGTTGATTGAACTGAATCAGATGGGCCATCGTCCATAAAAACTTTCTTCCCCAGGGAATAGAGAGCAGGATGTATGAGCACAACAGAGTGTGTGGCATCTCCACATTTACCACCGCTCTCTGCATCGTCACATACATCTTGTTGGGGATGAGCCTGACTCACGCTCTCAGCCTCGTCTACAGACGACGCCCTCATAGCAGCGATGGCAGTAACTGATCCTTCCTCCTCCAGCGCATATCCAGGATCAACGGGAACATCGTTGGCGGTTGAATCACCGAATTAAAACCTACCAAATTGCAGACAACATCGCTCAATTGAAATTTCTTGTGGTTCGATTTGGATCAGGGGCAGCAGAGTTTTGTCATTCGACCAGTGGATACAGCGGAAAATTCATGCGTACCTGCTCCTCGATGCGTCTGTAAGCTTCCCTCAGCCGATGCTGCTGGGATGTCGTCTTGTTCCAGCGACCGCGCCGCTACTCTGCCCGTTCGCAAGGCTCCAGCCTGTGGAAAGAGAGAGTGTGAGAGAGAAACAGTAGGAGGTGGAGAGCACGGCGAGCGAGTAGTGACATCGGGAAGGGGGCGGGACATCATTCTCTTGCCGCCACAAACTGCCGAGGTGCCGCTGGCATGCCCGCATCCAGCTCGATGGAGTTAAAGCCGAAGACCCAGCCGCAAACTGCAGGGTTGTCGATCGCAAGGAGGAGAGGGGCTTGGAGCGGAACCGATACATCTGGAGGACGAAAAAATCCCCACCTTGCGGCGATATTCGGTTCAATCAAGGTGGCTGTTGGGATGTCCGCCGTGAACGCCAGAATCTGCAGCAGCTTCGCCCGCTGGCCGCGGTAACCACCATATTTTTACCAGAGCCAAACAACGGAGCAGAACTTGGGGACCGACCTTCCCCGCCGCGCCGCCTCCTCCCCTAGCCCGTCCCCTCCAACTGCTCCTATAGCGTGTGGAGCGCCGACTGGGGCATCGCCCAAGGACGGCCGACTGAGCATGCAGAGACCACAGACCGGCCGCGGGGTGAGCCCCGAGAGGTAGAGGAGTGCGCCGACGACCTTCTCTGCGCTGCCAGCTTCCTCGGGAGGGAATGGAAGACGTGGATCTCCCACAGAAGCGGCATATGGTTTAGCACGGGGAAGTAATCGCGTGGCCGGCGTGGAACGGGGTGCGCCGGACGCCGCAGATCAGAGGATGCGCCGGACGCCGCCAAGCCGGGGACGCGTCACCCACCACTGCCGCTTGCGCCCTCCTTTGTGTTCTCGCCGCCGGACGCTGAGGGATTTGGGATGTGAGGAAAATTCGAGAAAGGCACCTCGTGTCGCACTCGTACCGATCCACCATGTGCCGATGGACCCCAAAGTAGAAACTGTTACACTCACCCAGGCCAGAATCGCTGTGAAACCAACAAGGCAATAATCAACCATATGTAAATTTTAAGATGTCACCAAAGGTGCACACGAAAAAGTAACAACGGGATTCAACCACACAGAAGCACACGTGTCAGCACGCCATAAACTCATAAAACAGGCCCAAAATTCTTATAAAAAAGATGTCTGTTCCCAAATAGTATAGTAGTTATTATGGGTGTCTCCAAGTCTTGAACTAAGTATTGAACACCCGCATTAGCTCAATGTCCTCCACCATCTTGCAACATGCAATCGAACCCTTGACAAACATCACCATGACTGAATTCGGTTGCATTTTGTGATTCAGCATCCTGCAAAACTAAAAGCTAGTGATACACTAAATTAAATAATAAATAGAGCGCATAGCTGAATTTGGTATACATCAACCTCGTTTTACAGACCAAATAAGAAACACATTGTAGTGTACTCTAACCCTGATAAATTCTCCATATGTCTTATAGAATAGATCAAAAGTAGGCTTATCTGGATTGGCACCATGATACCGCACAGTGCTGTGTCGCCTATCATAATGATCACAAGAATGAGTTTACATCAAAGTTATTATTTTCTATTATTCTATATTATATACATTATCTTATTTATTGCCACGTGACATAAACATATAGTTCAGCTGCTCGAGTTGTTAGGTTTCATCAGAGGCAGTCATTGGCTCACTGCCCACGTCGTGCTGCTGCAACGGAGGGCCCGTCAATCGAAGGAAATCAAGAGACATGGTAAGGAGGATGGAGAAGGGGAGGCTGGGAGTGTTTGTCACCTTGAGGAGGTAGCGCCTAATGGGTGGTCCGTGAAGGCGAGGTTGCAGGCCAGGGGAAGGAGCCGACGGTGCAGGGCGGCCGCTTGTGGTATGCCGGCGACAGCTAGCAGCCCGGTGCCCTCCCAGCCGAGCGTAGCTCAGTCCGTGGAAAGGAGGAGGAGACCAAACTTTGTCACCCGACGTGCTGCTACTTCAGGCAAGAGGATGAGGAGGTCTAAGCAGGAGCTCGTATGGAGGGTCAATGGGTGATGCATCGGGGGGAAAGAATGGGTGACCCCGACGGGAACAGGTCGCCAGCACAGGGTGGCGTCAAGCACGCGAGAACGATGGTGGCGGCACGGGCGGGGCAGAGTAATGGGGTCTGCCTCGTCGGCTCATTGCTAGGGAAAGGAAGGATTGAGAATAGGAAAGTATATTGCTAATTACCGTGATTGCTTGAGATTGAGAATAGGTCAGGAATAGGAACTTCAACGCTGATTACCTGAGATAGGATCACTATATCGTAATTGATGATATGCCATAATTAACTTCACCGTGTAAGATACTTTGCTCTGACGATCGGACGAAGCGAAGAGTAAGATTAGATTAAACGGTTCGGATGCTTGTAATGACGACCATCAAACGCGTTGACTGTCAAACAACCAACTCCAATTTAATAATAAAGATTTGGAGCGTCCAAGGACAGCAAGGGATCGGATGGTGATCAATGGCAAGTGACATACAATCCCATTTTTTTGTGATACTAATTGCTGATGGGATCACATGCACGTATTTCTTTACAGTCGTGATTGATTTCCATATATTCATCCCGTGATTGCTAATGTCGTTATATTTTTGGAAAGTGGATGACTATCATGACAGATGGCTGGATGGCAAGCGGCAAGATGTTTAGTAAGATTGGACGGTCAAGATGCCTCCAACCTTTGACATCAAACATTTTTGATGACGTACGGACTCGCATATAATAGTAAAGATACTATCATGGGTATTGCTAGCCTCTAAAACAGTGATTCAGTTATTGATACTTTCTATTGATTCATTAATTTGGCTAGCATTATCAAGGCAATTTGGCAAACTTTTCTCTAGAGAGCTTAGTCTTTCTGTAACATCTTCCAAAGTGATGTCAGTTTTAACAACATTAGTATGTGATATTCCTACCAAACTTTCAATTAAACTGCATGCTTCAGAAGCAGGAGTACCCAGAAAATTACCACCTGTGAGAGTATCCAAAACATATCTATTCTAGCTAGATATACCAACATAATTTTTTTTAAGGAGGATCATGGTAGAATTTTTTTTGTACATCTATGATGAGCATTACTTATTCTATACAAATAATCTTTCAAACTTTCTCCGCCTTGTTGCTTAAAATAACGAACCGCAACTACATGAATACACATTTTAGCATAAATAAGACAAAGCAACAGAAATAATAGCTACAATAGAAAATATTTTTGTCTATTTTTATATAAAGAAGAAAATAAAACAAAATAAAATAAACTAAGTAAAACAATTACAAAGTAAAGAGATTGGAGATGAGAGACTCCACCTTGCAGAAATCCTCTTTCTCCCCGGAAACGGCGCCAGAAAATCTTGATGATGCTGCCGTGGAAGTTGGCAATCTCGTTGGGAAACCCCAAGAGGAAGGTGTGATGAGCACAACACCAAGTTTTCCCTCAGTAAGAAACCAAGGTTTAGTTGACCAGTAGGAGAAAGGTGTGACTTATGAAGGTGTTGCTAGCTGACTATTGGCATGGCGCACTACCGGCGTCAACAACAACGTGGAACCTGCACACAACACAACCAAAATACTCTGCCCCAACTCACAGTGAGGTTGCCAATCTCACCGGTTTTGTTGAACACAAAGAATTAAATGTATCGAGTGGAAAGAGATGTTTGCAGTGGAATCAAAGAGAACAGTACTTGCAGAAAGTAAACATCATAGGATTGCAGTAGATGACTTTATTAGTGTAAAGGAAAGGACCGGGGTCTACAATTCACTTGAGGTGTCTCTCCATAAAGATAAATAACATGCTGGGTGAACAAATTACAACTGGGCAGTTGACAGAATACTGACCATAGATGACAAGATGATTACTATAAGATTCATTTGGGCATTACAACATAATACATAGACCGTAATCCAACTACGTCTATGACTAATAATCGACCTTCCGGTTATCGTTCGAACCCCTTCCAGTATTAAGTTGCAAGCAACAGATTATCGCATTAAGCAATGTGTGTAAATTAAACAATAAAATTACCCTTGGATAAAACATTGTTGTTTTCTCCCTAGTAGCAATAGGACATCTATAATCTTAGAAGTTATTGTCACTCTTCCAGAAATAGAGGCATTAACCTACTATCGAGCATAAATACCCCCTCTTGGAGTCACAATCATTTACTAGCAACAGAGAGCATGCAAGATCAAAAATAACACATGACAAGAATATATAATCGATCTCAACATAGTATTCAATATTAATCGGATCCCAGCAAACTCAACATGTAGCATGACATAAGGATGATCTTGATTATGTAGGGCAGCTCACAAGATCTAAACATGAGGCACAAATTTGAGAAGACAACCATCTAGCTACTGATATGGACCCATATTCCAGGATGAACTACTCACACATGACTTCGGAGGCGGTCATGGCGATGCAGATGCCTCCGGCGATGATTTCCCACTCCGGCAGGGTGCCGGGAAGAGCTTCAGAACCCTCCCGAGCTAGGGTCTCCAATGATAGCCGCGACGGAACTTTTAGTGGATGGAGGCTCGAGTGTTTAGATTTTCATGAGATCGTGAATAAATAGGCGGAAGGGCGAGGCCGGTGGAGGCCAGGGGGCCCACTCCACCCCTTGGCGTGGGCCCAGGCCAAGCCACACCAAGGTATGCTCTGGCCGCCCTGCGCCTCTTCTTTGTCCCCCCTCTGGACTCTGTCTTCGTTACGGAAAAATATTGACTTTGGCTTTTGTTTCGTCCAATTCCGAGAATATTTCCTGTACAAATTTTCTGAAATACAAAACCGCAGAATAGGGAATTGGCACTGTGGCATCTTGTCAATAGGTTAGTGCCGGAAAATGTATAGAAGTGCAAAAAAGTATGAGCAAAACTTATATAAATTGGTGTGAAACAAGCACGGAGCATCAAAAATTATAGATACGTTTGCGATGCATCACAAGGCTTTCCAAAGCAGAGAGGGGGAGGTGGATTTCCTTATCCGTCCCGTGTGGGTTCCCGAGATAAAAGAGAGGGGACAAGAGGGAGGGCTAGGTAGGGTAGGAGGGACAGGGAAGCTGGTGCAGATCGTGCAAGGATGAGCAGGGTGCAGGGGTTACCATAGGGTTGGCATGCGGTGGGAGGGAGAGATTCCCTAGGGCTTGCATGCATGGCCCAAGCCACGACCACCTCCACTTCTCTCTCTCCCCTTCCCATCCGACGCCCCAAACTGTCGGTGCTATGTTTGGTTACCCGCAGTAGGTGCAAGGGTTCGGGAAGAATGGGAGGAAAAGAGAAAATGAGAGAGAGATAGGTGTTGGGTTCATCATGGTCGGCATGACCATAATTCAAACTTCCAGCATTTTCATTGTTCAAACAAGGCAGCCACATTCGGTTTTAGGGTATGGCAAGGTAGCCAAGGATTGTTTTCAAGAAAACAAGCTCAAAGCATTTTTTAAAATAATATTTGAATAAGGGGTGAAGGAGAAAACCCAAAAATAAAAGGGCTTTCTATTTTCGTGCCCTCGGGTCCTTAGTTGTGCTCAGTTTTCCCCAGCTCCTTAGTTTTTCCTCAGTTTTACCCAAGCCTTTGTCTGAAACCATCACACGTGATGTAACGGCCGGTTGCCCGACGGTTGACCGTTATCTTCTGACTAGTGGGGCCACGTAGAGCCCGCAAAGACACGTCAGACCATCCATCTTTGTTTGACCGTAAGCATCGCTGTATCCCTCGAACGAGTGGGGCTTCGGTATATCGAATGACAAGTGGGGCCATGACGCTGATACAAGGGGCAATACACGGGTAGGATTAGCTTTTTAAACGGAGCTCTACAGCGATGGCACGGAGGAGGTGGCATGCGGGGTGCCGAGATGAGATCGACATCCACAAAGAACTGCATGAGGCGAGACCAGACGCATTAGATAGATATGAACTAGACGCGTTTAACCATGCAAAGAAGAGAAGAAATGGTCAACGACATCGACGACTACCTCAAAACTTTGACTGACCGTGTCGGACACGAACGCTAGCAATGTAGAGAAAACTAGTGTATCTCTTTTCTGGCGTGTATAGGTGGGTGCTAGGAGAGTGTGGTGGTGAAGGGAAAGACCTCGCGGTGGTCTGTGGCGTCCATCATAGCGGGCGGCGTGGCCGTGCCCACAGCAGCGTGCATGCATGTTCGGCATTGGCATCAGCATGTACGTTCGGCATTGGCCTCGGCGGTATCTCTGGTGTGTCAGTGATCGAATGAGGGGACGGGATTTAGGGTGCATCCCAACGTTGACCTAGCAGTGGCGGCGAGCATAGCCGTTCTGACCATGCACTAGAAGAAAAGTTGCCATGGCCAACGAAGTTGAAGTCGCGCCGTGGTTGCTGGTGCACCATGGCCGATGATTTTTGGTCTCTCCGTGGTGCATGTCAAAACTTTTTTTTCTCGTTTTTGAGGCCACCTAGCCCGACGAAAGCGTCGCGTATGGTGGCCCGGGACGTGGTGCATCATGAATTCTCGGGTTCGCCGGCCGAGTCAACGCAAATCCGCACCGCCCAGGGATGTAGGGCCCAGATGGCAGCCTCTCTAGCATTGTCTTTTTCTCGATCGCGCCATCTCATTCAACGCTCTCCGATCGAGCCGTTTACGATGCAGGATCATGGGTCCCGCATGTCATCCTCTATGAACCAAAATTCTTTCTATTCTTGGATTTTTTTGACCCCTTGATTTCTGGCTACTTCCTTTTTCTTTTGATCCCGTGCCGCCTTGGAAATGTTGAGACCGCTGCAGCTAAATGGGACCCGCATATCATCCTCTATGAGCAATCAATTTTCTTTTCTTGGAGTTATTTTTGGCACCTCATATTTGGTCACTTGACTTTTTCTTTTGATCCCCTGCCTCTCTCAAACGGTGATACCGCTGATGCTAAATGGGACCCGCATGTCATCCACTATGTACTATAAAACTTTCTTTTCTTGGATTTTTTGGCACCTCATATTTGGTCACTTGCCTTTTTCTTTTGATCCCTGCCGCCACTCAAACGGTGATACCGCTGATGCTAAATGGGACCCGCATGTCATCCTCTATGTACTATAAAACTTTCTTTTCTTGGATTTGTTTTGGCACCTCATAGTTGGTCACTTGCCTTTTTCTTTCGATCCCTGCCGCCTCTCAAACGGTGATACCGCTGCTGCTAAATGGGACCCGCATGTCATCCTCTATGTACAATCAAGTTTCTTTTCTTGAATTATTTTCCGCTCCTGATATTTGATCACTTGCCTTTTTCTTTCGATCTCATGCCACGTTTGAAACGTTGAGGAACCTGCTGGCTCATGGGACCCGCATGTCATCCTCTATGTGCTATAAAAGTTTCCTTTGTTGGATTTTTTTCACCCTCTGATTTTTGGCTATTTGCCTTTTTCTTTTGATCCCCTGCCCCCTTTGAAACGTTGAGTAAGCTGCTGGCTCATGGGACCTGCATATGATCCTCTATGTCCATCAACTTTCTTTTCTTGGATTTTATTGACCCCCTAATTTCTAGCTACTTTCTTTTTTCATTTGATCTCAAGCCGCATTTCAAACATTGAGACCGCTGCTGCAAAATGGGACCCACATGTCATCCTCTATGTACAATAAATCTTGGATTATTTTTGGCTCCTGATATTTGGTCACTTGCCTTTTCTTTCGATCTCATGCCGCCTTTGAAACGTTGAGTAAGCCTGGCTCATGGGTCCCGCATGTCATCCTCTACGAACAATAAAAGTTTCCTTTCTTGGAGTTATTTTTGACCCTAATTTCTGGTTATTTGCCTTTCTCTTTTGATCCCTGCCCCCTTTGAAACGATGAGGACGGTTGGCAGGTCGTCCCACATGTCATCCTCTATGAACAATAAAAGTTTCCTTTGATGGATTTATTTTTGACCCCTAATTAATTTCTGGCTATTTCCTTTTTCTTTTGATCCCCTGCCGCCTTGGAATCGTTGAGGATGCTGCTGCCTCATGGGTCCCGCATGTCATCCTCTTAGAAAGGTAAATGTTTCTTTTCTTGGATTTTGTTTACCAACTGATTTTTGGTTTTTTTTTTCGATCCCCTGCCGCCTTTGAAACATTGACGACGCTGCTGGCTCATGGGTCCCCGATGTCAGCCTCCCCGTACAAGAAACATGTGATATCTTATTTTGCAGACAATAAACATTGTATTTTGCTCTGAGCTATTGCAAACGGATAAATTAAATCTTTATATTTACATAAACAAACTTATATGATGAATCTCCTTGTTTTTTGTTTTTGCGAAGCATAGGACTTTCCTGTTTTTTTTGAGAAAAATCCGAACTTTCCTGTTTTGGAGTGGGCTGAAATTGTACGAGTCAAAAGGCCCAGCAGGATAGTTCGAAGGCCCAGATGTCCAGATGCAGCCCAATTGAAATCTTTCTTTTCTTGGATTTTTTTCACCCCCTGATTTCTGGCTACTTCATTTTTCTTAGAAAGGTAATTGTTTCTTTTCTTGAATTTTGTTTACCAACTGATTTTTGGCTTATTTTTTTCTTTCGATCTCCTGCCGCCTTTAAAACGTTGACGACGCTGCTGGCTCATGGGTCCCCAATGTCAGCCTCCCCGTACTGCAAATCCTCTTTCTGCAAAGGTTGTATTTCTAGATAGATAAGGTGGATTCAAATCTGCCATGGTTCAGGCAGCTCAGGTAAGCCTTCTTGCACTGATTAATGGAAGTAGTGTATAGCAAGGTCAAGACATGTGGCTCGGTGTAATGAATCTATTTGAATCATGTTGTGGGTTCAATCTGATAGTTCTCTAACAGGTCAGCCAAAATAGAAATTAAGTTTTTTTCTAAAAAGAAATGCAAATTAAGATGAACACAAACATTAGTTATCATAATAGCTGATCATACATACATACTTGCTAAGAGCAAAAGCTTGCCAGAGTTTTACCACCCATACAATTAATTAGCAGTTCAGATAAGATAACCTTATATAAGTATAACTACAAATGCATTTGCTAAGGGCTCATGGGATAACAGAACTAGACAACCGCGAACTTTATGACCAGCATGTCACAGCGGCATCAAAAGATCTTGACCTTCAACTTTGATCCAATGCGAAGTTTGGCACCATCAATGAACTTTTTCCACCTGGAAGTAACAGCCAAGCGGCCATCTGTGGGACTGACAGAGTACCGTCCCTCCACGGTGAGACCTTCACTCTCCATGACGAGGGATATCTTGCCCCTTCGGCCAGCATTGAGATCCTTGGAGATACTTTTAGGCAATTTCTGATTCAAAGCAAGAGATACCACCAAAAATTAGTCAATAGCACCAATGCACTGAACCATGTGAGACTTTGAGCAGAGAAGACATCAAGATAAGAGCAGTTATGCTGTCATATACTCACGAACATAGCCTTCATATGCGTCCTGGTCACCACACGGGTGGCCACAACAATGAGCTGAGACCTCGGTGATCTGGTGGGGCGGTGCAGGAACCTGGGCTGGTACACGAGCTGGTGTTGATGCGAGACTGTTGGGCAGGTGCGAAACGGTGCCTCTAGGAGGTGCTGATGCGGAGACTTGGGCAGGTGCAGTAAACGGTGCAGCTAGAGGAACCAGTCTGATGCGGGAGCCTGGCGGTGTAGTATATGGGGCCTCTACAGGAACCAATGCTGATGTAGGGGACTGCTGGGTAGATGCACGGAGCTGGTACAGGAACCGGTGATGATGCAGGAGAGTGGGAAGCCAGTGCCGGTGCTGGTGTGGTTGCCCTTTGTGACATCCGCTCATGTTCCGTCAGGGGATCTGCAGCTTTGATCATGTTAAACCTAGCAAGCTAGAACAGAGGGAATGGTTTAGAACAACTGCTCAGAATGCAGTAATCAAAAGATATGAGTAGAAAAAGTTACATATTATATATTTGGAAGTGTCTCCAACTCTGTAAGCAGTTACGTATATATGCCCGTTTGAGTTTCTGATCCTCAGCTCGTCGCCCTTCTTCAAACCGTAGTCAAAAGCAAACTTTGTCCAATCATGTCCATACAAATATGTGATGGCCTGCGTCTTGTAGACATACACCTCATAGACCGTGTAGGTGTTCATCCATTTGCCATTGCCATGCATAGTGAAAGACCCTTCATGCGGACACATCTGGTTAATGATTGGACGAAGTTCACAAGGTACAGTCTGCATGTGAAAATTGATACTAATGTAAGAAGCAGGAAGACTAAAAACAAGACTTTACTATATGCCAATTTATGCTAAACCACCGAGAATACATACCTGTAACTCTGTGAAGGAGTTACTAGAAAGGTAGATAGAGCCATAGGAGGTGTTATATGCGGGGTATGTACATGGGCCCGCCATATTCCCGCAAGCTCGGCATCGGGATGGTGAAGGAAACATGGGAGGTACTACTGGTGCGTAGCGCTGAATGTAAGTGGAAGAATTAGGTTGTGTAAAGTGCATAGTTCAGAGCAATGAAAATGTTGACAAGCGAGTGCATAACACTATGTTACAAACTGAACAGTGAAAAATTAGTGTATGATGAATATAAGCATGCTAATTTGGTGTTTCCGAATTCCAAAAAGCATTAGACAGAGCCAGTGATAATATCAGACATAAATCATGGCATGTATATGTGGCTTAAGAAAATATACCCGAACCCTTGGATGGTTACAGCCCGGCTGGTCCTTGGACTTGAGCTTATATAAGCATCCAGAAGGTGGGGCTGACAGTAACTTGGTGGCAGCCTCTGCAGATGCCTCATCAGCAGCAGTTGCAATCCTTTTGACCAATGAAGGCTTAGCAGTTTCAGTCTGCATATGAAAATTGAAGAGCAACAGACATCAGCAGTGATATATAAAATGAATCTATGAGACACTGATGCATATAGTGCTGGATGTAAGTGGAAGAATAGGGTTGTGTGTGTTTCTGAACTATTGGTAAGCATTAGACAAAGCCGGCAATAAACAGACAAAAATCAAATCATGTATGAGGATTAAGAAAATATACCTGCTTACTGAAAAGGATACCACCCAGCTGGCCCGTGGCCTTGTGCTTGAGGAGGTTTTCAGAAGATGGTGGCGGCACCATCGTCTTCACAGCAGCCTCATCAGGATCATTTTTATCCATTTGAGTAGAGGCACAAAAGTTTCATCCTACATATGAATAGCAACAGAACTCATCATTGATATTTAATAAATCTATGAGATAGACTGATGCAAATAGTGCGGGATGTAAGTGGAAGAATAGGGTTGTGCATAGACAACAGTTGACAACAATGCAAATGATTACAAAAGAAGCCAACGGAAATCAACAGTTTATATACTGGATGAGGCAGACTGAAATGTGAAAAATTAGTGTATGATGATTGTAAGCAAACGCAGTGTTTCTGAACTTTTGGTAAGCATTAGACAAAGCCAACAGTAATTAAACAGATAATAATGAAATCATGTATGTGGATTAAGAAAATATACCAGATTCATTAAAAGGTCACCACCCAGCTGGCCCATGGCCTCGTGCTTGTAGAGGTTTTCGGAAGATGGTGCCGGCACCATCGTCCTCACAGCAGCCTCATTAGCCTCATTTTGCATCCACTTGAGTAAAGGCGCAGCAGTTTCAGCCTGCATAAGAATGGGAACAGATCTCAGCAGTGATATTGAATGACTCTGACAGACTGATGCATATAGTGTTGGATGTAAGTTGAAGGGTATGGCTGTGTATGGACAACAGTTCACAACAATGCAAGGGTGTGTTCGGTTCTGAAACATCGTGGAATGGAATGGAATGGTTCCATTTCAGAGGAATGGAATGGTTACATTTTTGTTCGGTTGGGAAAAATGGAGAGCAGAAGAGATCGAGGTTAAACTAACCATTTGTCTCAAAATTGTAATTAACAATTGCAAATGACATTTTAATCTCAAAGTCGTAATTAACAGCACCTAATGGTGCTCTTTTAATCTAAAAATCATAATTAACATCATTTTTTGTTGGGTTAGGGGAACTGGAGAGTAGATGAACATTACTGTATGATGATTGTAAGCAAACGAATTTGGTGTTTCTAAACTTTTGGCTTCGAGATCTTATGGGTTTCAACTCTAGCCTACCCCAACTTGTTTGGGACTGAAAGGCTTGGTTGTTTTTGTTGTTGTTGTTGTAAACTTTTGGCAAGCATTAGAAAAACCCGACAATAAATAAACAAAAATCAAGGCATGTTTTGTGGATTAAGAAAATATACCATATTCATTAAAAGATCACCACCCAGCTGGCGCGTGGCCTTGTGCTTGTAGAGGCATTTAGAAGATGGGGCGGCATCAACATACTGGCAGCCTGATCAGCCGCAGTTTTGATCTTCCTTTTGAGTAAAGGCCCTAAAGTTTCAGTCTGCATATGAATAGCAAAACAAAAGGCAGACCTCAGCAGTGATATTGAATTACTGTATGAGATAGACTGATGCATATAGTGGATGCTCTTAGCCTTTTGCACCATGAACACTAGCTATGGACAGACAAAAAAACTAGTTGACTCAGCTTTGTCTAGATATGAATGTACTACCTCCATCCCAAAGCTTAAGGCTTATTTATTTTTGAGAAATCAAAACAAGTAAAGTTTGACCAAAATTTTAGAACATTCTATCAACAAATATAATATTGTGTAGATACCGTAGGAAAATATATTTCATTATCTATTTAATGATATTAGTTTTGTATTTTGCATGTTAATGATTTTTGGTAAAAGCTTAGTCAAACATGGTATAGTTTGACTTTCTAAAAATAATATAAGCCCTAAGCTTTGGGATGGAGGTAGTAGTATCTAGAGCTAAAACACATCTTGATACATCCGTATCTACAGATAGTTGAGTCAATTAATTTGGATCTGAGGAAGTATCAGATTCATACTACATCGTGGTAAGTTGGTTAAAAAAATTACCCCTGGGCGGTCCCTGCTCGGCAGTGGAATTTCGCTTCTTGTGCTGCAGATCGGGCCATGCTCCTGCAGCAGGTGGGGCGCTATTCTCGTTCCCCATAGTCTCAGCACGGAACCTGGAGGTACCAACCTGATACAGAGAATATAGAGCATTGTGTCACAGAGGCTTTACGCACAAACAACTGAAGACATGTGCTACTTTAAGCATATTCCAGAACAGGAACAGATTGAGGATGCAGACAGACACTTAAAAGGTAAAGTGCGGATAAGCAAACGGAGTACCTGCTTTGCGGGGCTGGGGACGCAGCTCGGGCTCAGCCAACTGCCCACATGCGTGGTGGCCTTACGCTCCATTGCCCCAACCACCGAGGTCTTTCCTTTCCTGTACAAGCTGACAAAAGATACAGTGAGGATCAGCAGAAACTACAAAGGTTTCAAATGTCGACAAATAAAGGAAGAACACCCCAATCCAAGCAAAGGTAGCCCCCGCCCCCACCCCCATCAATCACTCCCAGCTCGAGGGTGACCAGAAAGACACCCCTTCGCCCAGAATAGGAAAGAGATGCGCAAGATATCGAGGTGAGGAAAAAAGAACCGATCTCGAGAAAGGAAAGAACATTACTAGTACTACCTAATCCGCTTGGTCTAGATGCAGCTTGCCCCTCCAAGCTGGATGCCTGGATGGTGGAGGCGAAAGGAGGGGATCGAGCTAGCGGCTTGCATCCGTCGGCAATCGGCACTCGATCGGGAGAGAAGGGGTGCTACATAAAGGGGAGGGGTAACATATTTTATTACATAGTGAACTTACTGATGTGACTAGTCATTACATGTCTCACCCATGGTGTGGCACCCCAAATTCACTTGAAGCTGCCCGGCGGGACGCATTGGCGCGTCAAGAAAACCCCCGAATTGTAGCGGGGAAATGAAACATTTCACAAAAATTCGAAATTCAAGCACACCGCCACGCGCCAAGCACGCGGGCTGTTCCTTCCTCTTCCTCGGTTCCTCCTCCCCTATCCGAAAAAACCCCAAATCCCAAGCTCAAACAAAAAAACCCAAATCCCCTGGCCGCCATGCATGTCCTCGTTAACCCGCTGGAGATCGTTCCCGGACGAGGCGGACCCCCCGCCCTGAGATCCCGAGTTCCGTCCACCTCGAGGCACTGCGTGCTGTCTCGCAGCAGCGGCTTGAGGGCGCTGCAGAGGAAGTTCTGCCGTAAAGTGCGGATGGCAACCGTGCAAGCTCACCGGCGTGCTATATCCCAAGAGGAACTGGTCAAAGCTTTGCTATTCGCAAAAAAAAAATTGCGGGCCAAGATCTGGTCAAAGCTTCGTCGATGGCTTGCCGCGAGAGGCTTGGAGTCCAGAGTCAATAAACTAGCTGCTCGAGGACTTGGGCGGTTTACACGGATTCATATTAACTGACTCAAGTTTGTTAGTCTAGTTAACAAATGCATCTAGATACATCCATATCTAGACAAAATTGAGTCAATTAATATGAATCAGAGGGGAGTACCTGAAAGTGTTTCATGCTACCAACTAATGCGCTGGCAGGAGGCTGTAGAAGTAATTGTGCTACTACTCATACGATGAACTGATTGTGTGGGTGTCAAGTTTTGCAACGCGATCATCCAGTGAATGCTTAATTATAGTTCTAGCACCAAAGGCGGACAAATCATAATATAGATAGTACATACTACAACACCAGAACATAAGAGTACAAATCATAAAGTAGCTCAACATTTTGCATCAGGGCTGGGTGGTCCTGAGACTACCGGGACGCCCCTGATGATCTCCGGGTGTGCATCCACTTCAACGCAAAGCTGTGTACTCGGTCCACGGCCTCCTTCGTAGGCTGGATAATCTCAGGTGCAGGATCTTCGTCTATGAAAGGCTCGTCATCAGTACCATCCACAGGTGCATCAGGGCTGGGTGGTCTTGAGACTACCCGGACGCCCCTGATGATCTCCGGGCGTACATCCACTTCAACGCAAAGTTGTGTACTCGGTCCACGGCCTCCTTCTGTAGGCTGGATAATCTCAGGTCCAGGACGTTCATCTATGAAAGGCTCGTCATCAGTACCATCCACAAGTGCATCAAACTGAGATTCATCTTCAAATCTCCCATCAAACTGAGAGACCTCTTCAACTCTATGCTTCTGCAATTAGTACATCAACCGATTAGACAAACATCTAAGGGATGCAACTTGAACAAATGCCGTTTTACATATTTACCTTCTCATCTGGCACAGCACATGTCCCAGAGCTGAAACCCGTTTCCTGAAGCAAGCGCTTTTTCTCTCCTTCCCGTCCATCCATCTGCAACAAGTTAAATTTGAGTACAGAACCTTGCACAGCAATGCAAACTATTGATCAAAACAGCGGCATCATCAACATAAATAATTAACTACATATGCCAGCACACATACAGTGTGAGCAAGATCTGCTTCTGCTGAAGGATCATTATATGGTTCACCATGCTAAACCCACCTAACATATGTGCGGTCCATCCCAAAAATGTGTAAATGATCTTCCACTACATGGTGAGGCCTCTTCTCACCATTCATACATGTGTAGCGCGGGCAATACACGTCCAGGTTGTGACCTTCATGAGCTCTAATAAACCCCATAAAGGGTTGAACACCATTTATATATGAAGGGGAACATAAGTGTCCATGCAGTATCCAAGTTCTGTCCATCTGTTTAATTATGAGATACAGTGGTTGGTGATTAATTTAAGGCGAAGTAGGAAATGTATATCCATCGAGTACAAAACTATACTACATGATTATGCATTTCAGCAATCATGTCGAGTACAAAACAAAAAATGCCCATTGACATTTTAGCAAACAGATCGTGTACAAAACTCTGCCATGGCATTTCAGCAAATTAAAGGATCGAGTGCAGAACTAACTCTATATGCCCACGCAAATGAACAAATTGATCGAGGACAAATTCCGCGAGAAAACTATAAAGTGCCAATTAGTTCGAGCATACTGACGATTTTTTTAGCAGCATCAAGAAAATATAAATCGTTAGGCCGTCTTGCCCGATGCATGATTGAGCTAGAGATAGCAGCCCTACCGTGGATCAACTTGACCGCCGGTGCGTCTCGAGAAGAACGACGGGGAGGGGAAGCTTCTTCTTCGCACGGACGGGGATAAGTTGTGTAGGGGTGGGTGGGGGTCATGCGGCCGGGCCGCCGGGGTGATAATTAAGGTCGGTAGGTGGCGTTTAATGGAGTTGCGTGTGTAATTTGCCGTGCACAAGGTTGAGGAATAGGCGGTTCCCTTTGCCGCGCGCACAATTCAAACTATCCCGCCCATGTAGTTTAAATTCGCCATATTTTCGTTAAATCGACATAAAGTCATGTGAGTGGGGGAAATTAGCAAAGTTGCTTGAAAAATAGTAAAACTCTGGAATTATCCTTTAAATATGCTCTACTTCGTGTGAAAATCGGGGTGTGGAAGCATGTTGAGCTGTTTTATTTGTACTTTCTTCATTAAAACTCCCATTTTATGCACTTTGGATGGAAAGAAATCATTTGTACATAAATTTTGACAACGCCATTTGCAAACATTAATTGTTTTACATGCCAAGATGCACCCATCCACCAAATATATATGGGGCAAAAGTTTATCACAATCTAGCAGATATGTATAATTAGTGAGGGACCCCTTTTGATTTTGTGCAATTTCCACTAATTAGGTAGAGAGAAGGGGTTAATTAATTAGGCCATGTTAGGGGTTATGTGTTTTAGATTAGGGTTGTGTGGATTCAAACACAATTTCTTTATTTGTGTGCTATGATTAATCAAAACTAGATCGATCGATTGCGAACACATTATTAGAGGCACATGCTTTTGCACACAAAGTGCATGTGTGTGTTGTTGGCCACCAACGAGAGAGAGAGAGGGAGAGCGAGAGCTACGAGAGAGCGATTGAAATCCCCAAATTAAACACATATATATGCATGGCACATTTAATTTAATTAGAGGACCGCGAGGCACCCCTGGCCTGCTTGATGCACAATTAAGTGTCGTTGGCCTATATATAGGGTTTAATTAGGGTTTAGGGTTTAGGGTTAGGGTTTAGGGTCTAGGGTCTAGGGTTTAGGGTTTAGTGTTTAGGGTGTTTAGGGTTTAGGGATTAGGGTTTTAGGGTTTAAGGTTTAGGGATCATCGATCGAGTGCGCACACACATTATTAGAGGCACACGCGCCTTTGCGCATAAAGTGCATGCGTATATATGTGTGTATTTTGGCCACCAACGATATATAGATGATCGAGAGAGAGAGATTGAAATCCCCAAGAATATGTTCAAATATATATTAAAATATATGCACGAATGCATGGTAGGCCATGCATGCACACTAATTATATATATATTATGAGGAAACTTAATCAAATGTGTTTTCATTCGAGAGAACTTATCAAAATTCAAGTTAATTAATTTATCATCGATAATTATATAATTAATTAATGAATCTCAGGGAGATGTTATACAACATATGATCGATATAGGCCATGTATATATTAATTGGTGTTAATCTACGGTTTGCTAGCTAGCTGCTATATATAGAGCTTGTTTTTATTAGATCGGGTTATAGCTAGTATAGTTTAGGGTTATGTGTTTTAATTAAGTAGGTTTTGATTAGCTAGGGTTAGTTATGTATATGGTTTAGGGTTAATGCATGGAACATTTAAAGTAATTAGAGGACCGCGAGGCACCCCTGGCCCGCTTGATGCACAATTAAGTGTCGTTGGCCTATATATAGGGTTTAATTAGGGTTTAGGGTTTAGGGTTAGCTAGGGTTTAGGGTTAGGGTTTAAGGTCTAGGGTTTAGGGTTTAGTGTTTAGGGTGTTTAGGGTGTTTAGAGTTTAGGGATTAGGGATTAGGGTTGTTTAAGGTTTAGGGATCATCGTCGAGTGCGCACACACATTATTAGAGGCACCCGCGCCTTTGTGCATAAAGTGCATGCGTACATATATATGTGTGTTTTTTGGCCACCAACGATATATAGATGATCGATAGAGAGAGATTGAAATCCCCAAGAATATGTTCAAATATATATTAAAATATATGCACGAATGCATGGTAGGCCATGCATGCACACTAATTATATATATATTATGAGGCAACTTAATTAATCAAATGTGTTTTCATTCGAGAGAACTTGTCAAAATTCAAGTTAATTAATTTATCATCGGTAATTATATAATTAATTAATGAATCTCAGGGAGATGTTATACAACATGATCGATATAGGCCATGTATATATTAATTGGTGTTAATCTACGGTTTGCTAGCTAGCTGCTATATATAGAGCATGTTTTTATTAGATCGGGTTATAGCTAGTATAGTTTAGGGTTATGTGTTTTAATTAAGTAGGGTTTGATTAGCTAGGGTTAGTTATATATATGGTTTAGGGTTAATGCATGGCACATTCAATTTAATTAGAGAACCGCGAGGCACCCTGGCCTGCTTGATGCACAATTAAGTGTCGTTGGCCTATATATAGGGTTTAATTAGGGTTTAGGGTTTAGGGTTAGCTAGGGTTTAGGGTTAGGGTTAGGGTTAGGGTCTAGGGTCTAGGGTTTAGGGTTTAGTGTTTAGGGTGTTTAGGGGTTAGGGATTAGGGATTAGGGTTTTAGGATTTTAGGGTTGTTTAAGGTTTAGGGATCATCGATCGAGTGCGCACACACATTATTAGAGGCACCCGCGCCTTTGCGCATAAAGTGCATGCGTATATATATGTGTTTTTTAGCCACCAACGATATATAGATGATCGAGAGAGAGCTAGAGATTGAAATCCCCAAGAATATGTTCAAATATATATTAAAATATATGCACGAATGCATGGTAGGCCATGCATGCACACTAATATATATATATATATATTATGAGGCAACTTAATCAAATGTGTTTTCATTCGAGAGAACTTGTCGAAATTCAAGTTAATTAATTTATCATCGATAATTATATAATTAATTAATGAATCTCAGGGAGATGTTATACAACATGATCGATATAGGCCATGTATTTATTAATTGGTGTTAATCTACGGTTCGCTAGCTAGCTGCTATATATAAAGCATGTTTTTATTAGATCGGGTTATAGCTAGTATAGTTTAGGGTTATGTGTTTTAATTAACTAGGGTTTGATTAGCTAGGGTTAGTTATATGTATATATATGGTTTAGGGTTAATGCATATCACATTTAATTTAATTAGAGGACCGCGAGGCACCCCTGGCCTGCTTGATGCACAATTAAGTGTCGTTGGCCTATCTATAGGGTTTAATTAGGGTTTAGGGTTTAGGGTTAGCTAGGGTTTAGGGTTAGGGTTAGGGTTTAGGGTCTAGGGTTTAGGGTTTAGTGTTTAGGGTGTTTAGGGTTTAGGGATTAGGGATTAGGGTTTTAGGGTTTTAGGGTTGTCTAAGGTTTAGGGATCATCGATCGAGTGCGCACACACATTATTAGAGGCACCCGCGCCTTTGTGCATAAAGTGCATGCGCATATATGTGTGTTTTTTGGCCACCAACGATATATAGATGATCGAGAGAGAGAGATTGCAATCCCCAAGAATATGTTCAAATATATATTAAAATATATGCACGAATGCATGGTAGGCCATGCATGCACACTAATTATATATATATTATGAGGCAACTTAATCAAATGTGTTTTCATTCGAGAGAACTTGTCAAAATTCAAGTTAATTAATTTATCATCGATAATTAAATAATTAATTAATGAATCTCAGGGAGATGTTATACAACATACGATCGATATAGGCCATGTATATATTAATTGGTGTTAATCTACGGTTTGCTAGCTAGCTGCTATATATAGAGCTTGTTTTTATTAGATCGGGTTATAGCTAGTATAGTTTAGGGTTATGTGTTTTAATTAAGTAGGGTTTGATTAGCTAGGGTTAGTTATATATATTATTTAGGGTTAATGCATGGAACATTTAAAGTAATTAGAGGACCGCGAGGCACCCCTAGCCTGCTTGATGCACACTTAAGTGTCGTTGGCCTATATATAGGGTTTAATTAGGGTTTAGGGTTTAGGGTTAGGGTTTAGGGTCTAGGTTTAGGGTTTAGTGTTTAGGGTGTTTAGGGTTTAGGGATTAGGGATTAGGGTTGTTTAAGGTTTAGGGATCATCGATCGAGTGCGCACACACATTATTAGAGGCACCCGCGCCTTTGCGCATAAAGTGCATGCGTATATATATGTGTGTTTTTTGGCCACCAACGATATATAGATGATCGATAGAGAGAGATTGAAATCCCCAAGAATATGTTCAAATATATATTAAAATATATGCACGAATGCATGGTAGGCCATGCATGCACACTAATTATATATATTATGAGGCAACTTAATTAATCAAATGTGTTTTCATTCGAGAGAACTTGTCAAAATTCAAGTTAATTAATTTATCATCGGTAATTATATAATTAATTAATGAATCTCAGGGAGATGTTATACAACATGATCGATATAGGCCATGTATATATTAATTGGTGTTAATCTACGGTTTGCTAGCTAGCTGCTATATATAGAGCATGTTTTTATTAGATCGGGTTATAGCTAGTATAGTTTAGGGTTATGTGTTTTAATTAAGTAGGGTTTGATTAGCTAGGGTTAGTTATATATATGGTTTAGGGTTAATGCATGGCACATTCAATTTAATTAGAGAACCGCGAGGCACCCTGGCCTGCTTGATGCACAATTAAGTGTCGTTGGCCTATATATAGGGTTTAATTAGGGTTTAGGGTTTAGGGTTAGCTAGGGTTTAGGGTTAGGGTTAGGGTTAGGGTCTAGGGTCTAGGGTTTAGGGTTTAGGGTGTTTAGGGTTTAGGGATTAGGGATTAGGGTTTTAGGGTTTTAGGGTTGTTTAAGGTTTAGGAATCATCGATCGAGTGCGCACACACATTACTAGAGGCACCCGCGCCTTTGCGCATAAAGTGCATGCGTATATATGTGTGTTTTTTTAGCCACCAACGATATTTAGATGATCGAGAGAGAGCTAGAGATTGAAATCCCCAAGAATATGTTCAAATATATATTAAAAGATATGCACGAATGCATGGTAGGCCATGCATGCACACTAATATATATATATATTATGAGGCAACTTAATCAAATGTGTTTTCATTCGAGAGAACTTGTCAAAATTCAAGTTAATTAATTTATCATCGATAAATATATAATTAATTAATGAATCTCGGGGAGATGTTATACAACATGATCGATATAGGCCATGTATATATTAATTGGTGTTAATCTACGATTTGCTAGCTAGCTAGCTGCAATATATAGAGCATGTTTTTATTAGATCGTGTTATAGCTAGTATAGTTTAGGGTTATGTGTTTTAATTAAGTAGGGTTTGATTAGCTAGGGTTAGTTATATATATATGGTTTAGGGTTAATGCATGGCACATTTAATTTAATTAGAGGACCGCGAGGCACCCCTGGCCTGCTTGATGCACAATTAAGTGTCGTTGGCCTATATATAGGGTTCAACTAGGGTTTAGGGTATAGGGTTAGCTAGGGTTTAGGGTTAGGGTTAGGGTTAGGGTTTAGGGTCTAGGGTTTAGGGTTTTGTGTTTAGGGTGTTTAGGGATTAGGGATTAGGGATTAGGGTTTTAGGGTTTTAGGGTTGTTTAAAGTTTAGGGATCATCGATCGAGTGCGCACACACATTATTAGAGCCACCCACGCCTTTGCGCATAAAGTGCATGCGTATATATGTGTGTTTTTTGGCCACCAACGATATATAGATGATTGAGAGAGAGCTAGAGATTGAAATCCCCAAGAATATGTTCAAATATATATTAAAATATATGCACGAATGGATGGTAGGCCATGCATGCACACTAATTATATATATATATATATATTATGAGGCAACTTAATAAAATGTGTTTTCATTCGAGAGAACTTGTCAAAATTCAAGTTAATTAATTTATCATCGATAATTATATAATTAATTAATGAATCTCAGGGAGATGTTATACAACATGATCGATATAGGCCATATATATTAATTGGTGTTAATCTACGGTTTGCTAGCTAGCTGCTATATATAGAGCATGTTTTTATTAGATCGGGTTATAGCTAGTATAGTTTAGGGTTATGTGTTTTAATTAACTAGGGTTTGATTAGCTAGGGTTAGTTATATATATGGTTTAGGGTTAATGCATGGCACATTTAACTTAATTAGAGGACCACGAGGCACCCCTGGCCTGCTTGATGCACAATTAAGTGTCGTTGGCCTATCTATAGGGTTTAATTAGGGTTTATGGTTTAGGGTTAGCTAGGGTTTACGGTTAGGTTGGGTCTTGGGTTTAGGGTTTAGTGTTTAGGGTGTTTAGGGTTTAGGGATCAGGGATTAGGGTTTTAGGGTTGTTTAAGGTTTCGGGATCATCAATCGAGTGCGCACACACATTATTAGAGGCACCGCGCCTTTACGCATAAAGTGGATGCGTATATATGTGTGTTTTTTTTGGCCACCAACGATATATAGATGATCGAGAGAGAGAGAATCCCCAAGAATATGTTCAAATATATATTAAATATATGCACGAATGCATGGTAGGCCATGCATGCACACTAATTATATATATATTTTGAGGCAACTTAATCAAATGTGTTTTCATTCGACAGAACTTGTCAAAATTCAAGTTAATTAATTTATCATCGGTAATCATATAATTAATTAATGAGTCTCAGGGAGATGTTATACAACATGATCGATATAGGCCATGTATATATTAATTGGTGTTAATCTACGGTTTGCTAGCTAGCTAGCTGCTAAATATAGAGCATGTTAGTAGGGTTTGATTAGCTAGGGTTAGTTATATATATGGTTTAGGGTTAATGCATGGCACATTTAATTTAATTAGAGGACCGCGAGGCACCCCTGCTTGATGCACAATTAAGTGTCATTGGCCTATATATAGGGTTTAATTAGGGTTTAGGGTTTAGCGTTAGCTAGGGTTTAGGGTTAGGGTTAGGGTTTAGGTCTAGGGTTTAGGGTTTAGTGTTTAGGGTGTTTAGGGATTAGGGATTAGGGATTAGGGTTTTAGGGTTTTAGGGTTGTTTAAGGTTTAGGGATCATCGATCGAGTGCGCACACATTATTAGAGGCACCCGCGCCTTTGCGCATAAAGTGCATGCGTATATATGTGTGTTTTTGGCCACCAACGATATATAGATGATCAAGAGGGAGAGATTGAAATCCCCAAGAATATGTTCAAATATATATTAAAATATATGCACGAATGCATGGTAGGCCATGCATGCACACTAATTATATATATATAATATGAGGCAACTTCATCAAATGTGTTTTCATTTGAGAGAACTTGTCAAAATTCAAGTTAATAATTTATCATCGATAATTATATAATTAATTAATGAATCTCAGGGAGATGTTATACAACATGATCGATATATAGGCCATGTATATATTAATTGGTGTTAATCTACGGTTTGCTAGCTAGCTGCTCTATATAGAGCATGTTTATATTAGATCAGGTTATAGCTAGTATAGTTTAGGGGTATGTGTTTTAATTAACAAGGGTTTGATTAGCTAGGGTTAGTTATATATATTTGGTTTAGGGTTAATGCATGGCACATTTAATTTAATTATAGGATCACGAGGCACCCCTGGCCTGCTTGATGCATAATTAAGTGTCATTGGCCTATATATAGGGTTAATTAGGGTTTAGGGTTAGCTAGGGTTTAGGGTTAGGGTTAGGGTTAGGCTTTAGAGTCTAGGGTTTAGGGTTTAGTGTTTAGGGTGTTTAGGGTTTAGGGATTAGGGATTAGGGTTTTAGGGTTTTAGGGTTGTCTAAGGTTTAGGGATCATCGATCGAGTGCGAACACACATTATTAGAGGCACCCGCGCCTTTGCGCATAAAGTGCATGCGTATATATGTGTGTTTTTTGGCCACCAACGATATATAGATGATCGAGAGAGAGATTGAAATCCCCAAGAATATGTTCAAATATATATTAAAATATATGCACGAATGCATGGTAGGCCATGCATGCATACTAATTATATATATATTATGATTCAACTTAATCAAATGTGTTTTCATTCGAGAGAACTTGTCAAAATTAAGTTAATTAATTTATCATCGATAATTATATAATTTGTTAATGAATCTCAAGGAGATCGATGTTATTCAACATGATCGATATAGGCCATGCATATATTGATTGGTGTTAATCTACGGTTTGCTAGCTAGCTGCTATATATAGAGCATGTTTTTATTAGATCGGGTTATAGCTAGTATAGTTTAGGGTTATGTGTTTTAATTAAGTAGGGTTTGATTAGCTAGGGTTAGTTATATATATGGTTTAGGGTTAATGCATGGAACATTTAAAGTAATTAGAGGACCGCGAGGCACCCCTGGCCTGCTTGATGCACACTTAAGTGTCGTTGGCCTATATATAGGGTTTAGGGTTTAGGGTTAGCTAGGTTTTAGGGTTAGGGTTTAGGGTCTAGGTTTTAGGGTTTAGTGTTTAGGGTGTTTAGGGTGTTTAGGGTTTTGGGATTAGGGTTGTTTAAGGTTTAGGGATCATCGATCGAGTGCGCACACACATTATTAGAGGCACCCGCGCCTTTGCGCATAAAGTGCATGCGTATATATATGTGTGTGTTTTTTGGCCACCAACGATATATAGATGATCGATAGAGAGAGATTGAAATCCCCAAGAATATGTTCAAATATATATTAAAATATATGCACGAATGCATGGTAGGCCATGCATGCACACTAATTATATATATATTATGAGGCAACTTAATTAATCAAATGTGTTTTCATTCGAGAGAACTTGTCAAAATTCAAGTTAATTAATTTATCATCGGTAATTATATAATTAATTAATGAATCTCAGGGAGATGTTATACAACATGATCGATATAGGCCATGTATATATTAATTGGTGTTAATCTACGGTTTGCTAGCTAGCTGCTATATATAGAGCATGTTTTTATTAGATCGGGTTATAGCTAGTATAGTTTAGGGTTATGTGTTTTAATTAAGTAGGGTTTGATTAGCTAGGGTTAGTTATATATATGGTTTAGGGTTAATGCATGGCACATTTAATTTAATTAGAGGACCGCGAACCCTGGCCTGCTTGATGCACAATTAAGTGTCGTTGGCCTATATATAGGGTTTAATTAGGGTTTAGGGTTAGCTAGGGTTTAGGGTTAGGGTTAGGGTTAGGGTCTAGGGTCTAGGGTTTAGGGTTTAGGGTGTTTAGGGTGTTTAGGGTTTAGGGATTAGGGATTAGGGTTTTAGGGTTTTAGGGTTGTTTAAGGTTTAGGGATCATCGATCGAGTGCGCACACACATTACTAGAGGCACCCGCGCCTTTGCGCATAAAGTGCATGCGTATATATGTGTGTTTTTAGCCACCAACGATATTTAGATGATCGAGAGAGAGCTAGAGATTGAAATCCCCAAGAATATGTTCAAATATATATTAAAATATATGCACGAATGCATGGTACGCCATGCATGCACACTAATTATATATATATATATATTATGAGGCAACTTAATCAAATGTGTTTTCATTCGAGAGAACTTGTCAAAATTCAAGTTAATTAATTTATCATCGATAATTATATAATTAATTAATGAATCTCAGGGAGATGTTATACAACATGATCGATATAGGCCATGTATATATTAATTGGTGTTAATCTACGATTTGCTAGCTAGCTAGCTGCAATATATAGAGCATGTTTTTATTAGATCGTGTTATAGCTAGTATAGTTTAGGGTTATGTGTTTTAATTAAGTAGAGTTTGATTAGCTAGGGTTAGTTATATATATATGGTTTAGGGTTAATGCATGGCACATTTAATTTAATTAGAGGACCGCGAGGCACCCCTGGCCTGCTTGATGCACAATTAAGTGTCGTTGGCCTATATATACGGTTTAACTAGGGTTTAGGGTATAGGGTTAGCTAGGGTTTAGGGTTAAGGTTAGGGTTAGGGTTTAGGGTCTAGGGTTTAGGGTTTAGTGTTTAGGGTGTTTAGGGATTAGGGATTAGGGATTAGGGTTTTAGGGTTTTAGGGTTGTTTAAAGTTTAGGGATCATCGATCGAGTGCGCACACACATTATTAGAGCCACCCACGCCTTTGCGCATAAAGTGCATGCGTATATATGTGTGTTTTTGGCCACCAACGATATATAGATGATTGAGAGAGAGAGAGAGATTGAAATCCCCAAGAATATGTTCAAATATATATCAAAATATATGCACGAATGGATGGTAGGCCATGCATGCACACTAATTATATATATATATATATATTATGAGGCAACTTAATAAAATGTGTTTTCATTCGAGAGAACTTGTCAAAATTCAAGTTAATTAATTTATCATCGATAATTATATAATTAATTAATGAATCTCAGGGAGATGTTATACAACATGATCGATATAGGCCATATATATTAATTGGTGTTAATCTACGGTTTGCTAGCTAGCTGCTATATATAGAGCATGTTTTTATTAGATCGGGTTATAGCTAGTATAGTTTAGGGTTATGTGTTTTAATTAACTAGGGTTTGATTAGCTAGGGTTAGTTATATATATGGTTTAGGGTTAATGCATGGCACATTTAACTTAATTAGAGGACCACGAGGCACCCCTGGCCTGCTTGATGAACAATTAAGTGTCGTTGGCCTATCTATAGGGTTTAATTAGGGTTTATGGTTTAGGGTTAGCTAGGGTTTACGGTTAGGGTGGGTCTAGGGTTTAGGGTTTAGTGTTTAGGGTGTTTAGGGTTTAGGGATTAGGGATTAGGGTTTTAGGGTTGTTTAAGGTTTCGGGATCATCAATCGAGTGCGCACACACATTATTAGAGGCACCCGCGCCTTTACGCATAAAGTGCATGCGTATATATGTGTGTTTTAATTGGCCACCAACGATATATAGATGATCGAGAGAGAGAGATTGAAATCCCCAAGAATATGTTCAAATATATATTAAAATATATGCACGAATGCATGGTACGCCATGCATGCACACTAATTATATATATATTTTGAGGCAACTTAATCAAATGTGTTTTCATTCGAGAGAAGAACTTGTCAAAATTCAAGTTAATTAATTTATCATCGGTAATCATATAATTAATTAATGAGTCTCAGGGAGATGTTATACAACATGATCGATATAGGCCATGTATATATTAATTGGTGTTAATCTACGGTTTGCTAGCTAGCTAGCTGCTAAATATAGAGCATGTTAGTAGGGTTTGATTAGCTAGGGTTAGTTATATATATGGTTTAGGGTTAATGCATGGCACATTTAATTTAATTAGAGGACCGCGAGGCACCCTGGCCTGCTTGATGCACAATTAAGTGTCATTGGCCTATATATAGGGTTTAATTAGGGTTTAGGGTTTAGCGTTAGCTAGGGTTTAGGGTTAGGGTTAGGGTTTAGGTCTAGGGTTTAGGGTTTAGTGTTTAGGGTGTTTAGGGATTAGGGATTAGGGATTAGGGTTTTAGGGTTTTAGGGTTGTTTAAGGTTTAGGGATCATCGATCGAGTGCGCACACGCATTATTAGAGGCACCCGCGCCTTTGCGCATAAAGTGCATGCGTATATATGTGTGTTTTTGGCCACCAACGATATATAGATGATCAAGAGGGAGAGATTGAAATCCCCAAGAATATGTTCAAATATATATTAAAATATATGCACGAATGCATGGTAGGCCATGCATGCACACTAATTATATATATATAATATGAGGCAACTTAATCAAATGTGTTTTCATTTGAGAGAACTTGTCAAAATTCAAGTTAATAATTTATCATCGATAATTATATAATTAATTAATGAATCTCAGGGAGATGTTATACAACATGATCGATATATAGGCCATGTATATATTAATTGGTGTTAATCTACGGTTTGCTAGCTAGCTGCTCTATATAGAGCATGTTTATATTAGATCAGGTTATAGCTAGTATAGTTTAGGGGTATGTGTTTTAATTAACAAGGGTTTGATTAGCTAGGGTTAGTTATATATATGGTTTAGGGTTAATTCATGGCACATTTAATTTAATTAGAGGACCGCGAGGCACCCCTGGCCTGCTTGATGCACAATTAAGTGTCATTGGCCTATATATAGGGTTTAATTAGGGTTTAGGGTTTAGCGTTAGCTAGGGTTTAGGGTTAGGGTTAGGGTTTAGGTCTAGGGTTTAGGGTTTAGTGTTTAGGGTGTTTAGGGATTAGGGATTAGGGATTAGGGTTTTAGGGTTTTAGGGTTGTTTAAGGTTTAGGGATCATCGATCGAGTGCGCACACGCATTATTAGAGGCACCCGCGCCTTTGCGCATAAAGTGCATGCGTATATATGTGTGTTTTTGGCCACCAACGATATATAGATGATCAAGAGAGAGAGATTGAAATCCCCAAGAATATGTTCAAATATATATTAAAATATATGCACGAATGCATGGTAGGCCATGCATGCACACTAATTATATATATATAATATGAGGCAACTTAATCAAATGTGTTTTCATTTGAGAGAACTTGTCAAAATTCAAGTTAATTAATTTATCATCGATAATCATATAATTAATTAATGAATCTCAGGGAGATGTTATACAACATGATCGATATATAGGCCATGTATATATTAATTGGTGTTAATCTACGGTTTGCTAGCTAGCTGCTCTATATAGAGCATGTTTATATTAGATCAGGTTATAGCTAGTATAGTTTAGGGGTATGTGTTTTAATTAACAAGGGTTTGATTAGCTAGGGTTAGTTATATATATTTGGTTTAGGGTTAATGCATGGCACATTTAATTTAATTATAGGATCACGAGGCACCCCTGGCCTGCTTGATGCATAATTAAGTGTCATTGGCCTATATATAGGGTTAATTAGGGTTTAGGGTTTAGGGTTAGCTAGGGTTTAGGGTTAGGGTTAGGGTTAGGCTTTAGAGTCTAGGGTTTAGGGTTTAGTGTTTAGGGTGTTTAGGGTTTAGGGATTAGGGATTAGGGTTTTAGGGTTTTAGGGTTGTCTAAGGTTTAGGGATCATCGATCGAGTGCGCACACACATTATTAGAGGCACCCGCGCCTTTGCAGTGCATGCGTATATATGTGTGTTTTTTGGCCACCAACGATATATAGATGATCGAGAGAGAGAGATTGAAATCCCCAAGAATATGTTCAAATATATATTAAAATATATGCACGAATGCATGGTAGGCCATGCATGCATACTAATTATATATATATTATGAGGCAACTTAATCAAATGTGTTTTCATTCGAGAGAACTTGTCGAAATTCAAGTTAATTAATTTATCATCGATAATTATATAATTAGTTAATGAATCTCAAGGAGATCGATGTTATTCAACATGATCGATATAGGCCATGCATATATTGATTGGTGTTAATCTACGGTTTGCTAGCTAGCTGCTATATATAGAGCATGTTTTTATTAGATCGGGTTATAGCTAATATAGTTTAGGGTTATGTGTTTTAATGAAGTAGGGTTTGATTAGCTAGGGTTAGTTATATATATGGCTTAGGGTTAATGCATGGAACATTTAAAGTAATTAGAGGACCGCGAGGCACCCCTGGCCTGCTTGATGCACACTTAAGTGTCGTTGGCCTATATATAGGGTTTAATTAGGGTTTAGGGTTTAGGGTTAGCTAGGTTTTAGGGTTAGGGTTTAGGGTCTAGGGTTTAGGGTTTAGTGTTTAGGGTGTTTAGGGTGTTTAGGGTTTAGGGATTAGGGATTAGGGTTGTTTAAGGTTTAGGGATCATCGATCGAGTGCGCACACACACTATTAGAGGCACCCGCGCCTTTGCGCATAAAGTGCATGCGTATATATATATGTGTGTGTTTTTTGGCCACCAACGATATATAGATGATCGATAGAGAGAGATTGAAATCCCCAAGAATATGTTCAAATATATATTAAAATATATGCACGAATGCATGGTAGGCCATGCATGCACACTAATTATATATATATTATGAGGCAACTTAATTAATCAAATGTGTTTTCATTCGAGAGAACTTGTCAAAATTCAAGTTAATTAATTTATCATCGGTAATTATATAATTAATTAATGAATCTCAGGGAGATGTTATACAACATGATCGATATAGGCCATGTATATATTAATTGGTGTTAATCTACGGTTTGCTAGCTAGCTGCTATATATAGAGCATGTTTTTATTAGATCCGGTTATAGCTAGTATAGTTTAGGGTTATGTGTTTTAATTAAGTAGGGTTTGATTAGCTAGGGTTAGTTATATATATGGTTTAGGGTTAATGCATGGCACATTTAATTTAATTAGAGGACCGCGAGGCACCCCTGGCCTGCTTGATGCACAATTAAGTGTCGTTGGCCTATATATAGTGTTTAATTAGGGTTTAGGGTTAGCTAGGGTTTAGGGTTAGGGTTAGGGTCTAGGGTCTAGGGTTTAGGGTTTAGTGTTTAGGGTGTTTAGGGTTTAGGGATTAGGGATTAGGGTTTTAGGGTTTTAGGGTTGTTTAAGGTTTAGGGATCATCGATCGAGTGCGCACACACATTACTAGAGGCACCCGCGCCTTTGCGCATAAAGTGCATGCGTATATATGTGTGTTTTTTAGCCACCAACGATATTTAGATGATCGAGAGAGAGCTAGAGATTGAAATCCCCAAGAATATGTTCAAATATATATTACAATATATGCACGAATGCATGGTAGGCCATGCATGCACACTAATTATATATATATATATATATATATATATTATGAGGCAACTTAATAATATGTTTTTTCATTCGAGAGAACTTGTCAAAATTCAAGTTAATTAATTTATCATCGATAATTATATAATTAATTAATGAATCTCAGGGAGATGTTATACAACATGATCGATATAGGCCATGTATATATTAATTGGTGTTAATCTACGATTTGCTAGCTAGCTAGCTGCAATATATAGAGCATGTTTTTATTAGATCGTGTAATAGCTAGTATAGTTTAGGGCTATGTGTTTTAATTAAGTAGGGTTTGATTAGCTAGGGTTAGTTATATATATATGGTTTAGGGTTAATGCATGGCACATTTAATTTAATTAGAGGACCGCGAGGCACCCCTGGCCTGCTTGATGCACAATTAAGTGTCGTTGGCCTATATATAGGGTTTAACTAGGGTTTAGGGTATAGGGTTAGCTAGGGTTTAGGGTTAGGGTTAGGGTTAGAGTTTAGGGTCTAGGGTTTAGGATTTAGTGTTTAGGGTGTTTAGGGATTAGGGATTAGGGATTAGGGTTTTAGGGTTTTAGGGTTGTTTAAAGTTTAGGGATCATCGATCGAGTGCGCACACACATTATTAGAGCCACCCGCGCCTTTGCGCATAAAGTGCATGCGTATATATGTGTGTTTTTTGGCCACCAACGATATATAGATGATTGAGAGAGAGAGAGATTGAAATCCCCAAGAATATGTTCAAATATATATTAAAATATATGCACGAATGCATGGTAGGCCATGCATGCACACTAATTATATATATATATATATATATTATGAGGCAACTTAATCAAATGTGTTTTCATTCGAGAGAACTTGTCAAAATTCAAGTTAATTAATTTATCATCGATAATTATATAATTAATTATTGAATCTCAGGGAGATGTTATACAACATGATCGATATAGGCCATATATATATATATTAATTGGTGTTAATCTACGGTTTGCTAGCTAGCTGCTATATATAGAGCATGTTTTTATTAGATCGGGTTATAGCTAGTATAGTTTAGGGTTATGTGTTTTAATTAACTAGGGTTTGATTAGCTAGGGTTAGTTATATATATGGTTTTGTTATCACCGGGATTTGACCGAGCTAGAAGTGGGCCGCGACCAAGACGGGTTTGAAGATATGCATATAGAAGAGATTGTGAATCGGCCTTGTTCACCAAGTTTGGGCTAGTTAGCCCGTGTATCTTTATAGTAGGTTACGTAGAGATTAGAGTTTATCTCGTGCACGGTTTAGTGCACGCCCACATTAGAAAGTCCCTGGACTATAAATATGTACCTAGGGTTTATGGAATAAACAACAACCAACGTTCAACACAAACCAATCTCGGCGCATCGCCAACTCCTTCGTCTCGAGGGTTCCTCCGGTAAGCACCATGCTGCCTAGATCGCATCTCGCGATCTAGGCAGCACGAGCCTGCCTAGTTGTTCATGCGTTGCTCGTACTGAAGCCTTTTTGATGGCGAGCAACGTAGTTATCATAGATGTGTTAGGGTTAGCATTGTTCCTAGTATCATATGTTGTCGTAGTGCAACCCTTGCGCATCTAGCCGTCCCTGTACCTCATCATGGGTGCAGGGGCGGCACCCCGCTTGATCGTCATTTAGTAGATCTGATCCGTTACGGTCGCTCCTTGATTCATCAAGGATTAGCTTAATATCTGCAATAGTTAGGCCTTACAAAGGGTTGGAGGATCCAGCGGCATGCAGGGTGTAGTTTGCTGCCCCTAGACAGGACGTTCCGAGGATCAACCTAGTGTTGGTTTTTAGGCCTTGTCTAGGGCTGGCTTACGTTTACCGTGCGTGAGCGCGAGGCCCAATCGTGAGTAGGATGATCCGATTATGCGGTGAAAACCCCAGATCGTCGTGGATCTCATACGCTTTATCATGATCAAGCAGGACCACCATATATTCGGCCACCTCGGACGAATCATGGGTGAATCGGCTCCATGAGCCGATTCACAGGACAACCTCGATCGAGGCTCGTATTTAACGTGTACGTGTGTGCCCTGCAGGAAACTAAGCGAGGCATCATCCACACCTTCCTGACCAGGTATAGGTCAGGTGGCACGCCCTTGCAACTCGCATCGGCGCGCGACCAGAGGCTTTGCGGGCCGTCGTGAGGGGGGCCAGCCGCAGCCCTAGTCGTTCCCGGCTCTACGGTGTTGACCAGTCACTGCCCGCCGGTGGGTTTCTGACATCAACAGGTTTAGGTTTAATGCATGGCACATTTAACTTAATTAGAGGACCACGAGGCACCCCTGGCCTGCTTGATGCACAATTAAGTGTCGTTGGCCTATCTATAGGGTTTAATTAGGGTTTATGGTTTAGGGTTAGCTAGGGTTTACGGTTAGGGTGGGTCTAGGGTTTAGGGTTTAGTGTTTAGGGTGTTTAGAGTTTAGGGATTAGGGATTAGGGTTTTAGGGTTGTTTAAGGTTTCGGGATCATCAATCGAGTGCGCACACACATTATTAGAGGCACCCGCGCCTTTACGCATAAAGTGCATGCGTATATATGTGTGTTTTTTGGCCACCAACGATAGATGATCGAGAGAGAGAGATTGAAATCCCCAAGAATATGTTCAAATATATATTAAAATATATGCATGAATGCATGGTAGGCCATGCATGCACACTAATTATATATATATTTTGAGGCAACTTAATCAAATGTGTTTTCATTCGAGAGAAGAACTTGTCAAAATTCAAGTTAATTAATTTATCATCGGTAATCATATAATTAATTAATGAGTCTCAGGGAGATGTTATACAACATGATCGATATAGGCCATGTATATATTAATTGGTGTTAATCTACGGTTTGCTAGCTAGCTGCTATATATAGAGCATGTTAGTAGGGTTTGATTAGCTAGGGTTAGTTATATATATGGTTTAGGGTTAATGCATGGCACATTTAATTTAATTAGAGGACCGCGAGGCACCCCTGGCCTGCTTGATGCACAATTAAGTGTCATTGGCCTATATATAGGGTTTAATTAGGGTTTAGGGTTTAGCGTTAGCTAGGGTTTAGGGTTTAGGTCTAGGGTTTAGGGTTTAGTGTTTAGGGTGTTTAGGGATTAGGGATTAGGGAATAGGGTTTTAGGGTTTTAGGGTTGTTTAAGGTTTAGGGATCATCGATCGAGTGCGCACACACATTATTAGAGGCACCCGCGCCTTTGCGCATAAAGTGCATGCGTATATATGTGTGTTTTTGGCCACCAACGATATATAGATGATCAAGAGGGAGAGATTGAAATCCCCAAGAATATGTTCAAATATATATTAAAATATATGCACGAATGCATGGTAGGCCATGCATGCACACTAGTTATATATATATAATATGAGGCAACTTAATCAAATGTGTTTTCATTTGAGAGAACTTGTCAAAATTCAAGTTAAATAATTTATCATCGATAATTATATAATTAATTAATGAATCTCAGGGAGATGTTATACAACATGATCGATATATAGGCCATGTATATATTAATTGGTGTTAATCTACGGTTTGCTAGCTAGCTGCTCTATATAGAGCATGTTTTTATTAGATCAGGTTATAGCTAGTATAGTTTAGGGGTATGTGTTTTAATTAACAAGGGTTTGATTAGCTAGGGTTAGTTATATATATTGGTTTAGGGTTAATGCATGGCACATTTAATTTAATTATAGGATCACGAGGCACCCCTGGCCTGCTTGATGCATAATTAAGTGTCATTGGCCTATATATAGGGTTAATTAGGGTTTAGGGTTTAGGGTTAGCTAGGGTTTAGGGTTAGGGTTAGGGTTAGGGTTTAGGGTCTAGGGTTTAGGGTTTAGTGTTTAGGGTGTTTAGGGTTTAGGGATTAGGGATTAGGGTTTCAGGGTTGTTTAAGGTTTAGGGATCATCGATCGAGTGCGCACACACATTATTGGAGGCACCCGCGCCTTTGTGCATAAAGTGCAGGCGTATATATTTGTGTTTTTTGGCCACCAACGATATATAGATGATCGAGAGAGAGATTGAAATCCCCAAGAATATGTTCAAATATATATTAAAATATATGCACGAATGCATGGTAGGCCATGCATGCACACTAATTATATATATATTATGAGGCAACTTAATCAAATGTGTTTTCATTCGAGAGAACTTGTCAAAATTCAAGTTAATTAATTTATCATCGATAATTATATAATTAGTTAATGAATCTCAGGGAGATCGATGTTATTCAACATGATTGATATAGGCCATGTATATATTGATTGGTGTTAATCTACGGTTTGCTAGCCAGTATATATAGGCCATGTATATATAGAGCATGTTTTTATTAGATCGGGTTATAGCTAGTATAGTTTAGGGTTATGTGTTTTAATTAAGTAGGGTTTGATTAGCTAGGGTTAGTTATATATATGGTTTAGGGTTAATGCATGGCACATTTAATTTAATTAGAGGACCGCGAGGCACCCCTGGCCTGCTTGATGCACAATTAAGTGTTGTTGGCCTATATATAGGGTTTAATTAGGGTTTATAGGGTTTAGGGTTGGCTAGGGTTTAGGGTTAGGGTTAGGGTTAGGGTTTAGGGTCTAGGGTCTAGGGTCTAGGGTTTAGGATTTATTGTTTAGGGTGTTTAGGGTTTAGGGATTAGGGATTAGGGTTTTAGGGTTTAAGGTTTAGGGATCATCGATCGAGTGCGCACACACATTATTAGAGGCACCCGCGCCTTTACGCATAAAGTGCATGTGTACATATGTGTGTTTTTTGGCCACCAATGATATATAGATGATCGAGAGAGAGAGATTGAAATCCCCAAGAATATGTTCGAATATATATTAAAATATATGCACGAATGCATGGTAGGCCATGCATGCACACTAATTATATATATATTATGAGGCAACTTAATCAAATGTGTTTTCATTCGAGAGAACTTGTCAAAATTCAAGTTAATTAATTTATCATCGATAATTATATAATTAATTAATGAATCTCAGGGAGATGTTATACAACATGATCGATATAGGCCATGTATATATTAATTGGTGTTAATCTACGGTTTGCTAGCTAGCTGCAATATATAGAGCGTGTTTTTATTAGATCGTGTTATAGCTAGTATAGTTTAGGGTTATATGTTTTAATTAAGTAGGGTTTGATTAGCTGGTTGGTTATATATATGGTTTAGGGTTAATGCATGGCACATTTAATTTAATTAGAGGACCGCGAGGCACCCCTGGCCTGCTTGATGCACAATTAAGTGTCGTTGGCCTATATATAGGGTTTAATTAGGGTTTAGGGTTAGCTAGGGTTTAGGGTTAGGGTTTAGGGTCTAGGGTTTAGGGCGTTTAGGGTGTTTAGGGTTTAGGGATTAGGGATTAGGGTTTTAGGGTTTTAGGGTTGTTTAAGGTTTAGGGATCATCGATCGTGTGCGCACACACATTATTAGAGGCACCCGCGCCTTTGCGCATAAAGTGCATGCGTATATATGTGTGTTTTTGGCCACCAACGATATATAGATGATCAAGAGGGAGAGATTGAAATCCCCAAGAATATGTTCAAATATATATTAAAATATATGCACGAATGCATGGTAGGCCATGCATGCACACTATATATATATATATATATATATATATATATATTATGAGGCAACTTAATCAAATGTGTTTTCATTTGAGAGAACTTGTCAAAATTCAAGTTAATTAATTTATCATCGATAATCATATAATTAATTAATGAATCTCAGGGAGATGTTATACAACATGATCGATATAGGCCATGTAAATATTAATTGGTGTTAATCTACGGTTTGCTAGCTAGCTGCTATATAGAGCATGTTTTTATTAGATCGGGTTATAGCTACTATTGTTTAGGGTTATGCGTTTTAATTAACTAGGGTTTGATTAGCGAGGGTTAGTTATATATATATGGTTTAGGATTAATGCATGGCACATTTAATTTAATTAGAGGATCACGAGGCACCCCTGGCCTGCTTGATGCACAATTAAGTGTCATTGGCCTATATATAGGGTTTAATTAGGGTTTAGGGTTTAGGGTTAGCTAGGGTTTAGGGTTAGGGTTAGGCTTAGGGTTTAGAGTCTAGGGTTTAGGGTTTAGTGTTTAGGGTGTTTAGGGTTTAGGGATTAGGGATTAGGGTTTTAGGGTTTGGTTTAGGGATCATCGATCGAGTGCGCACACACATTATTAGAGGCACCCGCGCCTTTGTGCATAAAGTGCATGCGCATATATGTGTGTTTTTTGGCCACCAACGATATATAGATGATCGAGAGAGAGAGAGATTGAAATCCCCAAGAATATGTTCAAATATATATTAAAATATATGCACGAATGCATGGTAGGCCATGCATGCATACTAATTATATATATATTATGAGGCAACTTAATCAAATGTGTTTTCATTCGAGAGAACTTGTCAAAATTCAAGTTAATTAATTTATCATCGATAATTATATAATTAGTTAATGAATCTCAGGGAGATCGATGTTATTCAACATGATCGATATAGGCCATATATATATTGATTGGTGTTAATCTACGGTTTGCTAGCTAGCTGCTATATATAGAGCATGTTTTTATTAGATCGGGTTATAGCTAGTATAGTTTAGGGTTATGTGTTTTAATTAAGTAGGGTTTGATTAGCTAGGGTTAGTTATATATATGGTTTAGGGTTAATGCATGGCACATTTAATTTAATTAGAGGACCGCGAGGCACCCCTGGCCTGCTTGATGCACAATTAAGTGTCGTTGGCCTATATATAGGGTTTAATTAGGGTTTATAGGGTTTAGGGTTGGCTAGGGTTTAGGGTTAGGGTTAGGGTTAGGGTTTAGGGTCTAGGGTCTAGGGTCTAGGGTCTAGGGTCTAGGGTTTAGGATTTATTGTTTAGGGTGTTTAGGGTTTAGGGATTAGGGATTAGGGTTTTAGGGTTTAAGGTTTAGGGATCATCGATCGAGTGCGCACACACATTATTAGAGGCACCCGCGCCTTTACGCATAAAGTGCATGTGTATATATGTGTGTTTTTTGGCCAACGATATATAGATGATCGAGAGAGAGATTGAAATCCCCAAGAATATGTTCAAATATATATTAAAATATATGCACGAATGCATGGTAGGCCATGCATGCACACTATATATATATATATATATATATATATATATATATATATATATATATTATGAGGCAACTTAATCAAATGTGTTTTCATTCGAGAGAACTTGTCAAAATTCAAGTTAATTAATTTATCATCGATAATTATATAATTAATTAATGAATCTCAGGGAGATGTTATACAACATGATCGATATAGGCCATGTATATATTAATTGGTGTTAATCTACGATTTGCTAGCTAGCTAGCTGCAATATATAGAGCATGTTTTTATTAGATCGTGTTATAGCTAGTATAGTTTAGGGTTATGTGTTTTAATTAAGTAGGGTTTGATTAGCTAGGGTTAGTTATATATATATGGTTTAGGGTTAATGCATGGCACATTTAATTTAATTAGAGGACCGCGAGGCACCCCTGGCCTGCTTGATGCACAATTAAGTGTCGTTGGCCTATATATAGGGTTCAACTAGGGTTTAGGGTATAGGGTTAGCTAGGGTTTAGGGTTAGGGTTTAGGGTCTAGGGTTTAGGGTTTTGTGTTTAGGGTGTTTAGGGATTAGGGATTAGGGATTAGGGTTTTAGGGTTTTAGGGTTGTTTAAAGTTTAGGGATCATCGATCGAGTGCGCACACACATTATTAGAGGCACCCGCCTTTGCGCATAAAGTGCATGCGTATATATGTGTGTTTTTTGCCACCAACGATATATAGATGAGAGAGAGCTAGTATAGTTTAGGGTTATTTGTTTTAATTAAGTAGGGTTTGATCAGCTAGGGTTAGTTACATATATATGGTTTAGGGTTAATGCATGGCACATTACATATAGTTTAAATCTCAAGAATGTTCATACATGATAGGCCATATGTGCAAAGGAATTTTTTTCCCGTGAACTTGTCAAAATTCAAGTTTATCGGTGCCAATGGAAACTAGTCCAAAAAATTACATAGAGGTCCAAAAGAACTAGACAATAACTAATAGGACCTGCAACTTTACAAAAAGGACCCCAAAACATATAGAAGAAAAGCAATCGAGTCCTTCTCGACCGCACATCAGATCTCTGCTCCGCATCCTTTCCAGCAACTCCGTCGCCGGGGACGCACCACTTGGGACGGTGTCGCCGGTAGTCGCCAGGACGAAGGAGAAGAAGGGCCTCAGCAACGGCATATTGGCTCTGAGAAGGGCCGCTGAAAGGCCAAGATGTGCACGGGCAAGACGGATGACGCCGTCGTATGCCCCGAGCTTGTGAACGTTAGCAGCTTGACTTCCCCATTGGCCAGATCTGAAGCACTGACCAAAGCAAGCCTCACCGTTAGCGCCATCACCTTGATGGCACCAGATCGGGGTTTGGCCGGCAAGATCCGCCAGATCTGATCCGCCAGATTCACCATTGGCCAGATCTGAAGCCGATGACGAGATCCCCGACTGCATTGCGCCATTCACTACAAGAAAAGTTGCCATGGCCGACGAAGTTGAAGTCGCGCCGTGGTTGCTGGTGTACCATGGCCGACGATTTTGGTCCCTCCGTGGTGCATGTCAAAACTTTTTTTTCTCGTTTTTGAGGCCACCTAGCCCGACGAAAGCGGCCAAAACGTGGCGTATGGTGGCCCGGGACGTGGTGCATCTCGAAATCTCGGGTTCGCCGGCCGAGTCAACGCAAATCCGCACCGCCGAGGGATGTAGGGCCCAGATGGCAGCCTCTCTGGCATTGTTTTTTCTAGATCGCGCCATCTCGTTCAACGTTCTCCGATCGAGCCGTTTACGATGCAGGATCATGGGTCCCGCATGTCATCCTCTATGAACCAAAATTCTTTCTATTCTTGGATTTTTTTGACCCCTGATTTCTGGCTACTTCCTTTTTCTTTTGATCCCTTGCCGCCTTGGAAACGTTGAGACCGCTGCTGCTAAATGGGACCCGCATGTCATCCTCTATGTGCAATCAACTTTCTTTTCTTGGAGTTTTTTTGGCACCTCAAATTTGGTCACTTGCCTTTTTCTTTCGATCCCCTGCCGCCTCTCAAACGGTGATACCGCTGCTGCTAAATGGGACCCGCATGTCATCCTCTATGTACTATAAAACTTTCTTTTCCTGGATTATTTTTGGCACCTCAAATTTGGTCACTTGCCTTTTTCTTTCGATCCCCCGCCTCTCAAACGGTGATACCGCTGCTGCTAAATGGGACCCGCATGTCATCCTCTATGTACTATAAAACTTTCTTTTCTTGAATTATTTTTGGCACCTCATATTTGGTCACTTACCTTTTTCTTTCGATCCCCTGCCGCCTCTCAAACGGTGATACCGCTGCTGCTAAATGGGACCCGCATGTCATCCTCTATGTACTATAAAACTTTCTTTTCTTGAATTATTTTTGGCTCCTCATATTTTTTCACTTGCCTTTTTCTTTCGATCCCCTGCCGCCTCTCAAACGGTGATACCGCTGCTGCTAAATGGGACCCGCATGTCATCCTCTATGTACTATAAAACTTTCTTTTCTTGAATTATTTTTGGCTCCTCATATTTGGTCACTTGACTTTTTCTTTCGATCCCCTGCTGCCTCTCAAACAGTGATACCTGCTAAATGGGACCCGCATGTCATCCTCTATGTACTATAAAACTTTCTTTTCTTGGATTTTTTTGGCACCTCATATTTGGTCACTTGACTTTTTCTTTCGATCCCCTGCTGCCTCTCAAACAGTGATACCGCTTGCTAAATGGGACCCGCATGTCATCCTCTATGTACTATAAAACTTTCTTTTCTTGAATTATTTTTGGCTCCTCATATTTTTTCACTTGCCTTTTTCTTTCGATCCGCCGCCTCTCAAACGGTGATACCGCTGCTGCTAAATGGGACCCGCATGTCATCCTCTATGTACTATAAAACTTTCTTTTCTTGGAGTTTTTTTTGGCACCTCATATTTGGTAACTTGACTTTTTCTTTCGATCTCATGCCACGTTTGAAACGTTGAGGTACCTGCTGGCTCATGGGACCCACATGTCATCCTCTTGTTATCACCTGATTTTGGCCAAATCAGGAGACGGGCCGTAAGTGAAGATGGGCTTAAAGGACGTACACGTAGAGCATATTCGAAGCGGCCTTGCGCTGAGAGTTCGGGCTTAATTGCCCATGTATCTGTAACTTATTAGATCGCATCTTAGTTTAGAAGTTAGAGTTTTGCCCGTGCACGGTTTAGTGCACGCCCACATTAGAAAGTCCCCTGGACTATAAATATGTACCTAGGGTTTATGGAATAAACAACAACCAACGTTCAACACAAACCAATCTCGGCGCATCGCCAACTCCTTCGTCTCGAGGGTTCCTCCGGTAAGCACCATGCTGCCTAGATCGCATCTCGCGATCTAGGCAGCACGAGCCTGCCTAGTTGTTCATGCGTTGCTCGTACTGAAGCCTTTTTGATGGCGAGCAACGTAGTTATCATAGATGTGTTAGGGTTAGCATTGTTCCTAGTATCATATGCTGTCGTAGTGCAACCCTTGCGCATCTAGCCGTCCCTGTACTTCATCATGGGTGCAGGGGCGTGATGACCCACAAGTATAGGGGGTGTATCGCAGTATCTTCGATAAGTAAGAATGTCGATCCCAACGAGGAGCAGAAGGTGTTGGCAGCAGTTTCGATGGAGGGTTCACTGTAAATGCTCACAGACAAGTATTCAGGGGGTTTTGATATTGCAGATAAATAAAGTACAAGTAAATAAAATGCGAGAGAAATAATTGCAGCGAGTGGCCCAATCCTTTTTAGCACAAAGGACAAGCCGGTTTGTTTACTTATAATGACCAAACGTTCCTGAGGACACACGGGGATTTTAGTCTAGTACTTTCGCTTCATGTGGTTTAATAATCTTCATTGTTTTGATAAGTAAATAAGCAAAAATGAGTATTTTTAGACAACCTCTCTAACATTTGATCAATAAAGGGTAAAGGGTAATGATCTTTCTTAGTAACTTTATTAACTTTTCGAAAATCAATGCACATTCTATAACCTACAACTATTCTTTGAGGAATAAGCTCATCATTATCATTAGGCACAACAGTCATTCCTCCTTTCTTAGGAACACAATGAACAGGACTAACCCATCTACTATCAGCAATAGGATATATAATACCAGCTTCAAGGAGTTTTAATACCTCGTTCCTTACCACTTCCTTCATCTTCGGAATTAGACGACGTTGATGTTCAACAACAGGCTTTGCATCTTCTTCCATATTAATAGCATGTTGGCAAATAGAAGGAGAAATCCCTTTCAAATCATCAAGAGTATAGCCAATAGCTCCTCGGTGTTTCTTCAATATTTCCAATAACCTTTCTTCCTCAATTTCTGAAAGCTTAGAACTAATAATAACAGGATATATTTTCTTATCATCAATATGAGCATATTTAAGATTATCAGGTAAAGGCTTTAGATCAAAAACAGGATCTTCCTTTGGTGGCGGTGTTGTACCCAAATCTTCCACCGGTAAATCATGCTTGAGAATAGGTTGGCGACGAAAAATTTCCTCAAGCTCATCTCTTTCTTTCCTAAAAGCTTCACTTTCACTATTCTCCAAATGTTGCTGCAAAGGGTTATTAGGAACAAGAACAATAGATGCACACTGCTCCATTTTAAAATCATTACTAGGCAAGTCAGCTTTATAAGGAGTTTTGGTAAATTTAGAAAAGTTAAATTCATAAGGTTCACCAGCAAATCTAGTCAAAATTTTCTCTTTCTTACAATCTATAATAGCTCCACAAGTATTTAGAAAAGGTCTACCAAAAATGATAGGACAATGATCACTAGCAGCAGAACCAAGTACCAAAAAGTCAGCAGGATATTTAATCTTACCACATAGAACTTCCACATCTCGAACAATACCAATCGGAGAAATAGTTTCTCTATTAGCCAGATGAATAACCACATCAATATCTTCAAGTTCACAAGAACCAATTTCGTGCATAATCTCCGTGTAAAGTTCATAAGGAATAGCACTAACACTTGCACCAATATCACATAAACCATAATAGCAATGATCACCAATTCTAACAGATAGCATAGGAACACTAACTTGTTTGGATTTATTAGGATGTGAAACAATATTAGAAGCATCTTCACAGAAAATAATATGACCATCCTCCACATTTTCAGTCACAAGATCTTTAACTATAGCAACAGCAGGTTCAATTTTAATTTGTTCTTCAGGTTCTTTAGGTTTCTTTTCACTTTTATTAACCGCACTAGATATGACAGAGTACTCCTTCATTTTAGCAGGGAAAGGAGTTTTTTCAATATAAGCTTCAGGAATAACATTATCAACAGTTTCAACCACTACACATTTGTTTACAGATGAATCAATTTTATCTTTATACGGTTCATGATACTTATCAAAATTCTTCTTAGGCAGTTCATAATGAGAGGCAAAAGCTCTATAAAGATTTGCAACAACTTGGGAATCAAGACCATATGTAGCACTCATATTACGAAATTTATCAGTATCCATAAAAGCTTCAATGCATTTATAATCATAAATTATACCTGATTCTCTATCTTTATCATTCTCCCATCCTTCAGTATTTTCTTGGATCCGATCAAGAAGGTCCCTTTTAAACTCTTCTTTGTTGCGTGTAAATGATCCAGAACAAGAAGTATCCAGCAAGGTCTTGTCTTGAAAAGAAAGTCTTGCATAGAAATTATCAATAATAACATTACCAGGAAGCTCATGAATGGGGCATTTGAGCATTAAAGACTTCAATCTCCCCCAAGCTTGGGCGATACTCTCTCCATCATGAGGCCAAAAATTATATATGCGGTTCCGATCTTTGTGAATTTCACTTGGAGGATAAAATTTGGAATAGAATAAAGGCACAATGTCCTCCCAATCAATAGAATCACCATTCTTCAGCAATTTATACCAGTGCGCCGCTTTACCAGACAGCGATATAGTGAATAGTTTCTTCCTAACTTCATTCATAGAAATACCTGCACATTTGAATAACCCGCATAATTCATGCAAAAACAATAAATGATCACCAGGATGGACAGTTCCATCCCCTTCATAGCGGTTATCCATAACACGTTCAATAATTTTCATAGGTATTTTATATGGTACTACTTCCTCACCTGGCGCTTCATCCACTACCGTTGCAGTAGTAGTAGATTTCCCAAATAGAAATTGAAGAGAAGATCTCTCCATAATGATTTATAGCAGCAGGCAGAAATAAAATCAGCACAAACAGTAAATTTCCTTACCAATTCCGCTTACCAATAGCGCTTCACTCCCCGGCAACGGCGCCAGAAAATAGTCTTGATGACCCACAAGTATAGGGGGTGTATCGTAGTATCTTCGATAAGTAAGAATGTCGATCCCAACGAGGAGCAGAAGGTGTTGGCAGCAGTTTCGATGGAGGGTTCACTGTAAATGCTCACAGACAAGTATTCAGGGGGTTTTGATATTGCAGATAAATAAAGTACAAGTAAATAAAATGCGAGAGAAATAATTGCAGCGAGTGGCCCAATCCTTTTTAGCACAAAGGACAAGCCGGTTTGTTTACTTATAATGACCAAACGTTCTGAGGACACACGGGGATTTTAGTCTAGTACTTTCGCTTCATGTGGTTTAATAATCTTCATTGTTTTGATAAGTGTTGTGTGGGTGAACCTATGCTAATGCACCGCCCTTCCTAGGACTAATACATACTTGTGATTATACCCCTTGCAAGCATCCGCAACTACAAGAAAGTAATTAAGATAAATCTAACCACAGCCTTAAACTCTGAGATCCTGCGATCCCTCCTGCATCGATATACTAACGGGGGCTCAGGTTTCTGTCACTCCGGCAACCCCGCAATTAGCAACCGAATACAAGATGCACTCCCCTAGGCCCATAAATGGTGAAGTGTCGTGTAGTCGACGTTCACACGACACCACTAGAAGAATGACACCACAACTTAAATATCATAACATTGAATATTACTCAACCATAATTCACTACTAGCATTTAGACTTCACCCATGTCCTCAAGAACTAAACGAACTACTCACGAGACATCATATGGAATACAATCAGAGGTGATATGATGATGAATAACAATCTGAACATAAACCTTGGTTCAATGGTTTCACTCAATAGCATCTACAACAAGTATAGAATAACACCGGGAGAGTTTCCCCTATCAAACAATCAAGATTTAACCCGAATTGCTACAGCGGTGACGAGGTGCAGCGGTGGTGATGGCGGTGTAGATGGTGGAGATGATGATGATGATGATGGAGATGATGTCCCGCTCGATGACGATGGCGATGGCGTCGATTTCCCCCTCCGGGAGGGAATTTCCCCGGCGGATTCCTGCCCGCCGGAGAGCTCTTTTCTCTCTGGTGTTCTCCGCCCCGCAGAGGCGGCTGTAACCCTTCGTGAGGATCCCTCTGTGGCTTAGGTTTTCGGGACGAAGGAGTACGCGAAGAAAAGGAGGCGAAAAGGGTCGTGGGCCCCCCAGAGCATAGGGTGGCGCGGCCAGGCCCTGGGCCGCGCCGCCCTATGGTCTGGGCCCACAGTGGCCCCTCTCTTCTTCCCCTTCTGGCTACCTCCGTCATTTGGAAAAATAGGAATTTACGTGAAATTCCCTTCCACAGTTGATCTTCCGAAATATTGTGTTCTGACGGTGCTTTTTCCAGCAGAATCCTGGCTCCGGTGCTTGATCCTCCAATGATGATGAAACATGCAAAATAGATGAAATAACATAAGTATTGTGTCCCAATATGAAATATATCAATGAATAACAGCAAATTATGATACAAAATAGTGATGCAAATTGGACGTATCAACTCCCCCAAGCTTAGACCTCGCTTGTCCCCAAGCGAAACTGAGCTCGATAAACAAGACCACATGTTTATGGAGTGAAGAGTCGATAAATAAAATACGGACAAGAAGCATCATATTCATTCACACAAGACATTCTAGTAAACAACTTCCTCATATAACTCATCTTGAAATAAGTAAAGAGAAATCACAAGTAAAGGTGCATAAGAAATCATAATTGGTGATGGCAAACTTTGTTCTTGGTCAGAGAACTACTAACGGATTGTACTTCTAAGCAAAGCTTTCATATTAGATTTTATAGCTGAGCCTTCATATTTAAGCATAACAATCTCTTCATAATCATTGATAACTTCAAAGTCATATTCATTCAGATAAAATTGGTACTAAACAAGAAAGTATAAAAGACATGATTAACTGGATCACAGCATAAATGATTGGTTCACAACAACTCAATTGCTTGCTTGAGATAGAGGGAAATAGGTTTACTGACTCAACATAAAAGTAAAAGACAGGCCCTTCGCAGAGGGAAGCAGGGATTAAATCATGTGCTAGAGCTTTTCAAGTTTTGAAATCATATAAAGAGCATAAAAGTAATATTTTGAGAGGTGTTTGTTGTTGTCAACGAATGGTAGCGGGCACTCTAACCCCCTTGCCAAACGAACCTTCAAGAGCGGCTCCCATGAGGGACGGCATCTCTACCAGCAAGGTAGATCATCCCCCTTCTCTTTTGTTTACACATGTATTTTAGTTTTATTATGGGTGACACTCCCCCAACCTTGGCTTTCTCAATCCATGGCTAACCGAATCCTCGGGTGCCTTCCAACATTCACATACCATGGAGGAGTGTCTATTGCAAAATTAAGTTGCTTACTGATAAGTCAGAGCAAAACATGTGAAGAGAATTATTAATGAAAGTTATTAATTGGGGCTGGGAACCCCGTTGCCAGCTCTTATTGCAAAATTATTGGATAAGCGGATGTGCCGCTAGTCCATTGGTGAAAGTCCGCCCAACAAGATTGAAAGATAAAACACCACATACTTCCTCATGAGCTATAAAACATTGACACAAATAAGGAGTAGTATAGTTTGAATAATTTAAAGGTAGCACATGAAGTATTTACTTGGAATGGCAGAAAATACCATGTAGTAGGTAGGTATGGTGGACACAAATGGCATAGGTTTGGTCTAAGGTTATGGATGTATGAGAAGCATTCCCTCTCGATACAGGTCTTTGGCTAGCAAGGTTTGATAGCAAGCATAAAGGTTGAGGGAAACAAACAAATATACATATGATAGAAACAATCATGCATCTTTCTCATAAGCACAAGCAATTTTAACTTAAGAATACTAAGCTCATAAGCATAGAGATAATAGAGTAATGTATCTAAGTGTATTTCTCTCTTCTATTAAACATCAAGATGTTGTTGCTATTGACCAATGCTAAGTTTGCCAAAACCAAATAGATTTACTTGATGCTCCCAAAGTGATATCAATACTCATGTCAAGAGTAATCATATAATGGAGATTGCAAACTAAAATAAGGTGTGCAAAAAGTAAATGATAAGACTTCTCATTAATATTCCATAACGATAACTCACACCAACGGATACATAGATAACTAACTAAGAGAGATACTTCCACATTGCATACTATTCCATATGATAACTTCCCTACTCATGATATGACACTACTTGATAGTAAAAGATAAAGGTGGTGATAATGATGTGATACCGCGGCACTCCCCCAAGCTTGGAACAAACCAAGGGGATGCCAATACCGATGATGAATTACTCCTTCGGTGATGGTGGTGATGAATTCCTGACAAGCTTCTCAATAAGCTCCTGGAGCTCGTCAATCCTGTATATGAGATTGCGAATCATCTCTGAATTGTGCTCGACGCGGTTAAGGAGTCTGTCCGACGGTGAGTCCCAACTCTTGGAGTTATTTCCCCACTCTTCAGCCTCAGGCTCCTTCTCTCCTGCAGTGTCAGAACGATTTATATCCCAATTACTTGGCAACACTACCTTGGGGGTCCTTTCAGTTTGACGATCGTAGATTAGATTGCGGTAAGGGTTGTAATGGCTCGGATAAGATGTCCTTGGAGCCAAGTAGTGACGTGGAACCGCTCCTCCGGTGGCGATTCGTGCACTCCTCTTGATGTTGGATGGACTTGATATCACGCCAATACTTGCGACGGTGGCTTGTTGGCGTTCCTGCGGAGCTTCCTCCACTTCTTCATCCTCTCTTGCATCTTCTTTCTTCAGCTCCGGGTCTTGAATATTTTCCTTCAAAGGTTCCTTGTCCTTGTTGTTGGAGACCATGGTGCTTCTAGATCAAAACAAATCTGGCAGAAAACAGCTCGAAACAAAACACGACGAGAAAACGATATTACGGACCTCCAGGGGTCCGGGGGATTATATAGCAAATATTTTTACGACAAAAGGAAGATTCCAGGTCGAAAACGAGTCGGAAAGGGGCAACGAGGCGGCCAGACCATAGGTCGGCGCGGGCCCAGGTCAGGCCGCGCCGGCCTATGGTGGCACGCCCTCGCGCGTCTTTTCCACTCCGTTTCGATTCCGTAATTTTTCATATTTTCCAAAAACAGCAGAAATAATGTTCGGAAAGGTAAACGCGGACTTTTTATTACCTATACTGTTACCTATTCAAAGTCCAGTTCTGGCGGACTGTCAATTTGTCCTTTGATGAAAGCCTCCGGTGTTTCCACTTGAATAATATCAACATCAACATTATAAGAATCACCCGAGATATAATGCTTGAGTCTTTGTCCATTCACCACTTGTGTGGCATTGCCTTGGAGAGAGCTAATTTTAATTGCTCCTGAACGATACACCTCCTCAACAACATATGGTCCTTCCCACTTCGAGAGTAATTTCCCTGCAAAGAATCTGAGACGAGACCGATACAATAGAACTTGATCTCCAACATTAAATTCTCTTTTAATGATCCTTCTATCATGCCACTTCTTAACTTTTTCTTTAAAGAGTTTAGCATTTTCATAAGCTTCACTTCTCCATTCATCTAGAGAACTTAATTGCAACAACCTCTTATTACCAGCTAATTTAGGATCTTTATTTAGTTCTCTAACAGCCCAATAAGCTTTGTGCTCTAGTTCTAAAGGTAAATGACAAGCTTTTCCATAAACCATTTTATAAGGTGACATTCCCATAGGATTTTTATAAGCAGTTCTATAAGCCCATAATGCTTCTTTCAATTTGCTAGGCCAATTCTTTCTAGATTTATTAACAGTCTTACCCAAGATAGCTTTAATCTCTCTATTTGATAATTCTACTTGACCGCTAGTTTGAGGATGATAAGCAGAAGCAATTCTATGATTAATACCATACTTAGCAAGAGTTTTTCTAAAACCTCCATGAATAAAATGAGAACCTCCATCAGTCATAATATATCTAGGTACTCCAAATCTAGGAAATATAATATCTACAAGCATTTTTATAGAGGTCTCACCATCAGCACTTTTTGTAGGTATAGCTTCTACCCATTTAGTAACATAATCAACAGCGACAAGTATATGAGTGTTACCGTCTGAAGAAGGGAAAGGTCCCATGAAGTCGAATCCCCAACAATCGAATGGTTCAATAACAAGAGTATAATTCATAGGCATCTCATTGCGTCTAGAGATATTACCAACTCTTTGACATTCATCACAAGATAAAATAAATTTCCTTGCATCTTTGAAGAGTGTTGGCCAATAAAAACCTGATTGTAGAACCTTCTGCGCGGTTCTATCTCCAGCGTGATGTCCTCCATAAACACTTCCATGACATTTATTCAATATCTCCTGTTGTTCATATTCAGGAACACATCTTCGCATAATACCATCCACTCCTTCTTTATATAAGTGTGGGTCATCCCAAAAATAATGCCTCAAGTCATAAAAGAATTTCCTCCTTTGCTGAGCTGAAAAGGTTGGAGGCAAATACTTCGAAACAATAAAGTTAGCATAATCTGCATACCAAGGGCTCTCTCGCGAGCTCACCTTTATTACAGCCAATTGTTCATTTGGAAAACTATCATTAACAGGAACAGGATCATAAGCAATATTTTCCAATCTAGACAAATTATCAGCAACAGGATTATCAGCACCTTTCCTATCTATAATATGTAAATCAAATTCTTGCAACAGAAGTACCCATCTAATAAGCCTTGGCTTAGCATCTTTCTTTGTCATAAGGTATCTAATTGCAGCATGATCAGTATGAATTGTAACTTTTGAATCAACAATATAAGGTCTAAACTTATCACAAGCAAAGACTACAGCTAACAATTCCTTTTCAGTTGTCGCATAATTTCTTTGAGCAGCATCAAGAGTCTTACTAGCATAATGAATAACATTTAACTTTTTATCTACCCGCTGTCCAAGAACAGCGCCTACAGCAAAATCACTAGCATCACACATAATTTCAAAAGGCAAATTCCAATCAGGAGGTTCGACTACAGGAGCAGTTGTTAAGGCTTTCTTTAGAGTTTCAAAAGCTTCCTTACAATCATCATCAAAAACAAAAGGTACATCTTTTTGAAGGAGATTAGTAAGAGGCTTTGAAATTTTAGAGAAATCTTTAATAAATCTCCTATAAAACCCAGCATGACCAAGAACACTACGAATACCTTTAACATCCCTCGGATAGGGCATCTTCTCAATTGCTTCAACTTTAGCTCTATCAACTTCAATACCTTTCTCAGAAATTTTATGTCCCAATACAATTCCTTCATTAACCATAAAATGGCATTTCTCCCAATTAAGAACAAGGTTAGTTTCTTCACATCTCTGCAAAACTTTATCGAGGTTTCGCAGGCAATTATCAAAAGAATTCCCATAGACAGAAAAATCATCCATGAACACCTCTACAATACTTTCGCAAAAACCATGAAAAATAGCAGACATGCATCTTTGAAAAGTAGCAGGAGCATTACATAAACCAAAAGGCATACGCCTATAAGCATAAGTTCCATAAGGACAAGTAAAAGTGGTTTTCTCTTGATCTTTAGCTTTAACAGCAATTTGTGAAAACCCAGAATAACCATCAAGAAAGCAAAAATGAGTATTTTTAGACAACCTCTCTAACATTTGATCAATAAAGGGTAAAGGGTAATGATCTTTCTTAGTAACTTTATTAACTTTTCGAAAATCAATGCACATTCTATAACCTACAACTATTCTTTGAGGAATAAGCTCATCATTATCATTAGGCACAACAGTCATTCCTCCTTTCTTAGGAACACAATGAACAGGACTAACCCATCTACTATCAGCAATAGGATATATAATACCAGCTTCAAGGAGTTTTAATACCTCGTTCCTTACCACTTCCTTCATCTTCGGAATTAGACGACGTTGATGTTCAACAACAGGCTTTGCATCTTCTTCCATATTAATAGCATGTTGGCAAATAGAAGGAGAAATCCCTTTCAAATCATCAAGAGTATAGCCAATAGCTCCTCGGTGTTTCTTCAATATTTCCAATAACCTTTCTTCCTCAATTTCTGAAAGCTTAGAACTAATAATAACAGGATATATTTTCTTATCATCAATATGAGCATATTTAAGATTATCAGGTAAAGGCTTTAGATCAAAAACAGGATCTTCCTTTGGTGGCGGTGTTGTACCCAAATCTTCCACCGGTAAATCATGCTTGAGAATAGGTTGGCGACGAAAAATTTCCTCAAGCTCATCTCTTTCTTTCCTAAAAGCTTCACTTTCACTATTCTCCAAATGTTGCTGCAAAGGGTTATTAGGAACAAGAACAATAGATGCACACTGCTCCATTTTAAAATCATTACTAGGCAAGTCAGCTTTATAAGGAGTTTTGGTAAATTTAGAAAAGTTAAATTCATAAGGTTCACCAGCAAATCTAGTCAAAATTTTCTCTTTCTTACAATCTATAATAGCTCCACAAGTATTTAGAAAAGGTCTACCAAAAATGATAGGACAATGATCACTAGCAGCAGAACCAAGTACCAAAAAGTCAGCAGGATATTTAATCTTACCACATAGAACTTCCACATCTCGAACAATACCAATTGGAGAAATAGTTTCTCTATTAGCCAGATGAATAACCACATCAATATCTTCAAGTTCACAAGAACCAATTTCGTGCATAATCTCCGTGTAAAGTTCATAAGGAATAGCACTAACACTTGCACCAATATCACATAAACCATAATAGCAATGATCACCAATTCTAACAGATAGCATAGGAACACTAACTTGTTTGGATTTATTAGGATGTGAAACAATATTAGAAGCATCTTCACAGAAAATAATATGACCATCCTCCACATTTTCAGTCACAAGATCTTTATTGCAACAGCAGGTTCAATTTTAATTTGTTCTTCAGGTTCTTTAGGTTTCTTTTCACTTTTATTAACCGCACTAGATATGACAGAGTACTCCTTCATTTTAGCAGGGAAAGGAGTTTTTTCAATATAAGCTTCAGGAATAACATTATCAACAGTTTCAACCACTACACATTTGTTTACAGATGAATCAATTTTATCTTTATACGGTTCATGATACTTATCAAAATTCTTCTTAGGCAGTTCATAATGAGAGGCAAAAGCTCTATAAAGATTTGCAACAACTTGGGAATCAAGACCATATGTAGCACTCATATTACGAAATTTATCAGTATCCATAAAAGCTTCAATGCATTTATAATCATAAATTATACCTGATTCTCTATCTTTATCATTCTCCCATCCTTCAGTATTTTCTTGGATCCGATCAAGAAGGTCCCTTTTAAACTCTTCTTTGTTGCGTGTAAATGATCCAGAACAAGAAGTATCCAGCAAGGTCTTGTCTTGAAAAGAAAGTCTTGCATAGAAATTATCAATAATAACATTACCAGGAAGCTCATGAATGGGGCATTTGAGCATTAAAGACTTCAATCTCCCCCAAGCTTGGGCGATACTCTCTCCATCATGAGGCCAAAAATTATATATGCGGTTCCGATCTTTGTGAATTTCACTTGGAGGATAAAATTTGGAATAGAATAAAGGCACAATGTCCTCCCAATCAATAGAATCACCATTCTTCAGCAATTTATACCAGTGCGCCGCTTTACCAGACAGCGATATAGTGAATAGTTTCTTCCTAACTTCATTCATAGAAATACCTGCACATTTGAATAACCCGCATAATTCATGCAAAAACAATAAATGATCACCAGGATGGACAGTTCCATCCCCTTCATAGCGGTTATCCATAACACGTTCAATAATTTTCATAGGTATTTTATATGGTACTACTTCCTCACCTGGCGCTTCATCCACTACCGTTGCAGTAGTAGTAGATTTCCCAAATAGAAATTGAAGAGAAGATCTCTCCATAATGATTTATAGCAGCAGGCAGAAATAAAATCAGCACAAACAGTAAATTTCCTTACCAATTCCGCTTACCAATAGCGCTTCACTCCCCGGCAACGGCGCCAGAAAATAGTCTTGATGACCCACAAGTATAGGGGGTGTATCGTAGTATCTTCGATAAGTAAGAATGTCGATCCCAACGAGGAGCAGAAGGTGTTGGCAGCAGTTTCGATGGAGGATTCACTGTAAATGCTCACAGACAAGTATTCAGGGGGTTTTGATATTGCAGATAAATAAAGTACAAGTAAATAAAATGCGAGAGAAATAATTGCAGCGAGTGGCCCAATCCTTTTTAGCACAAAGGACAAGCCGGTTTGTTTACTTATAATGACCAAACGTTCCTGAGGACACACGGGGATTTTAGTCTAGTACTTTCGCTTCATGTGGTTTAATAATCTTCATTGTTTTGATAAGTGTTGTGTGGGTGAACCTATGCTAATGCACCGCCCTTCCTAGGACTAATACATACTTGTGATTATACCCCTTGCAAGCATCCGCAACTACAAGAAAGTAATTAAGATAAATCTAACCACAGCCTTAAACTCTGAGATCCTGCGATCCCTCCTGCATCGATATACTAACGGGGGCTAGGTTTCTGTCACTCCGGCAACCCCGCAATTAGCAACCGAATACAAGATGCACTCCCCTAGGCCCATAAATGGTGAAGTGTCGTGTAGTCGACGTTCACACGACACCACTAGAAGAATGACACCACAACTTAAATATCATAACATTGAATATTACTCAACCATAATTCACTACTAGCATTTAGACTTCACCCATGTCCTCAAGAACTAAACGAACTACTCACGAGACATCATATGGAATACAATCAGAGGTGATATGATGATGAATAACAATCTGAACATAAACCTTGGTTCAATGGTTTCACTCAATAGCATCTACAACAAGTATAGAATAACACCGGGAGAGTTTCCCCTATCAAACAATCAAGATTTAACCCGAATTGCTACAGCGGTGACGAGGTGCAGCGGTGGTGATGGCGGTGTAGATGGTGGAGATGATGATGATGATGATGGAGATGATGTCCCGCTCGATGACGATGGCGATGGCGTCGATTTCCCCCTCCGGGAGGGAATTTCCCCGGCGGATTCCTGCCCGCCGGAGAGCTCTTTTCTCTCTGGTGTTCTCCGCCCCGCAGAGGCGGCTGTAACCCTTCGTGAGGATCCCTCTGTGGCTTAGGTTTTCGGGACGAAGGAGTACGCGAAGAAAAGGAGGCGAAAGGGTCGTGGGCCCCCCAGAGCATAGGGTGGCGCGGCCAGCCATGGGCCGCGCCGCCCTATGGTCTGGGCCCACAGTGGCCCCTCTCTTCTTCCCCTTCTGGCTACCTCCGTCATTTGGAAAAATAGGAATTTACGTGAAATTCCCTTCCACAGTTGATCTTCCGAAATATTGTGTTCTGACGGTGCTTTTTCCAGCAGAATCCTGGCTCCGGTGCTTGATCCTCCAATGATGATGAAACATGCAAAATAGATGAAATAACATAAGTATTGTGTCCCAATATGAAATATATCAATGAATAACAGCAAATTATGATACAAAATAGTGATGCAAATTGGACGTATCGGGCGGCACCCCGCTTGATCGTTATTTAGTAGATCTGATCCGTTACGATTGCTCCTTGATTCATCAAGGATTAGTTTAATATCTGCAATAGTTAGGCCTTACAAAGGGTTGGAGGATCCAGCGGCATGCAGGGTGTAATTTGCTGCCCCTAGACAGGACGTTCCGAGGATCAACCTAGCGTTGGTTTTTAGGCCTTGTCTAGGGCTGGCTTACGATCACCGTGTGTGAGCGCGAGGCCCAATCGTGAGTAGGATGATCCGATTATGCGGTGAAAACCCCAGATCGTCGTGGATCTCATATGCTTTATCATGATCAAGCAGGACCACCATATATTCGGCCACCTTGGACGAATCATGGGTGGATCGGCTCCATGAGCCGATTCACAGGACAACCTGAGAGCCGATCGAGGCTCGTATTTAACGTGTACGTGTGTGCCCTGCAGGAAACTAAGCGAGGCATCATCCACACCTTCCTGACCAGGTATAGGTCAGGTGGCACGCCCTTGCAATTTGCATCGGCGCGCGACCAGGAGGCTTTGCGGGCCGTCGCTCTGAGGGACTGGGGCCAGCCGCAGCCCTAGTTGTTCCCGGCTCTACGGTGTTGACCAGTCACTGCCCGCCGGTGGGTTTCTGACGTCAACACATTCTGGCACGCCCGGTGGGACAATCTTCAACGACAACCACCTCGCCATCCACATCAGAGATGGCGGAAGAAACTCCGGTCACTTACGAGGAGCTCTCTGGCGAGCTCAAGAAGAAGTATGACGAGGTCAAGGTCCTCCGCGAAGCCGACCTCATCGGCTCTTCCCACGACACCCGCTCCCATGGCGTCAACACGGTCGATCTCAGCCACTCCATAAGGGAACCAGGGTTCTCTTTCGATGCCAATATGGCAGGGTTCGTGATTCGCCGTGATGCGGACAAAGCAGAGAGCAGCCACGCGCGTGGCAAAGAGAAAGAGGAGGCCGTTCCACGTGACCGGCCCCAAGACGACGATAAACGGTACCTGGCCGAGGAGGAGGTGAGAAGCATACGGTATCCACGCCCATTACCCGAGCATCTCCTCAGCAAATATGATCAGCCATACGACCGACGCCGCTGCGAAAGACGATCAAAGGGATCATCGGTCTGATGCAGGCGGGAGGTATCGTCGAACACGGCCACAACGACGGGTACGAACGTCGCGCCGAGGAAGGTCTCAAGAAACGGACAACGTGGATAGGCACTGCCCCTTCTTCAGACACTGCTGGGATTCCGGAATGAGCCGATTGCCAACAATCGGCAATTGCCCAGAATGTAAACCAAAGGAGAGGGGTACAGCTAAGGTGTCCGTGTTCGAGCGTCTAGGGCCTCTCCCGCCTTGGAGCAAGCATACTGAGTCCGTTCGGATGGGAGATCGCGAGGAACTAGAGGACGATGATGAAGAGGCTAAGTGTCATCGGCCAAGATGGTGTCCTGACGGGCTCAGCCGCTCCCAAAAACGAAGGGTTCAGCGACTACGTGCGTTGGAAGAAGCCGAAAGGTTATATCTGCACGCACTGAGGAAGGCACGGCCTGACCTGGCCGCCAAAATTCAGCAAACCCTGGATGAAGAAGGTCGGCCACAAAGAAAAGAGTGGCGCCCTAAACAGAGGAAAGCCGATGATGAAACATCGGCTGGCACAAACATGGTCTTCATCCTTCCTGCGGAATTTAGCGCTCCAAGGTTATTTGAAGCACTGTGGCACATTTGGACTGCGGCCCACGGCCGGTCATCTTCGAGAAGCCGCGAGAAAGAAGTTACAGCATTTGAAGGCCCTGTACTTACGAGGTTATATCAATGGGCAGCTTGTCAATAAGATGTTGGTGGACACCGGAGCGGCAGTCAACATTATGCCTTACTCTATGCTACGGCGGTTGGGGCGCTCCACCTCGGATTTAATCAAAACCAACGTAACATTGAGCGATTTCAATGGCCAAGCATCTGACGCGCAAGGTGTTCTAAACGTGGATCTGACCGTAGGAAGGAAGACTATCCCTACGACGTTCTTTGTTGTCGACAGCAAAAGCACCTATGCTGTAATATTAGGGAGGGATTGGATCCACGCCAACTGTTGCATCCCATCCACAATGCACCAATGCCTGATACAGTGGGATGGAGATGAAGTGGAGGTCGTCCACGCCGATGATTCAGCCGAAATTTCAACAGCCGGCATGGGCATTTGGGAGGCATCAGGCCAAGAACCACTCTCGGGCATCAATTTGGATGACTGCGAACGCATCGATGTGACAAAGAACGGGGTAAGGGGGTTCTGGATCTCACCGGCCTAACGTGAATAGCACAAGTCCAAGACATTGGACATACGTGGCAAGGCCGCCTCTTGTCCAAAAATTGAAAATCAATTGATGAGCAACAGTCTAGATGATAATAGAAATGCGACCATTGCATACAACAAAAAATTCCATTTGGCTTTGCCTATCCTCTTTTCCTGCTGTCCTTACTTCATGAATTGCTGGGTCGACATCTTTCATAGTGGGGAGGTGATCGTGCGACCTTCGGTCTCCACCGCATCATGTGCGTCAACGCCGACACGTCACGCAAAGGTGAATCTTCTCCTTTATGCGTGCCTACAATTGTCTCTCATGAATGGTATGCTACTTCATCCTCCTTCATATGACCATGATAGGAACACATCGCCAAGTACGGAGGAAGTGGACGACACCATGGAGGCTCGAGGACTCAAGGCCGAGGTCGGAAGCATGGAAGAGAACGTCGAGGATAAGGAGACGCGCCAGGAAGACCGGCACTGCCGCACCGCCACTACGCCTGAGGACGACGGCACTGCCGCCCTACCTGCGCCGGCCCTATCGCCCTACCTGTGCTGGCCCTGACGCCCCACTGCAAAGAGCATCAAATCTGAACCCTTTATCCCTTTGTATGCCTAAACTACCCCTCCTTAGTGGCTCCCTATATATAGGCTCCCACCTCCCCCTTCATTAGGTAAGACATAACTTGAGTGAGAACTTGGCTTATGCCTCCACCATCCCTTTGGGATTAGGGAAACCCCCTCCTCTCTTAGACACAAATCTATGAGTTGTATCAAGGCACTCCTTATATGATTTATCTTTCGCACTTGTGATTCTACCGCGGTCTCTCACTCGTGTGACTCCATAGATCGTATATCGGTCTTTCTCTCGGGGATTCTACCTCGTGTCTCTCCTTGAGGGATTCTATCGGGATAGTGGTTCGGGCTATCGGGAGTAAACCGAATTGTATCGGGTTGTGTTGCGTGCGTTCGCGTGTGTTCATCGTGTTCTTCGCCGTGTTCTTCGTGTTCTTCCTCTCCCCCGCCTTTCCCTCGGTCAATTCGTGAGATCGGGCAACACACGTGGCCTTAGGCCTCATCATATGGTACCAGAGCAAAGGTTGCCACGAATTTGACCCTCGAATCTCTCCAATTTCGCAAAAAAAATATTTCCCAAAAAATTGCCCCAAAAAATAGCTCGAAATTGGATCTCCGAATTTGTTGCGTTTTTTGTGGTTTTGATTCATTGATTTGATGTCTTTGAGGTTGATCTATGTTTCCCCCATAATTTCCCCTTCAATTTCGTTCGATTTGGTACGAATCTGAACATTTTGGTTCGGGTTTCGTCAAGTTCTTCCTGTTGTTCATCGTAGTCCCACAATTCAACGCCTCCATCCGCTCGCTGCGCGACCCTACCTGCACATACCGCCGCCAGGCCAGCTCGCCCCCGTGCATACCATCTGCGTCGCTCGCTGCCGCCTGGCTCCTTCACGCGCCACCTCACAGCGCCGCGCCACCGGGAACCCGCCCTGCCGCCGCACGCAGCAACCTCCACCTCGCGCCTCCCGCTCAAGCCCCGCATCAGCCCGCTCCACGCGCGCAGGCCACGGCCCCCGCCTAGCTCCGGCCACGCGTGCGCATCACCGAGCGGCCTCCGCCAAGTTCTGCCCAGGCCACGCCCGCAGCTCGTCCGCCCTGCGCCAGCCCAGCACGCACGCCCAGCCTCCATTCGCACATCCATCGCTCACCACCAGCTCCTGGCCAGCTCAATCGCGCACGCCGCTCAAGTCAACGCAGCAGCAGCGCCGGCCGCCGCACGCACCATCGCTGCTCTCGCGCACTCGCCAGGCCCAGCTCCCGCTCAGCATCGCGCGCCGGCCCAGGACTCGGTCCAACCGGACGTGTGACCGGGCAATCCGGTCGAAACCGGATCCCAGACCGGTGCCATCCGGCCCAGTCCAGGGGCTCTTTCGGTCCAGCATCCGGTTCAAACCGGGTGGTCCGGCCAGAAATCCGGTTTGACCGGGATCTGGACCGGCTTGACCCAATTTTCGTCCAATTTTGACTCCATTTTTTGCCCCAAATTTTGACAACTTTCCGGCGCCCGTTTGACTCCAAACTTTAACAACACCCTCCAACGACTCTACATAGTCTACGTCTAATTTTTGACGATTTTTGGACACCAACTTTTGACCGCTCGTTTTGACCCTACTTTTCGGGCATTGACTTAATTTGCCCGGTTTCCGTTTTGGAGTGCCCTTGGACCGTGAGAACCGCTTCCGCGCCTACATCAACACCGCGACAACGGCATCGGCACCCCGGATTCCGGCGCATCTTCGACACCATCGTCACCACCACTTCGCCATCGCAAGTTCGTGTGCTTGACACCGCCTAACGTCAATAGGTATAACTTGCACCCCTCACCCCTTGTAGCCCCGTTTCTTTCTTTGTGTACCTATCCCATTGAGAGTGGCTTTCCGAGTGTTGCGAAGCATTGCACAAGTGTCACGACCGTGAGAGGGTGTGTGTGTGCGTTGTGTTGAGCAAAGCTCCGAAGCAAGCTCGGTGAGAAAGATACACAAAAGAAGAAAAAGTGTGACATATACATAGAGAAAAATAAAGCTTCTAAGCATAGAAAAAGTGTGAAAAAAAGAGAAAAAGAAAAGGAATAGAAAAAGAGTGTGTGTCCACCGATACAAAGGAGTGCAAAGTTCGTGAGCACTAAGAGAGAAAAGAGAAGAGTGGCATTTGTGCAAATCTTGTTGCTTCTCTCATATGCAACCGAGCTACCGTCTCTCTTGTGTTGGCGTGACACCGAGCTTATAGTCTTCGTTAGGACCATCTTGTTACTTAGCTCACTTCCTTGGTCGCGCTAACCCCATTGTTCTCCCTTGTGTGTGTTTCCGTGTTTCCTTGACATAGATCACCACTTTTGACATTTGACTTTGGATCTTACCCACATTTGACAATAGACTTTTCCGTTGATCTTTTTCGTTTGCTATCCACCCCTTACCCACCACATATAGAGTTCTTAGCCTTTTGCGTGTGCTTTGAGTGTGTGTGTGAGTAACCCCGATACATTTTGGCTTTGCTCTTGACTTGAACCATTTTCCGATACTTTCTTGAAAGGTGGGATACTTGTGTAGCTTTCCTTCCACCACATACACATACACCTTACCTAGTGAGTGATATACAATATGACCCCACAAGAACAAGCCGAAATGAGAGCATACTTTGCCGAGCTAGAAGCTCGAGAAGCCAAATGACCCCCAAGATAAAGCCGAGTGCAACGCATACTTCAAACACCTTGAGAGCAAGAGTGACACACCCCATGAGTTGAGTGAGGACACTTGGATTTCTAACAACTTAACATCTACTCCTCTTGTGTTGTCTTCCTCTTTGCTAGGTTGCTCGGACATCGACGACGCCATTGACATGGAGATGAGGGACTCCACTATATGTGAGATGAGCGACTCCACTATATGTGAGATGAGTGAATCCACTATACATGAGCTTGAGTGCCTCCACCTTGAGGACATGAGTGATACACCGAGTGAGATGAGAGTGGTAGTTGATAGGTCATGCGAGGCCATTTCGATTTCTCACAACTTACCCTCTACCTCTAGTGTGTTCTCTTATGTTTCCTTAGATTCCATGGATGACGAGACGCCGATCATGGAGAAGATGTACATGGTGCATGAAGATGATGATATCACACCATGCTTTCTTGAAGATGAACATGGAGGCCGCATGAAGCCTACCACTTCCACAACACCTACCTCATATGAGCGGGACTACAAAGGTATGTATATGGGTGTTGATGATGCCATGATCCCACTAGTGGACATGATGATTTGTGAGTGCTTGCATGAGTTGGATGATCCTATTGCTATGACATATGCTTCTTTCACATTCCCATGTGATACTTGTGATACAACTATTGTTGATCATGTGGAATTAGTTGCTTATGATAATATCACCATGCCATGCTATGAGAGTTTCACTTTCTCTCCTATTGCTTGCAATATGTTGTACAATTGCTCTTTCCCTAGGTTTGTCGACAACAATGATGAAATTTTGAACATGTTTTGTGCTACATGCTTGCAATATTCTCCCATTAGTGCAACCAAAATGTTGAATACTTGCTCTTTCCAATGCTTGGTTTGCAATGATGTTAATATGCTTGTGAATGAGATTGCCCCCATAGCTCTCTCACATTTTGGAGACTTTGCATATGTCCATGATGAGCATGTTCATGTGTTTACCCCGCATATTCACCATATCTATTATGATGCTTTGCTTAACGCTAATGGTGATGTGCAAAAGAAATGGAACATCATGATGGATGATGTATTCATATACCATGCACACACGTTCTTTGCTTTGGCTATTGTGTGTGTAGGTACACGGAAGACAAGGTCGACCTCGATTGAGCACGAGTTGACCAAAAGAGCTCTTGAGAGCATAATACAAGTGAGCTCCAATGAGTGGTTTCGCCCACACACTTCGACTACACAAGATCTCTCAATGAGAGCACGCCGACACTTTGATGAGGTGACCTCCTTCTACTTGCGCTCTCTTCCTAAATCCAATGAACTTTGGCTACGCTTTGATTGCTCCTTTGCTTTTCTTGTGCTATTGATAGGGCTCTTGACAAGTGAAGGGACATCCAAGCGTTGGTGTCATCTACCTCCTCTACACGTTCACGAAGACTCATCGTCGAGGACGACTCTTTTTCAAGTGGGGGGAGATGATACGGGGCGACCTTCGGTCTCCACCGCATCATGTGCGTCAACGCCGACACGTCACGCAAAGGTGAATCTTCTCCTTTATGCGTGCCTACAATTGTCTCTCATGAATGGTATGCTACTTCATCCTCCTTCATATGACCATGATAGGAACACATCGCCAAGTACGGAGGAAGTGGACGACACCATGGAGGCTCGAGGACTCAAGGCCGAGGTCGCGGAAGCATGGAAGAGAACGTCGAGGATAAGGAGACGCGCCAGGAAGACCGGCACTGCCGCACCGCCACTACGCCTGAGGACGACGGCACTGCCGCCCTACCTGCGCCGGCCCTATCGCCCTACCTGTGCTGGCCCTGACGCCCCACTGCAAAGAGCATCAAATCTGAACCCTTTATCCCTTTGTATGCCTAAACTACCCCTCCTTAGTGGCTCCCTATATATAGGCTCCCACCTCCCCCTTCATTAGGTAAGACATAACTTGAGTGAGAACTTGGCTTATGCCTCCACCATCCCTTTGGGATTAGGGAAACCCCCTCCTCTCTTAGACACAAATCTATGAGTTGTATCAAGGCACTCCTTATATGATTTATCTTTCGCACTTGTGATTCTACCGCGGTCTCTCACTCGTGTGACTCCATAGATCGTATATCGGTCTTTCTCTCGGGGATTCTACCTCGTGTCTCTCCTTGAGGGATTCTATCGGGATAGTGGTTCGGGCTATCGGGAGTAAACCGAATTGTATCGGGTTGTGTTGCGTGCGTTCGCGTGTGTTCATCGTGTTCTTCGCCGTGTTCTTCGTGTTCTTCCTCTCCCCCGCCTTTCCCTCGGTCAATTCGTGAGATCGGGCAACACACGTGGCCTTAGGCCTCATCATCAAGTTTCCAACAGAGCAGCTCATGTGTGGTACACGATACATAAACAAATCGTAAACAAATCGGCCACAAAAATCGAAGACATCGAAATTTTTGAGCACAGCCGATGCACGGCCATCGACTTAAGGGATGCAACCGTCACACGCAGGAGCTTAAGGGAACAGTCATCAGGGGCCCCGATCAATAACAGGAGCAGCACGAAGCAGTATGTCTCCTCTGAAACCAGGAGAATAGTCGATGATGAGGCGATCGGCTACGGCATGTCACGACCAAAATAGCATCAGGAAACGTCCTCACCAAGAGCTGCATCAGCCTGCCAAAGATGATGAGCCGATATTAGCGACGAGACGCAGGACTTGAACGGGAGAAGCTCAGGGAGACAGTTGGCCCTGAAGGGTCCTTCACTATAGGAAGCCGATTTTTTCGGAATCGGCTGGCCCTGCATCTCAGCTTGCCTGAAGAATGGTGCTGATGTCGCCAGAAATATCAGTTTCTACATACAAGCCAATTGAGTGACACGCACAGGGCTTTGTTGTGGGCACCTGCCCGGAACCAGATGGCCAGCCCGCTGGGTTGGCTGGCAAAACTCATGATCTTGCTTGAGGTCTCATGGGGCAAAGCCGACGCTTGGCCGTCGACTCAAGGGATATGGTGGTTACAGGCAAAGGTCTTATGGAGCAGCCATCACCAAATCGGCAGTGTTTGCGCAAGCCTGCGGATCAGTTTAGGGTCATGAGAACAACCGATGATCATCCGATGATCTCATAGAGCCGAACCATTCGAGCCGAGCCATTTGCACCAGAAGCTGCATCAGTTCACCCAAGATGATGAGCTAATCAGGCAAAGAAGGTGGTTCCTCGGTTCAAGGGAGCTGCTGACCTTTCCAGAATCCGCGGGCGGCGCCTTGAGCCTAACATGCGATACAGTTGGGAACCGATGGTGGCTCAATCAGCTGGTCTCTTTTATCCTCGCCTGGACTAAGGCTCGGGGGGCAGCTCGCCCTTAAGGTTCCTTGTTCTATGGAGCCGATTTGGTTGGAATCGGCTTGCTCTGCATCATAACTCGTCGAGAGAGGGTGAATTATTGCAGAAAGGAATGGCTGGAGGAAGTGGAAAGAAGCAACGATCGCTGACGGACTCTGGACCAGGTGTGACTACAAAGAGATGAAGCATTACCAGGACAGTGGCAAAGAAGATCCGGTAGATGAGAATGCCGCTGAGGTCCAATAGTCCGTGTAGTTGAATCTGCATTTCCAGGATTTAGGATTTGCACGATTGCGGCTCGTCCTGGAGGTGGAGGTCTGGATGGATCTACCTCGAGTTTATCATGAGAGTCCGATGCATTGCCATCGGCTCCTTAAGCACCGACCAGATTGGCAGTCGGCAAGCTCGGTATAAAGGGCAATCGGCTAAATTACCATGAAGAAGGACGACAAGATCGAGTCGGGGAAATTCTCCATTGATCAACTAGAGTTCTTACATAAAGAGCTAATTGCTCTCAAAAGAAGATCCTAGGGGCTACATTGCCCGTCTACTACTGATGGCCCTGAGCTAAGATCCTATCTAGGGGCCGTTGCTGCCCTCGTCGTCGTCGCCATCATCGCCGTCGTCGGCGCTGCTCCCAGCCGGCTCATCGTCGCTGCTGTAGCGACCGCCGGCAGGACCTTCGTTGTCCTCGTCTTCTTCATCAGCGTCGTCGTCGTCGCTGTCGAAATCGCTGAGATTGCCGGGCCAGGGGCAGTGGCGCTTGGCCGGCGGCTCGTCGGAGGAGCTGTCATCTTCTTCCTCCTCCTCCGGCCTCTCCTCTTCGGAGGAGGGGGCCCCGTCCCAGGGAAGGTGGTCGTCGTCGCTTTCCTCTACCGCTTCCTCCTTGGCAAGGAAGAGAGGTCGCTCTCCCCGTCGGTCAGGGACTGGTCGTCCTCTGACCAGGTGGAGAAGTCGTGGCTTGGCTCATCCCCGGCCTCGATGGCGCGGCGAATGTTGGCCGCGTGGGCCTCCGGGTTCCACTCCGGTGTCGGCTCGCGGAAGGGGGAGGACTGCGCAAAGGTCCGACGAAGAGGAGGACATGGTGGCACAGGAGGGTTTTTTCTTTGGAAGTGCTAGTGCCTGGAGGATGAGGAAGAGAGCTACAGGAAGTGGCCGAATAAAAGGGGGAATATTTGGTTTAATGCCTAAGCAGTTCCGAGGACGTGGTGCCAGAACCGTCAAGTCGTGCAGAGAAGGCGAGGAGGCAAGACGTCATCATGAAGGAAACTGCGACGGTTCTGCCACGACATGACCCCTCGAAGGAGAAACAGATGGTTTTGATATTATCATTACCAAAACCAGGGGGGCATGTGTTATCACCGGATTTTGGCCAAATCAGAGACGGGCCGTAAGTGAAGATGGGCTTAAAGGACGTACACGTGGAGCATCTTCGAAGCGGCCTTGCGCTGAGAGTTCGGGCTTAATTGCCCATGTATCTGTAACATATTAGATCGCATCTTAGTTTAGAAGTTAGAGTTTGCCTCGTGCACGGTTTAGTGCACGCCCACATTAGAAAGTCCCCTGGACTATAAATATGTACCTAGGGTTTATGGAATAAACAACAACCAACGTTCAACACAAACCAATCTCGGCGCATCGCCAACTCCTTCGTCTCGAGGGTTCCTCCGGTAAGCACCATGCTGCCTAGATCGCATCTCGCGATCTAGGCAGCACGAGCCTGCCTAGTTGTTCATGCGTTGCTCGTACTGAAGCCTTTTTGATGGCGAGCAACGTAGTTATCATAGATGTGTTAGGGTTAGCATTGTTCCTAGTATCATATGCTGTCGTAGTGCAACCCTTGCGCATCTAGCCGTCCCTGTACCTCATCATGGGTGCAGGGGCGGCACCCCGCTTGATCGTTATTTAGTAGATCTGATCCGTTACGATTGCTCCTTGATTCATCAAGGATTAGTTTAATATCTGCAATAGTTAGGCCTTACAAAGGGTTGGAGGATCCAGCGGCATGCAGGGTGTAATTTGCTGCCCCTAGACAGGACGTTCCGAGGATCAACCTAGCGTTGGTTTTTAGGCCTTGTCTAGGGCTGGCTTACGATCACCGTGTGTGAGCGCGAGGCCCAATCGTGAGTAGGATGATCCGATTATGCGGTGAAAACCCCAGATCGTCGTGGATCTCATATGCTTTATCATGATCAAGCAGGACCACCATATATTCGGCCACCTTGGACGAATCATGGGTGGATCGGCTCCATGAGCCGATTCACAGGACAACCTGAGAGCCGATCGAGGCTCGTATTTAACGTGTACGTGTGTGCCCTGCAGGAAACTAAGCGAGGCATCATCCACACCTTCCTGACCAGGTATAGGTCAGGTGGCACGCCCTTGCAATTTGCATCGGCGCGCGACCAGGAGGCTTTGCGGGCCGTCGCTCTGAGGGACTGGGGCCAGCCGCAGCCCTAGTTGTTCCCGGCTCTACGGTGTTGACCAGTCACTGCCCGCCGGTGGGTTTCTGACGTCAACACCTCTATGTGCTATAAAAGTTTCCTTTGTTGGATTTTTTTTCACCCTCTGATTTTTGGCTTGCCTTTTTCTTTTGATCCCCTGCCCCCTTTGAAACGTTGAGTAAGCTGTTGGTTCAAGGGACCCGCATGTCATCCTCTATGTCCATCAACTTTCTTTTCTTGGATTTTTTTCACCCCCTAATTACTAGCTACTTTCTTTTTCTTTTGATCTCAAGCCGCATTACAAACATTGAGACCGCTGCTGCAAAATGGGACCCACATGTCATCCTCTATGTACAATAAATCTTGGATTATTTTTGGCTCCTGATATTTGGTCACTTGCCTTTTTCTTTCGATCTCATGCCGCCTTTGAAACGTTGAGTAAGCTGCTGGCTCATGGGTCCCGCATGTCATCCTCTACGAACAATAAAAGTTTCCTTTCTTGGAGTTATTTTTTACCCCTAATTTCTGGCTATTTGCCTTTTTCTTTTGATCCCCTGCCCCCTTTGAAACGATGAGGACTGTTGGCAGGTCGGTCCCACATGTCATCCTCTATGAACAATAAAAGTTTCCTTTGGTGGATTTATTTTTGACCCCTAATTAATTTCTGGCTATTTCCTTTATTTTTCTTTTGATCCCCTGCCGCCTTGGAATTGTTGAGAATGCTGCTGCCTCATTTTTCTTTTGGTCCTGTGCCGCCTTGGAAACGTTGAGACCGCTGCTACAAAATGGGACCCGCATGTCATCCTCTATGTACAATAAAGTTTCTTTTCTTGGATTATTTTTGGCTCCTGATATTATGTCACTTGCCTTTTTCTTTCGATCTCATGCCGACTTTGAAACGTTGAGGATGCTGCTGCCTCATGGGTCCCGCATGTCATCCTCTCAGAACGATAAATGTTTTCTTTTCTTGTATTTTTTTACCAACTGATTTTTGGCTTTTTTTATTTTCGATCCCCTGCCGCCTTTGAAACGTTGACTCCGCTGCTGGCTCATGGGTCCCCGATGTCAGCCTCCCCGTACAAGAAACATGTGATATTTTATTTTGCAGACAATAAACGTTGTATTTCGCTCTGAGCTATTGCAAACGGATAAATTAAATCTTTATATCTACATAAACAAACTTATATGTTGAATCTCCTTGTTTTTTGTTTTTGCGAAGCATAGGACTTTCCTGTTTTTTTTTTGAGAAAAATCCGACCTTTCCTGTTTTGGAGTGGGCTGAAATTGTACGAGTCAAAAGGCCCAGCAGTATAGTTCGAAGGCCCAGATGTCCAGATACAGCCCAATTAAAATCTTTCTTTTCTTGGATTTTTTTCACACCCTGATTTCTGGCTACTTCATTTTTCTTTCGGTCCTGTGCCGCCTTGGAAGCGTTGAGACCGCTGCTACAAAATGGGACCCGCATGTCATCCTCTATGTACAATAAAGTTTCTTTTCTTGGATTATTTTTGGCTCCTGATATTATGTCACTTGACTTTTTCTTTCAATCTCATGCCGACTTTGAAACGTTGAGGAAGCTGCTGGCTCATGGGTCCCGCATGTCATCCTCTATGAACAATAAAAGTTTTCTTTGTTGGATTTATTTTTTTCCCCTAATTTCTGGCTATTTGTCTTTTTCTTTTGATCCCCTGCCCCCTTTGAAACGATGACGACGCAGCTGGCAAGTCGGTCCCACATGTCATCCTCTATGAACAATAAAAGTTTCCTTTGATGGATTTATTTTTTACCCTAATTAATTTCTGGCTATTTCCTTTTTTATTTTGATCCCCTGCCGCCTTGAAATAGTTGAGGATGCTGCTGCCTCATGGGTCCCGCATGTCATCCTCTCAGAAAGGTAAATGTTTCTTTTCTTGAATTTGTTTACCAACTGATTTTTGGCTTATTTTTTCTTTCGATCTCCTGCCACCTTTAAAACGTTGACGACGCTGCTGGCTCATGGGTCCCCAATGTCAGCCTCCCCATACTGCAAATCCTCTTTCTGCAAAGGTTGTATTTCTAGATAGATAAGGTGGATTCGAATCTGCCATGGTTCAGGCAGCTCAGGTAAGCCTTCTTGCACTAATTAATGGAAGTAGTGTATCGCAAGGTCAAGACATGTGGAATCTATATGAATCATGTTGTGGGTTCAATCTGATAGTTCTCTAACAGGTCAGCCAAAATAGAAATTAAGTTTTTTTCTAAAAGGGAAATGCAAATTAAGATGAACACAAACATTAGTTATCATAATAGCTGATCATACATACATACTTGCTAAGAGCAAAAGCTTGCCAGAGTTTTACCACCCATACAATTAATTAGCAGTTCAGATAAGATAACCTTATATAAGTATAACTACAAATGCATTTGCTAAGGGCTCATGGGACAACAGAACTAGACAACCGCGAACTTTATGACCAGCATGTCACAGCGGCATCGAAAGATCTTGACCTTCAACTTTGATCCAATGCGAAGTTTGGCACCGTCAATGAACTTTTTCCACCTGGAAGTAACAGCCAAGCGGCCATCTGTGGGACTGACAGAGTACCGTCCCTCCACGGTGAGACCTTCACTCTCCATGACGAGGGATATCTTGCCCCTTCGGCCAGCATTGAGATCCTTGGAGATACTTTTAGGCAATTTCTGATTCAAAGCAAGAGATACCACCAAAAATTAGTCAATGGCACCAATGCACTGAACCATGTGAGACTTTGAGCAGAGAAGACATCAAGATAAGAGCAGTTATGCTGTCATATACTCACGAACATAGCCTTCAGATGCGTCCTGGTCACCACACGGGTGGCCACAGCAATGAGCTGAGACCTCGGTGATCTGGCTGGGGCAGGTGCATGAGCCTGGGCTGGTACACGAGCTGGTGCTGATGCAGGAGACTGCTGGGCAGGTGCAGTAAACGGTGCCTCTAGAGGAACCGGTGCTGATGCAGGAGACTGTTGGGCAGGTGCAGTAAACGGTGCAGCTAGAGGAACCAGTGCTGATGCAGGAGCCTGCTGGGCATGTGTAGTATATGGGGCCTCTACAGGAACCAATGCTGATGTAGGGGACTGCTGGGTAGATGCAGTAAACGGAGCTGGTACAGGAACCGGTGCTGATGCAGGAGAGTGGGAAGCCGGTGCCGGTGCTGGTGTGGTTGCCCTTTGTGACATCCGCTCCTGTTCCGTCAGGGGATCTGCAGCTTTGATCATGTTAAACCCAGCAAGCTAGAACAGAGGGAATGGTTTAGAACAACTGCTCAGAATGCAGTTATCAAAAGATATGAGTAGAAAAAAGTTACATATTATATATTTGGAAGTGTCTCCAACTCTGTAAGCAGTTACGTATATCTGCCCGTTTGAGTTTCTGATCCTCAGCTCGTCGCCCTTCTTCAGACCGTAGTCAAAAGCAAACTTTCTCCAATCATGTCCATACAAATATGTGATGGCCTGCGTCTTGTAGACATACACCTCATAGACCGTGTAGGTGTTCATCAATTTGCCATTGCCATGCATAGTGAAAGATCCTTCATGCGGACACATCTGGTTAATCATTGGACGAAGTTCACAAGGTACAGTCTGCATGTGAAAATTGATACAAATGTAAGAAGCAGGAAGACTAAAAACAAGACTTTACTATATGCCAATTCATGCTAAACCACTGAGAATACATACCTGTAACTCTGTGAAGGAGCTACTAGAAAGGTAGATAGAGCCATAGGAGGTGTTATATGCGGGGTATGTACATGGGCCCGCCATATTCCCGCAAGCTCGGCATCGGGATGGTGAAGGAAACATGGGAGGTACTACTGGTGCGTAGCGCTGAACGTAAGTGGAAGAATTAGGTTGTGTAAAGTGCATAGTTCAGAGCAATGCAAATGTTGACAAGCAAGTGCATAACACTATGTTACAAACTGAACAGTGAAAAATTAGTGTATGATGAATATAAGCATGCTAATTTGGTGTTTCCGAATTCCAAAAAGCATTAGACAGAGCCAGTGATAATATCAGACATAAATCATGGCATGTATATGTGGCTTAAGAAAATATACCCGAACCCTTGGATGGTTACGGCCCGGCTGATCCTTGGACTTGAGCTTATATAAGCATCCAGAAGGTGGGGCTGACAGTAACTTGGTGGCAGCCTCTGCAGATGCCTCATCAGCAGCAGTTGCAATCCTTTTGACCAATGAAGGCTTAGCAGTTTCAGTCTGCATATAAAAATTGAAGAGCAACAGACATCAGCAGTGATATATAAAATGAATCTATGAGACACTGATGCATATAGTGCTGGATGTAAGTGGAAGAATAGGTGTGTGTGTTTCTGAACTATTGGTAAGCATTAGACAAAGCCGGCAATAAACAGACAAAAATCAAATCATGTATGAGGATTAAGAAAATATACCTGCTTACTGAAAAGGGTACCACCCAGCTGGCCCGTGGCCTTGTGCTTGAGGAGGTTTTCAGAAGATGGTGGCAGCACCATCGTCTTCACAGCAGCCTCATCAGGATCATTTTTTATCCATTTGAGTAGAGGAACAGAAGTTTCATCCTGCATATGAATAGCAACAGAACTCATCATTGATATTTAATAAATCTATGAGATAGACTGATGCAAATAGTGCGGGTGTAAGTGGAAGAATAGGGTTGTGCATAGAGAACAGTTGACAACAATGCAAATGATTACAAAAGAAGCCAATGGAAATCAACAGTTTATATACTGGATGAGACAGACTGAAAAGTGAAAAATTAGTGTATGATGATTGTAAGCAAACGCAGTGTTTCTGAACTTTTGGTAAGCATTAGACAAAGCCAACAGTAATTAAACAGATAATAATGAAATCATGTATGTGGATTAAGAAAATATACCAGATTCATTAAAAGGTCACCACCCAGCTGGCCCATGGCCTCGTGCTTGTAGAGGTTTTCGGAAGATGGTGCCGGCACCATCGTCCTCACAGCAGCCTCATTAGCCCCATTTTGCATCCACTTGAGTAAAGGCGCAGCAGTTTCAGCCTGCATAAGAATGGGAACAGATCTCAGCAGTGATATTGAATGACTCTGAGACAGACTGATGCATATAGTGCTAGATGTAAGTGGAAGGGTATGGCCGTGTATGGACAACAGTTCACAACAATGCAAGGGTGTGTTCGGTTCTGAAACAGCGTGGAATGGAATGGAATGGTTCCATTTCAGAGGAATGGAATGGTTACATTTTTGTTCGGTTGGGAAAAATGGAGAGCAGAAGAGATCGAGGTTAAACTAACCAATTGTCTCAAAATTGTAATTAACAATTGCAAATGACATTTTAATCTCAAAGTCGTAATTAACAGCGCCTAATGGTGCTCTTTTAATCTAAAAATCGAAATTAACATCATTTTATGTTGGGTTAGGGGAACTGGAGTAGATGAACATTACTGTATGATGATTGTAAGCAAACGAATTTGGTGTTTCTAAACTTTTGGCTTCGAGATCTTATGGGTTTCAACTCTAGCCTACCCCAACTTGTTTGGGACTGAAAGGCTTGTTGTTGTTGTTGTTGTTGTAAACTTTTGGCAAGCATAGAAAAAACCGACAATAAACAGAGAAAAATCAAGGCATGTTTTGTGGATTAAGAAAATATACCATATTCATTAAAAGATCACCACCCAGCTGGTGCGTGGCCTTGTGCTTGTAGAGGCATTTAGAAGATGGGGGCGGCATCAACATACTGGCAGCCTGATCAGCCGCAGTTTTGATCTTCCTTTTGAGTAAAGGCCCTAAAGTTTCAGTCTGCATATGAATAGCAAAACAAAAGGCAGACCTCAGCAGTGATATTGAATTACTGTATGAGATAGACTGATGCATATAGTGGATGCTCTTAGCCTTTTGCAGCGTGAACACTAGCTATGGACAGACAAAAAAACTAGTTAACTCAGCTTTGTCTAGATATGAATGTACTACCACCATCCAAAAGCTTAAGCCTTATTTATTTTTGAGAAATCAAAACAAGCAAAGTTTGACCAAAATTTTAGAACATTCTATCAACAAATATAATACTGTGTAGATACCGTAGGAAAATATATTTTATTATCTATTTAATGATATTAATTTTGTATTTTGCATGTTACTGATTTTTGGTAAAAGCTTAGTCAAACATGGTATAGTTTGACTTTCTAAAAATAATATAAGCCCAAAGCTTTGGGATGGAGGCAGTAGTATCTAGAGCTAAAACACATCTAGATACATCCGTATCTACAGATAGTTGAGTCAATTAATTTGGATCTGAGGGAGTATCAGATTCAGACTACATCATGGTAAGTTGGTTAAAAAAAATTACCCCTGGGCGGTCCCTGCCCAGCTCGGCAGTGGCATTTCGCTTCTTGTGCTGCAGATCGGGCCATGCTCCTGCAGCAGGTGGGGCGCTATTCTCGTTCCCCATAGCCTCAGCACGGAACCTGGAGGTACCAACCTGATACAGAGAATATAGAGCATGGTGTCACAGAGGCTTTACGCACAAACAGCTGAAGACATGTGCTACTTTAAGCATATTCCAGAACAGGAACAGATTGAGGATGCAGAGACCAGAGAGACACTTAAAAGGTAAAGAGTGGATAAGCAAACGGAGTACCTGCTTCGCGGGGCTGGGGACGCAGCTCAGGCTCAGCCAACTGCCCACATGCGTGGTGGCCTTACGCTCCATTGCCCCCACCGCCGAGGTCTTGCCTTTCCTGTACAAGCTGACAAAAGATACAGTGAGGATCAGCAGAAACTACAAAGGTTGCAAATGTCGACAAATAAAGGAAGAACACCCCAATCCAAGCAAAGGTAGCCCCCGCCCCCACCCCCATCAATCACTCCCAGCTCGAGGGTGACCAGAAAGACACCCCTTTGCCCAGAATAGGAAAGAGATGCGCAAGATATCGAGGAGAGGAAAAAAGAACCGATCTCGAGAAAGGAGAGAACATTACTAGTCCTACCTAATCCGCTTGGGCTAGATGCAGCTTGCCCCTCCAAGCTGGATGCCTGGACGGTGGAGGCGAAAGGAGGGGATCGAGCTAGCGGCTTGCATCCGTCGGCAATCGGCACTCGATCGGGAGAGAAGGGGTGCTACATAAAGGGGAGGGGTAACATATTTTATTACACAGTGAACTTACTGATGTGACTAGTCATTACATGTCTCACTGAAACTAGGGAAACCCCCGAATTGTAGCGGGGAAATGAAACATTTCACAAAAATTCGAAATTCAAGCACACCGCCACGCGCCAAGCACGCGGCTGTTCCTTCCTCTTCCTCGGTTCCTCCTCCCCTATCCGAAAAAACCCCAAATCCCAAGCTCAAACCAAAAAAAAAACAAAAAACAAATCCCCTGGCCGCCATGCATGTCCTCGTTAACCCGCTGGAGATCGTTCCCGGACGATGCGGACCACCCGCCCTGAGATCCAGAATTCCGTCCACCTCGAGGCACTGCGTGCTGTCTCGCAGCAGCGGCTTGAGGGCGCTGAAGAGGAAGTTCCGCCGGAAAGTGCTCATGGCAACCGTGCAAGCTCACCGGCGTGCTGTATCCCGAGAGGAACTGGTCAAAGCTTTGCTATTCGCCACACAAAAAAAATTGCGGGCCAAGATCTGGTCAAAGCTTCGTCGATGGCTTGCCGCGAGAGGCTTGGAGTCCAGAGTCAATAAACTAGCTGCTCGAGGACTTGGGCGGTTTACACGGATTCATATTAACTGACTCAAGTTTGTTAGTCTAGTTAACAAATGCATCTAGATACATCCATATCTAGACAGAATTGAGTCAATTAATATGAATCAGAGGGGAGTACCTGAAAGTGTTTCATGCTACCAACTAATGCGCTGGCAGGAATCGCTGTAGAAGTAATTGTGCTACTACTTGTACGATGAACTGATTGTGTGGGTGTCGAATTTTGCAACGCGATCATCCACTGAATGCTTAATCTAGCGCCAAAGGCGTACAAATCATAACATACTACAGCACCAGAACATAAGAGTACGAATCATAAAGTAGCTCAACATTTTGCATCAGGGCTGGGTGGTCCTGAGACTACCGGGACGCCCCTGATGATCTCCGGGTGTGCATCCTCTTCAACGCAAAGCTGTGTACTCGGTCCACGGCCTCCTTCTGTAGGCTGGATAATCTCAGGTGCAGGACCTTCGTCTATGAGAGGCTCGTCATCAGTACCATCCACAGGTGCATCAGGGCTGGGTGGTCTTGAGACTACCCGGACGCCCGTGATGATCTCCGGGCGTGCATCCACTTCAACGCAAAGCTGTGTACTCGGTCCACGGCCTCCTTCTGTAGGCTGGATAATCTCAGGTGCAGGACCTTCGTCTATGAAAGGCTCGTCATCAGTACCATCCACAGGTGCATCAAACTGAGATTCATCTTCAAATCTCCCATCAAACTGAGAGACCTCTTTAACTCTATGCTTCTGCAATTAGTACATCAACCGATTAGACAAACATCTAAGGGATGCAACCTGAACAAATGCCGTTTTACATATTTACCTTCTCATCTGGCACAGCACATGTCCCAGAGCTGAAACCCGTTTCCTGAAGCAAGCGCTTTTTCTCTCCTTCCCGTCCATCCATCTGCAACAAGTTAAATTTGAGTACAGAACCTTGCACAGCAATGCAAACTATTGATTGAAACAGCGGCAGCATCAATATAAATAATTAACTACATATGCCAGCACACATACAGTGTGAGCAAGATCTGCTTCTCCTGCTAAAGGATCATTATATGGTTCACCATGCTAAACCCGCCTAACATATGTGCGGTCCATCCCAAAAATGTGTAAATGATCTGCCACTACAGGGTGAGGCCTCTTCTCACCATTCATACATGTGCAGCGCGGGCAATACACGTCCAGGTTGTGACCATCATGAGCTCTAATAAACCCCATAAAGGGTTGAACACCATTTATATATGAAGGGGAACATAAGTGTCCATGCAGTTTCCAAGTTCTGTCCATCTGTTTAATTATGAGATACAGTGGTTGGTGATTAATTTAAGGCGAAGTAGGAAATGTATATCCATCGAGTACAAAACTATACTACATGATTATGCATTTCAGCAATCATGTCGAGTACAAAACAAAAAATGCCCATCGACATTTTAGCAAACAGATCGTGTACAAAACTCTGCCATGGCATTTCAGCAAATTAACGGATCGAGTGCAGAACTGACTCTATATGCCCACGCAAATGAACAAATTGATCGATGACAAATCGAGCGGAAAACTATAAAGTGCCAATTAGTTCGAGCATACTGACGAATTTTTTTAGCAGCATCAAGAAAATATAAATCGTTAGGCTGTCTTGCCCGATACATGATTGAGCTAGAGATAGCAGCCCTACCGTGGATCAACTTGACCGCCGGTGCGTCTCGAGAAGAACGACGGGGAGGAGAAGCTTCTTCTTCGCACGGACGGGACGGGGAGGGGAAGCTCTTCGCACGGACGGGGATAAGTTGTGTACGGGTGGGTGGGGGGTCATGCGGCCGGGCCGCCGGGGTGATAATTAAGGTTGGTAGGTGGCGTTTAATGGAGTTGCGTGTGTAATTTGCCGTGCACAAGGTTGAGGAATAGGCGGTTCCCTTTGCCGCGCGCACAATTCAAACTATCCCGCCCATGTAGTTTAAATTCGCCATATTTTCGTTAAATCGACATAAAGTCATGTGAGTGGGGGAAAATTAGCAAAGTTGCTTGAAAAATAGTAAAACTCTGGAATTATCCTTTAAATATGCTCTACTTCGTGTGAAAATCGGGGTGTGGAAGCATGTTGAGCTGTTTTATTTGTACTTTCTTCATTAAAACTCCCATTTTATGCACTTTGGATGGAAAGAAATCATTTGTACATAAATTTTGACAACGCCATTTGCAAACACTAATTGTTTACATGCCAAGATGCACCCATCCACCAAATATATATGTGGCAAAAGTTTATCACAATCTAGCAGATATGCATAATTAGTGAGGGACCCCTTTTGATTTTGTGCAATTTCCACTAATTAGGTAGAGATCGAGAAGGGTTAATTAATTAGGCCATGTTAGGGGTTATGTGTTTTAATAGGTTGTGTGGATTCAAATACAACTTCTTTATTTGTGTGCTATGATTAATCAAAACTAGATCGATCGACTGCGCACACATTATTAGAGGCGCATGCCTTTGCGCACAAAGTGCATGTGTGTGTTGTTGGCCACCAACGAGAGAGAGAGAGAGAGAGAGAGATAGAGGTAGAGAGAGCTACATACGAGAGAGCGATTGAAATCCCCAAATTAAACACATATATATGCATGGCACATTTAATTTAATTAGAGGACCGCGAGGCACCCCTGGCCTGCTTGATGCATAATTAAGTGTCATTGGCCTATATATATAGGGTTTAATTAGGGTTTAGGGTTTAGGGTTAGGAGGTTAGGGTTTAGGGTTTAATGTTTATGGTGTTTAGGGTTTAGGGATTAGGGATTAGGGTTTATTTAGGGTTTAAGGTTTAGGGATCATCGATCGAGTGCGCACACACACATTATTAGAGGCACACGCGCCTTTGCGCATAAAGTGCATGCGTATATGTGTGTGTTTTTTGGCCACCAACGACATATAGATGATCGAGAGAGAGAGATTGAAATCCCCCAAGAATATGTTCAAATATATATTAAAATATATGCACGAATTAATGCATGCATGGTAGGCCATGCATGCACACTAATTATATATATATTATGAGGAAACTTAATCAAATGTGTTTTCATTCGAGAGAACTTGTCAAAATTCAAGTTAATTAATTTATCATCGATAATTATATAATTAATTAATGAATCTCAGGGAGATGTTATACAACATATGATCGATATATAGGCCATGTATATATTAATTGGTTTTAATCTACCGTTTTTGCTAGCTAGCTGCATGCTATATATAGAGCATGTTTTTATTAGATCGGGTTATAGCTAGTATAGTTTAGGGTTATGTGTTTTAATTAACTAGGGTTTGATTAGCTAGGGGTTAGTTATATATATATGGTTTAGGGTTAATGCATGTCACATTTAATTTAACTAGAGGACCGCGAGGCACCCCTGGCCTGCTTGATGCACAATTAAGTGTCGTTGGCCTATATATATAGGGTTTAATTAGGGTTTAGGGTTAGCTAGCTGGGTTTAGGGTTTAGTGTTTTGGGTGTTTAGCTAGGGTCTAGGGTTTAGGGTTTAGTGTTTACTGTGTTTAGAGGGTCTAGGGTTTAGTGTTTAGGGTGTTTAGGGTCTAGGGTTTAGGGTCTAGTGTTTAGGGTCTATGGTTTAGGGTTTAATTAGTGTTTAGGGTGTTTAGGGTTTAGGGTTTAGTGTTTACGGTGTTTAGGGTCTAGGGTTTAGGGTTTAGTGTTTAGGGTCTAGGGTTTAGGGTTTAATTAGTGTTTAGGGTGTTTATAGGGTTTAGGTTTAGGGTTTAGGGTTTAGGGTTTTAGGGTTTAGGGTTTAGGTTTAGGGTTTAGGGTTTATGGTTTAGGGTTTACGGTGTTTAGGGTCTAGGGTTTAGGGTTTAGTGTTTAGGGTGTTTAGGGTCTAGGGTTTAGTGTGTTTAGGGTGTTTAGGGTTTAGGGGATTAGGGATTAGGGTTTTAGGGTTGTTTAAGGTTTAGGGATCATCGATCGAGTGCGCACACACATTATTAGAGGCACCCGCGCCTTTGCGCATAAAGTGCATGCGTATATGTGTGTGTTTTTTGGCCACCAACGACATATAGATGATCGAGAGAGAGAGAGATTGAAATCCCCCAAGAATATGTTCAAATATATATTAAAATATATGCACGAATTAATGCATGCATGGTAGGCCATGCATGCACACTAATTATATATATATTATGAGGAAACTTAATCAAATGTGTTTTCATTCGAGAGAACTTGTCAAAATTCAAGTTAATTAATTTATCATCGATAATTATATAATTAATTAATGAATCTCAGGGAGATGTTATACAACATATGATCGATATATAGGCCATGTATATATTAATTGGTTTTAATCTACCGTTTTTGCTAGCTAGCTGCATGCTATATATAGAGCATGTTTTTATTAGATCGGGTTATAGCTAGTATAGTTTAGGGTTATGTGTTTTAATTAACTAGGGTTTGATTAGCTAGGGGTTAGTTATATATATATGGTTTAGGGTTAATGCATGTCACATTTAATTTAACTAGAGGACCGCGAGGCACCCCTGGCCTGCTTGATGCACAATTAAGTGTCGTTGGCCTATATATATAGGGTTTAATTAGGGTTTAGGGTTAGCTAGCTGGGTTTAGGGTTTAGTGTTTTGGGTGTTTAGCTAGGGTCTAGGGTTTAGGGTTTAGTGTTTACTGTGTTTAGAGGGTCTAGGGTTTAGTGTTTAGGGTGTTTAGGGTCTAGGGTTTAGGGTCTAGTGTTTAGGGTCTATGGTTTAGGGTTTAATTAGTGTTTAGGGTGTTTAGGGTTTAGGGTTTAGTGTTTACGGTGTTTAGGGTCTAGGGTTTAGGGTTTAGTGTTTAGGGTCTAGGGTTTAGGTTTTAATTAGTGTTTAGGGTGTTTATAGGGTTTAGGGTTTAGTGTTTAGGGTTTAGGGTTTTAGGGTTTAGGGTTTAGGGTTTAGGGTTTAGGGTTTAGGTTTATGGTTTAGGGTTTACGGTGTTTAGGGTCTAGGGTTTAGGTTTAGTGTTTAGGGTGTTTAGGGTCTAGGGTTTAGTGTGTTTAGGGTGTTTAGGGTTTAGGGGATTAGGGATTAGGGTTTTAGGGTTGTTTAAGGTTTAGGGATCATCGATCGAGTGCGCACACACATTATTAGAGGCACCCGCGCCTTTACGCATCAAGTGCATGCGTATATATGTGTGTTTTTTGGGCCACCAACGATATATAGATGATCGAGAGAGAGAGAGATTGAAATCCCCAAGAATATGTTCAAATATACATTAAAATATATGCACGAATGCATTGTAGGCCATGCATGCACACTAATTATATATATATTATGAGGCAACTTAATCAAATGTGTTTTCATTCGAGAGAACTTGTCAAAGTTCAAGTTAATTAATTTATCACGATAATTATATAATTAATTAATGATTCTCAGGGATATGTTATACAACATGATCGATATAGGCCATGTATATTTTAATTGGTGTTAATCTACGGTTTGCTAGCTAGCTGCTATATATAGAGCATGTTTTTATTAGATCGGGTTATAGCTAGCTAGTATAGTTTAGGGTTATGTGTGTTAATTAAGTAGGGTTGATTAGCTAGGGTTAGTTACATATATATGGTTTAGGGTTAATGCATGGCACATTTAATTTTATTAGAGGATCACGAGGCACCCATGACCCACTCGATCGATGCACAATTAAGTGTCGTTGGCCTATACATAGGGTTTAATTGGGGTTTAGGATTAGCTAGGGTTTAGGGTTAGGGTTAGGGTACGTTTAGGGTCTAGGGTTTAGGGTTTAGTGTTTAGGGTGTTTAGGGTTTAGGGATTAGGGATTTAAGGTTTTAGGGTTGTTTAAGGTTTAGGGATCATCGATCGAGTGCGCACACACATTATTAGAGGCACCCGCGCCTTTACGCATAAATTGCATGCATATATATGTGTGTTTTTTGGGCCACCAACGATATATAGATGATCGAGAGAGAGAGAGATTGAAATCCCCAAGAATATGTTCAAATATACATTAAAATATATGCACGAATGCATTGTAGGCCATGCATGCACACTAATTATATATATATTATGAGGCAACTTAATCAAATGTGTTTTCATTCGAGAGAACTTGTCAAAGTTCAAGTTAATTAATTTATCACGATAATTATATAATTAATTAATGAATCTCAGGGATATGTTATGCAACATGATCGATATAGGCCATGTATATTTTAATTGGTGTTAATCTACGGTTTGCTAGCTAGCTGCTATATATAGAGCATGTTTTTATTAGATCGGGTTATAGCAGCTAGCTAGTATAGTTTAGGGTTATGTGTTTTAATTAAGTAGGGTTGATTAGCTAGGGTTAGTTACATATATATGGTTTAGGGTTAATGCACGGCACATTTAATTTTATTAGAGGATCACGAGGCACCCATGACCCGCTCGATCGATGCACAATTAAGTGTCGTTGGCCTATACATAGGGTTTAATTGGGGTTTAGGATTAGCTAGGGTTTAGGGTTAGGGTTAGGGTTAGGGTACGTTTAGGGTCTAGGGTTTAGGGTTTAGTGTTTAGGGTGTTTAGGGTTTAGGGATTAGGGATTTAAGGTTTTAGGGTTGTTTAAGGTTTAGGGATCATCGATCGAGTGCGCACACACATTATATTATTAGAGGCACCCGCGCCTTTACGCATAAATTGCATGCATATATATGTGTGTTTTTTGGGCCACCAACGATATATAGATGATCGAGAGAGAGAGAGAGATTGAAATCCCCAAGAATATGTTCAAATATACATTAAAATATATGCACGAATGCATTGTAGGCCATGCATGCACACTAATAATATATATATTATGAGGCAACTTAATCAAATGTGTTTTCATTCGAGAGAACTTGTCAAAGTTCAAGTTAATTAATTTATCACGATAATTATATAATTAATTAATGAATCTCAGGGATATGTTATACAACATGATCGATATAGGCCATGTATATTTTAATTGGTGTTAATCTACGGTTTGCTAGCTAGCTGCTATATATAGAGCATGTTTTTATTAGATCGGGTTATATCTAGTATAGTTTAGGGTTATGTGTTTTAATTAAGTAGGGTTGATTAGCTAGGGTTAGTTACATATATATGGTTTATGGTTAATGCATGGCACATTTAATTTTATTAGAGGATCGCGAGGCACCCATGACCCGCTCGATCGATGCACAATTAAGTGTCGTTGGCCTATACATAGGGTTTAATTGGGGTTTAGGATTAGCTAGGGTTTAGGGTTAGGGTTAGGGTTAGGGTTAGGGTACGTTTAGGGTCTAGGTTTAGGGTTTAGTGTTTAGGGTGTTTAGGGTTTAGGGATTAGGGATTTAGGGGTTTTAGGGTTGTTTAAGGTTTAGGGATCATCGATCGAGTGCGCACACACATTATTAGAGGCACCCGCGCCTTTACGCATAAATTGCATGCATATATATATGTGTGTGTTTTTTGGCCACCAACGATATATAGATGATCGAGAGAGAGAGATTGAAATCCCCAAGAATATGTTCAAATATACATTAAAATATATGCACGAATGCATGGTAGGCCATGCATGCACACTAATTATATATATATATTATGAGGCAACTTAATCAAATGTGTTTTCATTCGAGAGAACTTGTCAAAATTAAAGTTAATTAATTTATCACGATAATTATATAATTAATTAATGAATCTCAGGGATATGTTATACAACATGATCGATATAGGCCATGTATATATTAATTGGTGTTAATCTACGGTTTGCTAGCTAGCTGCTATATATAGAGCATGTTTTTATTAGATCGGGTTATATCTAGTATAGTTTAGGGTTATGTGTTTTAATTAAGTAGGGTTGATTAGCTAGGGTTAGTTACATATATATGGTTTATGGTTAATGCATGGCACATTTAATTTTATTAGAGGATCGCGAGGCACCCATGACCCGCTCGATCGATGCACAATTAAGTGTCGTTGGCCTATACATAGGGTTTAATTGGGGTTTAGGATTAGCTAGGGTTTAGGGTTAGGGTTAGGGTTAGGGTTAGGGTACGTTTAGGGTCTAGGGTTTAGGGTTTAGTGTTTAGGGTGTTTAGGGTTTAGGGATTAGGGATTTAGGGGTTTTAGGGTTGTTTAAGGTTTAGGGATCATCGATCGAGTGCGCACACACATTATTAGAGGCACCCGCGCCTTTACGCATAAATTGCATGCATATATATATGTGTGTGTTTTTTGGCCACCAACGATATATAGATGATCGAGAGAGAGAGATTGAAATCCCCAAGAATATGTTCAAATATACATTAAAATATATGCACGAATGCATGGTAGGCCATGCATGCACACTAATTATATATATATATTATGAGGCAACTTAATCAAATGTGTTTTCATTCGAGAGAACTTGTCAAAATTAAAGTTAATTAATTTATCACGATAATTATATAATTAATTAATGAATCTCAGGGATATGTTATACAACATGATCGATATAGGCCATGTATATATTAATTGGTGTTAATCTACGGTTTGCTAGCTAGCTGCTATATATAGAGCATGTTTTTATTAGATCGGGTTATAGCTAGTATAGTTTAGGGTTATGTGTTTTCATTAAGTAGGGTTGATTAGCTATGGTTAGTTACATATATATGGTTTAGGGTTAATGCATGGCACATTTAATTTAATTAGAGGACCGCGAGGCACCCCTGGCCTGCTTGATGCACAATTAAGTGTCGTTGGCCTATATATAGGGTTTAATTAGGGTTTAGGGTTAGGGTTAGGGTTTAGGGTCTAGGGTTTAGTGTTTAGGGTGTTTAGGGTTTAGGGATTAGGGATTAGGGTTTCAGGGTTGTATAAGGTTTAGGGATCATCGATCGAGTGCGCACACACATTATTAGAGGCACCCGCGCCTTTGCGCATAAAGTGCATGCGTATAGTTTAGGGTTATTTGTTTTAATTAAGTAGGGTTTGATCAGCTAGGGTTAGTTACATATATATGGTTTAGGGTTAATGCATGGCACATTACATATAGTTTAAATCTCAAGAATGTTTATACATGATAGGCCATATGTGCAAAGGAATTTTTTTCCTCGTGAACTTGTCAAAATTCAAGTTTATCAGTGCCAATGGAAACTAGTCCAAAAAATTACATAGAGGACCAAAAGTACTAGACAATAACTAATAGAACCTGCAACTTTACAAAAAGGACCCCAAAACATATAGAAGAAAATCAATCGATTTCTATTTTCGCCCTCGCTCCTTAGTTGTACCTGCCCCGATCCTTGTTTTTCCTCAGTTTTCCCCCCCTTGTCTATAACCCGCAGAAAGAGCTCGGACGGAAGGAATCCCGTTTAGTTGACGTTGGTTGGTGCTGGCAAGTGGGGCCGCTGTTGGTGCCCCGCAGTGGACACGTCTCCACTTATCCAGATCATCGTGGGACCCACAACTTGTCCACGTTAGCGCGCCGGACCCACAGCTTACCCAGGTGACCGTTGCAAAATGGGAGCCCGAGCTAGCCCCGTGCCCGTGCCCGTGCCATTGCTTCCCCTTTCTTTCTCCGCGCCCCATTGTTCTTCTTCTCCGCCAGCGGCAGCCCTTCTCCGGCACGCGGGTGATGTCTAGTTTCTCTTCGACCTCCCGTTCTTCATGGCCGCAGTATGGACCCGTGCCTTTGACAAGATGCCCTGACTGCCCACGCCAGGAGCCTCTGAAGCGGTCGATCTGTAAGACGGACGAGAACGGCAACCGTGGACGTGAGTTCGTTGCATGCGAGAGCTTGCCATATAGAGAGGGGGATAAGGTTAGATCTCGCTCCAATTTCTCTGTTTTCTCTCGATTTTCTTGTTATTCCCTCGAATTTGGGATTTAGGGTTCACGTTGTTGTTTTCAGATCTTGAAGAAATGCAGGCATTTCGAGTGGATCGATGTGTACGTTCAGAGGCTTCAGTTGCAGGAATCAATTGGCGCTATTGGGGGGCGCAATTTGGGAGGGGGGGACTTGCTGTAGAGAATGCGGCGGAGAGAGGAGCCGTTCCGATTAGGGACCTTCCGATTATGCCTAATGCTCCCAATGCAGAACTGGTGGAAGTGAAGGGAGAACTGAAGAAAATGAACAAGCAGTTAAGGCAGCTGATCGAGTTGAAGAAGCAAGCTAATATGATGGCTGGTTGTTTTTTTTGTTGTATAATTACGATCGGATTCTTATCATTGCTCACCAGGCGCTAGAAGTTGTTACAAGGGATACCTTGTTACAAATCCATTATTCAGTTACATGTACTTGTAGTTGTTTTCAAAGTTAGTGTGTGCATTCACCGAAATTACCAACTATATTCCCTAAAAGAAAAGGAAAGCTAAAGATAGTTGATAATTGTTAGAGGGGTGACAAATAATGCAATCCCCGAAATCCGCAAATATGTATGCCTCATGTTTATACCAAAATTATACCACTTTTAGGCCTTTCCAAAATACCAATACCATATCCCAAACTATATTCCCTAAAAGAAAAGGACAGCTAAAGATAGTTGATAATTGTTAGAGGGGTGACAAATAATGCAATCACCGAAATCCGCAAAAATGTATGCCTCATGTTTATAACAAAATTATACCACTTTTAGGCCGTTTCAAAATACCAATACTATATCCCAAACTATATTCCCTAAAAGAAAAGGAAAGCTAAAGATAGTTGATAATTGTTAGAGGGGTGACAAATAATGCAATCCCCGAAATCCGCAAATATGTATGCCTCATGTTTATACCAAAATTATACCACTTTTAGGCCTTTCCAAAATACCAATACCATATCCCAAACTATATTCCCTAAAAGAAAAGGAAAGCTAAAGATAGTTGATAATTGTTAGAGGGGTGACAAATAATGCAATCCCCGAAATCCGCAAATATGTATGCCTCATGTTTATACCAAAATTATACCACTTTTAGGCCTTTCCAAAATACCAATACCATATCCCAAACTATATTCCCTAAAAGAAAAGGACAGCTAAAGATAGTTGATAATTGTTAGAGGGGTGACAAATAATGCAATCGCCGAAATCAGCAAAAATGTATGCCTCATGTTTATAACAAAATTATACCACTTTTAGGCCGTTTCAAAATACCAATACTATATCCCAAACTATATTCCTCATGTTTATTCTCCACCGACAGAGAGAGAGAGAGATGGGTGGCCACGAAGAGAGAGAGAGAGAGAGAGAGAGAGAGAGAGAGAGAGAGAGAGAGAGAGAGAGGTTGCCACGAAGAGACGGATAGGGGTATACTGCCCGTTAGATCAGTGGATCAACGGTTCGTGGAGTCGATCCGTGTGACAACGGCTCAACCAATCAGGATAAGTTTGGGCTTCTCAGAGCATTTGTGACAGTACTTGAGGGCAAAACTGAGTAGTACTAAGAATCCAAGGGCACATAAATAGTAAATAGACTAAGGGATTCAAACAAAAGAATTACAAAATGAAAAATGTGTGTTTTGTACAATATAATTCATATTGGGCTACATCAAATTATTTGCAATTCAAATATACATGAGTGTGACAATTATGGCATCATTTAGACAAACTATGTTTTGGGAAAGATGTTTTGCAAAGGGGTTTGGGTGGAAAACCATGCATCTTCATAGCTACACTAGTGATTCTGAGAAGTGGCAATTTGTGGTAAAACTTGATTTATATATGTTTGTTAAGGTTTTCTAGGTGGCAGGTTGCGTAGGAAGACTCCATGAGTAGTTGCCACTATGTTTTTATTTTTTTGGATTTTTTTGCGCATGAAATGACTCAATTAGCTATGTTAATCTCATTTGTTGACTCTCTGTTGACCAGCTACTTGAGGGTAAAACTGAGTATATTGCACTTGCCGGTCTAAGTCCTCGAGGGGAAAACTGAGTACAGATAAAATTTCTGTATAAGGCCTGAGGTTATAACTGAGTACACCAAACGTCCCAGGGTTAGACTCGTGTAGCGGTGCACGCTGCAGCCGTGCATAGCGGACGCGTGTTGCGGTACACGCCACCTTCGTCTTTATAGAGCCCCTCTTTCTCTCCCTCGACGCACGTTCTCACTGGCTCACTGCAACCGCCTCTCCTGTCCCATCATCTTCTCCACAACCGAAGAAAAAACCCCGAAGAAAACCGCCGGCGATGGAGAAGAATGAGATGCCCATTGTCGGCGCATCGGCCGCCGCCCCCGTCCAGGCCCCTGTCGCTGCTTCCAACGTAGCAGCCGGCGCATCGGCCGCCGCCCCCGTCCAGGCCCCTGTCGCTGCTTCCAACGTAGCAGCCGGCGCATCGGCCGCCGCCCCCGTCCAGGCCCCTGTCGCTGCTTCCAACGTAGCAGCCGGCGCATCGGCCGCCGCCCCCGTCCAGTCCCCCTTCGATTGGGACCCGTACGAACCAGTGCCACGCCCGGAGAACCCCTACGACACCACCATCGTCGACTACGAGCCGGAGGTAACCCTTTGTTCCCTTGTTCTTATCTCATTTCAATCATTTTGTGTTAGATCTAGCGTTATTACGGTTCGTCTGTTCCTAGTTCAATCCTTTTGTGTTAGATCTTGCGTTATTACTGTTCGTTTCTTCCTAGTTCAATCCTTTTGTGTTAGATCTTGCGTTATTACTGTTCGTCTGTTCCTAGTTCAATCCTTTTGTGTTAGATCTTGCGTTATTACTGTTCGTCTGTTCCTAGTTCGATCCTTTTGTGTTAGATCTTGCGTTATTAGTGTTTGTGCCGATGATGATGAATATTTGGGCATCCCTAAATTGATTCAGGGTTTGGTCAGTAAACAATTGGTGTGTACAAATTTGTTGTGCATGATCTTTGGTTTACTTACTCAAATCCTGGATATAAGTGTGTCCAATGTAACTGAGGCTACCTCTTTTTTTCGAGCCCATATTATCATGCATGATTTTTTGTTCACTCTCTGTTCAATCATCGTTGCAATTGACTCCGTGTTTTTTGCACGATCTTTGGTGCTACGTGACAGGTGGAGAGCAGCGACGTCGACAGCGACGACGAGTCCTTCCACACCAAGACTCGTCACGTCCTCAGGAGGCTGCAGTCCGGCCATTACGATGGCCCCTTTGCTCGAGGCATTTACAAGTGCCCCTTCTGCAACAGGAGGCTCCGCGACACCGACTTCAACACCCTGCTGAACCATGCTGAATCCATTGGCAGATATGGCGCTAGAGTTGGAAGGACCGTGAACGTGCATGCGTACATGGCCAAACACAAAGCACTTGGGATTCACCTGCGCAACCTCCAAGCGAGTCACACGCGCCACCTGGAGGCGTTGAACGTGCCTACTGCACTCTCTGTATGTGACTGCTCTATCTGTAGAGCAGCTTAAATTCATGTAAAATGTAGCTTATGTTGGATCTATCTGTCCTGAATATATCTATGCTATGTTGGTTGCTGTATGCAGCTTATCCTATATTTTCTCTCTGGATTTGTGCCCTAGATTTCCTACCTGATTGGGTAAAAACGAAGGCATAAAGAAATGAATGGCGTTAAAAAACAGAAGGAGAAGCTTCTCTAGATTTGCTATCAATTTGGGCTATCAAATATGAATGAGATCGAGCGATAGAGAGGAAAAAGGTACATTGAAAACTGCTAATCTGGGCGAAAGAGACAGAAACCACTCGTGCCCCCGTCCCGGACCCACACGGCTCCACACGCTACGGCCCTACACGCTACGGCCCCACAAACACGGCCTCGTCCTGTCCCACGCGGTCCCTTCCTACCAGCCCCACACGACGCGGTCCCACACGACGCGACCCCACAAAAGACACGACCCCACTCGTCAGCACGGAACGGTCAACTTAACGGATTCCTTCCGTCCGAGCTCCTTCTGCGGTTCAGACAAACGTTTGGGTAAAACTGAGGAAAAACTAAGGACTGGGGAAAACGTGTACAAAAAGGACCCCAAAACATATAGAAGAAAATCAATCGAGTCCTTCTCGACCGCACATCAGATCTCTGCTCCGCATCCTTTCCAGCAACTCCGTCGCCGGGGACGCACCACTTGGGACGGTGTCGCCGGTAGTCGCCAGGACGAAGGAGAAGAAGGGCCTCAGCAACGGCATATTGGCTCTGAGAAGGGTCGCTGAAAGTCCAAGATGTGCACGGGCAAGACGGATGACGCCGTCGTATGCCCCGAGCTTGTGAACTTTAGCAGCTTGACTTCCCCATTGGCCAGATCTGAAGCACTGACCAAAGCAAGCCTCACCGTTAGCGCCATCACATTGATGGCACCAGATCGGGGTTTGGCCGGCAAGATCCGCCAGATTCACCATAGGCCAGATCTGAAGCCGATGACGAGATCCCCGACTCCATTGCGCCATTCTGCTCATGGGAAACACTGGATCTAAGCTTACAACAACACTAACTCCCTCGGATCCAAATTAGCTGACTCAACTTTGCTTATCTAAATATGGATGTATCCACACATGTTTTTACTCTAGATACATACACGTCTAAGGAAAGTTGAATCAATTAATTTAGTTCGGAGGGTGTACAATATACAGAGAGAAGTCGGCCTCGTCTCCGGCCGGCGAGGCCGCCGGAGAGAAGGGGGAGAGGAGCCGGGGGAGTGGGAGAGACTCGAGAGAGAAAGAGAAGAGGAAGAAATGAGAGCTCCCTGGGGAAGAACATTATTTTTGTCGTTCTGCTCGTACTGTAGCTTGAAACTGAAAATTTCGGCCACGCGCCAAATCATCCCGCCGCATCCATTCGAAAATCCCGTGACCAGTTTTACCCTTTTAACCCTGGTCCGGAAGCTACAACCCACCGACCATGGAGGGCTCATTCGGTAACAATGAAATATCTTGCCTAGATCCCGAACCCTCCCCACAGGCCCACACCCACCCACCAACCATTCGCCCCATTAGCTCAAAAATACTCTCACACGCCAAAGCTCTGACTCTCTACAGTACTAGATCTGCTTCGCCGCCGGCATACTCCTCCACAGCGTAGCCTTGATCGTGTTGGCTGTCCACCCACCTGATCCGCTCCCCCGCCGCCCTCGTCACCGACGGATCTGCTTCACCGCCGACCTCGCCACCGACGGATCTGCTTCACCGCCGACCTCGCCACCGACGGATCTGCTTCACCGCCGACCTCGCCACCGACTACCTCGCCGCAGCGGCTGTATCAACTTCACCGAATACCTTGCCAGCCAACCAGATCTGCTTCACTAACGCCCGCTTCTACTGAAACAGGGTCGATTCATCGTCTCCCGCGTTCGCCGCCGCTGGAATGCAAGTTGCCGCCCCCGTCCACCCCGCCGCAGCTTGGTTAGTACGCTGGCCCGTTAGATCGCGGTGTTTCTTTAGCCATGTTTTGTGTAGTTATTTGCAGATCTCATATGCCGTTAACTTTCTTGATGTGTTGCTTCGCATGAAGTTTGTTTAAATGTTGTACAGTACAAAAGCATTATCCGGTCGCTACCATCCTGTTCATTCTACTGACACCTGTGTGCATCCACATATTTATAGCCTTGTACCCATTCATTTGCTGCCAACTGTTTTTGTACTGCATGCTATTGTCGCACTGCTTTTATAGTCGTGCTATGGGCATTTCCAATCTGCTTGTTCTTATACCACGTCATTAGCTCACCGCTAGCTGTTTTCTCGTGTCTGCTATTCTCACACTGCTTTTATAATCATGCTATGTGCATTTCCAATCTGCTTGCTCTTATACCTCGTCTTTAGCTTATATAGTTATTGTTGCGTGCATGTCTGGTCTTTGTATTATCGTAGACTGACTTGTCAATGTTATTTTTCCTTGGGATTGATCATGCGAACCACTTATTAGAACATCCAACATTAACAGCGGGGACGCTAGGTAAGGTTGGAATCTGAGTTCGTGGTTGGTAATTTTGGCAGTTTACTTCCGTTATTATCTATAACCTATATGCATTGTTCCTTATGCAAGAGATTAACACTTGGAACCCTGCCATAGCAATGCCATTCATGCTTTACTATGTTTCTGCCTATTTGATATGCTTGTCTTGGAGAAACTTCGAGGGTGATTTGAACCTGACATTTGGTCATTCTTAATGCCAGTTTACTTTATGTGTAAAACCTTGGCATTACCCTACTCTAAATCTGAATGTCTGAAATTCGTATCTCATGCAAAGCAACATCTAGTTGGTTTTAATTTGATATCTGGTAACTATTGGCTTATTCATTTGGCAGCTCAAGTTTTTTGTTATTTGAAACCAGCTGACTTGGTCTTAAATGTGATATCTAAACACAGATTAAGGACAATGGAGCAGGAGGATTAGCATTTCACTTGATGGCTGAACCTAAAATGATAGGCATGTTGACCACGACTAGTGCACGCAAGAGAAGGACCTGCAGTGAGCCAGTATGTGCTTAGTACATGCATCTTATCTTATCTTGTGCTTATTTCTGCTACATGCTGTTATCTGATCTCTACATTGCGTAATACATGTTTGAATAGTTAATTGTTGTAACTATGTTTACAATGTTACCAGAATGCTGTTTTAATGAAGCAGTCATCATTAGAAGATAGTCGCCAAAAAAGGATCTGTAGCGACCCTGTGCAACATTATGATGTAAGTTTGTGCTTAGTACAAGTTCCATACATGTCTTATTTATGCAACTTGTTATTATCTTATATCTACATTGCATAATAAATGTTTGCATAGTTCATCGTTTAACTCTTTTTGCATTATTATCAGAATGCAGTTGTGATGAAGCAATCTTCATTACCAGTGAGGCCCACAAAAAGTTCTGATCTTTCTTCTGATGCATCTTCTCATAGCCGTCAACCTAGACCATTTCTTTCATCAGACAGTAAATATCTCAAGGCTGTACTTTATAAAAGACATGGTATTGCTGCTTTAAGATCTGTAGCTGATATGTTGACAAAGAGTACACAAGATTCAATCAAGGCGATTGCCAAATGTCAACGTGTTATTGATGATGCTAATAGAAGTCCTCAATGATTCTATGTAATTTTTTTTATTTGGGCACATTAATTGCCTTGTAATTTTCCTATTTGTTTTATTTGTGTATGTAATTGTGTGTATCATTGAAATCAGATTTTAGGCTCATGAAATTTAATGCAAGTTGACTAGTCAAACAAGTAGGGCCCTACAACAGATTGGGCCGGCCCACTTACAGTAGTGTGGGACCCACTTTCATTTTGGGCCGGCCCACTTCTTTAGTAGGCCCCGGTTACTGATAATGGGCTCCACATGCTTATTGGGCGGCCCACTTGCTCTATGGTGGTCCCACATGGTAAATGGCCGGCCCTTTAATAGGAAGGTGGGACCCACCTGTGTTTTGACCCGGCCCACTATCTTGTGGGCCGGCCCACTTTCTGGTGGACCCCACATACCAAATGGGCCGGCCCTTTCTATATGGTGGACCCCACACACCAAATGGGGCCCTTTAATAGGATGGTGGGACCCACTGTGTTTTGGCCCGGCCACTATCTTGTTGGTCGGCCCACTTTCTACATGGTGGACCCCACATACCAAATGGGCCGGCCCATTAATGTGGGACCCCATGTGTTTTTGGCCCGGCCCACTATCTTGGTGGGCCAGCCCACTTGCTATATTGTGGACCCCACATACTAAATGGGCCGGCCCTTTAACAGAAGGTGGGTCCCACCTGTGTTTTTGGCCTGCCCACTATCTTGTTGGGCCGGCCCACTTGATATATGGTGGACCCCACACACTAAATGGGCCGGCCCTTTAACAGGAAAGTGGGATGTGTTTTTGGCCCGGCCCACTAGCTTGTTGGGCCCCACTTGCTATACGGTGGACCCCACACACTAAATGGGCCGCCCTTTAACAGGAAAGTGGGACCCACCTGTGTTTTGGCCCGGCCCACTTGCTTCTGGGGCCGGCCTGTCGTAAGGTGGACCCACATGTTAAATGGGCCGGCCCATTTAACTTTTGACCAATCAACATTAGAGGTTAGGCCCGGCCCACGTAACTAATGGACCAGCCCAGCTATATAGTTGACCGGTCAAACTATGTCATCTGGCCCGGCCCGCTTAAGACGTGGCAGGCCTCGTGTGGGCCTACCATCTACCACGGGGTTTCAGCCGGTTAACGCCGTTAATGAACGATCTGCCACGTGTCAGCTTGCATGACGTCAGCAGTCAACGGGCTCCGAAACACTTCCGCAACGGTCCGATTTTCCGTGAAGGGCGCCCAAGCGCGACGGACCGAAAAAATCGTCGTTGGACTTTGCCCGACGCAGTTTCGACAACGGAACCCATATCGTCGGGTTAGGCCCATAGGCGACGAAAAATGCCCCCTAGTTGACGATTTTGGGACGTTGTCTATCAGAACTTTTCATTGCGCCATTCTCCTCATGGGAAACACTGGATCTAAGCTTACAACAACACTAACTCCCTCGGATCCAAATTAGCTGACTCAACTTTGCTTATCTAAATATGGATGTATCCACACATGTTTTTACTCTAGATACATACACGTCTAAGGAAAGTTGAATCAATTAATTTAGTTCGGAGGGTGTACGATATACAGAGAGAAGTCGGCCTCGTATCCGGCCGGCGAGGCCGCCGGAGAGAAGGGGGAGAGGAGCCGGGGGAGTGGGAGAGACTCGAGAGAGAAAGAGAAGAGGAAGAAATGAGAGCTCCCTGGGGAAGAACATTATTTTTGTCGTTCTGCTCGTAGCTTGAAACTGAAAATTTCGGCCGCGCGCCAAATCATCCCGCCGCATCCATTCGAAAATCCCGTGACCAGTTTTACCCTTTTAACCCTGGTCCGGAAGCTACAACCCACCAACCATGGAGGGCTCATTCGGTAACAATGAAATATCTTGCCTAGATCCCGAACCCTCCCCACAGGCCCACACCCACCCACCAACCATTCGCCCCATTAGCTCAAAAATACTCTCACACGCCAAAGCTCTGACTCTCTACAGTACTAGATCTGCTTCGCCGCCGGCATACTCCTCCACAGCGTAGCCTTGATCATGTTGGCTGTCCACCCACCGGATCCGCTCCCCCGCCGCCCTCGCCACCGACGGATCTGCTTCACCGCCGACCTCGCCACCGACGGATCTGCTTCACCGCCGACCTCATCCACAGCGTAGCAATCAACGCCTTTCCTGTCGATGCACCGGATCCTCTCCAACGGAACCGGTCTACTTCACCGCGCCTCCACAGGCCGATCTATTCCACCGACTACCTCGACGCATCGGCTGTATCAACTTCACCGAATCCCTTGCCAGCCAACCAGATCTGCTTCACTAACGCCCGCTCCTGAAACAGGGTCGATTCATCGTCTCCCGCGTTCGCCGCCGCTGGAATGCAAGCTGCCGCCCTCGTCCACCCCGCCGCAGCTTGGTTAGTACGCTGGCCCGTTAGATCGCGGTGTCTCTTTAGCAATGTTTTGTGTAGTTGTTTGCAGATCTCATATGCCATTAACTTTCTTGATGTGTTTCTTCGCATGAAGTTCGTTTAAATATTGTACGGTACAAAAGCATTATCCGGTCGCTACCATCCTGTTCATTCTACTGACACTGTGCGCATCCACATATTTATAGCCTTATACCCATTAATTTGCTGCCACTGTTTTTGTACTGCATGCTATTGTCGCACTGCTTTTATAGTCATGCTATGGGCATTTCCAATCTTGTTGTTCTTATACCACGTCATTAGCTCACCACTAGCCGCAAGCTGTTTTCTCGTGTCTGCTATTCTCACACTGCTTTTATAATCATGCTATGTGCATTTCCAATCTGCTTGCTCTTATACCTCGTCATTATCTTATAGCTATTTTTTTCCATGAATGCTCCTGTCGCACAGCTTGTATAGTTATTGTTGCGTGCATGTCTGGTCTTTGTATTATCGTAGACTAACTTGTCAATGTTATTTTTCCTAGGGATTGATCATGCGAACCGCTTATTATAACATCCAACATTAACAGCGGGGATGCTAGGGAAGGTTGGAATCTGAGTTCTTGGTTGGTAATTTTGGCAGTTTACTTCCGTTATTATCTATAACCTATATGCATTGTTCCTTATGCAAGAGATTAACACTTGGAACCCTGCCATAGCAATGCCATTCACGCTTTACTATGTTTCTGCCTATTTGATATGCTTGTCTTGGAGCAACTGCGAAGGTGATTTGAACCTGACATTTGGTCATTCTTAATGCCAGTTTACTTTATGTGGAAAACCTTGGCATTACCCTACTCTAAATCTGAATATCTGAAATTCGTATCTCATGCAAAGCAACATCTAGTTGGTTTTAATCTGATATCTGGTAAATATTAGCTTATTCATTTGGCAGCTCAAGTTTTTTGTTATTTGAAACCAGCTGACTTGGTCTTAAATGTGATATCTAAACACAGATTAAGGACAATGGAGCAGGAGGATTAGCATGCAACGAGCCAGTATGTGCTTAGTAAATGTATCATATCTTATCTTGTGCTTATTTCTGCTACATGCTGTTATCTGATCTCTACATTGCATAATACATGTTTGAATATTTAATTGTTGTAACTATGTTTGCAATATTACCAGAATGCAGTTGTAATGAAGCAGTCATCATTAGAAGATAGTCGCCAAAAAAGGATCTGTAGCGACCCTGTGCAACATTATGATGTAAGTTTGTGCTTAGTACAAGTTCCATACATTGTCTTATTTATGCAACTTGTTATTATCTTATATCTACATTGCATAATAAATGTTTGAATAGTTCACTGTTGTAACTATGTTTGCAATATTACTAGAATGCAGTTGTAATGAAGAAGTCCTTAGTAGAAGATAGAGGGCAAAAAAGGTTCCGGGGTGAGCCTATGCAACGATATAATGTAAGTCTGTGCTTAGTACTTGTGACTATATCATATCGACAATGCTTAATACATGTTTGCATAGTTCATCGTTTAACTCTTTTTGCATTATTATCAGAATGCAGTTGTGATGAAGCAATCTTCATCAGAAGAGAGGCCCACAAAAAGTTCTGATCTTTCTTCTGATGCATCCTCTCATAGCCGTCAACCTAGACCATTCCTTTCATCAAACAGTAAATATCTCAAGGTTGTACTTTATGAAAGACATGGTATTGCTGCTTTAAGATCTGTAGCTGATATGTTGACAAAGAGTACACAAGATTCAATCAAGGTGATTGCCAAATGTCAACGTGTTATTGATGATGCTAATAGAAGTCCTCCATGATTATATGTAATTTTTTTATTTGGGCACATTAATTGCCTTGTAATTTTCCTACTTATTTTATTTTTGTATGTAATTGTGTGTATCATTGATATCAGATTTTAGGCTCATGATATTTAATGGGCCTTCTTATAAGCCTAACTTGGCTGGACCATAATGCAAGTTGACTAGTCAAACAACCAGGGCCCTACAACTTAGTGGACGGCCCACTTACAAAAACGACTTATTTATTGGGCCACCCAATTGCTTTAAGTGTACCCCACTCACTAACTCGGGCCGGCCTGCAATGGAAAAAGGGACCCACCGCTTATTGGGCCAACCCGATAGGCCCACATACTACTTGGGCCGGCTTGTCAACACGATAGTGGGCCCCACTTATTATTGGGCCGGCCCACAACCTGTTGGGCCACCCACTTGCTTTATGGTGGACCCCACTTACTAAGCCGGCTCCTTACATGAAAGTGGGACCCGCATGCTTATTGGCGGCCCACCATCTTGTTGGGCCAGCCCACTTGCTATATGGCGGACCCCACATACTAATCCCGGCCCTTAACAGAAAGTGGGACCTAATTGCTTGGCCGGCCCACTAGCTTGTTGGGCCAGCCCGTTTGATCTATGGTGGACCCCACTTAGTATATGGGCCGACCCTGATAACAGGAAAGTGGGACCCACATGCTAATTGGGCCGGCCCAGTAACTCCTTGGGACGGCCCACTTGCTTTATGGTGGACCCCACTTAGTATATGGGCCGGCCCGATAACATGAAAGTGGGACCCACATGCTAATTGGGTCGGCCCACTAACTCATTGGGCCGGCCCACTTGCTTTATGGTGGACCCCACATGGTAAATGGGCCGGCCCGGTAACAAAGAAAGTGGGCCCCACATGCTTAGTGGGCCGGCCCTTTTGCCTGTTGACTCGTCAAACGAGTGCATTCGCCCGCCCACATGCTTAGTGGGCCGGCCCATTTAAGTTTTGACCAGTCAACCTTAGAGGTTAGGCCCGCCCACGACCTAATGGACCAGCCCAGCTATATAGTTGACCGGTCAAACTAGTCGCCGGCCCGCAAACTAAATGGGTCGCCCGCTTAAGGCGTGGCGGCCCGTGTTGGCCTACCATCTACCCTGCGTTTCATGGTTAACGGTGTTAATCGCATAACTGCTCGCTATGTGTCAGTTTGCATGATGTCGAAGTCAACGGGCTCCCGAAAACACTTCGCAACGGTCCGATTTTCCGTGGCGGAAGGGCGCCCAAGCGGACCGAAAAAAATGTGGTAGGACTTTGCCGACGCAGTTTAATTACGTAACCCATATCGTCGGGTTAGGCCCATAGGCGACGAAAAATGGCCCTTAGTGGACGATTTTGGGGCGTTGTGTATCAGAACTTTTCTTGTAGTGATGCCGATATCGGCATCAGCATCGTTTGGAGGCTGTGGTGCTCGAATCAAGGTGGGATTTGTTTCTTGTAGGCCAAAATGAATTTGAAACAAGTTTCATGTTGAAGGTTAGGTAACGAAAGTTTGTAACTAAAAATTATACTAGCGCCATGGTGAGGTTCTTTTTGATAGAGCTATACGGTTGGGCAAACTTTTTTGACACTTTTTAGATAGGGTTCCTTGTTGTTACACGTATGACATCATGTATGGAAACTTTGGGGTCATTTGGAGATGTTCAAAAAAATCACTTTGCTTAAGCGCATGCGTTTCGTCTCGCTGAAACCAGCTTTTCTAACAAGGTGATTTTTTCTACCTTCTCTAAATAACCTCAAATTTCATACAGCTGATCTTCTATACATAGATAGATAGATTGTTTCGTTTTTACATTTTTCGAACTTTTTATTTCCCTTTATAATACCCAATTGATTTTGAGGTCAAAACCTCGAAAAACAGCATCATGTATGGCATCATTTTCACCCTAAATTTCAAATTTTGTGAAACTTCCCCTTTTGGATATTCCTTGTTGTTATAGGTATGGCATCATGTATGACAAACTTGGTTAGGTCTCACTGAAACCAGCTTTTGTAACAAATTAGGTTTTTTCTACCTTCTCCAAATGACCTCAAAAATCATACAGACGATCTTCTATACAAAGATAGGTAGATTGTTTCGTTTTACATTTTTTTGAACTTTTATTTCCCTTTATGATACCCATTTGATTTTCAGGTCAAAACCTCGAAAGTTAACATAATTAGATGGTGAACCCTTCCAAACTTCAAATACAAAGATTGATTCTTTTTTCGTTTATCATTTTTACCGTGAATAGTAATGTCTACAAGAAATCGGTGATGGTTTATCATTTTTTGCGTGAAAAGTAATGGCTACAACAAATCGGTGATGGTTTATCATTTTTTGCGTGAAAATTAATGGCTACAACAAATCGGTGATGGTTTATCATTTTTTGCTTGAAAATTAATGGCTACAACAAATCAGTGACGGTTTATCTTTTTTTGCGTGAAAAGTAATGGCTACAATAAATCGGTGATGGTTTATCATTTTTTGCGTGAAAAGTAATGGCTACAACAAATCGGTGATGGTTTATCATTTTTTGCGTGAAAAGTAATGCCTAAAAGAGTTTATAATTTTTAGCGCGTGCAAAATAATACAGAAAACCGGCCTTTAGCATACTTAGAGGGTGGAAGCTAACCGCCGACAGAGAGAGAGAGAGAGGGGTTATCCTGCCCGTTAGATCATACGATCAACGGTCGGCGGGCACGATCCGCGTGACATGGGCTAGCCAATCAGGGCAATGTTGCACGTCTGCGAGAATTTGTGAAGGGAGAGGGCAAACTGAGTAGTATCAAGAAACCAAGGGCACCTGAGTAGTAAACAGACTAAGGGATTCAAATTTGAGATTTAAAAAATGGAAAATGCGTGTTTTGTACAATGAAACCCATCTTGGCCTACCTCAAACTATTTGCAATACAAATATACATCAGTGTGAGAATTGTGGCCTCATTTAGACAAAGTATGTTTTGGGGAAAGCTGTTTTGGGAAGGGCTTATTGTGGAAAACCATGCACCTTCATAGCTACTAGGTGATTTGAGAAGTGGCAATTTGTGGTAAAACTTGATTTATCTATGATTTGAGAAGTGGCAATTTGTGGTAAAGACTCCATGAGTAAGTGCCACTCTTTTTCGGATTTTTTTGCACATTAAATGACTCATTTAACTAGTTAATCCCATTTGTTGACTCTCTGTTGACCAGCCACTTGAGGGTAAAACTGAGTATATTGCACTAGCCAGTATCAAGGGGAAAACCGAGCACACAAAAATGCTAGTATAAGACTCGAGGGTATACCTGAGTATATCTAAATTTCCAGGGTTAGACTCGAGGACACGTGCAATTGTTGACGCGTAGACGCGGGTCGCGGTGCAGAAGTCGAAGACGTGCAATCGTGGACGCGTGTCGCGTTGCAGAAGTCCAAGACGTGCAGACGTGAACCGTGGACGCGTAGGACGCGGGTCACATTAACCACCCCTCGCCTTTATAGACGCCTCCTCGCACTATCTCTGTCACTCTCACTCGCTCACGCAACGCCGCTCTCTCACGTCCCATCATCTTCTCCAAAGCAAAAAACCCTCTCCCTCTCCTCTGCCGGCGAGATGGACAAGGAGAATGCCAATCCCATCGTCCACGACGCCGTCGGCTCCAAGCGCGACGCCTCCCTCTTCGACGCCGTCCCCTCAACGGCCGTCGCCGCCGCCGGTGCATCGGAGGGTGCTGCCGCCGGTGGCGGTCAGATCCCTCCGGGATTTGACCCCTATGAGCCGATGCCGTACGTCCCGCCCCCGAACCCCTACGACACCTCCATGGAGGATCCATGGAACGAGGTAACTACGGTTTGCTTCCTTTTTTGTTCCCCATTCCTTTTTGAACCCTATTTTTGCTGGTGTAGATGGATCTGTAGATAGATGAGTATTGGGTTAATATTTGCGCCGATTTTATTCCATTTTGTTCTGATCACTTCTTGATTTTGTTTAAGATTTCGGGTTTGGCCGTTCGGTTAATTTATGCAAGTAATAATGGGATCTCAATCAGTTAATTTATGCAAGTAATCATGGGATCTCAATCAGTTATTTTATGCACTAATCAAAAGATATCAACCGTTTAAATTTGCAAATAATCTGGAATGTGTTGAAGTTTAGATCTGGAATCTGTTTCTTTGCCTATGATGAATCGTTGGGCACAAAAATTTACAGGGAGAGTTCAGTGAACCATTGCTGTGTACAAATCTGTTGTGCATGAGCTTTGGTTCGCTAACACCTTCCCTGTAGATATATAATCATGTCAACTCTAACTGAGGCTGACTCTGTTTCTCCTAACTTTGTTATCATGCATGTTAGTCATCGTTGCAACTCATTCACTCATAGTTTCTGTTTGATATGGATCAGCTGTCTGGCAGCGACGTCGGCAGCGACGAAGAGGACCAGGACGTCAAGACTCGCCAGTGCTGCGGAGGCTGCAGGTCGGCAAGACATCTCCTACTTCGCCAAGGGTGTCTACAAGTGCCCCTTCTGCACTAGGAGATTAGGCGGCACGGACTTCAACTGCCTCTTCACGCATGCCGAGAACATCAGCAACACCTTCCCAAGGTCGGCAAGATGGTGAACGTCTACTCCTTCCGCACCAAGCACAAGGCGCTCGGCATGCACCTCCGCAGCATGCAACGGGTGGAGATCTCCGCCGGGCGCATGCCTCCGCTCAAGCCAAAGGCTCCCAAGGGGAGCAGGAGCAACAAGTGGAGGCAGAGCCATATGGGGTAGGCGGAGTCCTGGACGTGTGCTGCTGCTGCCTCCTATTTTTTTGTTAGCTAGGGATCCCTTGTTGTTATGTTGTTAGTATGATGGTGCTGTGAAGAACCTTGAACCTATTACTATGTTGGCTGTTGTGTATGCAGCTTATTATCTAGGGAGGGATCCCTATTATCTATCCCTATTCTACTATATTTTGTTGGCCTACTTTGTTTTCTCGATTTACTATGACTGTGAATTTATCGTACATTACCCTGGAGATTTGCTTCTAGATTTAACTACATACATATGGACCAGAGGGAGTACTAGATTTGCTGCCATATTGGGCAAACAACGAGGGCCAAAAGGCACAAATAATTGAAGAAAGACAGAAATGCAAGCTTCTCTAGATTTGATACTAATTTGGTGAAAAAGGATAGAGAGAAAGAGGGAAAAAAGGTGCTATTCTATCATCTTGCAATAAGGTTTTAGATATCACATATATCTCACACCTCGCTTATTTCTGAAAACAAAATTTCCAGCTCCTTACTTTTCAAACGGATTTGAACTTCAAGTTTCATGGAGACAAGATGATTTTTGGTAATAATTGAAACCATTGTTCTTTGAATCAATAATGTGAGGTTTACTAAAAGTTTGCAATAGGACTTAATCATTTCTTGATTCTTTAACAATACGGTACCAGTCCGTAAAGTTACTTGTCAGATTTAACAGTATTTCAATCTCAATTATAAGACTAGCGCATGGTAGTAAACGGATGCCAATTCTACAAATTTAATTCAAAATACTATTAAGACTATGTTCATGATAATTAGTTCAAGTTTTAATCTAATTACTAATGAACTCCCACTTAATACAACATCCCTCATAGTTGTTAAGTGGCACACGATCCACATCCACTACACCAAAACCGATCATCACGTGAGATGATGTAGCTTCAATGGTGAACATCAACATGTTGATCATATCATCCATATGACTCGTGTTCAACCTTTCGGTTTCCGTTGTCCCGAGGCCATGTCTGTACATGCTAGGCTTGTCAAGAAAACCCAAGTATTTCCGCGTGTGCAACATGGCTTACACCCATTGTATGTGAACGTAGAATCTATCGCATCCGATCATCACGAGATGCTTCAAAACGACGAGCTGTAGCAACGGTGCATACGAGGGGAGAACACTTTATTATCTTGATATTAATGTGAGGGATCATCTTATAATGCTACCGTCGCGATCTAAGCAAAATAAGATGCATAGAGGATTAACATCACATGCAATTCATAATGTGATATGATATGGCCCTTTAGTCTTTGCGCCTTTGATCTTCATCTTCAAAGCACGGACATGATCTCCATCATCATCGGGCATGATCTCCATCATCGTCGGCGTAGCGTCAAGGTCCATGGCGCCGTCTTCATGGTTGTTCACCGTGTGTAGCAACTATTACAACTACTTTGAAATAATACTACAACATGAAATATAAAGACAACCATAAGGCTCCTGCCGGTTGCCACAATACAATAATGATCATCTCATACATATTCATCATCACATCATGGCCATATCACATCACCAAACCCTGCAAAAACAAGTTAGACGCATCTAATTTGGTTTGCATATTTTACGTGGTTTACGGTTTTCGAGTAAGATCCAATCTACGAACATGAACCACAACGGTGATACTAGTGTTGTCAATTGAAAGAGTAAATTGGATCTTCACTATAGTGGGAGAGACAGACACCCGCAAAGGCACTTATGCAATACAAGTTGCATGTCGAGCGTGGAGCAAATCTCATGAACGCGGTCATGTAAAGTTAGCCCGAGCCGCTTCATCCCACTATGCCGCAAGATGCAAAGTACACGAACAAAACACAACAAAAGCATCAACGCCCACAAAACCATTGTGTTCTACTCGTGCAACCAATCTATGCATAGACACGGCTCTGATACCACTGATGGGATTAGTAGCATAGAAAACAAAAAATTTCCTACCGCAAGAACGAAACACAAGCCAAGATCTAATCTAGTAGATGGTAGCAATGAGAAGATCATGAGACTAACCCTCGAAGATTTTCAAAGCCTAACGAGATTAGATCTCGTGGTGGATGTAGTCGATCACTTGCCGCTTGCAAAAGCGCGTAGAAGATGTTGACGGTGCCATAGTCGAGCAGCACCTCCGTACTCGGTCACACGTTCGGTGTTGATGACGACGTCCTTCTCCCCGTTCCAGCGGGCAGCGGATGTAGTAGATCCTCCTCGGAATCCCGCCAGCACGACGGCGTGGTGGCGGTGGTGGTGGAGATCTCCGGCAGGGCTGCCGTAGCCGTGCAAGAGGGAGGAGGAGGAAGGGGCGGCTAGGGTTTGGGGAGAGGGGGCAAGGGCTGCGACTTGTGCACCTCTTGGGGCTCCCCTTGCCCTCCTTTTATAGGTGGAAAAGGCCCTTGGGTCGTCCAAGACCTGCCCCCAAAGTTTGGGAGAATTCCGGTAGGTTTTTCCGAAAACCTAGTCCTACTCGGACTCTTTTGCCAATTCCGAAATTGCATTAAGGAAAGACTCCTTTTCCATTAAGGCAACGTGGTTGCACCTATTATGGAACCCTCCGGACTTCCTTAGACATCCCGGGTCGTCCCGGACACTTCCGGAACCTTCCATAATATTCCGGACTATTCCGGTCCTTCCAAAACCTTCTAGAAGCTCCTGTCAAAACACCGGACTTTTTCCGAACCCCGGAAAATGACTTCCCATATATGAATCTTATTCTCTGGACCATTCCGGAACTCCTCGTGATGTCCTGGATCCCATCCGAGACTCCAAACAAAACTTCGAACTCCATTCCATATTCCATATCTACTTAAACGACATCAAACCTTAAGTGTGTCACCCTACGGTTCGTGAACTATGCAGACATGGTTGAGACTTCTCTCCGACCAATAACCAATAGCGGGATCTGGAGATCCATAATGGCTCCGACATATTCAACGATAACTTAGTGATCAATTGAATCATTTACATACGATACCGATTCCCTTTGTCACGCGATATTTTACTTGTCCGAGGTTTGATCATCGGTATCTCTGTACCTTGTTCAACCTCGTCTCCAACAAGTACTCTTTACTCGTACCATGGTATGTGATCTCTTATGAACCATTCATATGCTTGCAAGCTAATTAGATGACATTCCACCGAGAGGTCCCAGAGTATATCTATCCGTCATCGGGATGGACAATATCCCACTCTTGATCCATATGCCTCAACTCGTACTTTCCGAATGCTTAATCCCACCTTTATAACCACCCATTTACGCAGTGGCGTTTGATGTAATCAAAGTACCCTTCCGGTATAAGTGATTTACATGATCTCATGGTCGAAGGATTAGGTAACTATGTATCGGAAAGCTAATAACAACTTGAACTTAATGACGTGATCTTATGCTACGCTTATTTGGGTGTATGTCCATTATATCATTCACTTAATGACATAACCTTGTTATTAATAACATCCAATGTTCATGATCATGAAACCTTGATCATCTATTAATCAACAAGCTAGTTATACAAGAGGCTTACTAGGGACTCCTTGTTGTTTACATAACACACATGTATCAATGTTTTGGTTAATACAATTATAGCATGGTATGCAAACATTTATCATAAACACAAAGATATATTATAATAACCATTTTATTATTGCCTCTTGGGCATATCTCCAACAGGTTTGACACTCTAAACTCAACGACCGTTGGCAAGGTGACCCTACAGGGTGGACTAGTGGGGTACCGTTAACCTGAGCTCTAATGCCAACTTGTGACGCCCCGGAACCGGTACCATGAGGATTCCAGCGATCCCGCAAAAATCCGTACGATATCGATTCAGAGATGCCCTCCGACACGACGTGCGCGACGAATCACACACGTGATGCCAGAGGAATTATCACGAGCGGTAACATTACAACATGATTACTATAGAGCCCACAAGAAAAATATATTACAACAACGACTCCAACAAGTCAAATACGAAGGAAAGACGATGGTCACCATCGGGAAGACGATTTAGGGGTCGAGGAGAAACGGGGTAGGTCTAGGAGGAGGAGGAGGTCACCAGGAACACGTTGGTGTGGTCGGAAAGGCCAGAGGAGGCGCGGAGCGGTCGCGGGCTTCGCCGGAGTCGTGGAAGATCATGTCGAAGTCGGGCCTCCCGGAGCAATTCTGTTAGCAAGGAGGAAGAGGGGAACATGGAGGAGCCGCTGGTGGTCTCGGTTTGGCATGGGGCGTGGAGAACGACGGGGCCACGACGAACTTGTGGTGGTGGCGCTCGGAAAACTCGCAGAGAAGAAGAAAAGCAAGGGGGAGATGGCGTCGGCGAACGGGCGTGACTAGGGTTTCCAGGCGCTAGGTATTTAGCAGAGGGGGGCGAGCAGGTGGACACGGTGGTGGAGGGTGACATGAGCCATGGGAGGGTCACACCTCCTAATGCGGGGTGGCTTTCGGACACCTCCGCCTGACGTGGGCATTACCCTTCGAGTAACCGACGTTGCCCTATCCCATATTTCCTGGTTGGAGGCCCATGAAGGCATTTGAAGGCGAAGCAGCCCATCAGGACGGTGCACTAGAAGATTCCTTGACGAGCAAGATGAAGAAGCAGCCGAACAAGGAAAGATTAGATCTAAAACTACTGTAAACCTAGTCGTGCTTGGTTGGACCTCTTGAGACCTGGCCTCCTATATAAAGGCCAGGAGAGGGGCTGCCGAGACACACAATCAATCTTAGTAATCTTAGCCACCAAAAGCTTAGAGCTAGGTCATCGTTAAGCCTAGCATCTCGACGAGATCATAGCCGAACTATTCGGCACCCCATTGTAACCTATTTTTCATCATAATCAAGAACAGACAAGCAGGACGTAAGGTTTTACCTCATCGAGGGCCCCGAACCTGGGTAAATCGCTCTCCCCGCTTGTCCGTGAACCGATGTCTCGTGTCACCAGGATTCCATCAACCCTAAGCCCCTATCGGAGGGCATTGCCGAGGAGCACCTCGACAATTGGCGCCCTGCTGGCGCAAGATCAGTCATCGGCAGATCCAATCATGTCATCGACGTCTTCATTGGCACCATCATCACCAACTCTGGGAAGTCCGGTTCGATTCGGCTCCTACGAATTCACCCCGCACAACGATTCTTCTCGCTCAAACTTCTCGGATCTACAAGGGAACCTGGAGATGACCATCGGCAGCGTCCACTACAACGTCAACGCGGAAGGAATTCTTCAGCTGCTGGAATCGCCCACCTCTGGATCAACAAGTCCTAGTGCATCATCATCGACCTGTTGGCTGGCCTAACCGAATCGATGAGTTCACCCGCGCCTTCGACTCCCCGTTCGGCGTCCTCAATGTCAGTAGGATCCGATGATCCCGCATCCTCGGAGTTAACCTCGTACTACTGCTCGAACTGCGACGCCAGGCACGGCTTGGGGTCAAGTGACACACCGTTCATCTGCAATACCCGATACTCATCGGGAGAAGACAGTGTCGACAGCATTGCCCGAGGAGCCACCCGAAGATCGGCGCATCATCAGGTCTACGCCGCCAACAACACAGGAAACACAAGGCACGGAGGAGACGGAGACCGCACGCCTCGTTCTAGTAGGCGAGCAAGCTTCGAAAACAGCGCCAGCAATCGCGACAGCGATTACACCATCGCAGACGAGGAGTGGGCGGCAGCCAGGGCAGCTGTACTTAACAACACCCCGCTCCCCGCAGGAACCTCGGTCGGAACCCTAAACGCATACCGCTCTATACTAGAGAAAAACCGGGAGCACCTGTCGAGAGAGCAAGCTACCCTCGAGAGACGTCTATCTGCGGCAGAACGATCCAGCGAGCGATGGAGAGCTTCACAAGGAAGCGCTTCTCATGGGGCAGGAAAGCACCGGTCAAGACTGTCCAGGCTCTCGGAAGACGACGCTAGAGAAATAACGTCGAATCTGACAAAGTCCTTCATGACCACGGACACCGCGGGCATGCCACGGCCGAAAAACGTTGCGGGAGCAACAGCTAACCTCGCTGCGTACCTCATCAACCAGCGCCTTGAAGGATCCATGGCTCAAGCTCACCGTGGCGCCCTAGAAAGTCTCGCGATATTGGGAAATAATCTAGTTCCGCAGAAGGAAAAAACCACGGCGCAGGCCAGCGGTTCAAAACATCATGCGAGAGATGCTCGGGATGAAATCACCCAGAGCCGGATTGATAAAGCAAGGCGACGACGCGCCGCCAGGAAGGACGACGACAGTGATTCTTCAGATGAGGATCAGGAGTACGATGGCGAACTAAGGGGAGCCGATTGTTTGAGTTACAAAATCCGCGAGACGATGCCACCCAAGAAGTTTAAGCCTACTCCCACCGACGCTGCCAAGTATGATGGGCAGCAGGAACCAAGATCTTGGATAGATGATTACCTGCAGACTGTGATTCTGCATAAGGGGAACCAGATAGCAGCAATGCAGTGCTTGCAGCTCTACTTAAAGGATTCAGCGCGAGCCTGGTTAAGGGGGCTGCCGAAGGGTTTCATTAAATCATGGGACGACCTAGTGGACGCCTTTGTTGCTAATTTCCAGGCAACATACAAGAGACCCGTCGGGATTGAAGAATTACGCAACTGCCAGCAGAAGCAGAGGGAGTCGATGCGCTCATACATCGGGAGATTCACCAAACTCCTAAACGCTGCCGAAGATGTATCTGTCGATAGAGCAATCGATGCTTTCAGCGATGGCATCCGACGTGAAAGCTACATAGAAGAACTCGGACGCAAAAAGCCAAAAACCATTACTGTTAATGGAAATCGCCAACAATCGGGCTGATGGTGAGGACAACGTGAGAAGACCGCGGCAAAGCAGCATGACGAAGATGACGACCAGCTGAAGCACGCTCGGGCAGCCGAATGGATCGGCACAAGAGGAGGAAGAACCGCAACTATGACGACAACAACCTGGTAGCCGCAGGATACTCCGATCGACATGACGATCGGTATGACGAAAGAAGAGACGATCGACAGGACAGCAATCGGAACAACTCTGGAAACCGTGGCAATTATAAACCACGGCAGCAGAGGACTCCTGAGCTACCCTACGCTGAGCAGATCAACGCCCTCGTTACGCACCGTATGTCGGCTCCAAGGATGGCAAAACGGTCGAGTCACCTTCTCGGGGACCGCCGACAGCCTCGACATGCATAAACTCATCCAGCATCAGACAACAACCGTTACCACCTCCACCCCCACCTCCACCACAGCACCAAGTCCAGCAGGCTCAACCTCATCAACCCAACGAGGTGTTCCCACCACCACGTGGGCAGATGAGCATGATCCACAGGACAGGTGTCTCGAGAAGAGAGATGAAGAAGCTCACCCGAGAAATTAATCTAGCCGAAAGCATCATGGCAAACATCCCTGGTCCTCTCAGAACATTACGTTCAGTCGAGCAGATCACCCGATGACCATACCAAAACCAGGACACGCTGCCCTAGTAGTTGAGGCACAGATAGGGGGATTCAAGATGAGCAAAGTCTTTATGGATGGTGGAAGCGGGTTAAACCTGATTTTCATCGACACAATCAAGAGTATGGGGATCACCATGGGAATGCTAGAAGAGACAGATACTTGCTTCCATGGGATTCTTCCAACTGCACCGGGTTACTCTCTTGGCAGCTTACCTGAATGTCGTCTTCGGCAGATCCGACAATTTCAGGAAGGAAAAGATCGAGTTTGAAGTAGTGAACTGGGAGTCACAGTCACGCTATACTCGGAAGATCAGCTTATGCCAAGTTCATGGCTGTGCCGCACTATGCATATCTCAAGCTTATAATGCCTGGGAACAACGGGACAAACATCACAGTCCATGGAAGTTTCTCACGCTCGGACAATTGTGATTGCGACTTTCAGAGGATTGCTGCGAAGTTTGGGAGCAAACAAGAAATTATCAAGCCTCCACCCAAGCTGTTGTTACACGAAATCAAGGAGGAAAAACACGACAAGGAAAGCAAGAAGAAGCCAGCCGACCTTGCCCTTAAAGCTTCGGCAGCAGAAGCCTCGCCAGCAGAAGCTTCGGCAGCAAAAGCTTCGGCAGCAAAGGGTTCGGCAGTTGATGGCGCAGAAGGCATAGAAGACAGCAAGACGCTGGCAACCACGGCCCAGACCCTTGGTGAAATCAACAACGCTGCAACAGCCATTGCCGTGGTGAAAAAGGCAGAAGATGAGAAGAACCCCTTCCTTGCTTAAGCAATTTATTAGCCTTTAATTTTTTCCCTTTATTCTAAATAGGGCCTTCTTCTTTTCGCCCTCTAGTATCGTGCTCACCTTATTAATGAGAACTCAAGCTTCGATCTTTTGTTAAGAATTGCAGTAATTCAAAACGACTAAGCTGCGTCACCATGCAACATAGTCCGAGGCAGAAGATCGTGTTTCAGAAAAGCCTCTACGAGTGCTAAAAGATACAAAACAAACAAGGATGCTAATCCTTCCCTCTGCTATAGATGCCTCTGCGAGTGCCGCAAATAGCGAGAGTTAGAAAATACACATAATACAACCCACGTTCGATATTTTACCTATGGAAATATCAAAGAACAACGGGCCTATCGGCAGATCACTGCACCCAAATATTCGGGAGTGCCTGACGAAACATACATACATCGGTTGAAAGCAAAGTTGCGAATACAACAGGTTTAGCAAAACCTGCAACACGAGCTGATCACTCAAATGTTTTGCTGACCAACGAGTGCACATACATTTCAACGGGCAATTAAGATTTGCTCCTTCAAAACTTGCCAACAACATTAGCACGGTAAAAATACATCTACATGTATACACCGAATACAAAGCTTCGGCTAACAATCTTACACACTTGGATAAAATAGCCAAAAAAAACTATTTACAAGGCAATATTAATTCCTGAATTCACCCTTGTGGAGCTTCCCTTTCTTCAGGTACCTGGGAATCCTTCTCAAGCCTGTCGACAATTACATTGGCGGGCAACAATACCTTCGGATACAGTACCTCTAAATCGCCATTCGCGTTGGCAATATACAGCAGATTCGCCGAAGGATAGCGTGCAAGCACAAGGGAAAGTGTAAACCTAGAACCGGCGAAAACTTGAGCCCGCACCAAGTCGCGAATCTTCTTGGCGTTTCTAAATTCAGACATCAAAGTCAGCAACGTAGGGGGAACTGCGTTTAAAGGGAACATTGTCTTCCAAACCACCCTCATTGCTTTATAGCACTTGTCGAAGAAATGATGGACTTGTTGAACCCGATCCTGAAATAGTGCGACAGTCGAAGCCTTCGAGTGCTCCCGCCAGAAAATCTCTTCGGCTGAGGATAGTTGGGTCAAAGCGTGGACGCGCTCGTAAATCCGTTTGTTTTCCTCCGCACGGTTCAGAGCTATGACTGGCGAAGAAATAATTAGAGGCTCAGACAAGGCATTGTTAACAAAGGGAGTCGGGACCAAGAAACTTACAGTTCAAACTCTCGGTGGCTTTGTGCAGTTCAGTAAGAGCATACCGCTCTACGTCGGCTGCAATCTCGCTCTTCTTACTGACAATTGCAGCTAAGGCGTAAGTACTGCGCAAGTCCTTTTCCATCTGAACGATCCGATCCTTCATACGCTGGATCCGATCAACTTCAGGAAGAGCACCCGAAGAGTCATCAACAAACGATGGCACTGGGAAAACCTGCAGGAAAACAGCGTTAAATAAAAGGAGGATGACAGATATGGTCAAATTGAGTGCCCAAGGAAACTCCCATCGGGAGAGGTGAGGTGCAAGTAAAAATATCATAGTAAAGGTGTGCTAGCAACATTGCCAAACACAGAGTTTATTACAAGCACAAGTTTGCAAAAGAACAATGTTCCACAACAGCCTGAATAAAAGTTTGTTACAAAAAGTCAGGGAGCTTGGGTCTGGGTTGATAGACTGGGTCCAGTCGATGTCTTTCTTGACGAAACTAGTCCAAGGAGCTGGCGAGCACAAGTAAGGGCAGGCGTTGTAAATACACTTAAGTCAACAAATTGCCCATCCTGCCCTTTCGGCAGCTCCTTAGTCATTTCTTCAATGTCAGCCTTAAAGCCATGACCCATCATAAGTTGGAAGGCAAGAAGGGCACCATAGGTACGCGAGGTACGCTTGAATACCTCGATAACCTCCTTGGTGTCAACCGCGAAGGCTTCCCAATTGCCCCAGAGTCTTGTCCTGCTTGAGCTTTGGGAAAATCATCAAATGCATCCGCGCCAGGGCACCCTTCCCCTTCTCAAGAAGCTCCCGCGTAAGCTGGTGGGAGGCGAGAGCCATCGACACACCATTCGCTGGAGAGTTGTTTGGAACCGCGTCCAACGCAGCAGCAGGAATGTTGGCGGCTTCTACAGAGAGATACAGTTGGAAAAGATCATTGACAAAGGAATGAATCTGTAAGAGTAATAATCGGCAGTGGCGTATAAAAGAGCTTACCTAGTAGAGCCAAAGAGGACTGCCGAAGGAGCTCATCCTTTTCGGCTGCTCGAGTTTCCTCCTCTTTCAGCCTCTCCTTCAGTTTTCCCAGCTCCTCCTTCAGGGAGTCGACCTCCTGGCGAGCCATGGCAGCCTTCTTAATGGCGCCGTCCAACTTCGAAGAGGAAGATTTAACTTCCTCCCGCAGCCGAACGTTGTCTGCCTCCAGGGAGGTAAATTGAGAGGCAAAGGCCTCCAAGGAAGATATGACGCCTCGCAAGTCCTTAAATTGAGAAGAATCGTAGACAAGGCACATTCCAAGAAATTGTGGCATGCCACCGACCTATACCTGGTCAGAAGGTGTTGATTGCTTCGATTAGTCTCTGCATGGTAGACACGTAAACATTAAATACGAGCCCGATCGGCTCTCAGGTTGCCCTGTGGATCGGCTCAAAGAGCTGATCGCCCCATGGTTCACGTCGGGTTAACGATGACATGGGGATCCTGCTTGATCAGTATAAAGTTAAACCAATCTACGACAGTTTAGGGTTTTCACCGCATGATCGGAACATCCTACGCGTAATTGAGCCTAATAGACACGAAAGATGATGGAAAACTAACCCTAAAAGAGGCCTAAAACCAACATTAAGTCAATTCCCGGAACATCCCTCTTAGGACTAACAAACCATACCTTACGCACTACCGGATTGTTCAACCCGTTTGCAAGGCCTAACCAGACGGATATTAAACCAATCCTTGAAGAATCAAGGAGCAACTATAACAGATTGGATCTACTAAATAACAAACAAGCAAGGTGCTGCCCTTACACCTGATAGGTATAAGGGCAGCTAGATATCGAGGGACGCATAGCTAAGCAAATATGCATAAGAAAAGCATCCATGCAAGCCCCAAAACACCTATGATAAATAGTGCTACTGCCATCAACAACGCTTCAGCACGAGCAACACAAGATAACGAATAAACGTACGCCTAGATCGCAAGATGCGATCTAGGCACATGATGCTACCCGGAAGAAACCCTCGAACAAGGGGTATGATGCGCTGAGGTTTGTGTTTGTTGTGAATGTGATTGTCCTCCTTTCTCGATAACCCTAGGTACATATTTATAGTCCAAGGGACTTTCTAATTTGGACGTGCACCTAACCGTGTACGGGATAAACTTTATCTTTTAATTCTAAACTAAGATGCAATCTACTATAATATACAGATACACGGGCAATCTAGCCCAAACTCTTCGCGCAAGGCCGCTTCAAAGACGCTCCACGTGTATATCTTTCAAGCCCATCTTCACTTACGGCCCATCTCCTGATTTGGCCAAAATCCGGTGATAACACATGCCCCCTGGTTTTGGCAATGATAATTTCAAAACCATCTGTTTTTCCTTCGAAGGGTCATGTCGTGGCAGAAACGTCGCAGATTCTTTCATCATGACACCTTGCCACCTCAACTTTTCGCACGATTCGACCGTTTTGGCACTCACGTCCTCGGAAATCACCACGCATTAAATTTCACTACGTCCCCTTTATTTAACCGCTGAGCAGTTCGCTTCCCCATCCCTCTGCACCAGCCATAGGCCCAAAAAACCCTCTCCTACAGCCATGTCTTCCTCCTCCTCCTCTTCCGTCTCTCTCCAGTCCTCTTCCTCAAGTGAGTCGATCCAGAGCACAACCAGATGGAGGCGTACAATAGGCGCGCTCCCAAGCATTGGTATGAGCAGGAGTGGAACTTCGATTTCGTGCCAGACGGCCCACCCAAGGCCCTCGTCTGGTCGGATGGTGACATGCCCTGACTGACGGGGAGGACGACCTCCGATTCCTCATTGACGGAGAGCTGGAGGCGGAGAGTGATGATGACCTCTTCTTCCGGGGTAAATTCACCCCCTCCGTTGAAGAGGAAGAAGAGGATGACGAGGATGACGACACCTCCTCCGACAAGAAGGAGGAAGGAGGACGACACCTCCTCCGATGAGCGCGGCAAAGCTTCTGGGCCGGGCTTGGTCAGATGACGATGAAGACGACGATGATGAGGAGGAAGAAGCCCCCTGAGGGCTGGGCCAGCCGACGAGGAACTCATCAACAGCAGCAATGACGGGGCACACATCGACGGCGGGGACACGACTGCCCTTAGGTAGGGCTACTATCATAGGATTAGCGTAGCAATCTGTCTCCTGTTCTTTGAGCAATCGGCTCTTCTTGTAAGAAATCCCCTTTTTTAATCAATGAGAGAAGATTCCTCCTTTTGACAACCAGTCTTTATCCAGAACGCCAATAAAACCAATTTTCAAAAAGAATGGTGCTCCAATGACTTTGTCTTATCCTCTATAGTCGATGGCTATGCATCGGCTGTTCTGTTCTCAAGTCGATGTCCGTGCATCGGCTATTTTATTCTAAAGTCGATGTCTGTGCATCGGCTGTTTCCCAAAAATGTTAAAAAAAATTTACTGGCCGATTTCGTGTATCGGCCTCCATATCTTACTGCCCATCATCCCACATGCTTGGGAAGTACTTCTTGAGATGCTGGCCATTGACAGCCACTGGGAACTTCACACCATCCAACTGCTCGAGCATGTATGCATTACCCTTTAGAACTTGGTCGACTTTGTACGAGCCGTGCCAATTTGGAGACCATTTACCATACATTTTATCCTTAGTCCCCAACGGCAATACAGCTTCCCATACCAAATCACCAACCTGGAACTCCTTTGGCTTGACCTTCTTATTATATGCACGAGCTACCTTGGCTTTATTCTCCTTGATTTTCTCAAGCGACCAAAGTCTGAGTTCCGTTGCATCCTCAATGCTGTCACTCATCAGGGCTACATATTCTTCAGTAGTTAAATCATTCTAAAATGTAATCCTTCTCGACCCAGCCTTGATTTCCCAAGGTAACACCGCTTCTTGTCCATAGACCAGATGGTATGGCGTGGTTTGTGTTTGTTGCGAACGTGATTGTCCTCCTTTCTCGATAACCCTAGGTACATATTTATAGTCCAAGGGACTTTCTAATTCAGCGTACACCTAACCGTGTACGGGTTAAACTCTAACTTTAGACCAGATGGTATGGCGAGGTTTTTATTGCTCCATGACACGACATGCGATAAGCCCACAAAGCTTCTGACAATACCTCGTGCCAACGTCTAGGATGCTCGTCGATCTTCCGTTTAATCAGCTTGATCAAACTCTTGTTGGACGCTTCAGCCTGTCCATTTGCTTGAGCATAGTATGGAGACGATCGGATCAGCTTGATTCCCATATCCTCGCAAAACTTCCTAAAAACGAAAACCCGAACCGCCATCGGTCGTGATAGTCTGGGAATCCCGAATCTGTGAATGACATGCTCCCTCACGAAATCGACAACATCTGATGATGCCACTGCCATAGGGACGGCCTCCACCCATTTAGTAAAATAATCTGTAATGGCCGAACCCATACATGGCCTTTGCTCGAAGGAGGATACTTGCCGATCATATCCATGCCCCACCCTCGGAACGCCACGGCTTGATGATGGGATTCATCGCTGATGCGTACCATCTGAATGCTCCCAAACTTTTGACATGCTTGACACCCTTTATAGTATTGAAACAATCTTCAAGCATGGTGGGCCAATAAAATCCCGATCCTGATCAGCCACTTCATCTTATGAGCCGATTGGTGAGTTCCACAGCACCCTCATGCACCTCATGCAAGAGCCGATTGGACTCGGCTGGTCCCAAACATTTGAGAAGTAACCCTTCCAAAGTCCTGTAGAACATATCATCACCAATCAGGACGTACTTCATGGCCCTGTATCTTATCCGTTTAGGTGCCCCGAGCCGGATCTTCAAGTAATTGAAGATATCGGCTCTCCAATCAAGTTCCATGAATCGCACTTGAAAATCGGCTCCGTCCGCTACGTCCTTGTATCCCGAGCCGTTTGTGCGAGGTCGTTCGCCTCGGTATTTTGCGACCTTGGGATCCAATGGAAGTTTATATACCTGAACTGGGCCATCAGCTCACGGCATTGCATCCATAATGGGAAGAGCCACTCGCTCTCACACTTGTACTCCTCCGTGAGTTGAGAAATCACCAATTTGGATTCCCCAAAGATCTCAACTGCCTCTGCCCCCGCTTCCAGTAGCAACTCCATTCCCTTGCATATCGCTTCATACTCAGCAACATTATTAGTGCAAGGTATAGATAACCTGATGGAGAAGGAGTATGTTGCCCCCCGAGGCGACACGAGTAGCTTGCCGATGCCACAACCATCCTCACAGACCGATCCATCGAAGAACATGGTCCATGCACGCACAGATAGTGCTGCTACATCCGTGTTTATTCGTTCAGCAATAAAGATCGTCAACGCTTGTCCCTTGACTGCTGCAGGTGATACCGGATATCAAATTCGATAAAGCAAACATCCATTTGCCGAGTCGGCCTTTCAACACAGGAGCCGACAGCATGTGCTTGATGACATCCGATTTGCATATGACGATGATTTCTACGATAAAGAATGTGCTAGATCTTGGTGCAGTGAAAAACAAACAGAGGCACAACTTCTCGATCTCGGGGTACCTCGCATCCAACATCCTTCTCTGAGGTAGAAAACCACTTTTTCCAGACCATCATAGACCTGCACCACCATGCGATGGAGGTGTCGCCACGACAAGTAAATGTAGAATGGCCTGTCTTGCTGCGGGGAACCAACACAGGTGGTTTCGTTAAGTACTCCTTAATATCATCAAATGCTTGCTGTTGCTCTGCCCCCCTCCCTATCCGACTCGATTTTGACTAATCCCATGAACGGCTCAATTCGCCCCGACAGATTGGAGATGAATTTGATTTAACTGATTTTGCCGATGAGGCACCGGAGCTCCTTCTTCGTGGTGGGTGGCTTCATCGCCGCATCGCTTCTTGACTTTTCAGGCCGATCTCGATTCCACGCTCATTAACCAAGAATCAGAATCGACCGTCGTCACACCAAAGGCACACTTCTTGATTCATTCTTAGTCCGAACTTCCTAGTTCGGTCCAGACGTGTCGCAAATCTTCCAAGTGTCCGTCCACCGAAACAGACTTGACCACCACGTCATCAACGTAAATCTCCACCAATTTGCCGATCAAATCATGAAAGATATAATTCATGGCTCTTTGGTATGTTGCGCCGGCATTCTTTAGTCGAAATGTCATGACTACATATTCAAACAAGCCTACTGAGCCTGGTACTCTGAATGCAGTCTTGTTTATATCTTCTGGAGCCATAAAGATTTGATTGTAACCGGCATTGCCATCCATGAAGCTTAAAACTTTATGACCAGCACTGCATTGATCAATGTCTCTGCTAATTTACCGGATATTCATCCTTTGAGTGGTACTATTGAGATTCGAAAATCTATGGCAACGCGCCATCGGCCATCCTTTTTCTCCACAAAATGACATTGGAAATCCATTCAGCGTACCTGCATGGCCGATGAACCCGGCGGCCAACATCTTCTGATCTCCTTCTTGATTTCCACCAAGATTTCGGCCTTCATCTGTCGTGTTCGCTGTTGAACGCCAAATCTTTCTTCAGGGAGTCGATGCTCAATGATGCTCCTGCTAACTCCAGTGCATTCCTGTATAATCCCATGCAAAACAACTGTATCTTTCAATCAGGCTATCAACAGCTCCTCACATGTGGATCTAACTTTTTGTTGATAAATGTTGGTCGCTTATCCTCAGACCAATGTCAATCTCTTCTAGCTCATCAGCTGATGTAAACCCATACCCCAGCTTTCCATCGCCCGCTAAATCAATGCTGAACACAGGCAAAAGGCATGTTGAGGATAATTTTGGCCGATTGCTAGAATCGGCCTCCCTTTTCATTGCAATGTTCAATGAGGGTTTACAACTTATCGGTTCTCTACTAACGTGACATGCTTGAGGTGAGATCCTTGCTTTTTATTTTTTGGGGCCGATCGCAGGATCGGCCTTGCCACTACGTCCATAGACTTGATCTTACACTGTTTGCCGGTGGATAAGACCAGCCTCACCCTGTTTTTTGAAGCTCCACATGCGCCACAACCGTCCAAATTGATTCCAGAGAGCGGCTCTTGGCTGTCCGCATCCCAAATGTTCATGCCAGCTAATGAGATCTCGATCGAGTCATCTGCATGAACAACCTCCACTTCATCTCCATCCCATTGTACATGCACCATGTGTGGATGGAATGCAAATGAGCGTGATCCAATCCCTTCCTAGCGGACAGCGAAGTGCTTTGGCCGACGATGAAGAATGACGTAGGGATGGTTTTTTGGCCGACAATAAGTCTACGTTCAGAACACCCTGGCTTCGACGCTTGGCCGTTGAAATCGCTTAGTGACGTTGGTCTTGATCGATCTTCATTGAACGTCCCAAACGTCAGAACATGGAGTATGGCATATACACCGCTGCTCCCGTGTCAACCAACATCTTGCCAATAGGTTGCCCATTGATGTAACCTCTCAGGTACAGGGCTTTCAAATGCTTGTAGCTTCTCTCTCGTGGCTTCTCGAAGATGACTGGCCGTGGACCGCAATCAAACTGTGCACTGACACTTCCTCGTCTTTTGGAGCACAAAACTCTGACGGAAGGATGAACACCATGTTTGTTTCGGCTGCCTCCGCATCGGCTTTTGTCCGCTGGGGCGCCACACTTTCTTTGGTGGGCGAGTCTCCATCTCCAATGTTTGTTGAATTTTCACGGCTAGATCGGGCCTGCCTTCCTCAACGGCTGTCATGCGCCTCGGCTTCCTTCCTGCTACGTAGTCGCTGCACCCACGCTTGGGAGTGGCTGAGTCCACCGGGGCACCACCTTGGCTGGTGATACCTATCCTCTTCTTCATCTCGACTTCTTCGAGATGACTCAGCTCGTTTGCTCTGAGGTGGGAGAGGCCCTAGACGCTTGAACACTGAAACTTCACTTGTTCCCTTCCTCTTCTGTCTACATTCTGGGCAGCTCTCGATTGTAGGCAATCGGCTCATTCCTGAGTCCCAGCAGTGTTTAAAGAAAGGACAGTTCCAATGCTTATCCAGGTCTTCCTGCTCTCTCGGCCTCCCTCTTGCGTGACGCTCATACCCTTCATTGTCTCTATCATAGCGACGGTATTTCCTGTCATCTGCATCAGACCGACGATATCTTTCATCATCTACGTCGTAGCGCCGACGTCGGTCATACTGCTGCTCATATTTGTTAAGGAGGTGCGCGGAGAGTGGTCGTTGGTACCGCACGCTTCTCACCTCTTCCTCCGTCAAATACCGTCTATCATCATGCCGGCGCGTGGATCGGCCTCCCCTTTATCTTTGCCACGGGAGTGATCGTCTTTATCCTTGCTATGGCGATTCGCAAGCCCTGCCATGTTGATATCAAAAGAGAAACCGCTCGCTTATGCAGGACGAGATCTACCATGTTGACGCAGAAACGGATGTGTGTCAACTTTCATGGCAAACTGACCGAAGAGTAATCGGCCTTGTTCTATCGCCATTTGAATCTGCCGCGCAATCTTTGCTGGGTGAACGTGGTGATGCCATTTGCGATGGCCTGCCGTTCATCCCTTGTAACGTGGGAATTTTGTGGCCTGGTAACTTCAGCTGTTTTTCCTTTAGCAACAAATCAAAAATCTGCTCCGTTTTGTAAATCAAAGTCAAACCCTTTGCAGGCCCGGTTGTTTCACCATTTGCAGGACACGCATGCTCCCCGAGTCCACTTCAGCTACTTCCTGATCTCCTAGAGAATCTTCATCTTCTTCCGTCTCGACCAGGGCGACGCGCCTGGTACAATTCCGGGTGGCGCTGCTCATACGATGTCAATTTTCTGAACCATATGCGCCAGTGAATTGTAGTCTGCTTGGAAAGTTAGATCCTTGAGCGGCGCTGAGAGGCTCGCCATTGCCAGCTCGACTGCTTTCCTTTTCCCGGATAAACGAACCGAATAACACCGGTTCCTGATGGGCCCGAAACGCTGAATGTATTCGGACACCGTCTCTCCTCGCCTTTGCCGCACCGAGTCAGATCGGCATTGCCGCCTTCGTAGCTTCGATGATATTGTATGTGAAACCGCTCTTCCAGCCTGTTTCCCATGTGCGAACCGAATCCGGTGGCAACGAGGTGTACCACCCAAAGGCTGGACCCGTGAGAGATTGTGAAAAGAACCTCACACGTAGCTGGTCTGAAGCTGAGACCATGCCCAACTGTGCCAAATATCGGCTCACGTGCTCAATTGAGCTAGACCCCTCTGATCCACCCGAATTTTGAAGTCCAGAGCCGATATTTAGGCGGTAGTGGGGATCAGGTCATACTCGTTGGGATACGGCTTGGAATAGCCGATCATTCTCTTCTTCGGTAGGATACCGAACTGGTCTCTCAAGATTGCAGTAATCTGATCCACCGTAGGAGCTGCAGAGGTTGAGTTTTCATGACTTGTTCCGGTGGCATATTTAGCTAGCCACGCTTGTTTCTCAGCTTCTGCTCCAGAGCTCCCTCCTGCTCCGGCAATCCCTCCTGCTGTAATTGTATGCGCCCAATTGTTGCAGTCCGGCACGTATGTGCACACGTATCCATGTGGGATCTCCTTGGGCGGCTCATACAGGAATTGGTAATCGCCGTGATCACCTCCAACCTTGTAGACGACGTACGGTGAACCTTGTTGCTGTGGAGCTGCCAATGTGAATGGCAGTGGTGGCCTAGTGTAGAACGGTATTTCTCCCTGGTGCGTTCCTAGAGCACGTCCCGACGGAGAATACTGATGCTTCATGATTTCTTGAACTACACGAAGCGCAACACGCTCAAGAGTGTTCACCAGGCTCTCAGAATGCCGGTGCAGAGAATGAGCCACGGCATAGTTAATTTCCTGGCGCAGGGCTCTGGTACGTTCCTCCGAAGGGGAGATAGATCTAGTCCCTCAAACACGCCTTCGGGTTGGAACCCTTTGAATCCTAATGCCGTGCGAACGGGTCCTTCAAAAGAGCCGATGAGATCGGCTTCGAAGATGGCCCTGAGCTCCTCATATTTTTCTGTGCCCAGCAGGCAGATCTTCGTACTTGATCGGTTCGTCCGCCATCTTGGATGCAGTGTTGACGTGGTTATAGAAAGATTGTCCCACCGGGCGTGCCAGAATGTGTTGCTCTGCCAAAACCCACCGCGAGCGGGGTTAAGCAACACGAAGAGCCGGGAGGCTGCCAAGACTCGCTGGTGGGCCCTGGTCCCTCGATCGTCCCGCATGCTTCAGACACGTCCTAGCGGTTGCAAGGACGTGCCACCTGACCTATACCCGGTTAGGAAGGTGTGGATTGCTTCATTAGTCTCCCGCATGGTAGACACGTAAACATTAAATACGAGCCCGATCGGCTCTCAGGTTGCCCTGTGGATCGGCACAAAGAGCCGATCGCCCCATGGTTCACGTCGGGTTAACGATGACATGGGGATCCTGCTTGATCAGTATAAAGTTAAACCAATCTACGACAGTTTAGGGTTTTCACCGGATGATCGGAACATCCTACGCGTAGTTGAGCCTAATAGACACGAAAGATGATGGAAAACTAACCCTAAAAGAGGCCTAAAAACCAACATTAAGTCAATTCCCGGAACATCCCTCTTAGGACTAACAAACCATACCTAACGCACTACCGGATCGTTCAACCCGTTTGCAAGGCCTAACTGCATATGGATATTAAAACCAATCCTTGAAGAATCAAGGAGCAACTATAACAGATTGGATCTACTAAATAACAAACAAGCAAGGTGCTGCCCTTACACCTAGATAGGTATAAGGGCAACTAGATATCGAGGGACGCATAGCTAAGCAAATATGCATAAGAAAAGCATCCATGCAAGCCCAAAACACCTATGATAAATAGTGCTACTCGCATCAACAACGCTTTCAGCACGAGCAACACAAGACAACGAATACGTAGACGCCTAGATCGCAAGATGCATCTAGGCAGCATGATGCTTACCCGAAGAAACCCTCGAAACAAGGGGTGGCGTGCCTGGTTTTTGTTGTTTGTGAACGTGATTGTCCTCCTTTCTGATAACCCTAGGTACATATTTATAGTCCAAGGGACTTTTCTAATTTGGACGTACACCTAACCGTGCACGGGATAAACTTTATCTTTTAATTCTAAACTAAGATGCAATCTACTATAATATACAGACATCGGGCATCTAGCCCAAACTCTTCGCGCACGCCGCTTCAAAGACGCTCCACGTGTATATCTTTCAAGCCCATCTTCACTTACGGCCCATCTCCTGATTTGGCCAAAATCCGGTGATAACAGCCTCTAAGGAGGTGAATTGAGAGGCAAAGGCCTCCAGGGAAGATATGACGCCTCGCAGGTCCTTAAATTAAGAAGAATCAGTAGACAAGGCATGCTTCGAGAAACTCGCGTTGTATTCAAAAGGAACTTACAGAAGGAGGAGTCATGGTGGTGGCAGGAACATCCTTTCCCTTGGAGAGGGAAGAAGCAGTCGAGGCCTGAGCCGCGGGAGCTGCTTGAGGTGCTGAAGCGTCGGAAGCTGCAGCGGCCGGCGGAGCGGTGTCGGGTTTAGCTCTCTTGGACGGAGGCTCGACGAAACCTTCATCCCCGCAAAAAGGGAAATGATCATCAGAAGTTATAAAATCAAATAAGACGTCAGTAAGAAGTAATTACCAGTCGAGGAGATCATCTTCGTCGGCGAAACCGCCGATTGATCTTTTCGCAGGTGAAGTTCTGGCCTCCTCCACAGCTGCATCAACAAAGGTATCATGATCAGCGTCATCATCACGCGTTGATCCCTCTGTGTTGCAACGTCGGCTGGGGGAAGGAGATTGGTGTGGACAGTTTCGGATTCTATCGGATCGTCATCGCTTTCTGAACTTGCATGTTCGACAGGGTGAAAATCAACAGGCACTGAGGAGCCTCTTCCTTCAGAGGTATCGTTTGGTGAATCATGCAAATTCCCAGGGACTATGGGAACCAGTCGAAAGGAAAAATGGATAAGAACAATGGTAATTATGATAATTAAGAGGAGTGCAGTCAAGATTTGGAAGAGAAAGATACCTCGGGTGGTTGATGATTAGCATCAAGAGGAGAGTAAGCACATGTCAACGGGACCGAATCTTCTTGACTGAAGAAAGTAAGGCGGCGGACTTCATCAAGAAGTTCCTTCTCCGACAGTTCGGCAGCATTAACCCTGGTTATGTCCTTTGGGCCTGAATACAACCACATCGGATGAACTCTGGCCATGACTGGTTGGACCCGACGCTTTAGGAATACTGCTGCCACCGTGTGCCGACCATGGTAGGCCCCTGCCTCTTTGATTCGAAGAAATCTGGCAAATAATTCGTCGGCGCTACTTTTTCGTCGGGAGAGAGAATGTTCTTCCAGGAATTTTTAGGCTTGCCTTCAGAGACATCGGTAAAGCAAGGGAGCCGGGATTCGGGTGACGAGGAATCCTTGACGTAAAACCACTTGAGTCTCCACCCTTGCACAGATTCTCTCATTGGGAAATTGAAGTAATTGACTTCTGGACGAGCTACAAAACCTACCCCTCCGGTGACAAAAGGTCCATTACTACTGCTGTATCTCTTCACGTAGAAGATCTTTTTCCACAGCCCAAAGTGAGGGTTGATACCCAGAAATGCCTCACAAAGGGTGATGAACACAGCAACGTGAAGGATTGAGTTGAGGGTAAGTTCCCACAATTGGATCTCGTAAGTTCATAAGAGGTGGAGGAGGAATTCGTGAGCTGGGAGCGAAAGACCCCGGTACAAGAACGACAAGAACATCACGGTGAAACCGGCAGGGGGATTAGGCCGAGAAACGCACCCGGCAAGATCACATTCCCTCGTCGGGGAGATGAGTCCCAGCTTCGGGATCTTTTCTCGTCACGTCGTGACCGGATGCAGTCCAATCTCCGGGCTTGGCCGTCGAGCTTGACGGTGCCGGCGGCACCGGGAGCTGGGGAGGAGCGCTAGGAGCGCCCTTCGAAGGAATCGCGGGGGTTTGGCGGCGGCGCCTCCGCTGGTGGAGCTGGCGGCGGTGGCGGCGCTCCTCTTTTCACCATCGTGAGATCGAGGGAGGATTGGAAAACGGTAATGGCGGAAGAAGAGGAAGGAAGGAAGAAGAAGAAGGGCGAAGAGGCGTTATGGCAAGACTGAGAAGGATCAGAGTTTTTGGTTTCTTTAAGTAGTCCTTTTTCGTTAAGGATTGCGGAAATCGAGGAGGCACCTCGGTAACTGTGCATGAAAAGCAGATGTTGCTTAAAAACGAGGCTGGGCAGAGGCGGAATAGGCCCAGCAGGTCATGTCCCATCAGTCCAAGTCAAGATATTGGCAAAACGTCATCAATGACGTCATGTTTAAAGCATTCGAAGGAATAAAAGAATCTATCGGATAGCAAACTTGAGTCTATGCGTAGATTGCAAAGCATTCACGCCTAGACTCGGGGGCTACTCCCATCGGGAGCGCTGACGCGCACCCGATAAAAAGAAGATGTGCACTCGAAAGAATGAGGACTCAAAGATATATTTAAAGAGAAGAATGGAATATTCGGTTCGAGTCTGCACCCGTTTGTAAAGCATTCGGGTCCAGACTCGGGGGCTACTCCCATCGGGAGCACTGGCCGTGCACCCGATAAAAGTTTTTTGCACTCCAGGGTCATGCCCGGGGACTTGATTCTGTGTAGGGTAACGTTGTTTTGCCATTGGCAGTTAACCAACAAAAGTTGGGCGCGTTACTCATTATCCCTTGCATGAGTAAATGTATCGGATGACTTATGAAGACTTGCAGAAAACCTTCGGCAGAATAAAAATATTCGAGTGGTACAACTTGAGTCTACGCACGGATTGCAAGCATCCGCACATAGACTCGGGGGCTACTCCCATCGGGAGCGCTGACGCGCACCCAACAGAAGAAGAACAGAACAAGCAAGAAGAAAGACATTAGGAGAAACCATGCTTTAGTCTCTACCCGAACTATCTTCGGCTAGACACTCGGGGCTACTGACGTGGGCATTACCCTTCGAGTAACCGACGTTGCCCTATCCCATATTTCCTGGTTGGAGGCCCATGAAGGCATTTGAAGGCGAAGCAGCCCATCAGGACGGTGCACTAGAAGATTCCTTGACGAGCAAGATGAAGAAGCAGCCGAACAAGGAAAGATTAGATCTAAAACTACTGTAAACCTAGTCGTGCTCGATTAGACCTCTTGAGACCTGGCCTCCTATATAAAGGCCAGGAGAGGGGCTGCCGAGACACACAATCAATCTTAGTAATTTTAGCCACCAAAAGCTTAGAGCTAGGTCATCGTTAAGCCTAGCATCTCGACGAGATCATAGCCGAAGCACCCCATTGTAACCTATTATTCATCATAATCAAGAACAGACAAGCAGGACGTAAGGGTTTTACTTCATCGAGGGCCCCGAACCTGGGTAAATCGCTCCCCCTGTTTGTGTGTGAACCGATGTCTCGTGTCAGCTCGCAGGATTCCATCAACCCTAAGCCCCTATCGGAGGGCATTGCCGAGGAGCACCCTCGACACCGCCTCAAGACCGTCAAACCCTCCTCGTAGGCCAAGGGCACGAGCTCGGGCCAAAACCATGCATGATAAGGTGACTTCACTCCTTTATACACTTGACCTCGATACAACCTTGGACGGATTGCTACCTCATGCCTATACCTATATGTCATTAGGTACCAACCTCGTCAAGGACCGGAAGGGGACGTCAAGGAACCGAGGAGATGAGGCAACCCTGCCTATCGACGACACTACACCTCCCTCATGGTGCAAGGAAGAAGGAAGAAGAAGAAGGAAAGAAGAGAAGGAGGAAGAGGAAGAAGAGGCGGGAGGAAGGGCCCAGCCGGCCCAGAGGCCGGTCAGACTGGGCCCTAGACCGGCCAGGCCGGCCCCAGGGCCGGTCAGACCGGGCCACAGACCGGCCACCCTCCGGCGCCAACCGGACGACGCGCTGACGCCAACCGGAGGGGCATCTGAGCCGTTTCCGGTTTGCACCCGGTCCCTGGTCCGGTTTGGACCGGATTGCCCGGCCCCTGGACCGGATTCGTCGGGTTTGACCCACCAACTTGTACCTCTTCGACCCATGTCGCCTTGTATGCCTATATAAGACCCCAGGTCGCCCCCTTAGCTCTTTAGGCAAGATTTAGTCTTAAACATGACTTTGAGCTTTGTCTCCCTAGGGTTTCATCCCCTTTGTATCAAGGCACCCCTTGTTGGATGATTGGATCTATGTGAGTGAGATTCTAGTGCTTCCCCACTCTCTCTCCCTCACCGGTCTCCGTCCCCAACACCGATCTCTCACTCCGGGATTCTACTTCGCGTCTCTCCCGGGTTGATTCTATTGGCGTGGTCCATCGATCCACGAGGGTAAGTATCGATTGTATCAGGTTGGTGTGCGTGTGTTCTTCGCGTTCTTCGTGTTCTTCCGCCTCTCCCTCTCTTTCCCCCCTTTGGATCTTGGGTCAATCGCGAGATCGGACCACAAACGGGGTCTTAGACCTCATCATATGGTATCAGCAGCCTTTGGTTTCCGCGAATTTGACCCCCACCCACCCAATTTCGTCTCTAAAAATTTTCCCCAAAAAATAGCCCTAATTTGCCTTTTGATGGATCTGCGATTTGGTTGTGTTTTGAGTGGTTTTGGTCCATGGATTCGGTGTTGTTGTGCTTGATCTACTATTTCCCCCACTTTCTAGCCCCCAATTCCGTCGTTTTCCTTCGATTTGGGTCAATTTGGACGATTTGGCTCAAGAACACGTGCAGCCGGTTGAGAAATCCGGTCAACCGGGCGGCAGACCGGCCAGGCCGGCCCAGAACCTGGTCAACCGGGCGGCAGACCGGGCGCCGCCACCTCCACCACCACCGCCGACCACCACCACCACTCCCCTCCGCCGGCAAGCTCCGCCACCTCTCCAACCCACCGGTAAACACCGCCGCGGCCCCACCACCACCACCGCATCCGCAAGAGCATCGACACCACCCACCACCGGCATACCACCGCCACCGCCGCCAAGCTATTTTGACCCATCTTATCCGCTAACTTGTGTTTGCTTGTTCCGGTTTGAGTGCCTTGTTTGTGAAACTAACCCGCAGCTCCGAAGCAAGCGACGACATCCTCGGCACTCCGAACTTGCAAACATACTCTTGACACCACCGCCATCATCGCAAGTTGGTGTCCATCACCGCCTACACGACTTAGGTATAACTTGAATTCCCTTGTAACCTCTCTTCTTTTGCGAGCTATCCTATCGAGCATTGCTTATCGAGTGTCGCGAGACATTGCACGTGGCCCCGATTGTGAGGTGTGTGTGTAGTGTGGAGTCAAGCTTCTAAGCAAAACTCGTGTGGCAAATAGCAAAAGCAAGGCTAACGCTAACATAGTGCGAGAAAAAGGCCGCCAAAACACAAAAAGAGTGCAAGTGCCACCATAGAGAAAAAGTGTGCGAGTGCCATCATACATACAAATACACAAAGAGTGCAAGTGCCACCAAATACAAAAAGAGGGAAAAGCTTTTAAGAAAAATAGAGAAAAGAGAAGAGAGGCCGCGTGTGAATCTTGTTGTCTCTTCGTTTGCAACCAAAGCTTTGACCTCTCCTTGTGTTAGTGTGACACCGAGCAACCCTTGCTTTCGGGCTTCATACACTTTTCTGCTCATTCCTTGGTCGCACTAACCCCGCTTATCCCGTGTGTGAGTTCCATATCTTTTCCGTGTTTATAGTGATCATCGCTTTGACATTTGAGTTTTTGGATTTCACCCACTCTTAACAACAAACTTGATTTCGGATTTCATCTTTTGGCTTTCCACCATACTCACCTAACATCATATTTGCTAGCTTTTGCGTGTGTCTTTGTGTGAGTGCCCGATACAATTGTTCTAACTCTCGGTTTGTTGGATCACCCCAATCTTGTCATACCACGGTAAGGTTGCGAGGTAGTATTCTTCCACTAACATACACCATATAGATATTGTCTTGCTAACATGTATAGCGACGAAGAAGATACGAAGGAGTACACAGAGCACTTCGAGGAGGATACCTCTTCAAGCACCACGGATATGGAGGAACATGTAGAGCTCTACACCGACTATGGCTCCGCGAGCATCGCCAACATGACCGACATCGAGGAGCTCTACACCGACTATGGATCCGTGAGCATCGCCAACATGGACGACATGGTGGAGCACCACCTTGAGGACGACATCGACGAGCTCTACATCGACAATGGCTCATCAAGCATGGATGTCATGGTGGAGGAACGCCACGACTACGACATCGACACCATGGCGGAGCCTCACCTCGACTCCACCTTGAACAACGCCGAGGCGCCCACATACCCCTACTTGGCCAATGGAGCTACATATGAAGATCGAGGACCTCCACGATGGCACCATCATATGGATCATCAAGAGCGTCCCCAACATGATCATCGTCGACACACTTTTCCGAGCTCCACAAGGCGCCATCATGAGAGTGCTTATGCACAAGATCATCGACATCACGGACATCATATGGAGCATCAAGAGCGCCCCCAACATGATCGCCATCGACACGCTTCTCCAAGCTCCACAAGGCACAACAAGCAAAATGCCACGTCGCATGAGCCATCATCTAGGCATGGCAAGGACCGTCATCGACTCACACCATCTCATGATCGTCGTCAACCACCACCACCTCATGGTCTACATCGACATCCATCCACACATGAGCTTCGACGACACCACTCAAGACATGGTGTTGAGGCAAGACGACGAGAGCCTCGACATGAAGGCGACGAACACCTTCATAGGGTGTCTACCACTCCAAGGGTGGAGAGAGCGCATCAAGAAGACCTCCCTAGTACGGCGACTTCTACCTCTTGTGCCACCACCACAATGGCCCCTACCTCGTCATATGCCTATGGACTCCGATGCTACAAGTGCAAGCAACAAGGCCACCTTCCACGGGAATGTCCCAATCTCCTATGTGAGGTGTGCAAGACAAAGGGTCACATGGCATGGCAATGCACAACGCCAAGCGCCAAGAAGTTCTACTTCGACGAGCTCAATGCACAAGTCTCCAAGATGCCACCACTTGAGGACGACTTAGGAGGCGAGGGAGTTGAGCATGGTGAGCATGGGATTCTCCCTTCGACTTAGGAGGCGGTGGAGTTGAGCATGGTGAGCATGGGATTCTCCCTTCACCTACGGAGGCGCATGGAGTTGAGATGGTTGAGCATGGGAATTTCCCTTCAACCAAGGAGGCACATGGAGATGAGAAAGTCGAGCCTACTCCTATATGCTTGATTGATGAGTTGGTACCAATCCCATGTGAGCATCAGAGCCACTTAGCCCACTTGAGTGAGAGTGATAGTGAGTTGAGTGACTTCCACCCCATATGTGAGTTTGAGTGCTTCCATTTGGAGGACATGAGTGATACACAAAGTGAGTTGAGAGAGGTAGATGATAAGTCCATGGAGGACATCGCATTTCCTAACACATTAACCTCTCCCTCGTTTGTGTCTTCTTATGTTGCACTAGGTTCCACGGAGGACGAGTTCCCGCTCATGGAGAAGATGTACATGGTGCATGAAGATGATGATATCTCACCATGCTTGCTCCAAGATGGACATGTCGACCACATGGATCCTCCTACTTCCACAACACCTACTTCACATGAGTCGGCCTACACAGGTAACAACATAGGTGTTGATGATGCCATGATCCCACTAGTGGACATGATGACTTGTGAGTGCATGCATGTTCTTGATGATACATTTGCTACGTCACATACTTCTTTCTTATTCCCTTGTGATGCTTTGATTCATAACATTGTTGATCATGTGCAATTGATTGATTGTGATACCATGACCATGCCATGCTATGAGAGCTTCCATTTTGCTACGCTTGCTTGCAATATGTCGACCAATTGCTCTTTCCAATGTATTGCTTGCAATGATAATGACAATGATGACATTAGCTTCCGCATGCTTTGCCCAAAATGCTTACACCATTCCATGATCCTAGCATCCAAGATTGTGAACAATTGCTCTTTCTTATGCTTGGTATGCAATAATGATTATTTCATTGTCCACGAGATGGCCCCCATAGCCTTCTCAATTTTTGATGATCCTAAGTTACCACATGCCATGAATGCACCTTCTTGCCATATGCACCATCGCCATGCATTTCATACTATCATGATTGACACTAATGGTCATGTGCACAAGACATGGAACATCATGATGGATGATGTATTCATCTACCATGCACACACACTTTTTGTTTTCTCTATTGTGTGTATAGGTAGACGAACAACAACTTCCACCGCTACAGAGCATGAGCTCACGAAACGCGCAATTGAGAGCTACCCCAACAAGGACGAGATACATGATCCAACCCATGGGATTCACACCAAAGGGTATGTCTCCAAAAGCCTTCTCCCTCGTGTGTTACCGACTTGTCTTGTCGAGTTTCCGGTTTGGTCCAATTCCTCGTCACCTCTTTTGCCTCTTTTGCAACATATCTTGAAACATCTTGTTGGCACAATGGTTATTGTATGTATTGATGATATCATCATACACTCCGAGAATCTCAAGGACCATGTCATACATGTGAGAGACACCATATGCATCTTGTGCCACAAGTTACACAAAAAGTTGCTCTTCTTTGGATTTCTCATTTCATCTATGGCAATTGCAATGGATTCTTTGACACTTGAGGATACCCATACTCGGCTCACGCCAACCATACTTTCCCAAGCTAGAAGTCTCCATCGCTTTGCCATTGCACATAACAATTTTGCCCCAAATTTTGCCACCGTTACTTGCCTTTTGATTGTTCCATTTGTGTGGGACAATATGACACATCACATTTTTGACACTTTACAAACCAAACTTTTACATGCACAAACTTTTGCCCCACCAAATTTTGGATACATCGACACTCTTGTGCTTCCCATTTTTGCCACATGCCACTTGGAGAAACGACTTGCTGCTTCGTATTTGATTGAGAGCCTCTTGTTCGCCGGTCACCAAATTGGCATCCACAAGCTTTCCTTTCGCAAGTTATTTTTCCCCACGTTCTTCTTCGACCGAGACTTTGTCCCTCCACCACTACATGGGAGACCGATTATGGACTACAACAAAGACGCCCACACTAAGACGAGCGTCCATAAGGATACAAGGGCACCTATACAAGTCCTTCACCAAGCTACAAGGATTAACGTCTACATCATCGGTGAGGAGGAACAAGAGTCGAGGACGACTCTTCCCCAAGGGGGGTGGGGAGATGATGCGGGGTGGCTTTCGGACACCTCCGCCTCAAGACCGTCAAACCCTCCTCGTAGGCCAAGGGCACGAGCTCGGGCCAAAACCATGCATGATAAGGTGACTTCACTCCTTTATACACTTGACCTCGATACAACCTTGGACGGATTGCTACCTCATGCCTATACCTATATGTCATTAGGTACCAACCTCGTCAAGGACCGGAAGGGGATGTCAAGGAACCGAGGAGATGAGGCAACCCCGCCTATCGACGACACTACACCTCCCTCATGGTGCAAGGAAGAAGGAAGAAGAAGAAGGAAAGAAGAGAAGGATGAAGAGGAAGAAGAGGCGGGAGGAAGGGCCCAGCCAGCCCAGAGGCCGGTCAGACGGGCCCAGACCGGCCAGGCCGGCCCAGGGCCGGTCAGACCGGGCCACAGACCGCCTCCGGCGCCAACCGGACGACGCGCTGACGCCAACCGGAGGGGCATCTGAGCCGTTTCCGGTTTGCACCCGGTCCGGTTTGGACGGACAGGCCGACCCCAGCCCTGGACCGGCCCCTTGACCGGATTCGTCGGGTTTGACCCACCAACTTGTACCTCTTCGACCCATGTCGCCTTGTATGCCTATATAAGACCCCATGTCGCCCCTTAGCTCTTTAGACAAGATTTAGGCTTAAACATGACTTTGAGCTTCGTCTCCCTAGGGTTTCATCCCCTTTGTATCAAGGCACCCCTTGTTGGATGATTGGATCTATGTTAGTGAGATTCTAGTGCTTCCCCACTCTCTCTCCCTCACCGGTCTCCGTCCCCAACACCGATCTTTCACTCCGGGATTCTACTTCGCGTCTCTCCCGGGTTGATTCTATTGGCGTGGTCCATCGAGCCACGAGGGTAAGTATCGATTGTATCGGGTTGGTGTGCGTGTGTTCTTCGCGTTCTTCGTGTTCTTCCGCCTCTCCCTCTCTTTCCCCCTTTGGATCTTGGGTCAATCGCGAGATCGGGCCACAAACGGGGTCTTAGACCTCATCACCTCCTGATTGCTCTCTCTCGCGTGGGGAGAATACGACAAGGGGGGCAAGTCGAAGGGGTAAGCAGGCCGGCATGGAGGTTGGCTGAGAAGGAGATGGGCCGGGCTTGGCCGTGAGGGAGGATGCTAGGCTCAGAACCAAGGTGGACCAGAAGAGAACATGACAGATTAGATGTTAGGTTAGGTTTTACAAATTTGACTTATTTTGATTTTGATACTGGCTAAAAATCCATTTGAAACAAACCAGAAACAAAGTTTGAAATTAAAGGTCAATTTAAATTCAACGAGAGAGGTGAGAGAGAGAGAAAACAAAATAATTAGGTTTAATAAAATAATTTTATTTTATTAAAAACATGGATATGATGCATGCATGATGATGACTTTGGAACGACACACAAGCGGTGAAAAAATCTAATATTAAGATTTTCCCGATTTTCCCGGGTCGTTACACTGGTGCTACAAATAGCGGGCGACACTGCCGTGAATGCTAACCATTGGTGCTACGTGCGATTAGCGGCTAATGCCAGGGTTGCCGTCGGTGCCACAAGGAGAGGCGCCGCTTCTTCAAGGCCAAGTTCGGCGGAGTTACGTCGGCATTTTTCCCGGCAAAAATAGATGTGGGTATTTTGTCCCATGCACCTTTAGTGTTAAGGAAGGCAACTGCGTGCGAGAAGAGAGAGATAGAGAGATAGGACGGAAGCGACCTAAACTCCCATGTAGGCACGGGAAAAGAAAAGTTGACCATACCACAAAAGAACTCGATTACTAAACCACGCTACACATAACACATAGCACTATCTCGACATATGAATCAAGTCCGAAGCGTGCTTTGCTTATTCCATTCAGTTCAACTACCTCCGTCAGTGATTATAAGGCTAACGTGTATTACTAGATCGTAAATTTGATCAACGTAATACATGTTAATATTACAAATGATAATGATCAGAAACTCAATTCGGCTTCTGGATGCATATGCTCCCTCTAACACAAAATCATATTTTGAAGTATCGATTGTTTCTGAAAAAAAGTTCTACATATAAATCTCCACAATATATGTACGTTTGTCAAGTTTCACGAAAAACTACTATTTTTTATCGTCTATGTGAAAATGAGAAAATTTATCTTGTGAAAAGCCTTATTTTTAGCACTTAATTTTGTCTTTTTTACACATGCCACAAGTCAATTCGATTTTCCATGAAACAACTTTGTGAGCGCGTACCACGTGAAGATGTACGTGCCACTTTCTTGCTTCGTTTTCTAAAAAAATTAAAATTTGTGTAAGATGCATTCCAAAATAAAGGGAGCATATGCTCCCATATTTCAAAACACCACTCCCATATCTCTATAGAAAGTTTAGTTCTACTTTCTAACGGTATAATTTTTGTGTCGTATAATTTATTTATGTTGGTCAAATTGATAATCTAGGGAAATGTGTCAGCTTTATAATCTTTAACTACTCTATTGGAAAGAAAAGGTGTCACTGTATGCTCTTGAGAAAATCAAGGTGCGTTGCAACATAGAGGCGTCACAGTTTATGACGGCCATATACCAAAATATAGGTTCCTACAACTCCAAAAACAAGTGCCCCCCGTGGGAATAATGGGCACGCCATTGTTGTCCGGATTTGGCTTCCATAGACCATAATGTGTGTCCTTTCCGAAGTATGCGAGTTAGCAGCATTGTTTCTAGCGACGGTGTGCCATACCAAGTAGGTACAAGAGTGATGTTTAATAATTTCTTGTTCCTTGTCCTGTGGAGCGAACGCCAAACCAAATGCCTATAGACAGATCCGCCCTTGCGCCAGTATAAGAAATCCAGTGCGGCATGATCTCCGTCTTCCAAAAACAAGGAGGTGAGTGAGGTGCAATTAACTCTTAGCATAAATCTGCATGGCTCACACCTTGCCATCGAGTATCTACTGCTCGCGCGTGCTCATCAGGTGCTCCTCATCGGAGAGGGGCGGGCAGCACAGGAGCAATGCGGCCGTGAGGGTGAACGGGGCGGCGCACAGGACTCCGCTACTGGTAGAATCGGCGCTGGAGACGTCCATCAACCGGTCGCTGGCAGAGCTCAGCGCCCCGTTGCTTACGACTGTAGACGGGCAGGAGCGCAGCCGGCAGAACATCCCGACGGAGAAGCAGGCTGAGGACCCATTCAGACAGGCGCAGATCGTGGAGGGCGGGGTGCGGTACCAGCAGACGGTGGTGGTGCGCTCGTACGAGGTTGGCCCTGACAAAACGGCGACACTAGAGACCCTACTTAATCTTCTCCAGGTACTCCTCCTTTGCCGTGACTCAAGTAGTAGTATAACGTTCACTGTTTGATGACATATCTGCGTGCATGCACGCAAGCAGGAGACAGCACTGAACCACGTTTGGATGTCGGGTCTCCTCGGTGACGGCTTCGGCGCCACTCACGGCATGATCAAGAACAACCTCATCTGGGTCGTATCAAGGATGCACGTCCAAGTCGAACACTACCCCATATGGTACACGTTACAATAATTGATGATCTGTCCATCGAACCTCTTGTTTCCTCGCCTAATTACCACCTTGCTTTTTTACATTGCTGTGTGTGCTGCAGGGGAGAGGTGCTGGAGATTGACACGTGGGTTGGCTCGTCGGGGAAGAACGGCATGCGCCGTGACTGGCTCATCCGTGGCCGCGGCTCCGGCAACGTCTTCGTCCGAGCAACCAGTACCTGGGTGATGATGAACAAGAACACTAGGAGGCTGTCCAAGATGCCCGACGAGGTCAGGGCCGAGATCTCTCCCTGGTTCATCGACCGGCATGCCATCCAGGATGAGGCCACCGAGAAGATCATCAAGCTAGACAGCACCGCCAAACACGTTGACTCCAATTTGAAGGTTAGCTTCATTTATTTTCGTTGCTATTACTACTCCAACTTTGCTGCATAAAAGTTGCTTATTTATATATATTTGTTGATTTGTCTGACGTTCCTAGGGACTTCAGTAGGATCGACCTGTGCAATCCCTTCTAATGCATATAGTAGTATATATTTGGGGATTGTTCTTTCCGCTGCTGTCCGAATATATTCCCTTGTTTCTCACATCTATAACGACTTCAGTTTTATTTTTTTAGCCGAAGCGGAGTGATCTGGATATGAACCAACACGTCAATAACGTCAAATATGTACGGTGGATGCTCGAGGTATTATATGACGCAACTTTTCTCCTGCAAGAGCATAGCATATTTATTCATTAATATACAACTCCAACTTAATAAACTAAACAAGCGTGCCATTTAAAAAAAACTAATCAAGAGTTCAAGCACATAGCCCTACTTTAATTTATCGATCGTATTTATTTTGTGATCATGCACAGACTATCCCCGATCAGTTCCTACAGCACCACCAGCTTCGCAGTATTATCCTGGAGTACAGGAAGGAGTGTGGGAGCTCGGATGTTGTACAATCTATTTGCCAGCCAGATGAGGGCTCAATTTCGCCTGGTGAAAACGTTAACATGGTGAGAGGATCCTTACTCTTGCCAGAAATCATCAATGGTCACCACAGCTTGGCTGGTGCATTACACCAATGGCCAACAAAGTACACGCACCTTCTGCAACTGAGAGCAGGTGATGGGTATGAGGAGATTGTAAGGGGCAGAACCACATGGAAGAAGAAGTTATAATAAGCATCCTGACCTTGATTATCTATTTGCGCTGGAAAAGCAGCTTTTTATTGTGTGTTTTATACATAGATGGGTACGTACATGTGTGAGCTGCTATATCTACTTCATATGTGTATGTTCAGGATGTTATTCCTACTATATATACATGTACATGCATGTGGCCAAGACGAAGTGTGTCCAGAAACATAGACATGCTTGTCTTGTAAGACGTTTTAATAGGTTATTTTAGCCTAAAAACATCTTAGACTTAGGATAGGAGGTAGCACTCCGAGACTGCATTTTCAGAACCGGCAGACACCTGCTCCCGGCGGAACTCCAAATTTTATTGGTCCACGTCAGAGTGGGGTCAAAATGATGGCAGGGTATTTTTTCAGGTAAAGTTGAAAATTAATGGGTATAGATACCTGGTCACATGCAGGTGACATAAAAATTACCCATGACCCACGTCATTTACCCCTATCCCCACATCCCCACCTACCTACCACCGCGGCAGCGTGGAAACGGAGGAGGCGGCTGCGTGGAGCGGCGACGGTCAGAGGCTCAGAGCTCGGCCGAGAAGGTGTCGGGCGGCGTGGAGCACGGGCCAGGCGCCGGCGGGGCCGCTGCAGCTCAGGATGGTGGTCACCGGCGGGTACGACGGGAAGTGGGTGTGGGCCGACGGGGAGGTCATCCCGCGCCGGTGGGCCGCTGGCAAGGTCTACGACACGGGCGTGCAGAGCTCCGACGTCGCGCTGGAAGGGTGCTCGCACTGCGACGCCCAGGAGTGGAAGTGACGCGCGCAAGCAAATTAATCCCGCTCATCTACGACTGTACAGGAAGCCTCGCCGCTTTTGATCTTACTACTAATTTCCTACCCCCTTTCTCTCTCTTTCATTTTGGATGCACGGGACGAAGCAAAATGGAATGAGTTGATCGAAGAAGATTCAAATCTGCCGTTGCAACTGACATTGTTGCTTTCTCTACTTCGATCCGTGCTGAGCAGCAATAGTGTACGGTCGGGACGAGGCAGATAGCGATCCCCGCTGCTAGGCTGTTCCTGACCCGCCCGCGAGCACGCACGCCATGGCTGCCGCGTCGTCGTTGCACGTCCAGAAGTTTCGACATCCTTTTACAAGATCGGAATTTAGACAAATTTCGACAACCTTTTTCGAAATTTAGAACCGGCATCCTGACATGGCGTGCAGAGGCGGCGGCACGCGATGCAACATGGCAGAATAATATGCGGCAGAGTGGCTGGGATGTGTTCTCTGTGAGCAACAGGAGAAGCGGCACCACTGTGGCTCCAGATGCGCCCATGACGGGAAAGAAGGCCATGTTGGTGCGCAACAGGTTGAGTGCGCGGCCGCCTTCGCCGGCGGAACCTTCCTACAGCGGGTGGAATACCCGTTACGCCACCCGGGTTTCCTTCGCCTGCGGACCAACACAGCGCTTCCGCCCCGGCTCCTTGCGCCGGCCGACCAGACAAGCGAGCCCGCCGAGATCGATGAAGTTTAGAGAGAGAAGAAAACGATTTGAAGAAGACAGCCGGAAGGAGAGAGAGAAATATGATTTGGGGAAGACGTCTGACACTTCAACCTGCTTTAACTTCCTCTGTCCCGATGGGTCCCAATCTGTGTATTCATACCTGTATTGTTGATTGCCCTCAAACAAAATGCCACCGCTGTTGCAGGGCCCACTTCTCCCTCAGCCAATGAGGAAACGATTTCAGCCCGGTGCATGTGCCGCCCGGTTCATCTCAGCGTTTCTCGTAGCACTCCTCACTTCATATGATTTCATCCTATAAAGCACTACACTAACCTAACATCCACCCTTCACCGTGCACTAGACGGGCTGCTATTGAGTGAAAAGAATTAACAGAAAGGAAAATACTACACAACAGACAGATGATATATAGTGTGTGCTACATTAGAGGGTTGGACGAGCTCCTCACACGCGTCCAACTTGTGGAGGCAATTTATGGTAGGGACTAGTAGTTGGGGCACCCCATGGGGCGCCTCCTCACTGGTGTTGTGCGCCCCAATCGTATAATATTAACACATAGCAATAGATGTGTCATGCAATGTACCAGTCTTTTTTAGGCAAACAACGCTATTCAGTGCCCCTCAATTATATACAACATCTATAAGGATTAAAATTCTAAAGAAAGTAAATTGCAAGGCTTCTACAAGGCATATTTCAATGAGCTCATAAGTTGTACCCCACGTGGGTTGCGTCCCTTCTCATGGGAAGAACCCCGGTCAAAGCGTCCATGGTCGGACTGCCACTACACTTGCAGGACCCAAACTAAGGCGAGACAAACTACTACGCTACGCCCCGTGCCCACTTTGGGGTGATGTGGTTGCACTGTCTTTCAGTCCAGGTGATTACTTAGGCGCTAAAGTTTTCGAAAACAGTTTCTTCCATTCATAAACAGTTTCTTCCTTTCATAAACCCAAACTTAGGCAGGGCTACCCCATTCCAAGGTTTTCGAAAAATACTTCTTTCCGGAAAAAAAAATTCATAACCATTTTTTCAGGGCTCCCACCTATAGTCCAATTCTTCTTTGAAACATGGCGACAAGGATGACAAGGTGATAAGCACCATATCACTAATAGAGGTGATGATCAGTAGGTACCAACAAGGGCTGCACCCTAGGGGTGGATAATAAAACTCCGGGTGGCACTAACCACCGACATAATAAATAGGAGACATGCACTTTATAAAACGAGTAATAATGCAAGAGCAAGATATATAGGACCAGAGATGCATCAAGAGGTGGCTTGCCTTGATCAGCAAAGTGTCCCTGACCTTCTTCCTCAAATTCTCCAAATTCACGTCCTCCTTTGTTTCCGGCGGCGTTCGAATCTGGTAGAAAAACAGGCTTCCGGTGAGCCCCATAAGTCGCGAAGCTGTAGGAACCGCGACTAATGGTACCTTTAGTCGCGGTTCGGGAGGCGAACCGCGACCAAAGGCTGGGCCCAGGGCGCTCGGTGGCCAGCCGGTGCACGTGCTTTAGTCGCGGTTGGCTGCCAACCGCGACTAAAGGTGCCCGAGGCCTTTAGTCGCGGTTGGCCAGGCCAACCGCTAAAGCCCCCCCCTATATATACCCATCCAGCAGCCAACACTTAGCCATTTGGTGCCATTTTCTTCACAAACTTCACAAGTGGGTGTTAGGTTTGCTTTTGGTTCCTCTTATGCACATAAGGTGTTTGATGAAATGCCCCAAGAGCATGAAACAAACATGATATGAAGTGTTGGAGCCACACTTGAGCTTTCTCATTTTTTTTTCCTCCTCGATCGCGGTTAGCAACTTGAACCTTTGATGTGTCGTTGATAAAATGTGCATGTGTGTGTAGTTCATTGTTTAATTTATATTGTTTGTAGCTAGTTAGTTTAACAAATGCATGATGGTTAATTATATATTTTATATTATAATAATGCAGATGAATCGACAATGGATGTACGGTAACCGACTCTCGGCGAGTTCAGTACGGGTTTGAAAGATTTCCTCGTAGTGGCTAATGCGAACAAGCAGGGGGGTTTTGTTATCTGTCCATGTGTTAAATGTAAGAATCAGAATGGTTACTCTTCCTCAAGAGATGTTCACATGCACCTGCTTCGGCACGGTTTCATGCCAAGCTATAATTGTTGGACCAAGCATGGAGAAAGAGGGGTTATAATGGAAGAAGATGAAGGGGATGATTTCATCGATGAAAGCTATCTTGCTCATTTCGGTGATACTTTCATGGAGGATGCTGAAGGTGAAGGGGAAGGTGAAGGGGAAGGTGAAGAAGATGCACGTGATGATCCGGTTGATGATCTTGGTCGGACCATTGCTGATGCACGGAGACGCTGCGAAACTGAAAAAGAGAGGGAGAATTTGGATCGCATGTTAGAGGATCACAGGAAGGCGCTGTACCCCGGATGCGATGATGGTCTGAAAAAGCTGGGCTGCACACTGGATTTGCTGAAATGGAAGGCACAGGCAGGTGTAGCTGACTCGGCATTTGAAAACTTGCTGAAAATGTTGAAGAATATGTTTCCAAAGAATAACGAGTTGCCCGCCGTACGAAGCAAAGAAGGTTGTCTGCCCTCTAGGTTTAGAGGTTCGAAGATACATGCATGCATCAACGACTGCATCCTCTACCGCGGTGAATACGAGAATTTGAATGAATGCCCGGTATGCACTGCATTGCGTTATAAGATCAGAGGCGATGACCCTGGTGACGATGTTGAGGGCCAGAAACCCGGAAGAGGGTTCCCGCCAAGTTGATGTGGTATGCTCCTATAATACCACGGTTGAAACGTCTGTTCAGGAACAAAGAGCATGCCAAGTTGTTGCGATGGCACAAAGAGGACCGTAAGTCGGACGGGGAGTTGAGACACCCCGCAGATGGAACGCAATGGAGAAAGATCGACAGAGAGTTCAAAGATTTTGCAGCTGACGCAAGGAACATAAGATTTGGTCTAAGTACGGATGGCATGAATCCTTTTGGTGAGCAGAGCTCCAGCCATAGCACCTGGCCCGTGACTCTATGCATCTACAACCTTCCTCCTTGGTTGTGCATGAAGCAAGTTCATTATGATGCCAGTGCTCATCCAAGGTCCGAAGCAACCCGGCAACGACATCGATGTGTACCTAAGGCCATTAGTTGATGAGCTTTTAAAGCTGTGGGGCAGACCTGGTGTCCGTGTGTGGGATGAGCACAAAGAAGAGGAATTTGACCTACGAGCGTTGCTTTTCGTAACCATCAACGATTGGCCTGCTCTTAGTAACCTTTCGGGACTGTCAAATAAGGGATACAATGCATGCACGCACTGCTTACATGAGACTGAAAGTGTACATTTGCCAAATTGTAAGAAGAACGTGTACCTTGGGCATCGTCGATTTCTTCCGAAAGGTCATCCAGTAAGAAAGAAAGGCAAGCATTACAACGGCAAGGCAGATCACCGGCCGAAGCCTGCGAAACACACTGGTGCTGAGGTATTTGATATGGTCAAGGATTTGAAAGTCATCTTTGGAAAGGGTCCTGGCGGACAATCAGTTCCGAAGGGAGCTGACGGGCACGTAGCCATGTGGAAGAAGAAATCTATATTCTGGGAGCTAGAATATTGGAAAGTCCTAGAAGTCCGCTCTGCAATCGACGTGATGCACGTTACGAAGAATATTTGCGTGAACATCCTAAGCTTCTTGGGCGTGTATGGGAAGTCAAATGATACAAAGGAAGCACGGCAGGACCAGCAAAGTTTGAAAGACCCTGATGACCGGCATCCGGAACGGTTTCAAGGTCGTGCCAGCTACGCTCTGACCAAAGAAGAGAAGGTCATCTTTTTGAATGCCTGAGCAGTATGAAGGTCCCGTCAGGATTCTCGTCCAATATAAAGGGAATAATAAACATGGCGGAGAAAAAGTTCCAAAACCTGAAGTCTCACGACTGCCACGTGATTATGACGCAATTGCTTCCGATTGCTTTGAGGGGGCTCCTGCCGGAAAATGTTCGAGTAGCCATTGTGAAGCTATGTGCATTCCTCAATGCAATCTCTCAGAAGGTAATCAATCCAGAAGTTCTACCACGGTTACAGAACGATGTGATCCAATGTCTTGTCAGTTTCGAGTTGGTGTTCCCGCCATCCTTCTTCAATATTATGACGCACCTCCTGGTTCACCTAGTCGATGAGATTTCCATTCTCGGTCCTGTATTTCTACACAATATGTTCCCCTTCGAGAGGTTCATGGGAGTATTAAAGAAATATGTTCGTAACCGTGCTAGGCCAGAAGGAAGCATCGCCAAGGGCTATGGAAATGAGGAGGTAATTGAGTTTTGTGTTGACTTTGTTCCCGACCTTAAGCCGATTGGTCTTCCTCAATCGCGGCACGAGGGGAGACTAAGTGGAAAAGGCACGATCGGAAGGAAATCAACGATATGTATGGACGACCATTCTCTGACTGAAGCACACCACACAGTTCTGACCAATTCCAGCTTGGTGGCTCCGTACTTTGAGAAACACAAGAATATTTTACGCTCGGACAACCCGGGAAGCCTGAATCCTGGATTAGGAAGGCCCACATGGAGACTTTCGGCAGTTGGTTGAGAAAACATTTAATGAGTGACAATAAGGTTGTAGATCAGCTGTACATGTTGGCCAAGACACCATCTTCGACTATAACGACTTTCCAAGGGTACGAGATAAATGGGAATACATTTTACACGATCGCCCAAGATAAAAAGAGCACCAACCAAAACAGTGGTGTCCGCTTTGATGCAACCGAGAATGGGCAAAAGGTCACATATTATGGTTACATAGAGGAGATATGGGAACTTGACTATGGACCCTCCTTTAAGGTCCCTTTGTTCCGGTGCAAATGGTTCAAGCTAACAGGAGGTGGGGTAAAGGTGGACCAGCAATACGGAATGACAATGGTGGATTTCAACAATCTTGGTTACCTTGACGAACCATTCGTCCTAGCGAAAGATGTCGCTCAGGTTTTCTATGTGAAGGACATGAGTAGCAAACCGAGGAAACGGAAAGATAAGAAAACGATCAGTACATCATGCGATGATCCAAAGCGCCACATTGTTCTTTCAGGGAAAAGAAACATCGTGGGAGTGGAGGACAAGACAGACATGTCAGAAGATTATAATATGTTTGCTGAAATTCCGCCCTTCAAAGTGAACACCGACCCAAGCATTAAGTTAAATGATGAGGATGCTCCATGGATACGGCACAATCGTAAGCAAGCAGGGACACAAGGGAAGAAATGATGTGTAATAATTTATTATTGTACCAAACTTTGTTGAATGAATCATGTGAATTATATTACCCGTGATGTGTTTGGTGTCCATTTTCGAATGATTCAATTGACTCGAGATAGCACTGATGATACATGAAATTTTGAGTGACTAAGTCATACTCCTGCATACATGAAATTTGGAGTGACTAAGTCATACTCCTGCATACAGGAAATTTGGAGTGACTAAGTCATACTCCTGCATACATGAAATTTGGAGTGATTTAGTCATACTCCTGCCTAGGCGTATAATATGCATACTCGTAGTCTTCATAGCCGCCGCCGTTGTACCGGTAGTCATCGCCTTCTAAGTTGCCGCGCGTCGTCGCCGCCGCTGCCGCTCGCTGCGGCGGCGCTCGTGGCTCGAACCGAGGGTAGCGCAGCAGGGATATCGCCGGTGATGTAGTCCATGACGCTCCAGAGTCCGGCCGTACCACCATAGCCGACGGCCGGCCTCGTGGAAGTTTCCAGGAGGCAGACCGTCCTCCTCATACCGAGCGCCCTCTCATGCCGATTGATGAAGAAGGCGTCCCAAGTATGCTAGTTATCGGGATGCCAGCGGGGATTCATCCGCTGCCCCGTGAGGTCGAGGTAGTAGTGGTTCGTGATGGCCACCCGGCGCGCAGCCCGAGGGACGGGAGGGACCGGCACGCCGCCGGCGCTAGGCTCCGCCGGCGGGGGGACGGTAGCCGGTGGCAAGGGTAGTTCGAGGCGCAAAGCTCCTCCACCTGCTGGTAGGTTAGAGTGGATGCGGTGGAAGCCATGAGAGAGTGATGAGAGATTGTAGAGATGTGATAATGCTGGCCAAGCCGGGCTACATATATGTAGTGAGAAATGGCGGGGAAAATGGGAGCGGGAAGACAGGAGGCGGGAAGAAAGTGGCGGGAAGAAAGTGGCGGGAAGAAAGTGGCGGGAAGAAAGTGGCGGGAAGAAAGAGGCGGGAAGAAAGAGGCGGGAAGAAAGAGGCGGGAAGAAAGAGGCGGGAAGAAAGAGGCGGGAAGACAGGGAAGAAATGGCGGGAACACGAGGCGGGAAGAGGGGGGCGGAAAGACAGAGGCGGGAAGAGGGGGACCGGCGAGAAGACAGAGGCGGCCGGGAAGAACTGGTGGGAAGAGGGAGGCGGAAAGATTTTTAAATGAATTAGTTTTATTTTTCTGAATTTTTTGATATATTATTTGAATTTTTAAGATTTTTAAATGAATTAGTTTTATTTTTCTGAATTTATTGATATAATATTTGTATTTTTAAGATTTTTAATTCAATTATTTTTATTTTTCTGAATTTTTTGATATATTATATGTATTTTTAACATTTTGAATTGAATTACCTTTATTTTTCTGAATTTTTTGATATATTATTGGTATTTTTAAGATTTTGAATTGAATTAGTTTTATTTTTCTGAATTTATTGATATATTATATGTATTTTTAAGATTTTTAAATGAACTAGTTTTATTTTTCTTTACTTTTTGATATATTATTTGTATTTTTCAGATTTTGAAATGAATTAGTTTTATTTTTCTGAATTTATTGATATATTATATGTACTTTTAACATTTTGAAAAAGAAAAGTAATTTGAAAATATTTAGTCGCTGGCCTCGCCAACCGCGACTAAAGGGTATTTTTCCGGGAAACGAAACCCGCGAAAATACCTTTAGTCGCGGGTGGCAAACCGCGACTAAGAGCCCTTTAGTCGCGGTTGGGCACCCCAACCGCGACTAAAGGGGGTCCTATATATACGAGCGCGAACGCGCAGCTTCTTCTCTCGCTGCGCTTTGCGTGCCTTCGAGCCACTTGCCGCGCCTCGTCAGATGCCGCCGCACCGCTGCTGCCCGCCGCCGTCGTCGCCGCAGCGCGCTCGTACGTGCGCGCGTCTTCTCCGTCGCGCAAACATACCGGCACGCGTTTAAACAAACAACGCCCGCCGCGCCGCCCCCGATAGCCGCCGCCACCTAACGCGTCGCTACCCGTCCGTCAGAGGCGCGCCGCCGCCGTCGCCGACCGAGAGCGAGAAGGAGAGGGCCGCGACGCGCACGGTGAGAGAGAGATCCGAGGAGAGAGAGAGGGGCGGCCGTTTTTTCTTTTTTTTTTTTAGTTTTTTTTCTTGTTAATTTTAAAACAAAAAATAACTAAAATTTGACTTAAAAATGAATGTGTAAAAAAATAACTACAATTTGACTTAAAAAAACTAAAAATTGACTTAAAATTTTTGTCTCAAAATAAACTAAAAATTGACATAAAATTTTGACTTAAAAAAGATTGTGTAAAAAAGATTGATGTACTGATTGTGTAAAAAAGATTGTGTAAAAATGATGTAGTGTAAAAAAGATTGTGTAAAAAAGATTGTGTAAAAAGAACTACAATTTGACTTAAAAAAGATTGTGTAAAAAAAGAACTAAAATTTGACTTAAAAAAAACTAAAAATTGACTTAAAATTTTTGTCTCAAAAAAGAACTACAATTTGACTTAAAAAAGAACTAAAATTTCACTTAAAAAAGAACTCAAATTTGACTTAACCACCGCCACCAGCACCCTCGGACGGCAGCGAGGTTATGTGTGTTGTCCTCGGCACCGCCACTGCCCTTTCGCCACCGCCGCCCTTTCGCCGCCGCCCTTCCGCCACCGCCACCGGTCACGCGGTCACTGCGAGGCGAGGGTTATGTGTGTTGTCCTCGGCACCGCCACCGCCCTTTTGCCACCGCCGCCCTTTGGCCACCGCCCTTTCGCCACCGCCACCGGTCTCTCGGTCACGCGGTCACTGCGAGGCGAGGTCGATCGTCCGCATATACACATCTAATACGCGTCCCCCTCTCGCCTCCTCGTCGCCCTCTCTCTTTATATGTAGAAGAGATGTGATAATGCTGGCCAAGTCGTAGTCGGACTCCCCTTTTGCCACCGCCCTTTCGCCTCAGCCACCGCCCCCCTTCTTCACTTAATTAATTTGTTTTTACTACATGTTTTCAGGACTGACATATGGCGGACGATAGAGCTGACCCGATTCTGGACAACTATGATCTGGACGCTGAAGACCATATATTCGGCATCATAAAAGGCGATATTCCATATGTGCCGACCGGACAAGAAGAAGATGATATCTCTTCTTATCTGAACCTTGACGGTGAAGATGAAGGGCGCCGTCAGCAAGATGATGCCGAAGAAACGTCGGTAAACGACGATCTTGAATTGGAAGTAGCAACCACCTCCGGCGTCGAGGTATATATATACATTGAGCCTCTGATGATACAAACTAACTGATTTGAATAAATATGTGTGTACTAACGCGCGCGACTCTTTCTTATTTTAGCCCTCGGCCGGATCGTCGAAAAAATCGAGTACGTCGTCAAAGCGTGGCGCAACCAAGACGATGAAACCAAACGAAACATGCACCATCGAGGTTGTCGAGGAAGCAACCGGCAGGCCGCTGGAGCCCAGCAAGAACGCCACCAAGTTTATCAGCCAATGCGGAGCCGTTGTTAGAGACAACGTCTCGATCACCGTCCAGGAGTGGAATGAGCCAAAGAAGGCACGTCTTGGTTTCACTTTTGTCGATAAGAACAAAAAAAGATTGCTTCAAGAAGCTTATAGAACATTTCGTTCTACCTCCGGAATACCGCAGATACGATGAGGCGGGTAACAAGATTCAGGAAAACAAGGAGAGGTGCAAGCTAGTCAAACAGTTCGCTCTTTCTAAGATGGCCAACGCATTCCGGAAATACAAGCAAAAACTAGCCCATGACTTTGTCAAGCAGGGCAAGACTCCGGTTTTCGAAGGACAATATGAGAAACTGCAACATGATTGGCCAGAATTTGTGAAGCAAAAGAAATCGGAGTAGTTCCTTGAAATGTCGAAAAAAATAAGAAGAATGCGGCCAAGAAGGAGTACAATCATATTATGGGGCCAGGAGGGTATCGCTTTTGGCCTAGGTGGGAGAAGATGGAGAACGAGCTGAGGGCGCGAGGAATCCGTCCAGGTACGGAGGGATGGGACCCAAGGGCCAAAAGCTGGTGGTACGGGCATGGGGGATCGCTGAACCCGGAGACAGGGGAGTGTGTTTATCAGGGCAAAATAATTAAACCCACCCAAAAGCTTATTGTGGCAATGAGGGATGCTCAAGAGGGGAGGATCAAGTTCAACAGAGAGAACGACGCTGACAAAAGCCCTCGGGAATCCTGAACACGGAGGACGTGTACGAGGCATGCCCGGGGACATTCCGTGGAAAGTAGGGTTCCCCCAGAACGATGACCCGTACGGTTACAGAAGCCGTAAGAGAAAGATGGTAACGGAAATGGATGTGATGAAGAAAACCGTGAGTGTACTAGTAGCCGAAAGAGATGCAGCTCGGGCGCAGCATGAAGATCATCCAATGGATCTCGGAAGCCAGCAGAGAAGAAGCAGCGTGGCTTCCACGGAGGCCCCACCGGCTGGTGCACCGACGATCGAAATTACGCACCGGAGCCTCTGGTGGTCAAAATTACTGCACCGGAGCCTCCTCGCTACCCCGTGGACGATATAAAGGAGATGAAAGCATGTCATCTGTATTATCCTATCGGGAACATGTCCATGAAGGTAGCCATCGGCAGTGCTTTACCACCTGGAGCACTCCACCACAACAACCCCATTCCAGATGGCTATGCTCGTGTCACGGTGGAGGACATAGTCCAAGGGTTTGAGGACCTGGACATTGACATTGCTACACCTGAAGGGGCGACAAGACTTGGAGATGTCAAGCGCCAGTTCATTCTATGGCAGAAGAAGTTTATCAAGTTTCCAGGCGAGGCGCCAAGGCAAACAAGTCCACCCCCTCCGGTGGTGGTGGCGGCGGCGGCGGTGGTGGTGGTTCACCTACACCTCCTTCACGTCAGCCGACGCCGTCCCCCAATTCACCTCCGGCGGGTAAGCAGCCGCCGCCCCTCCCGGCGGATGATCCGACGCCGCCCCAATCCACCTCCGGCGAAGAAGCAGAGTCTTGGGTTATTAACCGGAGCCTTATGTACCTGCAACCACAAAGATACCAGAGCCATCACTAAAGCCTCTCACCCCGAGGCCTTATGACCTTAGTGTGGAGCAAAATGCAGTCGTGGCTGCTCAGCATGAGAAATGGCAGGCGGACTGCAAGAAGAAAGAGAGCCCGAGCCCAAACAAGTGTTTTCTGAGGAGGAAAAGAGCTGGGCTAAGTCATTTTTGAACACACCGTCCCAGCCGCGAAGAATCTGCCGACGACTATGAACGTGAACTTCGTAGTCAAGCACTCGCGGTCGGGGGAAACAAGTTGCCCAGCTCGGGGAACAAAGTAAACAGTCGATCGCCCCGCTCATAGTGAAAGCCGCAGGTCCGGAGGACGATGCCCCTGTCATAGCAGCTGCGGCAGCACAGGGATTGACTGTAGCGAGAGCCAAAGAACAAGCGGCAGACTTAGGTCTGACTCTTCGTGCAGCATTAGGCCTTGATGACGTGGCAATGAAGGACGTAGTATTTGCATATGTGAAGGATGGTCCTCTCGTCGAGCCTGCGCAGGAAGAGGATCTACCTCGACAAATGAAAGGTCTGCTAAATTGGTACAAGGGTTACATAAAACTTAAAAACGCCAGAGAATATATTTATGCGGAAGTTAGACATGAGCATCACTTCAAACATTACTATATAACAATTCATCGGATTGAATTGTTCCAGCTGTTCAATCTGCGCGAGCTCGACAAATCTATCATCAGCTGCTATGTTCTGTGTGATTTATTAATTTCTACCCCATCTCGTTCATTGCCTGCACTATAAATATATATATTGTCCTAACTATCTTGTTGTGTACGCTATTATGCAGAATGAAGAAGCGGGAAATGCGAATAAGGCGCACCCATGATGTTGGGTTCATTGACCCACAAATCGTTAATTCATATGTGTTAGAACACCACCCCAAAGACGTGGAGGGTGACCTGTGGATGTTTCTTACAAAACAGGAACTCAAAAGTGATATTCTATTTCCTTACCATTTTGGGTGAGTGTTTCTGTCTTGAGCACATTCTCTTTTGTTTACTCCATGCATGGTATGTGGCTAATCGATGAGTTATGCATGACTGTGCATGTATCGTGTCCGCAGGTTCCACTGGATTCTGCTAGTAATTCAAATTCAGAACTCCACAGTTCTCGTCCACGACTCTCTGAATATGGATCCGAAGCTTTGGGCCGACCTGAGAAAATGATGCAAAAGTAACTACTTTCATTCGTTTGCGCTCTATATCGATCGGCCTATTTCGTTCATCATTTCCTAATATCAAGTAACTAATTAATAACTCTCTTGTTCATTTAATTTTCCTTGCCTCGTAGGGTTTGGAGACGGTTCGTAGATCAAAAGGTCGGTGAATTCAAAAAAGAGCTACATTTTAAAAGGGCAAAGGCTGCGACCGGGGATATTCAGCCACCGGGGACCAATCTATGTGGATACTATGTTTGTGAGAGGATCCGGAGATACACCACTGAGCGGCAGCCGTCTGAGAACAACATCAGGAGGAATAACCTCCGGACGACGCTTACTCCAGAAGCTCGCTTCCGACCACTTCAAGAGGAACTAGCTGGATGGTTCGCCAGAGAAGTCATCGATCCTAGAGGAGAACACTATGTAGAGGACGTAGAACTTTATATGCACTAAATATGTATGGAAACTTGTTCAAAATTGTATATGGTCATCCGATATTGAATATATATTGTATATTCCTCTTGAATTCTTTTTGGTTCTAATTTCAAATTTGTTTGAAATTGTACATTCATATGCATGTATGTAGTACGGTAGAATATGTGAAACTCCTTCAAAATTAAAACCCAAAAGAAATAAAACAATACAAATTAAAAACAAACCAGATTTAGGGGGAGGGGGCTAAACCCTAAACCTGCGGAGGCCTTTAGTCGCGGTTGGCCGAAGAACCGCGACTAAAGGTCCTCCGCCCTGGCGCTCGCCTGCCGCCCACGTGGACGGGCCTTTAGTCGCGGTTCGTAAGGAACCGCGACTAAAGGGGGGCCTTTAGTCGCGCCTAATTGGTCGCGGTTGCGCAACCGCGACTAATGGCAGTTGCCAACCGCGACCAAAGGCCATTTTTCTACCAGACGGTGGTGGTGCGCTCGTACGAGGTTGGCCCTGACAAAACGGCGACACTAGAGACCCTACTTAATCTTCTCCAGGTACTCCTCCTTTGCCGTGACTCAAGTAGTAATATAACGTTCACTGTTTGATGACATATCTGTGTGCATGCACGCAAGCAGGAGACAGCACTGAACCACGTTTGGATGTCGGGTCTCCTCGGTGACGGCTTCGGCGCCACTCACGGCATGATCAAGAACAACCTCATCTGGGTCGTATCAAGGATGCACGTCCAAGTCGAACACTACCCCATATGGTACACGTTACAATAATTGATGATCTGTCCATCGAACCTCTTGTTTCCTCGCCTAATTACCACCTTGCTTTTTTACATTGCTGTGTGTGCTGCAGGGGAGAGGTGCTGGAGATTGACACGTGGGTTGGCTCGTCGGGGAAGAACGGCATGCGCCGTGACTGGCTCATCCGTGGCCGCGGCTCCGGCAACGTCTTCGTCCGAGCAACCAGTACCTGGGTGATGATGAACAAGAACACTAGGAGGCTGTCCAAGATGCCCGACGAGGTCAGGGCCGAGATCTCTCCCTGGTTCATCGACCGGCATGCCATCCAGGATGAGGCCACCGAGAAGATCATCAAGCTAGACAGCACCGCCAAACACGTTGACTCCAATTTGAAGGTTAGCTTCATTTATTTTCGTTGCTATTACTACTCCAACTTTGCTGCATAAAAGTTGCTTATTTATATATATTTGTTGATTTGTCTGACGTTCCTAGGGACTTCAGTAGGATCGACCTGTGCAATCCCTTCTAATGCATATAGTAGTATATATTTGGGGATTGTTCTTTCCGCTGCTGTGTCCGAATATATTCCCTTGTTTCTCACATCTATAACGACTTCAGTTTTATTTTTTTAGCCGAAGCGGAGTGATCTGGATATGAACCAACACGTCAATAACGTCAAATATGTACGGTGGATGCTCGAGGTATTATATGACGCAACTTTTCTCCTGCAAGAGCATAGCATATTTATTCATTAATATACAACTCCAACTTAATAAACTAAACAAGCGTGCCATTTAAAAAAAACTAATCAAGAGTTCAAGCACATAGCCCTACTTTAATTTATCGATCGTATTTATTTTGTGATCATGCACAGACTATCCCCGATCAGTTCCTACAGCACCACCAGCTTCGCAGTATTATCCTGGAGTACAGGAAGGAGTGTGGGAGCTCGGATGTTGTACAATCTATTTGCCAGCCAGATGAGGGCTCAATTTCGCCTGGTGAAAACGTTAACATGGTGAGAGGATCCTTACTCTTGCCAGAAATCATCAATGGTCACCACAGCTTGGCTGGTGCATTACACCAATGGCCAACAAAGTACACGCACCTTCTGCAACTGAGAGCAGGTGATGGGTATGAGGAGATTGTAAGGGGCAGAACCACATGGAAGAAGAAGTTATAATAAGCATCCTGACCTTGATTATCTATTTGCGCTGGAAAAGCAGCTTTTTATTGTGTGTTTTATACATAGATGGGTACGTACATGTGTGAGCTGCTATATCTACTTCATATGTGTATGTTCAGGATGTTATTCCTACTATATATACATGTACATGCATGTGGCCAAGACGAAGTGTGTCCAGAAACATAGACATGCTTGTCTTGTAAGACGTTTTAATAGGTTATTTTAGCCTAAAAACATCTTAGACTTAGGATAGGAGGTAGCACTCCTCACTTCATATGATTTCATCCTATAAAGCACTACACTAACCTAACATCCACCCTTCACCGTGCACTAGACGGGCTGCTATTGAGTGAAAAGAATTAACAGAAAGGAAAATACTACACAACAGACAGATGATATATAGTGTGTGCTACATTAGAGGGTTGGACGAGCTCCTCACACGCGTCCAACTTGTGGAGGCAATTTATGGTAGGGACTAGTAGTTGGGGCGCCCCATGGGGCGCCTCCTCACTGGTGTTGTGCGCCCCAATCGTATAATAGTAACACATAGCAATAGATGTGTCATGCAATGTACCAGTCTTTTTTAGGCAAACAACGCTATTCAGTGCCCCTCAATTATATACAACATCTATAAGGATTAAAATTCTAAAGAAAGTAAATTGCAAGGCTTCTACAAGGCATATTTCAATGAGCTCATAAGTTGTACCCCACGTGGGTTGCGTCCCTTCTCATGGGAAGAACCCCGGTCAAAGCGTCCATGGTCGGACTGCCACTACACTTGCAGGACCCAAACTAAGGCGAGACAAACTACTACGCTACGCCCCGTGCCCACTTTGGGGTGATGTGGTTGCACTGTCTTTCAGTCCAGGTGATTACTTAGGCGCTAAAGTTTTCGAAAACAGTTTCTTCCATTCATAAACAGTTTCTTCCTTTCATAAACCCAAACTTAGGCAGGGCTACCCCATTCCAAGGTTTTCGAAAAATACTTCTTTCCGGAAAAAAAAATTCATAACCATTTTTTCAGGGCTCCCACCTATAGTCCAATTCTTCTTTGAAACATGGCGACAAGGATGACAAGGTGATAAGCACCATATCACTAATAGAGGTGATGATCAGTAGGTACCAACAAGGGCTGCACCCTAGGGGTGGATAATAAAACTCCGGGTGGCACTAACCACCGACATAATAAATAGGAGACATGCACTTTATAAAACGAGTAATAATGCAAGAGCAAGATATATAGGACCAGAGATGCATCAAGAGGTGGCTTGCCTTGATCAGCAAAGTGTCCCTGGCCTTCTTCCTCAAATTCTCCAAATTCACGTCCTCCTTTGTTTCCGGCGGCGTTCGAATCTACCGTCGCAAAAATAAAAAAAAACACACAAGCAACATACTAAATCAACAAACTATTCTAGAATATTCCACACAAAAATTTGATAAAATCACAGTGGATAAAGGTTCACAAAAGCAAGCTACTGGAAGTGGATTCACTAATTTAGGGCTTTTAAAACAAGAGTTGTGATTTTTACAAATCCAGAAATGACTTTGGAACCATTTAAATGGTCTAAATCTTTCTGTGAGTCAAAAATGCATGCAGCATACCTACTGAAAGCTAACAACATGTAGAACACACTTGCACAAGAATCACATGCAAATAAATTTTTAAATAATTTAGAAAATTTAAACAAGATAGTAACCAGAGCAATTCAAAAACTAAGCCTACCAGTATCAGAGTACAATCAACCAGAGCGAAGCATACCCATGGATAGCTAATGTTAAATGTTACCTAACCCCACTGGTTGGCATTTTTTGATTTGTAAATGAATTTACGAAAATCGGATACTGAAAAGGTGTTATGTTTCAGTAGTAAAATCCTCAGAATTAAACTAACAATCTGAAACATATTTCCTTAGGCACAAAATTACCCTACAACTATATCTACCAGTAGCACTTGGATTTGCTTCAAAAACATTTGTAGTTTTCAAAATAAAATTCAAGAAGTGGCTCTCTGGACAGTTTTTGATTTGTAAATAAAGCCACATCCAGGAAGCTACTGCATGTGAGACTAATGCCAAAATAAAGGTATTAACTTCTACTACATACAAAAATTAACCTTAGGCAAAAAGAGTCTATACAACTCCCATACTAATTAAAATACCTATACAGCTACATTCTAGTCTTTGATTTATCTACTCAGATCTACATACAAACAGAACATGCATGCAATTATTCGTGGTAGATATTTAGTGCACGAGCATACAGAAATTTGAATCATCAAATTTGAGCACTAAACAAATAAATGGAATTTCAAAAGCTAACGCAAATATTACTGGCAGATTTATCTAGTTTTAACAGAAAAAGGAAACGGGCGGGGGTTCGGCGGCACGACCCAGATCGGCAGAGACCTGCCGCTGGGCGGCCAGCTTTGTCTGCGGACGCGCGGGAGCCAGCAGGTTCGAATCCGCTGACGAGGACGGCCACGTTGGCGCGCGGGGCCCGGTGCTACGCGCATGCACCCGTTGGATTTAAATCCAACGGTGCTCGGCCTTTCTTCCACCACGCGACACAGACAGATGGAGACGGGAAACCCTAGCAGAAGAGGAGGCCCCGTGTGCTCACCACGATCAACGGAATTCGACGAGGCCCGGTGCTTTGGCTGATGCGGAGGAAGGGGTGGTTGCAGCGGCGAAATAAGATGTGGCCGGAACGGCGGTCGACGGTGACGGGCTCCACCGCTGTTCACGAGCGCGCCGCCCACGGGCCAACCTGAGGAGCAAGATGACGCGCATTAGAGAGAGGAGAGATAGGATCTTCCAGGAAGCAAGGTAGGGAGAGGAATGGTGGTATGGTTTCGACGGCGACCATCACCGAACCGAGGCAGAGGTCGAGCCAGAACATGGCTAGAAGAGAAAGAGATGGCATCTCACCGTTGGAGCGGGATCAGAGGGGTGGTGCAAGAGTATGATGGCAAAGTGGGAAGGGGTGAGGGGGCATGTCGGTTTATAACCAGTTCACGGCGCCCACGGTGGTCCTGGTTTGCGCGGAGAGAAGAGGAGGGGCGGTGGCTCAGTATAGGGCGAGCTGGGTGGTGCTGCGACATGTCTGAGCAGCGGAGAAGCGTTTTGGAAGGACACATGTGTCGGGAGAGCGAGGGAGATGCCCGGCGCGGTCGGGTCACGCCGATCCGCCAGCTGTTCGATGAAAAGACTAGGCCGCGGTGAGGTAGCGTGTGTGCAGAGGGAAGCATTGCAGCAGCTCTCCGTGCATTCACGAGGTGGTGGCACTCCTTTCGTCCACCGCTCGGTGTCGAAGCTCGTGCGGAAGGAGGGTGTGGTGTAACCGACGTGGACGGCGTGTGGCGGCATGCGTGATAACCACTAGGGGCTGGCAGGCACGGGTCTGCGAAGAGGGGTTCATGCGGTCGTGTCAGGGAGGGAGAGGGAGGTGCAGCAAGTTCCAAAATTGGCTAGGTCTCGTGTGCAAGCGCAGACGCGCTCAGGCTGGCGTGCACGGCAACAACAAGAGGATGTGGGCCTCCCCGTATGCTTCCAAGGAAAAGAGGGGACAAGGGCGAGACTAGGAAGGGTAGGGGGTGGCAGAAAGATGGCACTAGTGAGAGAGAGGGTGGCAGGTTTCAGAGAGATGGCTTTGGCTCAACATGGTTGGCATGGATCACATGTGAGGCATGAACTCCACTCAGCCCGGCCATCTCCTTCTCTCTATTATTTTCTCACTTGCCCGGTGTGGAGAGTGGCATGCAGGAGCACAAGTGTGCAGGGGTGTGGTGAGCGAGTGGGGTGAGAGAGAGAGATGGACATGCAGAAAAAGAAAAGGAAGAAAAATAAGTAAAAGAGGGAGGGCCAAAAATACTAATACATGATCTATGTGACCATTTTTGCTTAAGCCATATTGTTGGGGTTTATGCCATGGTCAAACTCACGTGAGGTAGGTCAAGGAAAGGATAGAAAATGTTTTTAGGTCATTAGCACAAGGCTATACAATTTCTCCGAAAACATTTGGAGAAAGAATGAAGAAGAAATGGTGGAGGGACATTTGGAGAGAACCATGATCTTGTAAGATCATGAGCACATGGAGGTTTATTTAAATGAAAATAGAATTAAGAAAGGGTCACATGAGGATACGGTTTTAGGGATTCACACACAAGTGAGGATTTTCACTAGAAATCAAACACCCATATTCTTCCAACCAAAGCAAGATCAATGCATGCATGCAAAATTTGAAAACGCAAAAAGTTTTTGTTTGCCCTAAAATATGGATTCCGAAATTTAAACCAAAGTACAAAAGTTGGGTTGTTACAAACCTCCCCCCCTTAAAATGAATCTCGTCCTCGAGATTTGGTGGCTAAGAACTGAAGAATGTGGGGAAGTCATTTCGGAGTTGATCCTCTCGTTCCCAAGTGGCTTCTTATTCTGAGTGATTACTCCATTGAACCTTACAAAACTTGATCTTTCTTCTTCTTGTGAGACGAACAGCTTCTACCATAATCCAAAGGGGTACTTCACGATAGGTTAAGTCGGTGTTGAGGTCGAGGGTGCGATAATCGATGTTCTTGAAAGTCTCAGGCTTGTCGGGCACTTGGAGGCATCGTCGAAGTAGAGAGATATGGAACACATCATTGAAATCCGCTAACTCGACAGGAAGTTCTAGTTGGTAAGATACTTCACCTCGACGAGCTAGAACCTTGAAGGGCCCAATAAATCTGGGGCAAGCTTCCCTTTGACGTGAAACCTCTGCATTCCCTTGAGTGGCGTTACACGAAGATAGGCATGATCTCCAACCTTGAAGGTAAACTCGCGACGCTTGGAATCAACATAACTCTTCTGCAGGGATTGAGCATCTTTGAGGCGATCACGGATCAGTTGGACTTGTTCTTCAGCTTCGCGAAGATGGTCAGGTCCAAAAACTTGACTATCTCCAGTCTCGGACCAGTTGAGAGGGGTTCGGCAACGGCGACCATATAAGGCTTCAAAGGGGGCCATCTGCAGACTAGCTTGGTAGCTATTGTTGTAAGAGAATTCTGCGAAGGGTAGACAGTCTTCCCATTTTGCTCCATTGGCGAGGACACATGCACGAAGCATGTCTTCCAGAATCTGATTTACTCTTTCGGTATGGCCACCGGTGTGCGGGTGATAAGCAGTGCCGAAGGTTTGCTTGGTACCGAGGGCTTCATGCAGGCTCTTCCAGAATCTAGAACGTTACGTTCAGCCGAGCAGATCACCCGATGATCATACCAAAACCAGGACACGCTGCCTTAGTAGTCGAGGCACAAATCGGGGGGGTTCAAGATGAGCAAAGTCTTCATGGATGGTGGAAGCGGACTAAACCTGATATTCATCGACACAATCAAAAGTATGGGGATTACCATGAGAATGCTAGAAGAAACGGATACCTGTTTTCATGGGATCCTCCCTACTTCACCGGCGTACTCTCTTGGCAAAGTTTACCTGAACGTCGTCTTCGGCAAACCCGACAACTTCAGGAAGGAAAAGATCGAGTTCGAAGTCGTGAACTGGGAATCACAGTTAGACGCCATACTCGGAAGGCCAGCTTATGCCAAGTTCATGGCTGTACCGCACTATGCATACCTCAAGCTGAAAATGCCTGGGAGCAACGGGACAAACATCACAGTCTATGGAAGTTTTTCACGCTCGGACAATTGTGATCGCGACTTTCAGAGGATTGCTGCAAAGTTTGGGTTAAAACGGGAAATTGCCGATCTTCCATCCAAGTCATCGTTACGTGATATTAAGGAAGAAAAACACATTAGTGAAACCAAGAAGAAGCCAGCCGACCTTGCTCCAGAAGCTTCGGCAGCAAAAACTTCGGCAGATGATGGCACAACAGTCTTAGGAGACAGCAAGACACTGGCAATCGCTGTCGAGACCCCTACTGCAGTCAACGACGCTTCGAAAACCACTAACGTGGTGGACAAGCCGGAAGATAAGAAGAACCTTTTCCTTGCTTAAAGTAGATGAATAATGTTTAGCTCTTCCTTTATTTTCAGCAGGGCCTTCCTCTTTTTTCGCCCTTTAGTCCCGTGCTTACTTTATTAATGAGAACTTAAAGTTTTGATTCCTTGATAAGCATTGCAGTAATTCGGAGCATCTCATCCGCATTATCGTAAACCTTGCTTGCACCCTTTGGTGAACGATGGTACAACGTAGTACGCGGCAAAAGATTGTGCTCCGAAAAAGCCTCTACGAGTGCTAAAGGATTCAATAACAAACAAGGACGATGACCTTTCCCTCTACTATAGATGCCTCTACGAGTGCCGTAAATAGCAAGAGTTTGGAAATACATATAATACAACCCACGTTCGATATTTCACTTATGGAAATATCAAAGAACAACGGGCTCATCGGCAGAGTTAATGCTCCCGATATATTCGGGAGCTGCTGTCAGAACATGCATCGGTTGAAAGCAAAGTTGCGCATACAACGGGTTTAGCAAGACCTGCAACACGAGGATCACTCAAACAAATTGCTGACCAACGAATACACCTACGTTTAAACGGGCAATTAAGATTTGCTCCTTCAAAATTTGCCAGCGGCATTGACATGGTAAAAGTACATACACATGTATCTACCGAACAAAAAGTTTCAACTATCCAAACGCTTGGATAAAGTAGCCAAATTACTTATTTACAATAAAAACTTAACCCTGAATTACTCTTGCGGAGTTTCCCTTTCTTCAGGTATCTTCGTATCCGCTTCAAGCTTGTCAACAATTATATTGGCAGGCAACACTACCTTCAGGTACAGTGTCTCCAAATCACCAACCGCGTTGGCGATAGCCAGTAGATTCGCCGAAAGATAACGTGAAAGGACGAGGGCAAGTGTAAACCTGGCCCCTGCAAAAACTTGAGCTCGCACCAAGTCTCGAATTTTCTTGGTATTCCCAAACTCAGACATCAGAGTCAACAGTGTAGGAGGGACCGCGTTCAAGGGGAACATCGTCCTCCAAATTACCCTTAGGGCTTTGTAGCACTGTCGAAGAAATGGTGGACCTGCTGGACCCGATCTTGGAATTGTGCGACAGCCGAAGCTTTCGAATGCTCCCTCCAGAAAATTTCCTCGGCTGATGACAGCTGAGTCAATGCGTTCATGCGTTCGTGAATCCGCTTGTTCTCTTCAGCACGGTTCAGGGCTATGACTAGCAAAGGAATTGACGAAAGATCAGGCAATACGTTTTTTTACAAAGAATAACAATCACAAGGACCAGGAAACTTACAGTTCAAACTTTCAGTGGCCTTATGCAGCTCAGTAAGAGCATAGCGCTCTATGTCGGCTGCAATTTCGCCCTTCTTCCTGACAATGGCAGCCAAGGCATAGGTACTGCGCAGATCCTTTTCCATCTGCGCAATCCGCTCCTTCATACGCTGGATTCGATCACCTTCAGAAAGAGCACCCGAAGAATCATCAACAAACGCAGGCACTGGGAAAATCTGCAAAAAACAGCATCAAAGGCATGACGGATCGCATCGCTTCAGCATCAGGAATAACTCCCATCGGGAGAATGCAAGCATAAATGTCATAACAAGGGTACACTAGCAACATTGCTAGCACGGAATTTATTACAATCACAAGTTTTGCGACAGACCATTGTTTCACATCAATTTAAAGAGAAGTTTGTACAAAAATCAAGGGGCTTAGGCGGGGAAGAAAATGGGCTGCACAGAGAGAAAAACAAACGGGCCGGCCCAGCTGCACGTCTCGCGTGAGCGGGCCGCCTGACAAGGGGGGCCATTCGTCAGTCTATTCATAACACGCGAAACGGTAAGGGCCTATCTGCGCCGCAGGATTAGAAGATGATCCAACAGCGCTGGTGCATCGTCGACGACGGCGAGAGGCGCAGCTACTGGCGGCGACGGTGGGGGGTGAGAGGCTCACGGGCGGCACGGCGATGGTCGGCGACGGGCTGCGGCGAGGTTGTCGACGACGGGGAAGCAGCTGGTACCGGCGGCGTCTCCAACGGTGGCCGAAATCGTCGGCGAGCTTCTCAGCACCTCCGCGCGCTCCGGCGACTAAATTGGCTAGCTACGGTGGCGAATCGAGCGAGAGAGGTGGTCGAGGAGACTGAGAAGAGAGAGGGGAGCACGGTGGTGTGAAGATTTGGGCGCGGGGATGGTGGCCGTGGTGCTGCGGTGATGTCAACCACGGCGACGCGGCTACAGCGGCTCTGGAGCACTGGTGATGACGCTTGTCGCTTGGCGACGTCACGGCGGTGACGCTGGGCTTGACGGCAGTGAAAGCGAGGCTCTGGCGAGGACGCGCGAGTGACGCGAGCTCTTAGTACCGCGGCGGAGCGCGTCGTCGATGTCGTCGTTTACAGGCGCGGCGCGAGCCAATGGGCGTGTCTGGGAGGTTGCTAGTGACGTCGCGGAGCTGGTGGCGCAGAGAGCAGGTGCGGGGGTCAACGGAGCTGGCCAGGCGACGTCGTGGCCGTGCGCGTCTGTGGCGCTCACCATGCGCTCTCTGGCGTGCGTGGGCGTCTCTGGGCGTGCATGGCCTGGCGCGTGTGGTGCACCGGCTTGTCGATCCTTGTGTCTGGCACGATCAGGTGAGTGAGGGGAACACGTTTGACACGGTGGTGCACGCTGGCAAGGTCCAGAGAGAAGGGGAGCATGTGCATGTCCATGCCATGCCACGGCATGGATGATTTGGTCAATATTTGTGATGATCAAGGGTACCATTTCTTGTCTATTGTGCTTGGCAATGCTCAGAGAGGTCAGAGAGGTACAGAGGATGACCTAGGGTTGATGAGAGAGACAAGGAACCACTGGGTTTTGCAATGTCTAGGGTTGGCAGATTTGTGCTCACCAGGTGTTTGATGAAATGGCCGCAAGAAAGTTATTTTCGAATTTCTGAATGAATTTTGGTGGGTTGCAATCATATATTATTTGAAGTAGAATGGTGGTGGTGGTGGTCAAATGTGAGTTGTTTTGCAAAAATCCAAAATGCACATCATCTTGAATCTGCTTCAATGTCTCTACTTTGCTTGATCACCATTTGAAATTGAGCAAGAATTTGCAGAGGTTGTTTTGGGCAAAGTTGTTCACCTTGATGTTGTCTTGGATGAGGTGCAAAGAGTTGTCAATGTTTAGTTTAGAAATTTTCCAAAACAGAGGCTCAAAGAGGGCATCAGGCTAAGATTTGCCAAATTGACCATTAGTGCATGTGAGCTCATTTTGAGTTCAAATTTGATTTGATTTGAGTTTCATTGATTCCAAAAGTGTTAATAAGTGTTTAGTAACCATTTATAACCAATGGTGCAAGCCAAAATTGTCTAGGTTAAGTATTTGCAAAAATGGCATAAACCATATGTGAGTGTGGGTTTGAATTTTCCATTTCTTGTTCTCTTTTCTTTTTCCTTCTATTTGGTTGATCAAGAGATCATAGGTTAGGGTTTTAGCACAATGGTTCATACACAAGCAATCATCATGGCAAATTCACACTAACACAATTAAAAGGTGAGTTATATGCATAACACTATATGGAGATAAAAAGTTTTTGTTGGTTCTCAAATTTGCATTTCGGGAAACTCTCTTTCTTTCTTTATTGAATTTTTGGGATGTTACACATCTCCTCAACATAAGCTGCTCTGGGCACTCGATAATTTTGCCCGGTTTCACCTCTTCCGGCATAAGCGTTCCTAGTATAAGCGTTTCCGGCACAGTCATCACCGGCATAGCTGTGACCTGCCCCTTGGTTTTTTCTACCGGCCTCATAGTGCCCGGCTTGTTGCTTTCCGGCAAGAACCGGATCATACACGGTCATCTGCCGCGCATTTCCCTCTTTTTCTCTTCTCCTGTCCGGATGGGGGGACGATACCTGCCCATGGGACTTGCTACCGGCATTCTTTGCCGACCGGATCGATTTTGACTCTACCGCTGCTTTGTTGATTCTAGCAAGCTCAGCATTTTGTGCCTCTATCATGTCAAGTAGTTCTCTTACTCTATCATGCTGCTTTGCCAAAGCCTCACCGGATAGTGACTCACACATCAGTACAACAGCCCTAGCAGCTTTGATTGTTTTATCCGGACTACTATACTTAGGCTTCTCCACTACACTTCAAGATACAGACACGCTCTTTCCGGCAAGCACTTCCTTGCGCAAATCCTGATCTAAGTTGCGTGCCTTAAGCCGGTGCTCAGCAGCTCTAACCGGTTGCGCGCTAACAGAAGCAATGCCATGGGCAGCGTTGTACTCACGTAGAGTTAGGTTCAGCTCGCGATGTGCCTTGAGGATGTCCGAACCCCCGGAGAGCAGCTTCTGTGGCTGTGCCTCCAGCTCAGCTTGCGTCGCCGCCGCATCGGCGTTTTGCGCGATTGGCGTGGCCAGCACGTTCATGGCCGCGGGCAGCGGTGTTGCCTCCGGTGCCGCTGAAGATGTTCCTGCGACGCCCTCGCCGTGCTCGAGCGGTGGTTTGGCCGCGCGTGTGGACGCTGTACGCCCAGCGCCCTCTTCAACAGCTTCTTTGCCGGCGCCTGCTACGCCGGCCATCATCACCTCCACGCTGCCGGCGGCGTGACCGGCGCGCAGCCCGCGAGCAGCAGATCTTGGCGGGTCCGGCGCCACCAGCACCGGCGAAAGGCACTGGGGATCCGGGACGGTGCCGTAGTAGACGCGGATGGAGCCAAACTCGATGATGCGGCCGTTCTTGGGGAACTTGCCACCGTTGGCGAAGCAGCCCGCGTTGTCGTCGATGAGGTCCAGCGAGTAGAGGCGCTGAACAAGTGCAAACACCACCTGCTCGCCGGAGACGGTGAGGAGGCCCGCTCGAATATGAACTCCAGCAAGCGTAGCTGCTGGCCCCACGGTGGGCGCCAACTGTCGTCGTGGTGAACAGACAGATGCCATGGGATGGCTTAAGTTGGGGCTGAATGTGCGCTAGAGGATTCGGGGGAGGGTTTGGTTAACAAAGGGATGGATTCTGGGTAGAAACCGGTATCTTTATTGATGAACTTGGCCTTGGCAAAAGGTTGAAGATGAACAGTACAAGCTCTAGGATCTTCTTATCAGCTCGTACTCTACTCGTAGTGAACTGTCCCGCGCAGGGGTGTGCCCCCTCTCCTTATATAGGGGAGAGGGTGGCTTACAAGGGAAGGAACCCTAATGGTATCTTTGACTAGACAAACTACTTTACAAAGCCTCTTTGGCCTCAGATGACGCCGGTATGTCTTTAATCAGGGAGCGATGACATCCTCCGGTAGCTTTTACGTCATCTTCTGCTTTGGCGCTAGGGCTTCGTTTAAAGTTACTTTGCTTAGCTCATCCTTGTCCTCTAGTCTTGGAGAGAATCTTTGACCAGAGTGCCGACAGGCTACAGTGAAATCATACCGGTACTCCGGTACCTCTCTTGTTTCTTAAGCTCCGGTATACCCCTCCTGGGATACCGGTATGTTTTAACTTGGCTCTTGCCAACTTCATAAAAACCATCCGGATTGACCTACAATCCGACATCTTTAAGAAAGAAGTATGGCAACTTTGCCATACCTTTGGCCTACCGGGGGCCATCCCCCCGACACACACACAAACTTTGGTTGGTCTTTGTTGTGTGAAGGCACAAGTGACTAGTGGATGAGCGTCAATGAGTGGTTTCGCCGACATACTTCAACTACACAAGATCTCTCAATGAGAGCTCACCGGCACTTGGATAAGGTGACCTCCTTCAACTTGCGTTCTCTTGCTATACCCATGGAACTTCGGCTACTCTTTGAGTGTTGCGTTGCTTGTCTTGTGCTATTGATAGGGTTCATGATAAGTGATGCCACATTCAAGAGTTGTTGCCATCTCCCACCTCTACCCGTTCATGATGAGTTATCGTCGAGGACGACTCTTTTTCAAGTGGGGGGAGATGATGCAGCCCGACCTTCGGTCTTTGCCACATCATATGCATCGGCGCCGATACGTCACGCAAAGGTGAATCTTCTCCTTTATGCGTGCCTACAATTACCTATGTGGAATGGTATGCTACTTCATCCTCCGTCATATGACCATGATAGGAATACATCGCCAAGTACGGAGGAAGTGGAAGACGCCATGGATGCTCGAGGACTCATGGCCGAGGTCATGGAAACATGGAAGAAGCTCCAGGCGCAGCTACACCGGAGTCTCCGGCCTCGCCGACTCACATCGGAGTCGTCGGCCCATGAAGATCAACACCGGAGTCTCCGGCCTACATACACGAGAGTCTCCGGACTAAGTGAGGCGCCTACCACAAGTCAATTCGGGCCAAGTCCCATGTATCCCCTTGTATGCCTAAACTACCCCTCCTTAGTGGCTCCCTATATATAGGCTCGCACCTCCCCCTTCATAAGGTAAGACATAACTTGAGTGAGAACTTGGCTTATGCCTCCACCATCCCTTTGGGATTAGGGAAACCCCCTCCTCTCTTAGACACTAATCTATGAGTTGTATCAAGGCCCTCTTTATATGACTGGTCTCTCGCTTTAGTGATTCTACTTCGGTCTCTCGCACTAGTGATTCTATCGATTACATACTGGTCTTTCTCTTGGGGATTCTACCTCGTGTCTCTCCCTTGAGTGATTCTATCGGGATAGTGGTTCGGGCTATCAAGAGCAAACCGGAATTGTATCGGGTTGTGTCGTGTGCGTTCATCGTGTTCTTCGCCGTGTTCTTCGTGTTCTTCCTCTCCCCCGCTTTTCCCTCGGTCAGTTCGACCACTATAACAACAGATCAGTGGATCAAAACCACAAAAAACTCTACAACTCCGTAGATCAAATTTCGAGCTATTTTTTGGGCAAAATTTTTGGGAATTTTTTTTGAGCGAATTTGGTGAAATTGGAGGGTCAAATTTGTGGCAACCTTTGCTCTGATACCATATTATGGGGTCTAAGGCCACGTGGTTTGCCTGATCTCATGAATTGACCAAGAACAAGAGGGGGTGAGGGATGAACACGAAGAACACGGCGAACGCAGGCAACACAACCCGATACAATTCCGGTTTACTCCCGATGGCCCGAACCACTATCCCGATAGAATCTCTCAAGGGAGAGACACGAGGTAGAATCCACGAGAGAATGACCGGTATACGATCTATAGAGTCACACGTGTGAGAGACCGCAGTAGAATCACAAGTGCGAAAGATAAATCATATAAGGAGTGCCTTGTACAATAGATTTAGTAATCTAAAGAGGGGGTTTCCCTAATCCCAAAGGGATGATGGAGGCATAAGCCAAGTTCTCACTCAAGTTATGTTTTCCCTAATGAAGGGGGAGGTGGGAGCCTATATATAGGGAGCCACTAAAGGAGGGGTAGTTTAGGCATACAAATAGCATAGTGGGATGGTTTAGATTATGAGCTTCGTAGCGGGGGCGGCAGTGTCGGTGTAAGCAGGGCGACAGTGCCGTATTCCTCCAGCGTCGAGCAAGGTGGCAGTGCCGGCCATTCCGTGGCGGTAGTGCCAGTCTTCCTAGACGCGCCTCCTTCTTCCGTCTCCTCTTCCATGCTTCTGTGACGTCGGACTTGAGCGTAGTTCTTGATGATGATCATGATGCGGATAAGACCAAAGGTCGGGCTGCATCAGCTTAGAATCAGCGTAACTCTTCTGATGGGATTGAGCGGCCTTGAGGCGGTCACGAATCAGTTGAACTTGTTCTTCGGCTTCACGGAGGTGGTCAGGTCCAAAAACTTTACTATCTTCAGTCTCGGACCAGTTGAGAGGGGTTCGACAACGGCGACCATATAAGGCTTCGAAGGGGGCCATCTGCAGGCTGGCTTGGTAACTGTTGTTGTAGGAGAACTCTGCGAAGGGTAGACAGTCTTCCCATTTTCATCCATAGGCGAGGACACATGAACGAAGCATATCTTCAAGGATCTGATTCACTCTTTCGGTTTGACCTCCGGTCTGTGGATGATAAGCGGTACTGAAAGACAGACTTGTCCCGAGATGTAACATCCCAAATTTCAATAAAAGAACGAAGAAGAATTCCAGAGACCAAAATTCAGAACCAACAAAAACTTTTAAAATGCATATAGTGCCAGGCATAGGACTTGTGCATTTTGAGTGATATGCCATGATGATTGTTATGTTGTGTATGTGATGAACTCCCAAAACCCTAGAGTGATCAAGTGATGATCACCAACCAAATAAATCAAAAAGAGAAAGAAATCAAATATTAATAAAATCCTAAAAACCCTAACATATGGTCTATGTCAACTTTGTAAATTTGACCCTAGACCCATTTGATCTTCACCAATACTTGTAATATGATATTAAAGAGTAATTAAAACTTTGAGAATCAAAGATATACCATTTCAACCAAATTCAAAAATTAAAATGTGATCACATGAGATAATGGTCATTTCTGACTTTTATATTCTGGTCACCTCTTTGAGCCTCTCTATTTCAAAATTTCTAAACTAAACAAATGCAAATCTTTGCATGTCATCCAAGTACACCACAAGATGAACAACTTTTGTAAAGATCTATATATCAAATTCATTCTGGATCAAGAGATATGATCAAGAGAAGATGAGACTTTGAAACAAATGCAACATTCTCCATTTTTCAAATGTGATCAAACCAGGTCACCACTTGACCATCACGTGCCCTAGCAATGATCCTTGGACACTCCTACACCGAGCCCATGCAAGGGAAGCCACGGAGAGGGCCAGACATGGCGTGGACATGGCCATGCCGGCCACGTTCGCCACCGACGCGCCTCCCCTCTCTTCTCTCCACAACAACCCTCGCCACCGTGCCGAACGCGTCGACGATGATCCCCTGGATCCGCCCGTACGCGCCCTTGACAGCGAGGACGACGCCACGACTCGCCACGGTCGCGCCCAGTACGCCCAGGTACGCCGCGAGCGGCATGGGCGACGTCACCGTGCACAGCTGCGCGCGACACGGTATATGCGCACTCCGCCGTACCCCGACCAAACCCGCGCGCCCTGGTACCTTCCTCTCCACGCGGAGCTCGCCGGACATGCGTGCGTCACGCCTTGGCGACCACGGTCGCCGGAGAGGACAAACGCGCCCGCCGCGGCCGCGACAGTACATGCACGGACCCGACCACCCTACGCGTCCCCTTGCCGCGCCGTTCACGCTCGTAGCTTCGCCGTGACGTCGTGAACACGACCCCGTCGTCGCCTAGCCCTCTAGCCCACCGGAGCGGCCACGCTCTTGTCGTCCTTGCCGCAGCACCACGGCCACCCTCGCGCCTATAAAAGGAGGCCTCGCCTCGACGATCCCTTCACACCACCACACTCCCCTCTTCTTCCTCGACTTCCCTGCCACCTCGCCATGCTCGATTAGCCACCAGACGCTCCCAATCGCTAGATCGCCGCCCACAGTAGCCGACGATCGCCGGAGAAGGAAGCCGCCCCCTGCCGCCGGTACCAGGAGCTTCGCCGTCGTCCACAACTTCACCGCGCACACTGCCCACCCTAGCTGGAGCCACGGTGAGCCCTCCGACCCCCTACCCGAGCCGCCGACGAGCCCCTCTCTCGCCGTCGACGACGATGAATGTGCGCCGTTGATCTGCGTTCTAATCTAACGATCCACACTGCCCCGTACCCTTTCGCGTGTAAAGAGAGGCTGACGGGTGGAGCCCACTGTCAGGCGGCCCGCGCGTGCGTGGATGCGTGGTGGGCTGGCCTTGGGCCGTTTTAAACGTTTAGGCCCAGTTAGTTTTCCCGCCGGCCTTTTTAATTCAAACTTCGTTTAATAAATTTAGTTTGAATTCAATATTGGACCTAACTTTGAAAATTCATAGAATCTGTTTGCCTTGGCCAAATTTAACAAACTTTATATATTTGTGAAGCTTAGGATTTTATCTACACAAGGCCGCTGGTTTGAACCCTATACCTATTATAGAATTAAAATGGAAAAAATAAACAAGGCAGGGACTTTTCTGCCTTAGAATAATTATTCAAAATCAACCAAAATAGATATTTGAATAATTCCAACTCCAATAGCTCACATTTGACTTACACTAATTGTTTCTACAAGAAAATGGTGTGGTCACCTTGCATGATCATGCCCTAGATTAATTAATGGACAATATGGCTAGTTTAGTTAAGTGATATTGTCCAAAACTATTATGTAAATCATATGAAGGATTTCCCTTCATTTAAACCTTGTCCCAAATGAATTCATGTGATGTTTGCACCCCTGGTCCAAACACTCCTATATGAATATTTGGAGATTTAAATCATTTGTGGAATTATAAAATGGTATGAGGTGCTCTACCTCATTTAAATCATTTTCTCAAATGATAATAATGAATGTTTGACTTTGGTCAATATGAATTCATGTATGATTTTTTGAGAAATTAAATCTTAAGAAGATTTCAATGAGAGGAAATTATTTTTCTCAAGAACTAAATGGAAATTATTAATTACTTATGTAATGAGAGGAAATTACTTTTCTTTAATAAAGAAAACCGATGCACCTAAGTATTTTATGTGTGTGCTTAGCATAGTTTGTGTGAAGTAATGATGTTCTTAGTATAGCATTTGAGCTTGTTTAGTGATTATACCTCGTATTCAAATTTAGACGCTAGCACCGGAGAATACCAAGAGGAAGAAGGATTCTACCAAGAGGAGGAAGAAGAGAACCTTGAGAACTACCAAGGCAAGCTAATACTCTTGCAAAGTGCAAAGCCCTCTTTGGGCAAGGCACCATGATTCTTATCTTTCTTACACAAGCCTATCCTAAGTTTACATCATACAAGTGTTACTTGTTGTTTTCAAGGAGTTGACTTAACTTGGTCTAGGAGAGTAAGCATATTAGAGTAGTAAAGTTAGTCTCACAAATAGCAAAGCAATGTAGCACCCCTCATGATTAGTGCTAATGCTAAAATACTAAAACTTGACTACTCTAGATGGGAACCTATGATATGTTGAATTTGAAAACTTGGGAATAATAAGTCATTCCATTGAATGAAGTTGAAGTTGAATGTGAACAAGAGAAGATAGTGATTTTTGATAAAACCTGATATTGGTTTGAATGCGATACCTTTCCAATTTTAAGTACCCCCACAATACCTGATTATGGGTAGGGCTTAACTGGAAGTTTATACACCTTAGTATGGGTTCCCTCTGAACACACATCATAGGGGTTATGCCGAGGCTGCCTCCGTTGCTGAGAAATGATGTGAATTGAGGTGAATCGTACGGCCAAGCCCTGTGCAGTTCCGGTTACAGTTGGTTTTCACAGGGAGGCCAAGCTCATGGGGAGAGGTGCTCATACTAGGGTTTGTAAGTGAAAAGTTATGGTTGATGATCCGCGTACTGTGTTACGATGATTCGGAGTTATTCCGACGGATGAAATCAAATGTTGTGGCACAAGTGTGCAACCTGCAGAGTGTCAATCTATTTGAATAGCCGCGTCCACTGTTATGGACGGTTGGAAAGGCCATACAGTTTCCTGTGTCAGATTTTGAAAATGTTGATGAAATACATGGTGACTGGTTGAATTACAACAGATGTTGTGGGAATGACACTAATGTTCCCACTTAAGTTTGCTAGCACATGATCAAGCACTTGTGAACTAAAATTTGGCTTATGCAAGTTAACTAGAGTTTAGCATCATTACTCCAATAGTTAGCACTTACTTTTGTGTTAGTTTGCAAGTACTTAAAGTACTTACGGCTTTGTCCCTGGCTATTCAAATGGCCAGAGTATGAAGATGAACAGAACTACCAAGACGAGGACCAGCATGACGCCTATGACAACTAGGAGCTTCGACGTCAAGCGTTGGCCTGTGGACTACAGAGTCCCTTGTCTTTACGCTTCCGCTTTGAACTTGTGTTTGTTCGTTGATCAATAGATCAACTATTCGTGTAATATGGATCATGTGATTCAAGTTGTAAGACAACATGGGTTGTAATAAATGATGACTGTGATACTTAGCTGTTATGTCTCGCAACAACAATATTCCTGGGATTGCGATGAATGACATAATAGGCATCCGGACTTAAAAATCCGGGTGTTGACAAGTTGGTATCAGAGCCATTTTTTGACCTTAGAAAACCTTAGTAGAATGGGCGTTCATAAAAACCTAACTTTGAAATCAAAATGAAGAGAATATTTATGAAAACTTACACCTACTCTTGTCTTTGAGGCTTTTTCGAAATTTGGTGAATCATGCTCTGTCTTATTTGAATCTACTGAAAAGTTTGCCACACTTGCTCACTCTCTAACTTACTCATCCATTTCACTTTCAGATGGAGCCGAATGAACCCCTCAACTCCAAGTTCTACCAGCTTGGGAATGGTGGAGACTTGATCTTTGAGCACGACCCCAACGCTATCTCTGACTTCCTTGGACGCCCCCACCCGGAGTTCCACGGGATCCAAGTGAACGACCAGGTCGGAGGCGAGTTGCAGTGGATCATCACCGCCGACTTGAGGGGCAAGCTGGAGCCTCCCACCTCGGAGAGGATCCTCTTCTCCTTCCGCGAGAGCAACTAGCTCGATGGTCTCGCACGTGGCCTTCAGGAGGCACTTGCGCGCCTCTGTGGACAGAATGTGGTGCGCTTACTTGCGTCCCGCTTTGCGCATCTCGTGAGGCGTGATGCTATGGGGGTGCCTATGGAGCTGCAGCCGCACCCACAGCTGAGGCACCATGCTGAGCATCTGGATTACATGCAGTACCACACTCAGAAGGAGTTAGACAACTCCCGTGCATACGTGAACCAGACTCACCTTGCACTGATCACTCATGGCGATGCCATCAAGATGTTGTCCAGGGACCGCAACAAGCTTCGTCTGAAGTGCGCGAAGAAGGATGTTACTATTACGCGCCTTCGCGCACAGATAGCGTCACTTGAGGCCACTGTCAAGGCTCAGGAGGATCAGCTGAGAGAGATGGAGAAAGACGAGGCCGGTATCGATATTCAGGGAGGAGGCGCCTTCCTGAGTGACGATGACGACTTTGAGGAGGACGAGTTCACTAAGGAGGAGGACTACGCGTTCCTGGAGCCTGGACCTGATGATGTCGTTCCCATCGACATAGAGGATGAGGGTAGCCGCACTTGATCACGTATGTAGGTGTGAGTTGTATCCCGTCCCTTGTATCGTAGCATGAGAAATGGTTCTTAAAACCATGGGAAGTGTGGTATGTTAGTTTGTAATGTGTTATGTGGAATGAATGAATGAATGTGTGTGCTGTCATCAAAAGCATTCAAGTTTTACAAGTTTTTGAACTCACTCAAATAAACCATAGAAAATTCGCTCTTATCTTATAATCTTCTGTATATCCAGATGGCCCCTCCCAATCGCGACAACGCCATGATGCAACTGCTGCAAACCCTGCTGGCCGACAGGGAGAATGAAAGAGCTGAACGCCAAGCCAACATCGTCGCACTGCAGAATCTCGCTAACCAAGGTCATGGGAATCATGATCATCCCGGATCCAAGCTCAAGAACTTTCAGAACACCAACCCTCCGGTGTTTAGCAAGACAGAAGAACCCCTCGACGCCGACGACTGGATCCAGACCATGGAGAACAACTTGGAAGTAGCCGGAGTGGAAGCCAACGAGAAGGTCCTGTTTGCAACCCACTACCTTGCAGGGCCAGCCCGAGCCTGGTGGACTAGCACCGTGCCATGAACGGAGGTCAAGTCATGACTTGGGCAGATTTCAAGCTCAAGTTCAGTACCATGTGCCCCCAGGGCTTATCAAGAAGATGCGGGATGTGTTCCGCGAACTTAAGCAGGGAAGGATGACGGTGGTAGAATACCGCGACAGGTTCCTTACACTGTCAAGGTACGCCCCTGACGAGACTGACACCACTGAGAAGAGGCAGGAGAGATTCCTGAACGGGCTGCATGACGAGATGCAGACTGTCCTCGTCAACATCCCCTTCGCCGACCTTGAAGCCTTAGTAGACTCCGCCATTCGATGGAAGGCAAGTTGAACCAAGCCAATGAGAACCGCAAACGCCGCATGATGCAGAGTGGGCCCAATACTCCAAAGTATCGCCCCAGCTCAAGCGGAGGTTTTGCCCCCAGAAACACTAAGCCCCGATGCAGACTTCACGCCCGGATTCCAGAACCGGAGTGGAGGAAACCCCAGGCCAGGAGGCCACCACAACAACAACCACAACTACCAGAACAACACCAACAACTTCAACCGCGCGCCAATGCGAGCCCCCAACGCCAACACCGCTCCAAGGACTGGAAGCAACGCCATCCCGGTCGCCACCAAAGACAAGTCCACCATCACTTGCTATGAGTGTGGTGTAGTGGGACACTACTCCAACGAGTGCCCCAAGAGGCTCGCCAAGCTCGCCGGCAACACTGCACCTGCTCAACAGCAACGCCGCGTCTCCACCGGAAAGAAGTTCGCACCCAACAACCCCAATAACCGCAATGGTCGCCTCTTCCACATGAACGCCGAAGAAGCCCAGGAAGCACCAGACGTTGTACTGGGTATGTTTCCTGTCAACTCAGTACCTGCTAGAGTGTTGTTTGATTCCGGAGCATCCCATTCGTCTGTCACCGAAGACTTCGCATCAACAAGTAAAATTCAACCTATCTCTTTGAAACATGTCATGATAGTTCAAATTCCCGGATCAACCACTAAAGCCAGAAAATTTTGCAAAAATGTACCCATCAGAATACATGAAGTAGATTTCTATGCCAATCTGATTATTCTGGGAACCAAAGGATTGGAAATAGTGCTGGGTATGGATTGGATGGCCAAACATCATGGAATGATTGATGCCATCACCATGACCGCAAGTCAGTATGCCATCTGAACCCATGGCCCAGAATGAGTGTGCCAAGCCAACCTTGATCATAGTAGAACATGTCTCAGACTGGGCCTGTGCCAACCTTGGATCGATCGGTCGTCTGTCGATACCCTTCCGATGCCCCCAGATCGGGATATCGAGTTTATCATCGAATTAATCCCCGGAACCGGACCTATAGCCCAGAGAGCCTATCGTATGAACCCAGCAGAGCTAGTGGAACTGAAGAAGCAACTGGATGAACTGCTAGCAAAAGGTCTGATTCGACCAAGTGCATCGCCGTGGAGATCCCCAGTGTTGTTTGTAGACAAGAAAGACGGTGCCAGTCGTTTATGTACGGATTACCGTAAGCTCAACGATGTCACCATCAAGAACAAATATCCCTTGCCAAAGATAGAAGATCTGTTTGATCAGCTGACCGGAGCCATAGTATTCTCGAAGATTGATCTTAGGACTGGATACCACCAGTTGAAGATTCGTGCATCGGATATTCCCAAAACTGCCTTTACCACCAGATATGGATTGTACGAGTACAATGTCATGTCATTTGGATTGACCAATGCCCCCGCTTATTTCATGAACCTCATGAATAAGATCTTCATGAACTTTCTGGATAAGTTTGTTGTCGTTTTCATCGATGACATCCTAATCTACTCCAAATCCGAAGAAGAACATGAGCGACATCTAGAAGCTGTCCTGGAGACCCTTAGAAAGCATAAGCTGTATGCTAAGTTCAGCAAATGTGAGTTTTGGCTGAAAGAAGTAGGATTCCTGGGACATATCCTGTCTGCAGGAGGAATTGCTGTAGATCCCGCCAAAATCAAGACTGTTAGGAATGGAAAGCTCCAACCACCCAGACCGAGGTCCGCGCTTTTCTTGGATTAGCCGGATATTACCGCAGATTTGTAGAAGGCTTTTCGAGCATCGCTCGACCAATGACCCAATTGCTGAAGAAGGACGAGAAGTTCGAATGGACGGACAAATGTGAAGAGAGTTTCCAACAACTCAAGCTTAGACTGACCTCAGCCCCACTCCGATCATGCCGGACATCACCAAACCCTTTGACGTTTATTGCGATGCATCCAAGATTGGTCTTGGATGTGTGCTGATGCAGGAAGGAAAAGTGATATCTTATCTGTCCAAGAATGAAGCAGCATGAGCAGAACTATCCAACTCATGACCTCGAACTCGCATCCGTAGTTTTAGCACTGAAGGTGTGGCGTCATTACCTCATGGGTAATCGCTGCGAGATCTATTCTGATCACAAGAGTCTGAAGTATATCTTCGAAGGAGCTGAATATGAGGCAAAGAAGATGGTTAGAGTTGATCAAAGACTATGATATGGAAATTCATTACCACCCCGGCAAGGCCAATGTGGTAGCAGATGCACTGAGTAGACTGCCGTGCCAGCTGAACTCAATGATAGCAGAAGAACAACCTAGCCTACACCAAGAGTTTGAACAGTTTAGAATGGAGTTAGTCAGTGAGGGATTCCTCGCCAGCATAGAGCTACAACCCACCTTGATTGGTCAGATCAAGGAAGCTCAGAAGGGAAATGCCAGCATTAGCGGAATCAAGACCCAATAGCTGCGGGAAAAGCACCGGGATTCACCATAGATGACGAAGGAGTTCTTTGGTACAATGGACGCCTGTGTGTACCGTCAGATTCGGAGTTGAAGCAAGTCATTCTGAAGGAAGCCCATGACACCCTATACTCTATTCATCCCGGAGGTACCAAGATGTATCAAGATTTGAAGGAACAATTCTGGTGGCATGGAATGAAGAGGGAGATCGGAAGCTACATCGCCAAGTGTGATATCTGTCGGCGGTCAAGGCAGAACATCAACGACCTGCCGGACTGCTGCAACCACTACAGATTCCAGAATGGAAGTGGGATTCCGTAGGCATGGACTTTATCACCGGTTTACCCAAATCCAGCAAAGGAAATGATTCGATATGGGTAGTTGTTGATAGATTGACCAAAGTAGCCCATTTCATCGCTGTCAAGACCACCTACCAGGGCCCAAAGTTAGCGGAGCTATACATCTCCAGAATTGTGCCCGCACAACCCCAAAGTCAATAGTGCGATAGAGGATCACAATTCACCTCAAGACTGGCAGAAGGTGCATGAAGGACTCGGAACCCGTCTGAATTTCAGCACCGCCTACCACCCATGCATCGATGGATGTACGAACGAGTCAACCAGATATTGGATGCCGAGAGCATGTACCTGGAATATGGATCCAAGTGGGAAGACCGCTCATACGCAGAATTCTCTATAACAACAAACTACCAAGCCAGCTTGATGGCCCCTTTGAAGCCCCTGTACGGAAGGAAATGCCGCACTTCAATTGGTCGGAGGTCGGAGAGCTTTGTGTCTTCTGCACAAGATCCGAGAGTACCTCAAGACCGCTCGTCCCGATAAGAGTTACGCCGACAAGAGACGCGAGAGATGACCTTTGAGATCGGAGACTTTGTCTATCTCAAGGTGTCACCCCTGAAAGGAATGCAGAGATTCCAATCTAAAGGGAAGCTTGCAACCAGATATGTCGGACCCTTCAAAGTTCTCAGCCGCCGAGGTGAAGTTTCTTATCAACTAGAGTTACCCGAGGAAATGGCGGCCGTACACAACGTGTTTCACATCTCACTCCTCCGGAAGTGCTTAGAAGTCCCAGAGAAGACCGAGGTGTTCAAGAACATCGATCACCGGTGGATATCAATCATGACCTGACGTACCGCGAAGTGCCTATTCGTATACTGGAGGAAGCTTACCGAACCACCCGCACCCGAAGCATCAAGTTTCTGAAGATACAGTGGAGTAACCATACGGAAGACGAAGCCACCTGGGAGCGGGAGGAAGACATAAAGAAGGAATACCCAGATCTCTTTAGTACCTAAATTTTCTTTTAGATCTCGGGACGAGATCTTTTGTAAGGGGGAAGGGTTTGTAACATCCCAAATTTCAATAAAAGAACGAAGAAGAATTCCAGAGACCAAAATTCAGAACCAACAAAAACTTTTAAAATGCATATAGTGCCAGGCATAGGACTTGTGCATTTTGAGTGATATGCCATGATGATTGTTATGTTGTGTATGTGATGAACTCCCAAAACCCTAGAGTGATCAAGTGATGATCACCAACCAAATAAATCAAAAAGAGAAAGAAATCAAATATTAATAAAATCCTAAAAACCCTAACATATGGTCTATGTCAACTTTGTAAATTTGACCCTAGACCCATTTGATCTTCACCAATACTTGTAATATGATATTAAAGAGTAATTACAACTTTGAGAATCAAAGATATACCATTTCAACCAAATTCAAAAATTAAAATGTGATCACATGAGATAATGGTCATTTCTGACTTTTATATTCTGGTCACCACTTTGAGCCTCTCTATTTCAAAATTTCTAAACTAAACAAATGCAAATCTTTGCATGTCATCCAAGTACACCACAAGATGAACAACTTTTGTAAAGATCAATATATCAAATTCATTCTGGATCAAGAGATATGATCAAGAGAAGATGAGACTTTGAAACAAATGCAACATTCTCCATTTTTCAAATGTGATCAAACCAGGTCACCACTTGACCATCACTTGCCCTAGCAATGATCCTTGGACACTCCTACACCGAGCCCATGCAAGGGAAGCCACGGAGAGGGCCAGACATGGCGTGGACATGGCCATGCCGGCCACGTTCGCCACCGACGCGCCTCCCCTCTCTTCTCTCCACAGCAGCCCTCGCCACCGTGCCGAACGCGTCGACGATGATCCCCTAGATCCGCCCGTACACTCCCTTGACCGCGAGGACGACGCCACGACTCGCCACGGTCGCGCCCAGTACGCCCAGGTACGCCGCGAGCGGCATGGGCGACGTCACCGTGCACGGCTGCACGCGACACGGCCACGCGTTGCTCGCAGCACTCCGCCGTACCCCGACCAAACCCGCGCGCCCTGGTACCTTCCTCACCACGAGGAGCTCGCCGGACATGCGTGCGTCACGCCTTGGCGACCACGGTCGCCGGAGAGGACAAACGCGCCCGCCGCGGCCGCGACAGTACATGCACGGACCCGACCACCCTACGCGTCCCCTTGCCGCGCCGTTCACGCTCGTAGCTTCGCCGTGACGTCGTGAACACGACCCCGTCGTCGCCTAGCCCTCTAGCCCACCGGAGCGGCCGCGCTCTTGTCGCCCTTGCCGCAGCACCACGGCCACCCTCGCGCCTATAAAAGGAGGCCTCGCCTCGACGATCCCTTCACACCACCACACTCCCCTCTTCTTCCTCGACTTCCCCGCCACCTCTCCATGCTCGATTAGCCACCAGACGCTCCCAATCGCTAGATCGCCGCCGCCCACAGTAGCCGACGATCGCCGGAGAAGGAAGCCGCCCCTGGAGCTGCCGCCGGTACCAGGAGCTTCGCCGTCGTCCACAACTTCATCGCGCACACTGCCCACCCTAGCTGGAGCCACGGTGAGCCCTCCGACCCCCTACCCGAGCCGCCGGCGAGCCCCTCTCTCGCCGTCGACGACGATGAATGTGCGTCGTTGATCTGTGTTCTAATCTAACGATCCACACTGCCCCGTACCCTTTCGCGTGTAAAGAGAGGCTGACGGGTGGAGCCCACTATCAGGCGGCCCGCGCGTGCGTGGATGCGTGGTGGGCTGGCCTTGGGCCGTTTAAAACGTTCAGGCCCAGTTAGTTTTCCCGCTGGCCTTTTTAATTTAAACTTCGTTTAATAAATTTAGTTTGAATTCAATACTGGACCTAACTTTGAAAATTCATAGAATCTGTTTGGCTTGGCCAAATTTAACAAACTTTATATATTTCGAAAGCTTAGGATTTTATCTACACAAGGCCACTGGTTTGAACCCTATACCTATTATAGAATTAAAATGGAAAAAATAAACAAGGCAGGGACTTTTCTGCCTTAGAATAATTATTCAAAATCAACCAAAATAGATATTTGAATAATTCCAACTCCAATAGCTCACATTTGACTTACACTAATTGTTTCTACAAGAAAATGGTGTGGTCACCTTGCATGATCATGCCCTAGATTAATTAATGGACAATATGGCTAGTTTAGTTAAGTGATATTGTCCAAAACTATTATGTAAATCATATGAAGGATTTCCCTTCATTTAAACCTTGTCCCAAATGAATTCATGTGATGTTTGCACCCCTGGTCCAAACACTCCTATATGAATATTTGGAGATTTAAATCATTTGTGGAATTATAAAATGGTACGAGGTGCTCTACCTCATTTAAATAATTTTCTCAAATGATAATAATGAATGTTTGACTTTGGTCAATATGAATTCATGTATGATTATTTGAGAAGTTAAATCTTAAGAAGATTTCAATGAGAGGAAATTATTTTCTCAAGAACTAAATGGAAATTATTAATTACTTATGTAATGAGAGGAAATTACTTTTCTTTAATAAAGAAAACCAATGCACCTAAGTATTTTATGTGTGTGCTTAGCATAGTTTGTGTGAAGTAATGATGTTCTTAGTATAGCATTTGAGCTTGTTTAGTGATTATACCTCGTATTCAAATTTAGACGCTAGCACCGGAGAATACCAAGAGGAAGAAGGATTCTACCAAGAGGAGGAAGAAGAGAACCTTGAGAACTACCAAGGCAAGCTAATACTCTTGCAAAGTGCAAAGCCCTCTTTGGGCAAGGCACCATGATTCTTATCTTTCTTACACAAGCCTATCCTAAGTTTACATCATACAAGTGTTACTTGTTGTTTTCAAGGAGTTGACTTAACTTGGTCTAGGAGAGTAAGCATATTAGAGTAGTAAAGTTAGTCTCACAAATAGCAAAGCAATGTAGCACCCCTCATGATTAGTGCTAATGCTAAAATACTAAAACTTGACTACTCTAGATGGAACCTATGATATGTTGAATTTGAAAACTTGGGAATAATAAGTCATTCCATTGAATGAAGTTGAAGTTGAATGTGAACAAGAGAAGATAGTGATTTTTGATAAAACCTGATATTGGTTTGAATGCGATACCTTTCCAATTTTAAGTACCCCCACAATACCTGATTATGGGTAGGGCTTAACTGGAAGTTTATACACCTTAGTATGGGTTCCTCTGAACACACATCATAGGGGTTATGCTGAGGCTGCCTCCGTTGTCGAGAAATGATGTGAATTGAGGTGAATTATACGGCCAAGCCCTATGCAGTTCCCAGGTTAACAGTTGGTTTTCACTGGGAGGCCAAGCTCATGGGGGGGTACTCATACTAGGGTTTGTAAGTGAAAAGTTATGGTTGATGATCCGCGTACTGTGTTATGATTCGGAGTTATTCCGACGGATGAAATCAAATGTTGTGGCACAAGTGTGCAACCTCTGCAGAGTGTCAATCTATTCGAATAGCCGCGTCCACTGCTATGGACGGTTGAAAAGGCCATACAGTTTCCGGTGTCAGATTTTGAAAATGTTGATGAAATACATGGTGACTGGTTGAATTACAACAGATGTTGTGGGAATGACACTAATGTTCCCACTTAAGTTAGCTAGCACATGATCAAGCACTTGTGAACTAAAATTTGGCTTATGCAAGTTAACTAGAGTTTAGCATCATTACTCCAATAGTTAGCACTTACTTTAGTGTTAGTTTGCAAGTACTTAAAGTACTTACGGCTTTGTCCCTGGCTATTCAAATGGCCAGAGTATGAAGATGAACAGAACTGCCAAGACGAGGACCAACAGGACGCCTATGACAACTAGGAGCTTTCTGACGTCAAGCGTTGGCCTGTGGACTACAGAGTCCCTTTATCTTTACGCTTCCGCTTTGAACTTGTGTTTGTTCATTGATCAATAGATCAACTATTCGTGTAATATGGATCATGATTCAAGTTGTAAGACAATATGTTAAATGATCTGATTCACTCTTTATGTCTTGCAACAACAATATTCCGGATTGCTGAATGACATGATAGGCGGACTGAAAAACAGGTTTGTCCCGAGGGCTTCATGCAAGCTCTTCCAGAATCTGGAGGTGAATTGGGTACCACGATCCGATACTATCCTTTTCGGTACTCCGTGGAGACTCACGATCCTGGATATGTATAGGTCGGCTAGTTGTGTTCCATGATAAGTGGTCTTGACGGGAATAAAGTAATCTACTTTGGTAAGTCGATCGATGATGACCCAAATGGAGTGATGACCACGTTGAGACTTAGGGAGTCCTGTGATGAAATTCATCCCCACTTCGTCCCATTTCCAGTCGGGGACTTCGAGGGGTTGGAGCAGTCCAGCTGGTCGCTGATGTTTAGCCTTCACTTTCTGGCACACGTCACAACGAGCAATGAAAAAGGCTATTTCTCGCTTCATACCGTGCCACCAGAATTGTTTCTTCAGGTCTTGATACATCTTAGTTCCTCCGGGGTGGATGGAGTAGGGGGTGTCGTGGGCTTCCTTCATGATGAGTTGTTTGAGTTATTCAACATTAGGCACGCATAGGCGTCCCTTGTACCATAAAACTCCTTCGGCATCAATCAAGAAACCAAGAACTTCTTCCCTATCCATTCTATGCTTAATTCCTTCAATGCTCTCATGACCCACTTGAGCTTCCTTGAACTGATCGAGTAAAGTAGGCTTCAACTCCATATTTGCCAGGAAACCATGGCTGACCAACTCGAGGCCGAACTCCTCAAGTTCTTCATATAGCTTGGGTTGAGCAAACTTGATGAGAGCGTTCAACGAAAAGGGCTCTCTACTAAGGGCATTAGCTACGACATTGGCTTTACTGGGGTTATAATGAATGCCGAGGTCGTAATCCTTGATGAGCTCCATCCATCTGCTCTGCCTCATATTTATCTCCCGCTGAGTGAAAATATACTTCAGGCTCTTGTGATCTATGTAGATCTCGCAGCGATTCCGAACTAAATAATGACGCCATGTCTTCAGGGCATGAACTACTGCAGCAAGCTCTAATTCATGCGTGGGGTAATTCATCTCGTGCGGTCGAAGTTGTCTTGATAAATAGGCTATCACCTTGCCTTCTTGCATCAGCACACTTCCCAGACCAAGTTTTGATGCATCGCAGTATACATCAAAATCCTTGGTGATACCAGGCATGGTCAAGACGGGGCCTGTGACTACTCTCTTCTTGAGTTCCTGAAAACTGGCCTCACATTTATCGGTCCATTCGTACTTCTAATCCTTCTTCAACAGCTGTGTTAAGGGTCTCGCAATGCTGGAGAATCCCTCAACGAACTTGCGGTAATAACCCGCCAATCCTAAAAAGGCGCGGACTTCGGTCTGATTGGTAGGGGCTTTCTTCTCCATGATGGACTAAATTTTGGATGGGTCGACTGACACTCCTCCGGCGGAAATGACATGACCAAGGAATCCTACCTCTTTCAGCCAAAATTCACATTTACTAAACTTGGAGTAAAGCTGATGGTCTCGGAGAGTTCCCAAAACAATCCGCAGATGTTCAGCATGCTCTTCTTCATTCTTGGAGTAGATCAGAATATTGTCGATGAAAACCACGACGAACTTGTCGAGGTACTTCATGAACACCTTGTTCATGAGATTCATGAAATAGGCAGGGGCATTGGTCAGTCCAAAGGACATCACGGTATATTCAAAAATTCTGTACCGTGTGGTGAAGGCAGTCTTGGGAATGTCTGACTCTCGAACCTTGAGTTGATGATAACCAGCTCGGAGATCTATCTTAGAGAAAACTTGGGCGCCATTCATCTGGTCGAACAAATCTTCAATCTTCCGGAGGGGGTATTTGTTTTTGATGGTGACATCATTCAGTTTCCGGTAATCCACACACATGCGTATAGTACCGTCCCGCTTATCCACAAAGATAACGGGAGATCCCCAGGGTGATGCGCTCGGGCGAATCAACCCTTTCCTCAACATGTCATCCAACTGCTTCTTCAACTCAACTAATTCTTGGGGGTTCATCCGGTAGGGTCGCTGAGCGATGGGGGCATTTCCGGGAACTAGCTCGATGATAAACTCGATATCCCAATCAGGGGGCATACCGGGTAGCTCATCGGGGAAAACCTCAGGGTACTCACAAGCTATGGGTACTTCATGCAGGGCTGGACTGGCTACACTCTTCTTGCATAAGGCCTTCGATGATGGCATGGTCGCCACATGCTCAACTACTTCACCATCCTCAGCAGTCAGGGTTATAGCTCGGCGAACACAATCTGTGTGACCCTTGTACTTCACCATCCAATTCATCCCGAGGATAAATTCTAAGCCTTGCTCTCCTAACACGATCAGATCTGCGTGAAAACGTTTCGCTGAATATCTATGGGAACATCCTTGCAGGATAGATCCGTTTTGGTGGAGGCTCCAGGAATTTGGACTAACATAGGCCGTTGCATGATGGTAGGTCTCAACCCACTCTTCCTAGCGAAGGGCTTAGTGACAAATGAGTGCGATGCTCCGGAATCAAACAAGACAGTGGAGGGTACTGAGTTGACAGAGAACGTACCCAGAACAATATCCGGAGCTTCATGTGCTTTTTCAGCGTTGACATGGTTCAGGTGGCCTCGGGATGGTCCCGCTGACTTCTTTTGGTGCTGGTTCCTTCCAGCAGCAGTGAGAGCTTGTCCCTGATTTGGCTTGGGCGCATTGGGGCGATGTGTAGCGTTCATCCTGTTGGGACACTCCTTGGAGAAATGACCCGGCTGTCCGCAGGTATAGCATCCATTGGTGGGGATGCGGACATTGTTGTTCTGGCGGTGGTAGTTGGGATTGAAGTTTCTTCCTCCAGAACGCTGAGGATTGTAGTTGTGATTGGGGTTGTTGGGGCGAGGTGCAGGGGGTGGTGCCCTCTGCTGTTGGGGTGCCGGCTTTGGTGGGGAAAACTGCGGGGTCGCTGAGTGCTGGAGCTGCCTTGCTGCAACATCGCCTTGCGCTTGCGGTTTTCAAACGCATTCTTGCGCTTGCTCTCAACCATAATGGAGGCATCTACCAGCGACTCAAGATCAGGGTATGGAACAGCCACCAAGATACTATGCATCTCATCATGCAGACCGTTCAGAAAGCGGTCCTTCTTCTTCTCTTCGGTGTCGGTGTCTTCTGGAGCATACCTGGACAGAGTGGTGAACTTGTCCATGTACTCCACCACAGACATACTTGCCTCAGATTCATGAACTTGTCCTTCATGAGCTTGATCAGTCCCGATGGAATGTGGGTCTTGCGGAACTTGGCCTTGAATTCTTCCCAGTTGATGACGTGTCCTTCAGCTTGAATAGCCTTGACATTCTCCCACCAAGCGCGTGCAGGTCCAGAAAGAAAGTGAGTGGCGAACAACACCTTCTCATCATTTCCGACGCCGGCGACCTCCAGGTTGTTCTCAATGGTGCGAAGCCAATCATCGGCGTCGAGAGGTTTAGTGCACTTGGAGAAAACAGGAGGGTTGGTGCTCTGGAAATCTTTCAGCTTAGAGCGGGGGTCTCCATTCCCGTTCCCGCCATTATTGTTGTTGGCGTTTCTGGTGGCAAGTTGAGCGAGGTGCTGGAGGGTAGCAAGGATAGCTTGGCGCTCTGCACGGGCGGCATCGCGGTCTTCCATCATAAGGCGCAGAAGTTGCGCCATGGTTGGGTCCGGAGGTGGAGGGGGTTTTGGTCTGACCCGTTGCCGTTTCCACTACGGGTTTCAACCATCCTGGAGAGGTGTGGATTCAGATATTAATAGGAAAACAAGGAGATGGGCAGCCACTTAAAAGGGGAGGGCTTGTTAAAAATGCAGAACTTTGAAAACGGAAACACGCAAATGCAAAGTAGGCAAACGATAACATAACATAGCAGGGTGCCGAAGGCACAACATAGTCATACAACATCACAACATAAGTCTCGTACATCACAACCAAAATGGATGGTTTAACAGAACCATCATCATAAGTCTACTCGCATTGCACGGGGGCCTATCTCATCGCCCTATGATTAGGTGGTGCGAGTCTGGGGGTAGTACTCTAGAAGTCGTCAAGGTCCACGACAGGACCCTCAGGTGCAGGTGGGGCGTCCTCGTCGAAGGCTGGCTCCTCGGGGTCCTCCTCGGGCATCAGTGCCTCAGGCTCCTCATCTTCATCGTTGATGAAGGCCTCATCCTCAGTATCAGGCTCCATGTCGAAGTCCTCCTCATCGTAGTCGTCGTCGTCGCTGAGAAGGGCCTCGTTCTCCTTGCGGAGATCCTCACCGTCGTCCTCAAGCTCCTCAATAGTGGCCTCCATCTGAGCAGTCAGAGCCTCCAACGAAGCCACCTTCGACTTCAGGCGAGAAGCCCTCCGGCGTGCAGCAACTCTCTTCTTGCGCTCACTGGCCAGGTCGGCCTGTGCAGCAGCAAGCTGAGTGAAGTGACACGAAGTATAGCAGATCGCACCTCTTCGCCGACCAAAAATTGATTGGACAAATACTGTAAGCCTTGAGCTTCAGCTGCTGGAAACAGACTTGCCGCACGAGACGGCAGTGGCAGTGGAAGGTAATATCCCAGTATTGGCATACAAAAATAGAGGAAACAGATGTGTGCATTGCATTCATGCATAGAAAATCCGGGAATTTTCGCGCTTTAAAGTAAAACAGTCACATAATCGAAGTTTCACTTGACCTTGTGTTGGCGCGAAACCCACCGGCGGCGCGACCGGCCAACACGGTAGAGCCGGGAATGACTAGGGCTGCGGCTGGCCTCCCTCGGAGCGACGGCCCGCAAAGCCTCCTGGTGCGCCGATGTTGGGTCGCAAGGGCGTGCCACCTGACCTATACCTGGTCGAAGGTGTGGATGATGCCTCGCTTAGTTTCCTGCAGGGCACACACGTACACGTTAAATACGAGCCTCGATCGGCTCTCAGGTTGTCCTGTGAATCGGCTCAAAGAGCCGATCCACCCATGGTTCGTCCAAGGTGGCCGAATAAGTGGTGGTCCTGCTTGATCATGGTAGAGCTAATGAGATCCACGACGATGTGGGGTTTTCACCGCATAATCGGATCATCCTACTCTAGGTTGGGCCTCGCGCTCACGCACGGTGATCGTAAGCTTGCCCTAGACGAGGCCTAAAAACCAACACAAGGTTGATCCTCGGAACATCCCGTCTAGGGCTCGCAAACGACACCCTACGTGCCGCTGGATCCTCCACCCCTTTGTAAGGCCTAACTATTGCAGATATTAAACTAATCCTTGTAGAACAAGGAACGATCGTAACGGATCAGATCTACTAAACTATGACCAAGCGGGGTGCCGCCCCCGCACCCATGATGAGGCACAAGGACGGCTAGAGAGGGTTGCACTACGAAAGCATGCAGCATGAAGAACAATGCTAACCCTAACACATCTATGATAACTACGTTGCTCGCCATCAAAAGCGCTTCAGTACGAGCAACGCATGAACAACGTAGGCAGGCTCCTGCCTAGATCGCAAGATGCGATCTAGGCAGCATGATGCTTACCGGTAGAAACCCTCGAGACGAAGGAGTTGGCGATGCGCCGAGATTTGTTTGTGGTTGAACGTTGGTTGTTGTTTATTCCATAAACCCTAGGTACATATTTATAGTCCAGGGGACTTTCTAATGTGGACGTGCACCAAACCGTGCACGAGATAGATTCTAACTTCTACGTAACCTATTATATAAAGATACATGGGCTAACTAGCCCAACTTGATACACCAGGCCGATTCTCTGTGCGTCTCCACGCATATATCTTCAGGCTTGTCTTAATCGCGGCCCACCTCTGACTTGGTCAAATTCTGGTGATAACATGCCCCCCTGGTTTTGGAAATGACATTTCCAAAATCATTATGCTTTCCTTCGTCAGGTCATGTCGTGGCAGAACTGCTGCAGCAACCGTCATCATGACGCCTTGCCTCCCCCACTCCTCTGTGAGACTTGACAGCTTCAGCACCACTTCCTCGGAAACTGCAATGGCATTGAAAACTCCACTAGGCTCCTCATTATTTAATCACGCCAACTGACCAGTCCTCTTCATCCCCTTCCTCCGTTCTAGCGGTTAACACCAAAAAACCCTCTTCTCCCGTGGCAATGTCTTCCTCTTCCTCCTCCGCTTCCAGCCTCTCCATCCAATCGGCGCCGAAGAACAAGAAAGGGGACGATCCCCATCCCGGGGCAAATCCCATTCCATCCGACAAGGAGAAGAAAGAAGAAAGAGCGGAAGGGACTGAAGTCCCTCCCTCCACCAAACTCCCTCTGAAGAAGCGCTCCCGCATGTGGGCGGACAGCGAAGACGACGAGGACGACGAGGAAGAGGAGGATGAGGAGGAGGAAGATGATTCTTCCTCCGCGGGATATCCTCCAACGAAGCGCCTCCGCACCTGGGCGGACAGCGAGGATGATGATGATGACGAGGAGGAAGAGGAAGCTCCAGCCGACAGCTGGGATAGCGATGGCGAGGAGCTTCCGGGGAGCAGCGCCGACGATGACGGCGACGATGAAGATGGCGACGACTGGTAGAGTAGGAATAGTAATGCACTAGGCACTAGATCCCTCTTTTGGGAGCCCTCGGCTCTTCTTGTAAAGCCATATCTTTGAATTAATCAAGAATTGTTCGTTCAATCTTCCTTTCATTAATTCAATCTTCATCTTCCTGCTCGCCACACCAGAGCCGATAGCAAACGAACAGGATTATTCTTTCCCTGACCATGGACTTTTGCCATTCCATAGCCGATAATTGTTCATCGGCTAAGTCCGAGCCACTCCAATCGGCTCTCGAAAATACCGAGCATCCACTAGATTAACTGCCCCCCGAGCCTTAGTCAAGGCGAGGACACCAGCAAGGACGTGTTCCAGGACACTCGTGAGGCCAAACTGAACACCATAATTGTTCTAGAGTCGATGGCGGCGACATCGGCTTTTGTTTTTTTGTTTTTTTTTACGGCCGATTGTATCGGCCCCCACACTTTGGATCGTCCCCTTTTTGCTGGCCGACTCTAATCGGCCTCCCTATTTTAGTACCTATCATCCCACATGCTTGGGAAATATTTCTTGAGGTGTTGACCATTTACGGCCACTGGGAACTTCTGTCCGTCCAATTCTTCCAACATGTATGCATTACCTTTCAAGGCCTGGATGACTTTATACGGACCGTGCCAATTAGGAGACCACTTGCCATATGCCTTGTCCCTGGTTCCTAACGGCAACACAGCTTCCCATACCAGGTCACCAACCTGAAACTCCTTTGGCCTAACCTTCTTATTGTAGGCTCGAGCTACCCGGGCCTTGTTTTCCTTGATCTTTTCCAGCGACCAAAGCCTCAGCTCTGTTGCGTCCTCAATGGTGTCACTCATCAAAGTCGCATATTCGTCTGCCGTCAGGTCGTCCTGAAACGTGACACGTCTAGACCCAGCCGTAATCTCCCAAGGTAATACGGCCTCTTGCCCATAAACAAGCTGGTACGGCGAAGTTTTTATAGCTCCATGGCATGACATGCGGTAGGCCCATAACGCCTCTGATAACTTCTCATGCCAATCCCTCGGGTTTTCTTCAATCTTTCTCTTGATCAGCTTGATCAGACTCTGATTGGACCTCAGCTTGCCCGTTCGCCTGGGCATAATACGGATGATCGGATCAGCTTAATCCCCATGTCATCGCAAAATCCCCTGAACTCTTTAGACACAAAGACCGAGCCTCCATCGGTCGTGATAGTTTGGGGAATCCCGAACCTATGAATCACGTGTTCTTTCACGAACTTGATCACATCTTCTGATTTTACCTTCTTCATAGGGACGGCCTCCACCCACTTGGTGAAGTAATCTGTGATGGCCAAGATAAATTCGTGCTTCTTGCTCGAAGCCGGATGGATTTTCCCGATCATGTCCATGCCCCATCCTCGGAACGGCCAAGGTTTGACGATCGGATTCATTGCCGATGCTGGTACCATCTGAATCTTCCCGAACATCTGGCATGCCTGGCACCCCTTATAGTAATTGAAGCAATCCTCGAGCATGGTGGGCCAATAGAACCCTGAGCGTCTGATCAGCCACTTCATCTTGTGAGCCGACTGATGAGTCCCGCAAGCGCCTTCATGCACGTCATGTAAGAGCCGATTAGACTCAGTTGGTCCTAGGCACTTGAGTAGTAAACCTTCCAACGTCCTGTAGAACATGTCGTCTCCTATGAGGACATACTTCATGGCTTTGTATCTTATCCGCTTAGGTGCCCCCCGAGCCGAATCTTTTAAATATTTGAAGATTTCGGCTCTCCAATCATCTTGTTCCAGGAATTGGACCTGGACTTCTGACCCTTCAGGGGTCTCTATGTAGCCTGACGCCATTTGCGCGAGATTGTTGGCCTCGGTATTCTGGGATCTCGGGACCCAATTGAAGTTGATGTATCTAAACTGTGTCATTAGCTCACGGCATTCCATCCAATGTGGGAAAAGCGATTCACTTTCGCACTTATATTCATCCGTGAGCTGGTTAATCACCAACTTGGAGTCTCCAAAAAGCTCTACCGCTTCCGCTCCAGCTTCGAGTAGCAACTCCATCCCCTTTCGTATCGCCTCATACTCCGCCACATTGTTGGTGCAGGGAGTCGACACCTGATGGAGAAGGAGTACTCCACCCCCCTAGGTGATACGAGCAGAATGCCGATGCCGCAACCACCGTCGCAAGCCGATCCATCGAAGAACATAGCCCACGCACGTATGGATAGTGCTGCTATATTGGTATTGATACGCTCAGCTATGAGATCGGCTAACGCTTGTCCTTTGACTGCTTTCGCAGGCTGATACCGAAGGTCGAACTCTGACAATGCAAGCATCCATTTACCCAATCGCCCCTTCAACACGGGGGCCGACAGCATGTGCTTGACAACGTCGGACTTGCATATGACGAAGATCTCTGCGGTCAAGAGGATATGGTGCAGCTTGGTACAGGTGAAGACCAGACAGAGGCACAGTTTCTCCACCTCAGGGTATCTTGTTTCCGCATCCAACATCCTTCTGCTGAGGTAGAAGACGACCCGCTCGACGCCCTCGTAAAGTTGCACCACCACTGAGGCGATGGATGTGTCGGCTACTGACAGTAAATATAGAACGGCCTGTCTTGTTGGGGCGGCACCAGCACGGGCGGTGTCGTCAGATACCGTTTGATGTCATCGAACGCCTGCTGCTGTTCTGCCCCCCAGTGAAATTCGTCATCGGACTTAGTTTTTACTAAACCCATGAACGGCTCGATCCGTCCTGACAGGTTAGAGATGAATCGGCGAACGAAGTTGATCTTGCCGATAAGACGTTGTAGTTCCTTCTTCGTGGTGGGTGGCTGCATGGTACGCACCGCCTCCTGACTCTTCAGGCCGATCTCAATTCCTCGCTCATGGACCAAAAATCCTAAAAACTGGCCGGCCGTCACCCCAAAGGCACACTTCTTTGGGTTCATTCTCAGTCCGAACTTTCGAGTTCGGTCTAGTACGTGTCGTAAATCTTCCAAGTGTCCCTTCATGGACACAGATTTGACTACCACGTCATCGATGTAGATCTCCACCAGCTTGCCGATCAGATCGTGGAATATGTAATTCATGGCTCTTTGGTATGTTGCGCCGGCATTCTTCAATCCAAAGGTCATGACCACGTATTCAAATAAGCCTACTGCTCCTGGTACTCTGAATGCAGTTTTGTGAATGTCTTCTGGGGCCATGAAGATCTGGTTGTAGCCGGCGTTGCCATCCATGAAGCTTAAAACCTTATGACCAGCAGCTGCGTTGATCAGCGTCTCCGCCACAGGCATCGGGTATTCATCTTTTGGCGTAGCTCTGTTAAGGTCGCGGAAATCGATAGCCACTCGCCACCGGCCGTCCTTCTTTTCCACTGGAACGATACTGGATATCCATTCTGCGTACCTGCATGGTCTGATAAATCCGGCAGCCAACATCTTCTCGATCTCTTTCTTGACCTCTTCTAGGATTTCGGCCTTCATTTGTCGTGCTCGTTGCTGGAAGGGCCGGAATCCTTTCTTCAGGGGGAGTCGATGCTCGATGATGCTCCTGTCCAGCCCAGGCATCTCAGTGTAGTCCCATGCGAAGCAATCTGGGTACTCTTTCAAGAGAGCAATCATCTGACCCCTGAGCTGCGGGTCTAACTTCCTGCTGATAAAAGTTGGCCGCGGCTTATCCCCGAGGCCAATGTCGACTTCCTCTAGCTCGTCAGCCGATGTGAACCCGAATCCTAGCTTCCCGTCACCTGAGAGGTCGACGCCGAATACTGGGAGAGCTGGTGGTGCGCGTGGTATGGTCCGACCGCCGGGATCGGCTCCTTCCTCACCCTTGCTGTGGGAGCAGCCGCCGTCATCACTACCCTCACCGGGGTGGTACCCCAGCTCCACCACGTTGGTGCCGATGCCAGGGGAGCGGGTGTAGTGGGAAGAGCCGATTGGGTCGGTTTCGAGGGCAGACTTGACCTCGCCGTACTTCTTCTTGAGCTCGCCAGTGAGCTCCTCGTAGGTGACCGGAGTTTCTTCTGCCACTTCTGATGAAGACGGTATGGCGTCTTTCGCCATCTCTGCTGTGGATGGCGAGATGGTTGTCGTTGAAGATTGTCGTTGAAGATTTGTCCCACCGGGCGTGAATGTGTTGGCGTCGAAACCCACCGGCGGGCAGCGACTGGCCAACACGGTAGAGCCGGGAATGACTAGGGCTGCGGCTGGCCCCCCCTCAGAGCGACGGCCCGCAAAGCCTCCTGGTCGCGCGCCGATGCCGGGTCGCAGGGCGTGCCACCTGACTATACCTGGTCGGAAGGTGTGGATGATGCCTCGCTTAGTTTTGGGGCACACACGTACACGTTAAATACGAGCCTCGATCGGCTCTCTGTGAATCGGCTCAAAGAGCCGATCCACCCATGGTTCGTCCAAGGTGGCCGAATAAGTGGTGGTCCTGCTTCATGGTAGAGCTAATGAGATCCACGACGATGTGGGGTTTTCACCGCATAATCGGATCATCCTACTCTAGGTTGGGCCTCGCGCTCACGCACGGTGATCGTAAGCTTGCCCTAGACGAGGCCTAAAAACCAACACAAGGTTGATCCTCGGAACATCCCGTCTAGGGCTCGCAAACGACACCCTACGTGCCGCTGGATCCTCCACCCCTTTGTAAGGCCTAACTATTGCAGATATTAAACTAATCCTTGTAGAACAAGGAACGATCGTAACGGATCAGATCTACTAAACTATGACCAAGCGGGGTGCCGCCCCTGCACCCATGATGAGGCACAAGGACGGCTAGATGCGCGAGGGTTGCACTACGAAAGCATGCAGCATGAAGAACAATGCTAACCCTAACACATCTATGATAACTACGTTGCTCGCCATCAAAAGCGCTTCATACGAGCAACGCATGAACAACGTAGGCAGGCTCGTGCTGCCTAGATCGCAAGATGCGATCTAGGCAGCATGATGCTTACCGGTAGAAACCCTCGAGACGAAGGAGTTGGCGATGCGCCGAGATTTGTTTGTGGTTGAACGTTGGTTGTTGTTTATTCCATAAACCCTAGGTACATATTTATAGTCCAGGGGACTTTCTAATGTGGACGTGCACCAAACCGTGCACGAGATAGATTCTAACTTCTACGTAACCTATTATATAAAGATACATGGGCTAACTAGCCCAACTTGATACACCAGGCCGATTCTCTGTGCGTCTCCACGCATATATCTTCAGGCTTGTCTTAATCGCGGCCCACCTCTGACTTGGTCAAATTCTGGTGATAACACCTTGGTGGAGTTGAAATAGCTCATCAAGTCAAGCGCTATAAACCTCAATGTGACTTCGCTAAAACCTTGTTTTGGGTAGTAATGAATTGATCTAAGGAGTTAGATCAAATGGAACTAATAATCAACACAACAACACTTTACTCAATGATCAATTGCTTGATCCTATAAAAGATTATAATATGGTAATCCTTGTCATAACTTATGAACACCTATTCAATTGCAAATCAAGTAACAATAAAATGGAGAAACCATTCTTGACTTATCTTTTCCATGTCTTAAACCAATACATGATCCTACCATGAATATCATGGTAATCATTCCACCTCACTCTTGGATTCATGACAAGGATATCAACTCTAGAAATATAGATTATTCTCTATTCCAAACATAATATGTATCAAACATAGGGAAGTGAGAATTCTATTATAATTATTAGAAAAGCATAACAATCCTTGAGGAAAACCTTGGATATAAATATCCATATGATCACAACATTATCTTCAAGAGAAACCCTAGAGTATTATTCAAGCCTTCCCAAATGAGAGAGACCATTTATTCTAAACCTAGTTTTACCTATTAATGAACAAAGGACAACCTTTGAACTAAAGTATTAGGTTGTAAACCATTCCCCTTGGAGTGGTGAGATAACCTAATATCACATGGAATAAAACCATACCCATGAATTGATAAAGTAAGGAGGAGATTAATTCAACCAATTAAGATAGCCAAGTGGAGTTTTAGACTAGATACTTATTGAGATATTGTGAATACACCCTAAACCCTAGAATAACTATTACTATGAAAGAGAGCTCAAGCTCTGGTGTTACACTCAAGATAGTTGAGGCAACACTTGGATTTAAGGGAGAGACCTATCTTTATGTTCAAATGGTTCAACCATCATTCCTTGAGAGAACTCTAAGTGGATATCTCAGGCATTCTTCTGGGATATAATCTAATAAGGCAACCATAGTAGTCCCATTCAAGAAGGTAAAATAGAAGTACTATACCCTAGATGATCAAGACAGTGATTGATCATGGAAGTGAGAAACCTAATTAATGATAGATACCTTAGGAAGCCAAACCTGGATCATTATAAAATGAGTGATGATCATAAACCCTAAGAGCTTGAGGTAGAGAGATTAAGAACAAGTTGATTATGCCTAATCCATGATCATGTTCTTGAGGTATGTGAGGATAAGTTAAACCCTAATAAGATAAGTAAATATCAATTACCACATGAAATCATAGGAAGGTAACTAGTAAGCAACCCTAGGCTTATATCCCCAACCTTAACTTGTAAATCACTTGGTGATCATAAGTACAATTCTACCACATCTACATTCCACCTATTCTTCACTTAAGAATCACAAGAAAAACTTAGAGTTAAACTCTATACTTAATATGGTGAGAAACCATACATCCACATGACCAAAGTTAACTATAAAAAAAAAGAACTATAACAACTTTAGTTGTTACTTTAACAATAGATTAAGTTATAATAGAAATCTATTGGTATAAGATAAAACCAATTCTCAAGTCCTTAGTAATTAAGGGAGAACAGAAAAAATTAAGCAAGTAATCATATTACCTTGGTTAGGGGAGATTAAACCTTAGCAAATGCAATATGATGTCATCCCAATTCTATAAACTAGAATTGTATCTCAAACCTAGTTTATGCATCACTATGGTGATCACAATATGAACCTAGGCCAGAATTGAAATTCAAACCAATTGACATTAGGTGAATATCAATAGAAACCTAGTATGGCACAATAATAAAATCTTAAGCTTCAATTATTGAACCTAATACATTTGGGGCTCACATAAAATCATGAGCAATTGACCAATTCCTCTAATATGAAGTCAAGTCGTTATAATAACTTTCAAAACAATTGGGAGAGGAATAATCAACTCTAATTACTCAACAGGTAGTTATATCACATATGAAAAAGAAATTAAAACTAATGCCTAAATTCTTGCCTAATTAAAAATTGTAGCAAGGCCATATATATATATATATATATATATATATTAATGTTTATTCAAGAGTAATGCAGTTCAACTTTGAAGTCAATTGAACAAAACCAGAAATAGAAATTTAAAACAGTATTGAATTCAAATTTGAATTCAACAATTAATAATACAAAACAGAAAAATAAAGGAAAGGAGAGAAACCTTACCTGCTGGCCGCAGCAGCTCACCAGCACTGGCCCAAGGAGCAGCCCAGCCACGGCCCAGTCCACCGTCAAAACCCGACCCACGTACCGTTCGAAATAAAACAGAAGACCATTGTCTTCGTTCTCCTCTGCGAGGCCGACACCGCGACGGCACCGTCATCGCCGCCGTTCTTGACCGCCACGGACGTCAACGACCAGCCCTGAGGCGCGTACAAGGTTCTCCACGTCCGAGTATATCCTTAAGCGTCCAGATTCGTGCACGGAACCTTGCCGACATCGCCGGTGCATCTGAGCCACCGCCGGTGATGGAAAGGACCATCCCGTCCTCGCCAAGCCCTATAAAAGCATCACCAGCACCGCCTGAAAACCCTAGAACCTTGAAGCCTCTCCATTTTTCCCCAATCCGCCTCTATCTCTCGAACTCGCCCGTGAACTGTCGCCGGAGTCGGAGAAGGACCCGACGATTGGAGCCATTCCAGCAACTGAGAGGAGGTCGAGGAGGTGCGTCTCGACGAGTATAACCACCTGGCGGAGTAGAGCATCCGGGGAAGCAAGGAGGAGGGTTAATTTTGGAGTTCCCTTTCGTCGGAGCTCGCCGGAAATCATGTCCACGAGCTCAACTCCGACCATCCCCGTCTTCCTCGAGCAGCCTATCAGCTCTGTGGTGAGCCTACGCAACCCTAGCATCCTCTATTTCGTAGAATCAACGTCCCTAGGCCGTGATTGGTATTTGCCGGACTAGCGCCGCCGCAGCACCATGCGCCGTTGTCGATTCCGGTGACCATTTGGTCACTGGCGCCGCTCGTTCGCCTCAACTCATCGAGGCGGCTCGAACGCGCGCGCCCGTAGCGTCGCGGAAGCTCTGCAACGCCAGGGCCGTCACCGCGTCGTCGCCGGTGGCGAACTGCACGGCCAGTCAAATTTTGACTTGGTCAGTGCCATGCTGTCGCTTAGGTGGCATCGGCCCCATCTGTCAATGACTAGGGTTAGATAGGAACCGGGTACATCTAATGTTATGTTGTTTATTTAAAAAAAATCAGAATAATGTCTGAAACTTGGAAATAATTTAGAAAATTCAAATTAACTCAGAAAAATAAAAATGAATTATCAATATCTATTATATACTAAAAGCAAAATAAAGATGTTTAATAGAGCCATTAGGTTAATCCACATCATCTTAATTATTTTAATGGTTAGATCTAATATTTGTGGCTAGGATTTAATGAGATATTAGAAATTACGTAACGATGTAGGTCCGTTTGACACGTTCTATATATGTAGAGGAGATGTCCAACGGACCATACACCAAATCTGATAGGAGTATCATAGCTTTCCCTTTAAACATGCCGTACATAACTGATTTGATTAAACACGTAGGCAAAGCATTTTTTCGGGAAAGATATACGTAGGAATAGCCGACTAGCTTTATAAAAAAAGGTACGGTAGCTGCTGCCCAAATTCGTTCGGATGATGTAACAAAAGAAAAAACACGGCCGCTCCATAGAAATCTAAGACCGTTCATGAATTAACTTTTTTAGAAAAACGAGATAGTTCCATAAAAGCGCGTACGCTGTATACCTAGCTAACTCCGTGTATTAGTTAACTAGCTAGAAAAAAACGAGTCTGTTCCATAAAACGAGTCCATTAATGGAAAAAAAATTCATACCCTAGACTAGCTAGCTAGAATATGCTCAGAGTGCTTTGGGGTGAGAAGATTAGCTGCGATTTTAATTTATATTCCCATATTTCTAAAATATGATGCCTGTAGTTTTTTGTCAAACTTAAATTTTGAAATTTTGACCAACTATATAAAAACAGTCTCGATATTTATAATTTCAAATCAATATAGTAGAACCATTGTGTTCTTTTTTTTGTGCGAAAGTAGAACCATTGTGTTAACAAAAAGTTAGAATCATCATGAAATATATTTTCATACAGTATATATCCATTTGATATTGTAGATGTTGATATATTATTCTATATATTCGATCAAATTCGGTATTCTATAGGGGATTTCTCAGTGCGTGTATGTTTGGCAAAAGCTAAATAACAATATCATCATTTTTAGCGGATATTGCCATTTTACTCAGCCGGCATTTCCAAGATCTCATCAAAAACTGTTTTTTCCGATATTACCAAAAAACCTTTCTACCCGATGAAATTTATCGGTATTTATATAATTTTCGCAAACTTAAATATTTTTAATGAATATTGGTCGAATTTATAAATTCGTTTGAAAAATCGTAGACGCTGTTATGAAAGATATTTCAGGTATAATCCCTTAAGATTTAAGCGAACATGACATAGTAAAACTAGCTACTAATAAATGAGTGTCTATGGCCGATTGGGGCAGACCTTGGTAGCAGGATAGCGGGATTGAAAAAATTGTGCTAAGACATCTAATAAAAAGGTGTCCGCTAAATAAAACTGACACATAGTCATGTTATACGACACGATAACTCAGACGATCGAGAATTTGCAAATGACTGGATTGAACAATGGAGATGCCACGGAGATGATTAACGAAAATGGGTAAAAATGTCTACCTCTTTTCATTGTAGAGCAATCAAGATAAATAGTATCAATTGTACAAAATAATTATATTAAATTTAAGTACAAAGTATATTCTCAATTTTGATTTTAATTTTTTATAACATATCAATAACAATGGTCAATGTCATATCTTAACATACAATTGATATGTCTATTAGGTTATATATTATAGTGCAATCATCATGAATTTCAGAATTGAACGAGTACATGAGGGGAAATTGATTTGGAAAACATAATGAGAAAATACTCATTTTTGCACTTTCAGGATACTATTGACAAGAATGTTTCTTCACCTCGCTAACTATTCTTTTTGTAAAGATATATTCATCTCTTGGACCTTACCATTAACATGCAAGAACTAATATATACAGATAAGCATATTTTGATATATACCACGATTAAGAGATATCAGTAATAGAACTAATATACTATTATCTCAGCTTAATTAATCCATTGCTTCTTAATTACAGTAGACCATGATTAATTGATATGGGTAACAATACCTAAACGTCATCAGGTGACATCCTAATTATTATTCATCAACTTATGTTCTTTAAGGTTTCTAAGTCAGTCCAATATTCGTGAGGCACAATTGGAGCTTTAATAGTGCATTAACCTAACATGACATAAAAAAATGGCATGCAATGTGAATTTAGTTCTATGAATCGGGATGTTATTTCGTATTTGAAGTAATCACTAGCACACAAATTCTATGTTTTCAAATAAAGAGAGTTCTTGTGGTTTTTAAATTAATTTACCACAAATTATTTTGTGACTATATAATTATATTAATCCTAATTGCATATATAAATATGATGCAGTACTACATGTATTTTGTAGAGCTGTTCAGTCGCTGCCCTCGCATTTGCGAGGGCCACCATGCTAGTTCTTAGAAAATAAAGATCTATCCAATAAAAATATAAAATGAAATTTATATTTTTAATAAAAATTAAATTATTTAATACTTGTTATTTAAGCCTTATTTATTAATTCTAAATTCAATTAAAATTCAATAATTAGGAAAAACTGTCTAAAATAAATAGAAACCAGTAAATAAATAAAGAAAACATTAAAACTAATTTTCTTTATTTGTTAATTTGGTAAATCATTATTAGAGAGAATTAAACCCTAATTAATAATTATCTTAATTATTAATTCTTTAAAAATAATAAAAACCAAATTTAATATTACTTTATTTTGAAGTTATTAATAACATCAACTTTATTAATGAAGTTATTAACTTATGAATTAAATAGTAAATATGCAACCCTAGTTCCATATGGTAGAAAACTAGGAACTCATCATTTCTTGTGTAATCCTAAAACCCTAATTCCATTTAGGAACCTTAGTTCCACTATTCCTTGTGAACCCTAATTTGCTTCTAACCTAAACCCTAGGTTAGAACTTTTGATCATGGTACCTTCTTTCAAAGCATAGAACCATAGTAGCAACTAAATACTTGTCTTGGCCACATGAAATGTAGGAGACCTATCACTAATATATGGGTATCCCATGTGTTCATCTCCTCAAACCTAGATGATCAAATAGGAACACCTAAGTCTAAACCCTAATTCCTATCATCAAAAGTATCAACCTTACTCATACCTATATAGCATCACACCATTGTGATGAACTCCAATAGCAACCATGATAATATTGACATCATATCCCATACACACTAAACCCTATTAGTGTGAGATAATTATTAAACATCCTATTTAGGAAACCACCATTATTTACTTAGGGGATTAAATAGCAAACCTAAACAACCTCAACCTAATTGATATACTTCTTAATATTTAAGAAGTATGTTCTTCAAAAATTATTCTTTTGAAGTAAACCGAGAACCATCGTCAACCCTGCTTATAAGAACCTATAAACCCTACCTAGCTATCACCAGCAAGATGAAGCCACCATGATAACAACCATGTATAACTAATTGCTTAAGTTGCTCATACTTGAGTAAAATCATTCAAGCCTAGTTGCTAATGAATCCAACCTTGTTAAGATCCATCTAATACTTACTCCAGAAACTAGATGAAACCATAGTCAACCATAGAACCCCACCAATCTAATTATCATACTTGTTCTTTATTCAAGAACATGTTCTTCAAAAGTTTTTTTTTTAAATATATAATAAGTAATCATCAACCATGAAATATTAGACTTAAAATTGACAACTGCTCTTTACTTATTATACAACTGCTATTCCTGGGTGTGTATGATTATTACTATGCCTTGTACCACCTGCTTCTGATTCTAAAACAACACAACCTTGAATAAGAACCTTGTTTGTAAATCACTCTAAAAGTGCAACACACCCTTAACCAATTATTACAACTCACTGATCCTAAATCATCGGGGTTGGGTCACGCTTAGAGAGATTGCATCTCATACTTATGCATTATTGCATCCTTGCCAATCTTTTAAACATCGTCCTTACCGGACGATGATGCTATTTTAATTTGGAATTATTAGTATCGAAGATCTTGACTGCATAATCTTGCGGTCAAGAAAGGCAAGTTCATCGCTTGCTCATGTCATTTGAGTATTTTTACCAAATTACTTGCAAAGTACTATATACTTATCACTCTTGCATAAAAATCAAAAATATTATTTTCATAACTATGAATATGACTATGTGGTGGGCAATGGAACCATGGTATGTGTTGATATGGTGGAGGTTCCATTGCACGGGTTTATATTCATCTAGGATTAAACAACAAATGTCGTCCAGTGATTCTTGTGCCGTAAAACTCGTGTTAACCATAAGATCTGGAGTGGGACGGAGTAGTCAAAAGTGTTTCCACCTCTCGTTCATCAACGGATGCGCTACCGTAGACGGTTGTATCTTGCGGAGCAATTGGTGGGTGGGGAGCCCCTTCTAATTCCCCACGGTATAGTTGTTGCTTACCGTAGCGGTTGCTGCTTGCGGAACAATTGGTGGGTGGGGATCCCCTTCTAATTCCCCACGGTAATGTGGTCTATGATGGGTTGCAGCTACCGGCGAAGGAGTTTGGTTAACGAGTCCCAAACTGTTGTCGTGGTCGGGGTCCACCCTGAAATTACGGGAATAATGGGACCGGCGAGGACCAGGGTCGGGGCATGCAACAAAGGGTGGGTGTTCGAGGTAGCGGAGGAACATGATTGACTAGGACCTTATACCGGGCCTCACACCAAAGGAAGTGTGGACGGGAAATTGCCCGGTTGGCACCAAGGTTAAGATCTCTTATGGGTAAAGCAACACACCTCTCGCAGAGTGTAATCATGATCACACTCCTCCGGTTTTGAATCAACGCTCGAAAGGAACTCCATGAAGTTCTAGTCAACCGGTGAAGGCTCGGACATAGCTCTTCAGAATAAAAGCAACCTTTTGAAGAAATGTTTACAAAAACTTGCATTGCCTACGACTTTCTGGTCTATGGCTGTAGCTAATGCATTAAACACCTCTTTCCTATAATGAACTTGTTGAGTACGCTCGTACTCATCCCACTCTTAAATCCCCGCTTAGATATGGAGGCATCGAAGGAGGATCTACAGTGCAACTCGAAGACCGAGGAGTCAACAACTACTACAAAGGGACATGACCCTGTCAGAGGAGTCAAACACCACATCCAACAAGGAGAAAACATAGATTAGCAATAGAAGGGAACTAGCTTCCTAAACTTAGCTCCTATTTAGCTAGAATCTGTTCATAGCCTCTGTAGCTAGTTAAATACTCTACAAATAGAGTTCGTGTTAGGATTAGACTAGGAGTCGTTCTTCTGGAGTTTATTTGCAGTTTTACCTCATTGTAAAGTAGGAGGCTGTGATGATCTTATGTAACAGAGTCAATGTTGTAATTCTATAGATATACCTTGGACCCGCATATGTTTCTGTTGTACCACTCTGAGCGATATAATACTAGTGGAACGGTGTTTCATTGGTGTTATATCAGACTTGCATACTACACCATGCAGTGGTATGCTGGGTCATCACATGGAAATAGTGAAATAACGACCGGCGAAATAAAGAGGATTATAGTGAAAACACAGGATTAAAATACTGTAGGCACCGGGACGGATTTAACGGGCGTTGCATGGATGAGAGAAACTCATGTAACAATCAAAGCATGGGCATTTGCAGATAATAATAAAACGGTATCCAAGTACTAATCAATCAATAGGCATGTGTTCCATATATAGTCGTACGTGCTCGCAATGAGAAACTTGCACAACATCTTTTGTCCTACCAGCCGGTGGCAGCCGGGCCTCTAGGGAAACTACTGGATATTAAGGTACTCCTTTTAATAGAGTACCGGAGCAAAGCATTAACACTCCGTGAACACATGTGATCCTCACATCACTACCATCCCCTCCGGTTGTCCCGATTCTGTCACTTCGGGCCATTGGTTCCGGACAGCGACATGTGTATACAACTTGCAAGTAAGATCATAAACAACGAATATCTTCATGAATCAATAACATGTTCAGATCTGAGATCATGGCACTCGGCCCTAGTGACAAGCATTAAGCATAACAAGTTGCAACAATATCATAAAAGTGACATCTACGGATACTAGGCACTATGCCCTAACAATCTTATGACTATTACATGACCAATCTCATCCAATCCCTACCATCCCCTTCAGCCTACAGCGGGGAATTACTCACACATGGATGGGGAAACATGGCTGGTCGATGGAGAGGCGTTGGGTGATGGCGGTGAAGATCTCCTCCAATTCCCCGTCCCGCGTGAGTGCCGAACGGACTTCTGGCTCCCGCGACGGAGTTTCGCGATGTGGCGGCTCTCTGGAGGGTTTCGGCGACTTCGACTTCTCCCGTGCGTTTTCAGGTCGAAACCAATAAGTAGTCCGAAGGGGCGTCGGAGGCCGAGGGCCACACCACATGGCCGCGCGGCCCCCCGGGCGCGCCGCCATGTGGTGTGGGGCCCTCGGGCCTCCACCTCCTTTGCCCTTCTGGCTCCGTCAATATTTTGGTAAAATAGGCCCTTCGCATAAATTCCGAGGATTTTCCGAAAGTTGGATTTCTGCACAAAAACGAGACACGAGTTCTTGCTGAAAACAGCGTTAGTCCGTGTTAGTTGTATCCAAAATACACAAATTAGAGGCAAAACAATAGCAAAAGTGTTCGGGAAAGTAGATACGTTTTGGACGTATCACTGAGCGCGCAGTGTCTCGATCTCATCCTCCGGCAGATCACACCTCTCTCGGGCGCGGTCCTGCTGAGTCTGAGTGTGGTGCAGTAGGCACTCCAAGTAATGCAGCTGGTGAGCGGTGTCGGGGTGCGGAGCGCCAACCACGGGCTGGCCCGCACCGTTGCGAAGGCCAAGGTATTGGTAGCCAGTGCCGACGATGGCCTCAGGGTGAAGAAAGGCAGGCAAGTGCCTCCTGGAAGACTCGGATCATCCCGTCGAGCCACGTGCGCTCCATCACGTCGACGGTGAACTCCTCGGAAACGGGGGCAATCCCGCTCCCCCTGACGACGCAGGTGACCAGCCAGGCCATCTCTGAGTCTGCAGACCTCTCGGTACGGACGCCCTTCACCTCGGGCACCGGACGTCCGCACCGAACAGCCAGGTCGGCCAAGGCCCTCTCGAAGAGGTAGAGGGGCGGCTGCACCCCGACCTGACGGAAGTGCGAGTACTCGATCGGCATCTACACAAATTTTATAGTGAATTAAGTCAGTGATCACAGTGTGCAAAATTTTAAGCATAGTACAAGTTTAATGCAAGTAAGGCTTTTTTTTAATAGAAGAAGATAAGGGACTTAAGCATTTTCAGCATTTAGTCAACCTCTTTGTTAAAAGAAAATAGTTTTTGGTCTGATCTAACGCCAATGCTAACTAAGGTCTCCTACAGTCAGGATGGCTCTGATACCAGCTCTGTGGAGCCCCGGGCTTACCAGTCCAGAACTCCTGTTATGCATACAATTTCACGATCCCAAGATCATTCCATTGTGAATACATAACCGAACTGATACCAGATTACATCTTCCATTACAGTACCGAACTAATATTAAGACGGAAGGCTTACATCATAGGCCATCAAGGCTGAAGTTCAACAAACAGCAGCGGAATTTATTTGACCCAAACAGCGGTGGAACCCAAGTCAGGCCTTTACCCTACAGGCGACTGACTGGGAGAGTTCGCGTCTTCGGCGTCGTACTCTTCTTCTTCGTAGTACTCCTCTTCAAAGTCTAGCCAAGTAAATAGCTAGGACAACAATGCCAATGAGTACGTTTGAATGTACTCGCAAACCACATTAGAGCGAAATAAAGGATATGCAATATGGCAGTAGCAAGGAACAAGCACTAACTAAGGCGACAAAGAGCGAGAGAGAGTTCTCTCGAGAATAAGATATCTCTATGACTTTGTTGAAAATCTTTTTGTAAACAATTTTCATTTGAAGACTAATAGGTTAGGGTGACCCAATTTGTTTTTCCGGCCCTCAAAATGGCCAAAACAACTGTACCAACTTTCCACCGTACCTCTCAGGTACATTTTCTCCAGTCCCACTGGCATTTTCCCGTACCTTCCCGGTACCTTTCAAAAATCTTTTCTTTGAAAACATTTGTAAAACAAAACTCTTCAGCGTAGGTATCATGCCTTCCCAACCGTCCATGACCGCGGACGCGGCTATTCGAATAGTTTTCACTCTGCAGAGGTTGTACACTTTCACCATAAGATCCGATAAATCCGCCGGGATCATCCCTGGTTCACCAAGCGTCAAAACGCGAGGCTCGGATAACCGATCGTAGTTTTTCGCTTGCTCGCCATAGCCTAAGACATGCCGCCTAGAGTTGTACCTCCCAACACCAGAGTCCGAGGGGTCGTTTACCCAGGAGTAGCACATTCCCCGAACAGCTCGACCCGCTGGAATGTCGCGACCAATTGCGGGGCATTATTCAATGGGAGCTCATAGGTTGTAACCCTGCCATCGATATGCAATGGAAACGCGTGGGAAGGCAACGGTCGACAGGTGTCCATGCTCAGACTACCCCTTACATTTGCAGGACCCAAACTATGGCGAGACAAACTACTACGCTACGCCCCGTGCCCACTTTGGGGTAATATTGTTGCATTGTCTAATTGGTCAGGGTAAGTACCCAAGGCACCGAACTTTTCGAAAACAGTTTATCTCCACTTTATTCTAGCAAAACTCACTTTTACAAAACACCTCTTCATTCTCAAATTCCCACTTGGGCAGGGCTACCCCATTCCAAGGTTTTCGAAAAACATCTTTCTCGGAAAATATTTTCCCAAAACTTTTCCAGAAGGGCTCCCAACCTATAGTCCACCTTTTCTTGAAAATCGGCGACAAGGATGATAGGGTGATAAGCACCATATCACTATTAAGATAGGAATCAGTAGGTTCCAACGAGGGCTGCACCCTAAGGGTGGATTAAATTAAAACTCCAGTGGCGCTAACCACCGACATAATCTTTACTATCTTTACTATTAAATTGCAATAGGTGACCGTCTGGTGTCAAAAACGGGCCGAAGAGCTTTTTCTTCCAGGCCCAACCGTAGACCGCGAACAATCCAAATCCAAATCTAGCTTCAAAATCCCGACTCACGCACACACTGTCGTTCCGAAAAGAACTCGTGTATGATAAGTTTCCGACTGGATTACTACACAATCTATACACTATTATATTGGGATCGAACTAAGTTTGTACGTTCTGCAGAAGAAAATTCCAGCGATAGAAAAAACGGTTACGCCACAAGCATCAGCCAAGCTGGCCCGGGCCTACAGCAGCGAGCGAGCGCGGCAGGCGCAGGATGCGATTTTCTCAACAAAAAAAGGCGCACGATGCGAACGCAGAGTCGCCGCCTACAGGCTCCCGTCATGCCTCCTTGATTCCCGGCGCTGCATGGGCGCCCGCTCCTCGGCCTGTTCCTGATCCTAGGCTGCGCATCAGCGCTCTCTCGCATCTCTCTACTAGAGAAACCGTGTGGGGAAGTGCAGATGTGTATCAACGATGTGAATGAGGTTCCTAATCCTTTTACCTACTGCAATTTCGGATGCTCAAGAATTGTGCACAAAATTCCGTTTCCACTTGATTCAGTTTTGAGCCCTACGAATTGTGCAACTCCCTCCAGTCGTAATAAATCGACGCGAGCCGTGCACACCAAATGACATACATACCTACATTCGTTAAGTCGATTAAAGGGGAGGAAGTACATGATATAAAATTCAAGATTATATTTCAAATGAATCACCTACGGTCGAAAATATATGTAATATAATTAATGTATCATCATATTTAGGGCCCCCACGTCGCTCCCTCTCCTGGGTGACACGAGCGGTGGAAAATCGCGCCGGCCACCACCACCTCTTCACCACCGCCTCGTTTGCCGTCGCCGGTGGTCTCCGCCGGCCAAAGCCCGCGCGGAGCCGGCGGCAGCAGGCCCTGCTTTCTCTCCGGCCAGCGGAGGCATGCTCGCGGGAGGGGGAACCCGCGACGGCGGGATGCACCTCAAGCTCTTGCTCAAGGAAGAAGGTCGCGGCAGCGATGGATGTCGCGGAAGGGACAACCAGGGGCAGCGGTGGAAGGGGGAACCGGGGGCAGCAGCGATGGAGGTCGCGGCGGAGGAGGCCTGGGGCGGCCCGGGGCTCTGCGGCTGGCGGCTGCGAGGTGGGCCTGATCTGGGATCTGCTTGGGCCAAGCGGGCCGTGACCCTGGTGGTTGATGGGCGGCTGCTCAGCTGCTTAGCGACCGCTTGGGGGGCTGGAGGCGGCTTGCCTCGTGCCTGGCAGAGTACGTGCGGCATGGACTAGAGGCATCCTCGGCGAGGCCTCGCTCCTGGTCTGTTGTTCGTGCGTGAGCGGAAAGGAGGTTCTGTTCGGGGCAGCGAGGAGGCCCCATGCGAGGCTGGCGGGCATGTCCTGCACGAGGTGGCCCTTGCTAGGGACGCTTGGCATGGGCGAGGGGGCTGCCAATAGCGGGCGAGGATGCCGGGGCGGCGGCCTCGGAGCGGTGGCGGCAGCTTGGACGTTGTCGGGCATGGCGTTTGCCATTGCTTTAGGTGCAGCGGTGGAGGTGTCTTGTGGTGGAGTTTGGTGGTTGGCGGCAGGACTGGACTGAACATCTTGCTTCTCCTGTTTCTTTGCAGACGGATTGATCTTCGGGGCGAAAGCCCTACACCGTCTTCGGTCGGTGCCGACGACCACGGCTCCTGCGGGCGTCGTTCTCCTTCTTGATTGCGTCGTTGTGGAGCAATAATCACATCCGACGCCTGTGGTTCGACGACCTCTGGGTGAAAACCTAAGCTTCATCTGAAGCGGGCGGCGGCGCTGGACACGTCATTACCTTCTTGAAGGCGTCGCCTTGGAAACATTAGACCCAAAACCCCGGAAGCGGGATACATGGCGACGCAGGCCTTTATACTGGCAAACAGACCACCTGCAGGGGATCCAAGGGAGGCATTGTATAATATGGCTTTGGCAGGGGTTGGAGTTATGTGGACAGCGTTCGCGGGAACAAGCACGCCTCCCGAAGGTGCTGCAAGGCAAAATATCCCGCGGCCTACAACGGCAGTACAACCACCTCCAAGAACGTCGGCATGAGATACAGTAGCGCAGACGCGAGTTGACAGGGCGCGACAGGAAAGGAGAGAACGTCGGCAATCACCTGAAGTAGATGACGAAGATCTGTGTGGACTACCCTGCTTCACGCGGCGCGTTCGAAAAACGCGAGTGCTGTCAGATTTCAAGTTGCCTGACAGTTATAAGAAATTCGACGGATTGCAAGATCCCGAGGATTGGTTGATTGACTACCTAGAAACAGTAAAGTTGATAGGTGGAACTAAAGCAATGGCTATGCAAAGTATCCAGGTGTATCTAAGTGGCGCAGCTAGGTCGTGGATCAAGAAGTTACCACCTGGATCTATCGACAGTTGGGAAACTTTCGAGGACCTGTTCGTCAAGAATTTTCTGTCTACATGCAAGAAGCCTGCGTCGATAGAAGAGTTGAGAGCCTGTCGGCAGAAGTATAACGATTCAATGAGGGCGTATATACAGAGGTGGAATATTATTAAAAACTCAGCAGAAAATGTATCTGACGAAAGAGCAATAGATGCTTTTGTCGGGGGGATCCGAAAGAAGGACTTCATTGAGGATCTAGGGAGAACTAACCCAAAGACAATAGCAGCGCTCATGGAGATAGCAAATCGCTGGGCAGATGGAGAGGATGCCGTCAATAACAAGCGACATAGGTCACCCGAGGAAGATCGTAATAGAAATTTCCAAAATAGACGGCGTTTTCTCTCGTCAGATCACAACGGTCCCGGCCAAATATCGGCCGGCTTCCGAGGAAATAATGAAGGAAATAATCGAGATGATTATCAAAAGAGCAGGGAGCAGCGTGGTGACTACAGGGATGGCCCTCATCAAAATAGGCAAAATAATGGTCCAAGGTTCCAGAGGCCGTATGTATCTCCGAAGATATGATGAACGGACCATGCCAAATGCACTTTTACCTCGACAACAATGGAAAGAGGCACAGACACCCGAAAGACTTCCGAACTTTTCAAGCGTTGAATAGATTTGCGGGGCATGCCAACGCACAGGCAGCAAACAGATACCCTCAGGGGCCAAGGAGCGAGGTTCATCTTCTGACGTGGGCATTACCCTTCGGGTAACCGATATTGCCCTATCCTGTGCGGCCCAACTGGAGGCCCATGAAGATACCCGACGGCAAGGTGGGCCACTAGGACGGTGCTGAAGGAGATTCCTTGGAGTACAAGACAAAGAGTCGAACAAGGAAAGTTTAGAGCTAGGTCTCTTGTAAACCTAGTCGTACTCGTGCAAATCTCTTGAGACCTGGCCTCCTATATAAGGGCCAGGAGAGGGGCTGCCGAGCGACACAATCAATCCTAGCAACTTTAGCCACCAAAAGTCTAGAGCTAGGTCGTCGTAGCACTTAGCCTCTCGACGAAATCATAGCCGAAACCTTCGGCACCCCATTGTAACCCAATATCTTCATAATCAAGATCAGACAGGCAGGATGTTACCTCATCGAGGGCCCCGAACCTGGGTAAATCGCTTTCCCCGCTTGTCTGTTAACCGATGTCTCGTGTCACCACAGGATTCCATCAACCCTAAGCCCCAAACGGAGGGCATTGTCGAGGAGCACCCTCGTCAATTGGCGCCGTCTGTGGGAAACCTGTTGGCGCAAGACCCATCATCGGCAGATCCAACCATGTCGTCGACAGCTTCATCGACACCATCATCATCATCACCGATCTTGAGGAGCCCGATTCGATTCGGCTCCTACGAGTTCACCCCGCACAGCGACTCTTCTCGCTCGACTTTTTCGAGTCTGCAAGGAAACATGGAGATGGCGTTCGGAAGCGTTCACTACAACGTCAATGCAGAAGGAATCCTTCGACTGCTCGAGCCGCGCGCTCCCAAGTCGAGTAGGAAGCCTCTCTTATCGGTCACAGGGCCGGTCATGTCAACATCAATTGATCTTTCCGCTGGGCTGACAGATTCGAGTGGCCCGTCCACGCCCTCGACTCCTCGACCAACGTCTTCAATGTCAGTCGGATCCGAAAACCCCACGCCATCAGAGATAACCTCGTACTACTGTTTGAACTGCGACACAAGGCACGGGATGGGGTCGAGTGACACGCCGTTCATCTGTAGCGCCCAGTATTCATTGGGAGAGGACAACGTCGACAACATCGCCAGGGAAGTCACTTGGAAAGCGGCGCGCCACCAAGTTTACGCTGCTAATAACACAGGAAGGAACGGGAGAAGGAGATCGCACCCCACGCCCAGCAGACGTGAAGCTTCGGAAACAGTGCCAATCATGATAGCGATTACACCATCGCAGAAGAAGAATGGGTGGCTGCCCGCGCGGCCATGCAAAACAACACACCACTCCCCGTTGGAGCCTCGGTCGGAACCCTCAACGCTTTTCGTGAAATACTCGACAAGAATCGGGAGCGGCTATCTCTCGAGCAGACCACCCTCGAGAGACGCCTGCGTGCGGCAGAACGATCCAGCGAACAACGAAGAGGAAGCGCTTCTCCAAGCAGTCAAGGTGCGGGGAAACACCGATCGAGGTTATCCAGGCTTTCGGAAGACGATGCTCGGGAGATAACGTCAAACTTATCCAGGTCATTCATGACCACGGATACCGCGGGAATGTTGAGGCCAAAAACCGTCGAAGCAGAATCGCTAATCTCGCAGCACCTCGTTAACCAACAACCCGAAGGTTCTATGGTTCAGGCTCATCGAGGTGCTCTAGAAAGCCTTGCAATCCTGGGAGACAAGCTGGTCCCACGAAAAGAAAAAGCCTCGCCACAAGCTGGAGGTTCAAAACACCGCTCACGAGATGCCCGAGACGAGATTACCCAGAGTAGAATCGATAAAGCCAGACGACGACGAGCGGCAAGGGGGGATTACGACAGTGATTCCTCAGAAGAAAGCGAGGAATATGATGGTGAGCTGAGGGGAGCTGACCGCTTGAGTTACAAGATTCGAGAAACGATGCCGCCCAAAAAGTTCAAACCTACCCCCACCGACTGCCAAGTATGATGGGCAACAGGAGCCAAGATCATGGATAGATGACTACCTGCAGACTGTGATCCTGCATAAAGGAAACCAGATTGCAGCAATGCAGTGTTTGCAACTCTACTTGAAAGATTCGGCACGGGCCTGGCTGAGGGGCCTGCCGAAGGGATCTATCAAATCCTAGGACGACCTGGTGGATGCTTTTGTCGCGAACTTTCAAGAAACATACAAGAGGCTTGTCGGGATCGAAGAGTTGCGGCATTGCCAGCAGAAGCCAAAAGAGTCGATGCGCGCGTACATCGGGAGATTCACAAAGCTCCTGAACGCTGCCGAAGACATTTCCGTCGACAGGGCAATCGACGCTTTTAGCGACGGCATCCAACGTGAATCTTATATAGAAGAACTTGGGCGCAAGAAGCCAAAGACTATAACGAAATTAATGGAGATCGCCAATAGCTGGGCTGATGGCGAGGACAACGTGCGAAGACCACAACAGCGCAGCGACGACAAAGACGATGATCAGCCGAAGAATGATTCGGGTGGTCGTAGAGATCGACGCAAGAGGAGGAAAGACCGCGGTTACGATGACAACAACTTTGTAGCTGCTGGCTACTCTGATCGGCAGGACGATCGGTATGATGATAGGCAAGACGATCGGCAGGATGGCAACCGGAACAACTCTGGGAACCGTAGCAATTACAAGCCACGACCCCAGAGGACACCCGAACTACACTTTGCCGAACAGATAAACGCACCCTGCTACCTGCACGCATACATCGATTCCAAAGACAACAAGAAGAAGTCAAGCCATCTACTCAGAGATTGTCGACAATTTATTGAAATGCAGAAGCTCATCTTGCAGAAGCAGCAACAACCGCCACCACCACCGCCACCACTGCCCCAGCACCAAGTTCAGCAAGTTCAGCCTCACAATTCCAACGAGTCCTTCCCGCCACCTCGCGGGCAGATGAGCATGATTCACAGAACAAGCGTCTCGAGAAGGGATATGAAGAAGCTCACTCAAGAAATCAACCTGGCAGAAAGCATCATGGCCAATATCCCCGACTACATTGACTGGTCCTCTCAGAGTATCATGTTGAGCAGGGCGGATCACCCGATGACAATACCGAAACCAGGACATGCCGCGCTAGTGGTTGAAGCGCAAATTGGAGGGTTTAAGATGAGCAAGGTTTTTATGGATGGTGGAAGTGGGCTCAACTTAATATTCCTCAACACAATCAAAACAATGGGAATAACGATGAGGATGCTAGACGAGACAGCCACTTGTTTTCATGGGATCCTCCCCACGTCACCAGCCTACCCTATTGGCAAGGTTTTCTTAACGTTGTCTTTGGCAAACCCGACAATTTCAGGAAGGAAAAGATCGAATTCGAAGTAGTGAATTGGGAATCGCAGTACCACGCTATACTCGGAAGATCAGCTTATGCCAAGTTCATGGCCGTGCCACATTATGCATACCTCAAGCTAAAAATGCCTGGGAACAATGGGACAAACATCACAGTCCATGGAAGTTTCTCACGCTCCGACAATTGTGATCGTGAGTTTCAGAAGATTGCTGCAAAGTTCGGGCTCAGGCAGGAAGCTGTCGACCTTCCTTCAAAATTTTCGGCACTGATGCGCGTAGATGTACACGTCCGTTGGGAACCCCAAGAGGAAGGTATGATGCGCACAGCAGCAAGTTTTCCCTCAGGAAGAAACCAAGGTTATCGAACCGTAGGAGCCAAGAACCACGTGAAGGTTGTTGGTGGAGGAGTGTAGTGCGGCGCAACACCGTTGAAACCGGCGCCAACGTGGAACCTGCACAACACAATCAAGATACTTTGCCCCAACGTAACAGATGAGGTTGTCAATCTCACCGGCTTGCTGAAAACAAATGATTAAGCGTATCGAGTGGAAGATGGTGTTTGTTTGCAAAGAACAGAAGAACAATGATTGAAGTAGAATGTATTCAGATGTAAAAGAATGGACCTGGGTCCACAGTTCACTAGTGGTGTCTCTCCAATAAGATAACTAACATGCTGAACAAATTACAGATGGGCAATTGACAAATCAAGATTCAATACATATCAATGATGATTACAATGAGATTTAATCATGGCATTACGACAAAGTACATAGACCGCTATCCAACATGCATCTATGCCTAAATAATCCACCTTCGGGTTAGTCCGCACCCCTCCAGTATTAAGTTGTAAACAACAGATAATTGCATTAAGTATGGTGCGTAATGTAATCAACACAAATATCCTTAGACAAAGCATTGATGTTTTATCCATAGTAGCAACAACACATCCACAACCTTAGAACCTTCTATCACTGTCCCAGATTAAATGGAGGCATGAACCCACTATCGAGCATAATTACTCCCTCTTGGAGTTACAAGTATCAACTTGGCCAGAGCCTCTACTAGCAACGGAGAGCATGCAAGAACATAAACAACACATATATGATAGATTGATAATCAACTTGACATAGTATTCTAGATTCATCGGATCCCATCAAACACAACATGTAGCATTACAAATAGATGATCTTGATCATGTTAGGCAGCTCACAAGATCTAAACAATGATAGCACAAGCGGAGAAGACAACCATCTAGCTACTGCTATGGACCCATAGTCCAAGGATGAACTACTCACGCATCAATCCGGAGGCGGGCATGATGATGTAGAGCCCTCCGGTGATGATTCCCCTCTCCGGCAGGGTGCCGGAGGCGATCTCCGAATCCCCGAGATGGGATTGGCGGCGGCGTGTCTCCTGGAAGGTTTTCCGTATCGTGGCTCTCTGCACAGGGGCTCGCGACGAAGGCTTTAAGTAGGCGGAAGGGTAGGTCAGAGGTGGCGCGAGGGCCCCACACCATAGGGCGGCGCGGGGCCCACCCGGCCGCGCTGCCCGTGGTGTGGGCGCTCTCGTCGCCCACTTCGTTATCCCTTCGGTCTCCGGAAGCTTCGTGGAAAAATAGGACCCCGGCGTTGATTTCGTCCAATTCCGAGAATATTTCTTACTAGGATTGAAACCAAAAATAAAAAAACAGCAATGGCGCTTCGGCATCTTGTTAATAGGTTAGTGCCGGAAAATGTATAATAATGATGTAAAGTATGTATAAAACATTCAAGTATTGTCATAAAAGTAGCATGGAACATAAGAAATTATAGATACGTTTGAGACGTATCAAGCATCCCCAAGCTTAGTTCCTCTCGAGTAGGTAAACGATAACACAAATAATTTCTGAAGTGACATGCTACCAACATAATCTTGATCAACATTATTGTAAAGCATATGAGATGAATGGAGTGATCTGAAGCAAAAGATTGCTAACAAAGATAATGACTAAACAAATGAATCATATAGCAAAACTTTTCATGAATAGTACTTTCAAGACAAGCATCAACAAGACTTGCATAAGAGCTAACTCATAAGCAATAAATTCAAAGTAGAATGCATTGAAGCAACACAAAGGATGATTAAGTTTCAGCGGTTGCTTTCAACTTGTAACATATATATCTCATGGATATTTGTCAACATAGAGTAATATAACAAATGCAATAAGTAAACATGTAAGAATCAATGCACACAGTTAACACAAGTGTTTGCTTCTAAGATAGAAAGAAGTGGGTAGACTGACTCAACATAAAGTAAAGAATGGACCTTCGCAGAGGGAAACATGGATTACTAATTTTGTGCTAGAGCTTTTATTTTGAAAACATAGAAACAATTTTGTCAATGGTAGTAATTATTCATATGTGCTATGCATAATACTTCCTACAAGTTGCAAGTCTCATGCATAGAGTACTAATAGTGCTCGCACCTTGTCCTAATCAGCTCGGATAACACGGATTATCATTGCATGACATATGTTTCAACCAAGTGTCACAAAGGGGTACCTCTATGCCGCCTGTACAAAGGTCTAAGGAGAAAGCACGCATTGGATTTCTCGCTTTTGATTATTCTCAACTTAGACATCCATACCGGGACAACATAGACAACAGATAATGGACTCCTCTTTTAATGCTTAAGCATTCAACAACAAATAATATTCTCATAAGAGATTGAGGTTGTATGTCCAAACTGAAACTTCCACCATGATACATGGCTTTAGTTAGCGGCCCAATGTTCTTCTCTAACATATGCATACTCAAACCATTTGATCATGAAATCGCACTTACTTCAGACAAGACGAACATGCATAGCATCTCACATGATATCCAACAAAGGTAAAAAGTTGATGGCGTCCCCAGAAACATGGTTACCGCTCAACAAGCAACTTATAAGAACTAAGACACATAACTACATATTCATCACCACAATAGTTTTTAAGCTATTTGTCCCATGAGCTATATATTGCAAAGATAAAGGAATGAAATTTTAAAGGTAGCACTCAAGTAATTTACTTTGGAATGGCAGAAAAATACCACATAGTAGGTAGATATGGTGGACACAAATGGCATGGGTTTTGGCTCAAGGTGTTTGGATGCACGAGAAGCATTTCCTCTCAGTACAAGGTTTGGGCTAGCAAGGTTGTTTGAAGCAAACACAAGTATGAACAGGTACAACAAAACTTACACAAGAACATATTGCAAGCATTATAAGACTCTACACTGTCTTCCTTGTTGTTCAAACACTTTACCAGAAAATATCTAGACTTAGAGAGACCAATCATGCAAACCAAATTTTAACAAGCTCTACGGTAGTTCTCCATTAATAGATTAAACTACATGATGCAAGAGCTTAAACATGATCTATGAGAGCTCAAACAATTGCCAAGTTATTCCAAACCATATGCAGCATTTTCCGATTCCAACCAAATAGCAATTTAACAAAGCAATTTCAGCCTTCGCCATGAACATTAAAGCACAATTAAGAACACAAGTGTTCCATATGAAAAAGCGGAGCGTAATATCTCCAATATAAGGATGATGGGATCCAACTTTATTCAAACCAAAACAAAAATAAAAGCAAACCGACGCTCCAAGTAAAGAACATAAGATGTGATGGAATAAAAATATAGTTTCACTAGAAGTGACCTGATAAGTTGTCGATGAAGAAGGGGATGCCTTGGGCATCCCCAAGCTTAGATGCTTGAGTCTTCTTAAAATATGCAGGGATGAACCACCGGGGCATCCCCAAGCTTAGAACTTTCACTCTTCTTGATCATAGTATATCATCCTCTTCTCTTGACCCTTGAAAACTTCCTCCACACCAAACTTCAAGCAAACTCATTAGAGGGTTAGTGCATAATCAAAAATTCACACATTCAGAGGTGACACAATCATTCTTAACACTTCTGGAACAGTCCGTAAAGATGAATTTTGCAGGGGCACTTAACTTGCTCAAACGGAAAAACTCAAAACTAATGAAAGTTGCGTATATATCTGGGGACCACACATGTAAATTTGCAGATTTTTTTGATTTTTTTACAGAGAGTTCTGCGCGAATTCGTGACAGCAATGCTGTTTCTGCGCAGCAATCCAAATCTAGCATCAACTTTACCATAGAGACTTTACTTGGCACAAAAACATGATAAGGAGAGGTTGCTACAGTAGTAAACAACTTCCAAGACTCAACAATACAGTAAATAAAATGAAACTTGGGTTATCTCCCAAGAAGTGCTTTTCTTTAACGCCTTTCAGCTAGGCGCAGAAAGTGCAAATCAAGTAACATCAAGAGTAGAAGCATCAACATCATAACTTGTTCTAATAATAGAATCAAAAGGCAACTTCATTCTCTTTCTAGGGAAGTGTTCCATACCTTTCTTGAGAGGAAATTGATACTTAATATTACCTTCCTTCATATCAATAACAGCACCAACAGTTCGAAGAAAAGGTCTTCCCAACACAATAGGACAAGATGCATTGCATTCAATATCCAAGACAACAAAATCAACGGGGACAAGGTTATTGTTAACCGTAATGCGAACATTATCACTCCTCCCCAAAGGTTTCTTTAACATTATCAGCAAGATTAACATCCAAATAACAATTCTTCAATGGTGGCAAGTCAAGCATATCATAAATTTTCTTAGGCATAACAGAAATACTTGCACCAAGATCACATAAAGCATTACATTCAAAATCATTGAATTTCATCTTAATGATGGGCTCCCAACCATCTTCTAACTTTCTAGGAATAGAAGTTTCAAGTTTTAATTTCTCTTCCCTAGCTTTAATGAGAGCATTTGTAATATGTTTTGTAAAGGCTAAATTTATAGCACTAGCATTAGGACTTGTAGCAAGTTTTTGTAAGAACTTTATAACTTCAGTAATATGACAATCATCAAAATCTAAACCATTATGTTCTACAGCAATGGAATCATTGTCACCAATATTTTGAAAAATTTCAGCAGTTTTATCACAAGCAGTTTCAGCAGTTTCAGGCAATTTTGCACGCTTTGTACTAGGAGTAGAAACATTGCCAACACCAATTATTTTACCATTGATAGTAGGAGGTGTAGCAACATGTGAAGAATCAACATTACTAGTGGTGGTAATAGTCCATACTTTAGCTACATTATTCTCTTTAGCAAGTTTTTCTTTTTCTTCTCTATCCCACCTAGCATGCAATTCAGCCAACATTCTAATATTATCATTAATTCGAACTTGGATGGCATTTGTTTTAGCAAACCTAGCATCTTTAACTTCCTCAGGCATAACTTTAAGTTTTAAAAGATCAACATCAAGAGCAAGACTATCAACCTTAGAAGCAAGAACATCAATTTTACCAAGCTTTTCTTCAACAGTTTTATTAAAAGCAGTTTGTGTACTAAAAAAAATTTAAGCATCACTTCAAGACCAGAGGGTACACTCTTATTATTGTTGTAAGAATTACCATAACCACTACCATTATTAGAAGGATATGGCCTATAGTTGTTGTTAACATAATTATTCCTATAAGCATTGTTGTTGAAATTATTACTCTTAATGAAATTCACATCAACATTTTCTTCTTGAGCAACCAATGAAGCTAAAGGAACATTATTAGGATCAATATGAGATCTACCATTTGCAAGCATAGACATAATAGCATCAATCTTATCACCCAAAGAAGAGGTTTCTTCAACAAAATTTACCTTCTTACCTTGAGGAGTTCTTTCAGTGTGCCATTCAGAGTAATTGATCATCATATCATCAAGTAGTTTAGTCGCGGCGCCAGGGTGATGGACATAAAAGTACCTCCAGCAGCTGAATCCAATAGGTTCCTCGAGGAAAAATTCAATCCTGCATAAAAGGTTTGGATGATTGATACGTCTCCAACGTATCGATAATTTCTTATGTTCCATGCTACTTTATTGATGATACCTACATGTTTTATACACATTATATGTCGTATTTACGCATTTTCTGGAACTAACCTATTAACAAGATGCCGAAGAGCCAGTTGTTTTCTGCTGTTTTTGGTTTCGAAATCCTAGTAACGAAATATTCTCGGAATTGGACGAAATCAACGCCCAGGGTCCTATTTTTGCAGCTTCCAGAAGACCGAAGGGAGTCGAAGTGGGGCCACGAGGCGACACCATAGGGCAGCGTGGCCTAGGCCCTGTCCGCGCCGACCTATGGTGTGGGCCCCTCGTGCCGCCTTTTGACCTGCCCTTCCGCCTACAAATAGCCTCGGTCGCGAAACCCCCAGTACCGAGAGCCACGTTACGAAACTATCGAGACGCCGCCGCGAATCCCATCTCGGGGATTCAGAGATCGCCTCCGGCTCTGCCGGAGAGGGGATTCATCTCCTGGAGGACTCTTCATCGCCATGATCGCCTCCGGAGTGATGAGTGAGTAGTTCACCCTTGGACTATGGGTCCATAGCAGTAGCTAGATGGTCGTCTTCTCCTAATTGTGCTTCATTGTTGGATCTTGTGAGCTGCCTAACATGATCAAGATCATCTATCTGTAATACTATATGTTGTGTTTGTCGGGATCCGATGGATAGAGAATACTATGTTATGGTGATTATCAATCTATTGTTTATGTGTTGTTTATGATCTTGCATGCTCTCCGTTATTAGTAGAGGCTCTGGCCAAGTTTTTGCTCTTAACTCCAAGAGGGGGTATTTATGCTCGATAGTGGGTTCATGCCTTCATTGATCTGGGACAGTGACAGAAAGTTCTAAGGTTGTGATGTGCTGTTGCCACTAGGGATAAAACATTGATTCTATGTCTAAGGATGTAGTTGTCGATTACATTACGCACCATACTTAATGCAATTGTCTGTTGCTTTGCAACTTAATACTGAATGGGGTTCGGATGATAACCTGAAGGTGGACTTTTTAGGCATAGATGCAGTTGGATGGCGGTCTATGTACTTTGTCGTAATGCCCGGATTAAATCTCACTATATTTATCATATCATGTATATGCATTGTTATGCCCTTCTCTATTTGTCAATTGCCCGACTGTAATTTGTTCACCCAACATGCTTTTATCTTATGGGAGAGACACCTCTAGTGAACTATGGACCCCGGTCCTATTCTTTACATCACATACAATCTACTGCAATACTTGTTTTACTGTTTTCTTGCAAACAATCATCTTCCACACAATACGGTTAATCCTTTGTTACAGCAAGCCGGTGAGATTGACAACCTCACTGTTTCGTTGGGGCAAAGTACTTTGTTGTGTTGTGCAGGTTCCACGGGCGCCGGAATCCCTGTTGTTGCACCGCATCACATTTCGCCACCATCAACCTTCAACGTGCTTCTTGGCTCCTACTGGTTCGATTAAACCTTGGTTTCTTTCTGAGGGAAAACTTGCCACTGTGCGCATCATACCTTCCTCTTGGGGTTCCCAACGGACGTGTACATCTACGCGCATCAAGCACTTTTTCTGGCGCCGTTCGGGGAGATCAAGACACGCTGCAAGGGGAGTCTCCACTTCTCAATCTCTCTACTTTGTTTTTGTCTTGCTTTATTTTATTTACTACTTTGTTTGCTGCACCTTAACAAAACACAAAAAAAAAATTAGTTGCTAGTTTTACTTTATTTACTGTCTTGCTCTCTATATCAAAAACACAAAAAATTAGTTACTTGCATTTACTTTATCTAGTTTGCTTTATTTACTGTTGCTAAAATGAATACCCCTGAAAATACTAAGTTGTGTGACTTCACAAACACAAATAATAATGATTTCCTATGCACACCTATTGCTCCACCTGCTACTACAGCAGAATTCTTTGAAATTAAACCTGCTTTACTGAATCTTGTCATGAGAGAGCAATTTTCTGGTGTTAGTTCTGATGATGCTGCTGCCCATCTTAATAATTTTGTTGAACTTTGTGAAATGCAAAAGTATAAGGATGTAGATGGTGATATTATTAAATTGAAATTGTTTCCTTTCTCATTAAGAGGAAGAGCTAAAGATTGGTTGCTATCTTTGCCTAGGAATAGTATTGATTCATGGACTAAATGTAAAGATGCTTTTATTGGTAGATATTATCCTCCCGCTAAAATTATATCTTTGAGAAGTAGCATAATGAATTTTAAGCAATTAGATACTGAACATGTTGCTCAAGCATGGGAGAGAATGAAAACTTTGGTAAAGAATTGCCCAACCCATGGACTGACTACTTTGATGATCATCCAAACCTTCTATGCAGGACTAAATTTTTCTTCGCGGAATTTATTGGATTCAGCTGCTGGAGGTACCTTTATGTCCATCACTTTGGGGGCGGCTACAAAACTTCTTGATGATATGATGATAAATTACTCTGAATGGCACACGGAAAGAGCTCCACAAGGTAAGAAGGTAAATTCTGTTGAAGAAACCTCTTCCTTGAGTGATAAGATTGATGTGATTATGTCTATGCTTGTGAATGGTAGATCTAATGTTGATCCAAATAATGTTCCTTTAGCTTCATTGGTTGCTCAAGAAGAAAATGTTGATGTGAATTTCATTAAAAATAATAATTTCAACAACAATGCTTATAGGAACAATTCTGGTAATAACTATAGGCCATATCCTGCTAGTGGTAATGATTATGGTAATTCTTATGGTAGATATGAGGAAAAGATGCTAGAAATTGAAAGATCCACTAAAAACTTTATGCAATCACAATATGAGCAAAATCAATTGTTTACTAAAACTATGAATGAACAATCTACCTTGTTGAAAAATATAGGAAATCAACTTGAAAACTTGAATAGGGAGATTTCTGGTCTGCAAACTAAAATTTCAAATGCTGAAACCCGAATCTCATACATGTCCGCATCACAATCCTCTTTAATTAATAAAATGGCTGCTAAACCTGAGGATATTGATAATAAGATTACTACTACAGCAAATGCCATCCAAGTTAGAATTAATGAGAATATAAGATTAATGGCTGAATTGCGTGCTAGGTGGGATAGAGAAGAAAATGAAAAACTAGCTAAAGAGAATAATATAGCTAAAGTTTGGACTATTACCACCATTAGCAATGATAATGATTCACATGTTGCTGCACCTCCTACTATCAATGGTAAAATAATTGGTGTTGGCAATGTTTCTACTCCTAGTGCAAAGCGTACAAAACTGCCTGAAATTGCTAAAACTGCTGAAACTGCTTGTGATAAAACTGCTGAAATTTTTTCCAACCTTGGGAACAATGATCCCATTGCTGTAGCTCATAATGATTTAGACTTTGATGATTGCCACATCTCTGAAGTTATAAAGTTCTTACAAAAACTTGCTAAAAGTCCTAATGCTAGTGCTATAAATTTAGCCTTTACAAAACATATTACAAATGCTCTCATAAAAGCTAGAGAAGAGAAACTAAAACTTGAAACTTCTATTCCTAGAAAGTTAGAAGATGGTTGGGAGCCCATCATTAAAATGAAATTCAATGACTTTGAATGTAATGCTTTATGTGATCTTGGTGCAAGTATTTCTGTTATGCCTAAAAAGATTTATGATATGCTTGACTTGCCACCATTGAAGAATTGTTATTTGGATGTTAATCTTGCCGATAATGTTAAAAAGAAACCTTTGGGGAGAATTGATAATGTGCGCATTACGGTTAACAATAACCTTGTCCCCGTTGATTTTGTTGTCTTGGATATCGAATGCAATGCATCTTGTCCTATTGTGTTGGGAAGACCTTTTCTTCGAACCGTTGGTGCTGTTATTGATATGAGGGAAGGTAATATTAAATATCAATTTCCTCTCAAGAAAGGTATGGAACACTTCCTAGAAAGAGAATGAAGTTGCCTTTTGATTCTATTATTAGAACAAGCTATGATGTTGATGCTTCTACTCTTGATGTTACTTGATTTGCACTTTCTGCCTAGCTGAAAGGCGTTAAAGAAAAGCGCTTATGGGAGACAACCCATGTTTTTACTACAGCAATTTTTTGTTTTGTTGAGTCTTGGAAGTTGTTTACTACTGTAGCAACCTCTCCTTATCATGTTTTTGTGCCAAGTAAAGTTTCTATGTTATAGTTGATGTTATATTTGGGATCGCTGCGCAGAAACAGCATTGCTGTCTGTCACGAATCTTGGCACATGTCTCTGTAGAAAATTCGAAAAAATCTGCCAATTTACGAGCGTGATCCTCGATATGTACGCAACTTTCATTAGTTTTGAGTTTTTCCATTTGAGCAAGTCTGGTGCCATTTTAAAATTCGTCTTTACGAACTGTTCTGTTTTGATGATTCTGCCTTTTATTTCGCATTGCCTCTTTTGCTATGTTGGATAAATTTCTTTGATCCATTAATGTCCAGTAGCTTTATGCAATGTCCAGAAGTGTAAAGAATGATTGTGCCACCTCTGAACATGTGAATTATTAATTGTGCACTAACCCTCTAATGAGTTTGCTTGAAGTTTGGTGTGAAGGAAGTTTTCAAGGGTCAAGAGAGGAGTATGATATACTATGATCAAGAGGAGTGAAAGCTCTAAGCTTGGGGATGCCCCGTGGTTCACCCCTGCATATTTTAAGAAGACTCAAGCGTCTAAGCTTGGGGATGCCCAAGGCATCCCCTTCTTCATCGACAACATCATCAGGTTCCTCCCTGAAACTATATTTTTATTCAGTCACATCTTGTGTTCTTTACTTGGAGCGTCGGTTTGTTTTTTTGTTTTGTTTTTGTTTGAATAAAATGGATCCTAGCATTCACTTTGTGGGAGAGAGACACGCTCCGCTGTTGCATATGGACAAATATGTCCTTAGGCTTTACTCATAATGTTCTTGGCGAAGTTTCTTCTTCGTTAAATTGTTATATGGTTGGAATTGGGAAATGCTACATGTAGTAATTCTAAAATGTTTTGGATAATGTGATACTTTGCAATTGTTGTGCTCATGTTTAAGCTCTTGCATCATATGCTTTGCACCTATTAATGAAGAAATACATAGAGCTTGCTAAATTTGGTTTGCATATTTGGTCTCTCTAAGGTCTAGATAATATCTAGTATTGAGTTTTGAACAACAAGGAAGACGGTGTAGAGTCTTATAATGTTTACAATATGTCTTTTATGTGAGTTTTGCTGCACCGGTTCATCCTTGAGTTTGCTTCAAATAACCTTGCTAGCCTAAACCTTGTATCGAGAGGGAATACTTCTCATGCATCCAAAATCCTTGAGCCAACTACTATGCCATTTGTGTCCACCATACCTACCTACTACATGGTATTTCTCCGCCATTCCAAAGTAAATTGCTTGAGTGCTACCTTTAAAATTCCATCATTCACCTTTGCAATATATAGCTCATGGGACAAAATAGCCTTAAAAACTATCGTAGTATTGAATATGTAATTATGCACTTTATCTCTTATTAAGTTGCTTGTTGTGCGATAACCATGCTTTTGGGGAACGCCATCAACTATTCTTTGTTGAATATCATGTGAGTTGCTATGCATGTCCGTCTTGTCTGAAGGATCTATCACCTTAATGATTGGAGCATGCATATTGTTAGAGAAGAACATTGGGCCGCTAACTAAAGCCATGAATCATGGTTGAAGTTTCAGTTTTGGACATATATCCTCAATCTCATATGAGAATAATAATTGTTGCTACATGCTTATGCATTAAAGAGGAGTCCATTATCTGTTGTCCATGTTGTCCCGGTATGGATGTCTAAGTTGAGAATAATCAAAAGCAAGAAATCCAAAATGCGAGCTTTCTCCTTAGACCTTTGTACAGGCGGCATGGAGGTACCCCTTTGTGACACTTGGTTGAAACATGGCATTGCAAAGATCCGGTAGTCCAAGCTAAGTAGGACAAGGTGCGGGCACTATTAGTATACTATGCATGAGGCTTGCAACTTGTAAGATATAATTTACATAACTCATATGCTTTATTACTACCGTTGACAAAATTGTTTCATGTTTTCAAAATAAAAGCTCTAGCACAAATATAGCAATTGATGCTTTCCTCTTTGAAGGACCATTCTTTTACTTTTATTGTTGAGTCAGTTTACCTATCTCTCTCCACCTTAAGAAGCAAACACTTGTGTGAACTGTGCATTGATTCCTACATACTTGCATATTGCACTTGTTATATTACTTTATGTTGACAATATCCATGAGATATACATGTTATAAGTTGAAAGCAACCGCTGAAACTTAATCTTCCTTTGTGTTGCTTCAATGCCTTTACTTTGATTTATTGCTTTATGAGTTAACTCTTATGCAAGACTTATTTATGCTTGTCTTGAAGTACTATTCATGAAAAGTCTTTGTCATATGATTCAGTTGTTTACTCATGTCATTACCATTGTTTTGATCGTGCATTCATTACATATGTTTAGAAATAGTATGATCAAGATTATGATGGCATGTCACTTCAGAAATTATCTTTGTTATCGTTTTACTGCTCGGGACGAGCTAACTAAGCTTGGGGATGCTGATACGTCTCCAACGTATCGATAATTTCTTATGTTCCATGCTACTTTATTGATGATACCTACATGTTTTATACACATTATATGTCGTATTTACGCATTTTCTGGTACTAACCTATTAACAAGATGCGAAGAGCCGTTGTTGTTTTCGCTATTTTTGGTTTCGAAATCCTAGTAACGAAATATTCTCGAATTGGACGAAATCAACGCCCGGGGTCCTATTTTTGCACGAAGCTTCCAGAAGACCGAAGGGAGTCGAAGTGGGGCCACGAGGTGGCGACACCACAGGCGGCGCGGCCAGGCCCTGCCGCGCGACCTGGTGTGGGCCCGTGCCGCCTGACCTGCCCTTCCGCCCTACAATAGCCTCGGCGAACCCCCGAGCACGAGAGCCACGATACGGAAAACCTTGAGACGCCGCCGCGAATCCCATCTCGGGATTCGGAGATCGCCTCCGCACCCTGCCGGAGAGGGATTCATCTCCCGGAGAACTCTTCATCGCCATGATCGCCTCCGGAGTGATGAGTGAGTAGTTCACCCTTGGACTATGGGTCCATAGCAGTAGCTAGATGGTCGTCTTCTCCTAATTGTGCTTCATTGTTGGATCTTGTGAGCTGCCTAACATGATCAAGATCATCTATCTGTAATACTATATGTTGTGTTTGTCGGGATCCGATGGATAGAGAATACTATGTTATGGTGATTATCAATCTATTGTTTATGTGTTGTTTATGATCTTGCATGCTCTCCGTTATTAGTAGAGGCTCTGGCCAAGTTTTTGCTCTTAACTCCAAGAGGGAGTATTTATGCTCGATAGTGGGTTCATGCCTTCATTGATACCTGGGACAGTGACAGTTCTAAGGTTGTGTGCTGTTGCCACTAGGGATAAAACATTGATTCTATGTCTAAGGATGTAGTTGTCGATTACATTACGCACCATACTTAATGCAATTGTCTGTTGCTTTGCAACTTAATATGAATGGGGTTCGGATGATAACCTGAAGGTGGACTTTTTAGGCATAGATGCAGTTGGATGGCGGTCTATGTACTTTGTCGTAATGCCCGGATTAAATCTCACTATATTTATCATATCATGTATATGCATTGTTATGCCCTTCTCTATTTGTCAATTGCCCGACTGTAATTTGTTCACCCAACATGCTTTTATCTTATGGGAGAGACACCGCTAGTGAACTGTGGACCCCGGTCCTATTCTTTACATCGCATACAATCTACTGCAATACTTGTTTTACTGTTTTCTTGCAAACAATCATCTTCCACACAATACGGTTAATCCTTTGTTAACAAGCCGGTGAGATTGACAACCTCACTGCTTGGGGCAAAGTACTTTGGTTGTGTTGTGCAGGTTCCACGTTGGCGGAATCCCTGTTGCGCCGCATCACATTTCGCCACCATCAACCTTCAACGTGCTTCTTGGCTCCTACTGGTTCGATTAAACCTTGGTTTCTTTCTGAGGGAAAACTTGCCACTGTGCGCATCATACCTTCCTCTTGGGGTTCCCAACGGACGTGTACATCTACGTGCATCAATGATCATCCAAGTAGTCAGTCCATGGGTTGGGCAATTCTTTACCAAAGATTTCATTCTCTCCCATGCTTGAGCAACATGTTCATTATCAAATTGTTTAAAGTTCATAATGCTACTTCTCAAAGATATAATCTTAGGACGATAATATTTACTAATAAAAGCATCTTTCCATTTAGTCCATGAATCAATACTATTCTTAGGCAAAGAAAGCAACCAATCTTTAGCTCTTCCTCTTAATGAGATAGGAAACAATTTTAGTTTTATAATATCACCATCTATATCCTTATACAAAGTTCAACAAAATTATTAAGATGGGGAGCAGCATCATCAGTACTAACACCAGAAAATTGCTCTCTCATAACAAGATTCAGTAAAGCAGGTTTAATTTCATAGAATTCTGCTGCAGTAGTAGGTGGAGCAATAGGAGTACTTATAAAATCATTATTATTTGTGCTAGTGAAATCACACAACTTAGTATTTTCAGGAGTACCCATTATAGCAGTAATAAAAGTAAACTAAGCAAGTAGAATAAAGACAAGTAACTAATTTTTTTGTGTTTTGATATAGAACTAGTAAACAAGACAGAAAGTAAAGTAACTAATTTTGTGTGTTTTTTAATATGAAGCAAACAAGACAGTAAATAGAGTAAAGTAAAGCAAGACAAAAACAAAGTAAAGAGATTGGATGTGGAGACTCCCCTTGCAGCGTGTCTTGATCTCCCCGGCAACGGCGCCAGAAAAAGTGCTTGATGCGCGTAGATGTACACGTCCGTTGGGAACCCCAAGAGGAAGGTATGATGCGCACAGCAGCAAGTTTTCCTCAGAAAGAAACCAAGGTTATCGAACCAGTAGGAGCCAAGAAGCACGTGAAGGTTGTTGGTGGAGGAGTGTAGTGCGGCGCAACACCAGTGAAACCGGCGCCAACATGGAACCTGCACAACACAATCAAGATACTTTGCCCCAACGTAACAGTGAGGTTGTCAATCTCACCGGCTTGCTGAAAACAAAGGATTAAGCATATCGAGTGGAAGATGGTGTTTGTTTGCAAAGAACAGTAAAGAACAATGATTGCAGTAGAATGTATTCAGATGTAAAAGAATGGACCGGGGTCCACAGTTCACTAGTGGTGTCTCTCCAATAAGATAACTAACATGCTGGGTGAACAAATTACAGATGGGCAATTGACAAATCAAGATTCAATACATATCAATAATGATTGCTATGAGATTTAATCAGGGCATTACGACAAAGTACATAGACCGCTATCCAACATGCATCTATGCCTAAATAATCCACCTTCGGGTTAGTCCGCACCCCCTCCAGTATTAAGTTGTAAACAAGATAATTGCATTAAGTATGCGTAATGTAATCAACACAAATATCCTTAGACAAAGCATTGATGTTTTATCCCTAGTAGCAACAACACATCCACAACCTTAGAACCTTCTATCACTGTCCTAGATTAAATGGAGGCATGAACCCACTATCGAGCATAATTACTCCCTCTTGGAGTTACAAGTATCAACTTGGCCAGAGCCTCTACTAGCAACGGAGAGCATGCAAGAACATAAACAACACATATATGATAGATTGATAATCAACTTGACATAGTATTCTAGATTCATCGGATCCCATCAAACACAACATGTAGCATTACAAATAGATGATCTTGATCATGTTAGGCAGCTCACAAGATCTAAACAATGATAGCACAAGCGGAGAAGACAACCATCTAGCTACTGCTATGGACCCATAGTCCAAGGATGAACTACTCACGCATCAATCCGGAGGCGGGCATGATGATGTAGAGCCCTCGGTGATGATTCCCCTCTCCGGCAGGGTGCCGGAGGCGATCTCCGAATCCCGAGATGGGATTGGCGGCGGCGCGTCTCTGGAAGGTTTTCCGTATCGTGGCTCTCGGTACAGGGGGTTTCACGACGAAGGCTTTAAGTAGGCGGAAGGGTAGGACAGGAGGCGGCGCGAGGGCCCCACACCATAGGGCAGCGCGGGGCTCACCCTGGCCGCGCGGCCCTGTGGTGTGGGCGCCTCGTCGCCCCACTTCGTTATCCCTTCGGTCTTCCAGCTTCGTGGAAGGACCCCGGGCGTTGATTTCGTCCAATTCCGAGAATATTTCCTTACTAGGATTTCTGAAACCAAAAACGGCAAAAAATAGCAACTGGCGCTTCGGCATCTTCTTAATAGGTTAGTGCCCGAAAATGTATAATAATGATGTAAAGTATGTATAAAACATTCAAGTATTGTCATTAAAGTAGCATGGAACATAAGAAATTATAGATACGTTTGAGACGTAGGGCACACAACGAGGGAGGACGAAAAAGCCAGCTGATTTGGTTACAAAGGTCACTGCAGCCAAAACTTCGGCAGCCGATGGCACTGCAGTCACTGAAGAAAACAAATCCCTGGCAATAACCCAGAATCCTGATGAGATCGGTGAGGCTTCAAAAACTGCAGGCGCGGTGGACAAGCTTGAAGACAAGGAGAATCCTACTCTCGTTTAAAAGACGGCTAGTATTTCGTATTTCTTGTTTTTAGGCAGGGTGCTTTCTCATCCCTTAGTTATTCGCTTATGATATTAATAAAAACTTGAGTTTCGTTTCTCTGAAGCATTGCAGTAACTCGGGTTACCCGAACCACATCATTCTTACCCTGTTTTGCATATTGCGGCAAATGGAGGCGCGTTGGAAACACACGTCTGGTAATTGCACTCTAAAGTCTCTGAAACTACGAGTGCTATGAGGCAAAATTGACGAGAATCGTACCCTTTCTCTATAGATGCCTCAACGAGTGCCGAAAATAGCAGGGAACATGGAACAAATAAATTAAACGACCCACGCTTGGCACTTTACTTATGGAGGTGCCAAAAAGCGACGGAGTCATCAGCAGAGTTAGTGCTCCCGACATATTCGGAAGCTACTGTCAAGACATACATCGGTTGAAAGCAAAGTTGCACACACAACTGGTTTAGCAAGACCCGAAACAAGAGCTGATCACTCAAACAATTTGCTAACCAACCAATATACATACATTTTTACGAGCGATTCGCCCTCTTCAAAATTTGTCAAACGGCAATCGTATACTTACATGCAGACTAACCGATAAATATTTGAATGTCATAAAAAGAAGATTATTTACAATAGAACACTGAATTACTCTTGCGGAGTTTCTTTTTCTTCAGGTGCCTTCGAGTCTTGTTCAAGTCTGTCGACAATCATATTGGCAGGCAGCATCACCTTCGGATATAGAAGTTCTAAGCTTCCAGTCGCTTTGGCAATTGAAAGAATATTTGTTGAAGGATAACGCGTAAGAACAAGGGACAATGTAAACTCGGCTCCTGCAAACACTTGAGCACGAACCAAGTCTCGAACCTTCTTGGCATTGCTAAACTCTGACATCAAGGTTAACAGCGTGGGAGGAACTGCATTCAAGGGAAACATCGTTTTCCAAATCACTCTGAGTGCCTTGTACACCTTGTCGAAGAAGCGATGTACTTGCTGAACCCGGTCCTGGAATCTGGCGACAGTCGAAGCTTTTCCTTGTTCTCTCCAGAACACTTCATCTGCCGACGATAGCTGGGTCAACGCATGTACACGTTCCTGTATGTGCTTGTTTTCTTCAGCCTTGTTCAGAGCTATGACTGGCAAAAAGAACCAGCAGACGATGAGAAAGTGCATTTCAAGAAAAATATGAAATAAAGAGGTTGAGGCACTTACAATTCAAACTCTCAGTGGCTTTGTGCAATTCAGTCAGCGCGTAGCGCTCAGTATCAGCTGCAAGTTCGTTCTTCTTATTGACAATGGCAGCCAGAGCATAAGTATTGCGCATGTCCTTTTCCATTTGGGCGACCCGATCCCTCATGCGCTGCAGCCGATCACTTTCGGGAAGGGCACTTGAAGAATCATCGATAAAGGAAGGCACGGGATAAACCTGCAAAAATTGATCAAAGGCGCGATGGATTATATAGAGCCAGCATGAGTAAATAACTCCCATCGGGAGCGTACGAATTCAATTATTGTAGCTAAAGATATAAGTAGCGACATTGTCAACGGAAAATTTATTACAATTGCGAGAGTTTTCTGACTCAACATTGTTTGGACAAACAAAAGTTACAAGGTTCAGAGGGCTTGGGTCTGGTTCGACAGGCTAGGACCAGCCGATGACTTTTTAGTCTCAACCAACTCAAGGAGCTGGCGAGCGCATGTAAGGGCTGTGGTTTTGAAAGCACCCAGATCAATGGCTTTTCCATCAGGTCCCTTTGGCAGCTCTTTAGACATTTCTTCAATATTTTCCTTGAAGCCGTGACCCATCATAAGTTGGAAGGCTAGGAGGGCGCCGTAGGTACGTGAAGTACGTTTGAATACCTCGATAACCTCCCTGGTGTTGACGGCAAAGGCGTCGATCAGTTGGCCCAGAGTCTTGTCCTGGCTGATCTTGGGAAATATCATCGAGTGAATCCGCGCCATGGCTCCCTTGCCCTTCTGGAGAAGATCTTGTACAAGCTGATGGGACGCGAGCGTCATCGACAGAGCATTCGAAGGAGAATTGCTCGGGACTTTGTCCAGAGCCTCGCTAGGAATGTCGGCAGCCCCTGACAAGAATAGAAGAACGAAGGGAACATTAATACAAGAACCAATGTTTACAAAAGCAATAATCAACAAGGGTGCAGGAGGGACATTACTGAGCAAAGCCAGGGAGGACTGGCGAAGAAGTTCGTCCTTCTCCAACGACCGGGCCTCGGCAGTAAGCTTGGCTGCCTCTTCATCCTTCAGCTTCTGCTTCAGCTCCTTGAGTTCCTCCTTCAAAGTATCAATTTCCGTGCGAGCCTCGGCAGCAATCTTAATTGCGCCTTCTAACTTTGAGGAAGAGGACTCGACCTCCTTCTGCAGCTGCGCCTTATCAACCTCCAAGGAAGCGTAGAGGGAGGCGAAGGATTCCAAAGAGGAAATCACAGCTCGCAGGTCCTTAAAGACAAAAGCAAAAAGCTTATTGGATGATGCGTCTTGCCTAGTCGAAAGTTGTTGAGCTTGAACAAAGAGAAAACTTACAGGATTTCCAGAGGAAGGAGCAGCAGCAGCAGCAAGGAATATTCTTCCCTTTGGAAAGGGAAGAAGCAGTTGACATTTGAGCCACGGGGATTGTGGCAGGGGCTGAAGCTTCAGAAGCTGCAAGATCCGGCGGGGCAGCTCCGGTTCTAGGCTTCTTGGGCGGAGGCTCGATGAAATCTTCACCACTATGGAAGAAAATGGTTTGCAAGGTTAAAACAGAGAATGGAAGGAGTGAAAATGAGGGAAAATCTAGGACTTACAGATCCCAAAGGTCATCCTCGTCGGCAAAACCGCCGGATGACCTCTTCGAAGGCAGAGCTTCGGCTTCTTCCGTAGCTGCATCAACAAAGGCAGCGAGATCAGCGTCATCATCGTGCATCGACCCCGCTGTGTCGCTAATGTCATTGGTTGCAGATTTGGGGTCGATAAGGATGGCTTCAGGATTTATCGGGTCATCATGCTCTACTTCCGAGCTCGTGTTTCCTTCAATATGGAACCCCACGGGGACTGAGGAGTCTTCCATTTCGCAGGCATCATTCGGAAGGTCTTGCTCATAGTCAGGGTATATGAGATCCTGTCAACGGTAGAACAAGTAAGTGCAACCACAGTTGTATTAACCAAGGAAAACAGCACAATGAGAATGTGAGAGCAAGGGATTACCTCGGTTGGTGGGTGATCAGCATCAAAGGGAATGTGAGAAGATATGAGAGGAATCGAGTCCTCCTGACTGAAGTGGGTGAGGCGACGAACTTCATCAAGTAATTCTTTTTCAGATAGTTCAGCAGCATTTATCCTGGTCTCGTCCTTGGGACCCGAATACAACCACATCGGGTGAGCTCTGACCATGATTGGTTGGACTCGACGTTTCAAAAATACAGCGGCTACTTCCATGCCTATCATGGTTTGGCCATCGGCTCCCTTGATCCGAAGGAATCTGGCGAATAATCTATCGACTGTTGGTTTTTCTTCGGGTGAGAGGATATTTTTCCAAGATTGTTTAGGCTTGGCTTCCAGGACATCAAAAAAACGAGGAAGTTGGAGTTCAGCAGCCGAAGAGTCTCTAATGTAGAACCACTTGAGCCTCCACCCTTGAACAGACTCCCTCATCGGGAAGTTGAAGTACTTCACCTCTTTACGGGCAACGAAACCGACTCCACCAATGACGAAAGATCCGCCACTACAATTGTACCTTTTCACGAAGAAAATTTTCTTCCATAGGCCGAAGTGCGGTTCAATGCCCAGGAATGATTCGCAGAGAGTTATAAAGACGGCGAGATGGAGGACGGAGTTGGGGGTTAATTGCCATAATTGGATCTCGTAAACTTGGAGGAGATGGCGAAGGAATTTGTGGGCAGGAAGCGAAAGACCTCGATACAAAAATGATAAGAACATCACGGTAAAACCAGCGGGAGGATTGGGCCGTGAGATCGCACCTGGAAGGATAACATTCCCCTCCTCGGAAGGGATGTAACCGAGGCTTTTAGCCTTCTTCTCGTCCCGCTTCGTAGTAGTGGAAGCAGGCCAATCGCCGGGGGCGGACCCGGCGGCGGAACTCGATGGCGCCGGCGGCGCCGGAGCTAGGGGAGGAGCATGTGAGGTGCTCCTTTGGAGGATTCGCACCGGATTTGGCGGCGGCGCAGCTACTCGTAGCATCTGTGGCTGTGGCGGTGATCTTCTTCTTCCCCATCTCCGGTTCTCACGGGGTCTAGTTTTGGCGGCGGCGCGGTAGGTTTGAGTATGGCAGAAGAACGAGGAAGGCAAGAATGCAGTGATAAGGCGTAAAGAGAGAAAGATTTGTCGCAAGGGATTATAAGATGCGGAGTCAAGGATTGAATGGACACGTGTCCCCAATTTATTGAAAGAGTCTCTTTTTCATCAACAAATCGCGGGAATCGAGGAGTCGTTTTGGTAACTGTGCACGAGAAGCGGTCGTTCCTTGAAAAAACAGGACAATACAGGAGTAGGATGGGCCCGACATGTCGTGTCTTATCATGTCAGGACTGCGCCAGTGGTGATGTCATCATTGACCTCATAAAGATTAATCAAGGGGTCAAAGAAATAAAACTGTCGAGTGGTCAACTTGAGTTTACGCACGGATTGGAAGCATCCGCGCCTAGACTCGGGGGGCTACTCCCATCGGAGCGCAGGACGCGCACCCGATAAATGTGGACTCGAAGATTTTTCAACAAAGAAGATTGATGCGCGTAGATGTACACGTCCGTTGGGAACCCCAAGTGGAAGGTATGATGCGCACAGCAGCAAGTTTCCCTCAGTATGAAACCAAGGTTATCGAACCAATAGGAGCCAAGAAGCACGTGAAGGTTGTTGGTGGAGGAGTGTAGTGCGGCGCAACACCAGTGAAACCGGCGCCAACGTGGAACCTGCACAACACAATCAAAGTACTTCGTCCCAACGTAACAGTGAGGTTGTCAATCTCACCGGCTTGCTGAAAACAAAGGATTAAGCGTATCGAGTGGAAGATGGTGTTTGTTTGCAAAGAACAGTAAAAGCAGTAGAATGTATTCAGATGTAAAAGAATGGACCGGGGTCCACAGTTCACTAGTGGTGTCTCTCCAATAAGATAACTAACATGCTGGGTGAACAAATTACAGGCGAGCAATTGACAAATAAAGATTCAATACATATCAACGATGATTACTATGTGATTTAATCAGGGCATTACGACAAAGTACATAGACCGCTATCCAGCATGCATCTATGCCTAAATAATCCACCTTCAGGTTATCATCCGAACCCCTTCCGTATTAAGTTGTAAACAACGGATAATTGCATTAAGTATGGTGCGTAATGTAATCAACACAAATATCCTTAGACAAAGCATCAATGTTTTATCCCTAGTAGCAACAAGACATCCACAACCTTAGAACTTTCTGTCACTGTCCCAGATTCAATGGAGGCATGAACCCACTATCGAGCATAATTACCCCCTCTTGGAGTTACAAGTATCAACTTGGCCAGAGCCTCTACTAGCAACGGAGAGCATGCAAGAACATAAACAACACATATATGATAGATTGATAATCAACTTAACATAGTATTCTATTCATGTGGGGTCCACCTTACACAACCGTCCCAAGAAGCAAGTGGGTCGGCAAACACTGTGTGGGTCCCACTTTCCGTTAAAAGGCCGGCCCATTTAGTGTGTGGGTCCACCATATAGTTGGCCGCCCAACAAGCTAGTGGGCCGGGCCAAAAACACAGTGGGTCCCACTGCCATGGTGGCCCATTTAGTATGTGGGGTCCACCATATAGCAAGTGGGCCCCAACAAGATAGTGGGCCACAAAACACAGTGGGTCCCACCTTCCCGTTAAAGGGCCGGCCCATTTAGTATGTGGGGTCCACCATATAGCAAGGGCTGGCCCACCAAGATAGTGGGTCGCAAAAACACAGTGGGTCCCACATTCCTGTTAATGGGCCGGCCCATTTGGTATGTGGGGTCCACCATATAGAAAGTGGGCCGCCCAACAAGATAGTGGGTCCCAAAAATGTGGGTCCCACCTTCCTATTAAAGGGCCGACCCATTTACCATGTGGGACCACCATATAGCAAGTGGGTGGCCCAACAAGATAGCGGGTCGGCCAGCACAAAGGGTCCCACTTTCCCGTTAAAAGGCCGCCCAATTAGTATGTGGGGTCCACCATATAGCAGGTGGTCGCCCAACAAGATAGTGGGGGCCAAAAACATAGGTGGGTCCCACTTTCCTCTTAAAGGGCGGCCCATTTAGTATGTGGGGTCCACCACAAACTAATTGGGCTGGCCCAACTAAGTAGTGGGTGGGGTCCACCTTAAAGCAAGTGGGTCAGCCCAATTAGAGTGTGGGGTCCACCGTCAATCAAATGGGATGGCCCAATAAGTAAGTGGGCCAGCCCGTTTAGTTGCTGTTTTATGCCGGCATAATAGGCGCTTTAGGAATTTGCGGGTAGGCACATATGTGATTTCGCTTAATTGGGCCGTTTAAGGGATGGGAATTCGTGATTTAGATACTGAGAATATTTACGCAGCATTGATTTCTGTCGGATAGCCTCACTTACCACAAGCACCAAAGAAAAAATGCGCGAAAGAACTATAAAAACTAACTAAATATTACATCAGCTGCAAGGCATTGAAAAAATATTACAGAACCCAGAGAAATTGAATGGTAATTAAACCTAGCAATACAATGAAGCGATCCGGCAATCTTTTAAGTTGTCCATGCAGCACCTATATCTGAAACAAAGACATTACAAGTTAAGACAGCAACAATGGAAAGGCAAAGACACTACAATATTGTTTGCCAAAGAATTTGGAACTCATCATTTCGTCGTTATAACAAGATCATTGTAATGCGCACAATAAGCAAACAAAGAGTGCATGCCGCATACCAACAACCAATATAACAGAGCATGTTAGAATGAAACAACAGACTTACTACTGCCGAGTCCCATGCAAACCAACATGTTCAGGGAGTACAAAATTGGCATGAACAACATAGTAGCAGGCTATAAATTTTGTAACAACGACTGAGCAAGATGAAGTTATGATGGCTACATCTACAGAGCAGGGAATGTAAACCAAAAATAGAAGTTACGATGGCAAAAGCTAAAGAGGAGGGAATGTGAACCAACATGTGCCAAGTGCAATTACTTCATTTTGGCCGTGAACTAAATAATACTCCTGAACTTATAGTGAAGGGGATGCAAATCAAGATGTTTCGGGATATAAACTTGTAATGAGCAACACATAGAGGATAGTTAATGCTGGAGCTTAGGATGGACCAGATACAGAATATAGTGGGATCACCTGTGAACTTGTATAAGAGGGAATGCAAACCAATATGTTCAGCTTTCCATATGTGAGCGTCATGCCAAGTCAGAGAAACAAGTCAATAATGCAGCTTTTGAAGAACAAGATGGCACGCAAAATTATTATCTAGTAGTATGACAAGTTTATTTGTACTACAGGCTAGATAGCAGAGTGATAGCATGCCAAACTAAGTCCTTACTTTGTTAGCTTACAATGAACTAGATACAAAACAATGGCATCACCTGTAGTACAGGGAATGCAAGCCAACATGTTCATGGAGTAAAAAATTGGCACAAACAACATAGTAGCAGGCCATAATTTTTGTAACAACGACTGAGCAAGATAAAGTTATGATGGCTAGATCTACAGAGCAGGGAATGTAAACCAAATATAGAAGTTACGATGCCAAAAGCTATAGAGCAGGGAATGCGAACCAACATGTGCAATTACTTAAAATTGGCCATGAACTAAATAATAGCAGGATGTTACTATAATACCTATAATTTTTGTAACAACGACTGAGCAAGATAGAAGTTATGATGGCTACATCTACAGAGCAGGGAATGCAAACCAAAATGTTCAATCGCTTAAAGTTAGCAATGAAGTAGAAAATAGCAATGTGTTACGGTCATAGCTAGGAATGAACTAAAAGAGCTTCAGACAAACAAGCATCTGAACCCAGAACATGGCGCTAAAACAAGGGACTTACATTAGGAGAAGCACTCTGTGGGAGTCACAGCAGATCTTCCTGGGGTTGATAGATCCGGTGATGAAGTACGCTACATGTGCTACTTGGGGTTGGAGAGACGGCCATTACACTTCATGGTTACTCATCTCATCTGCAAAAACGTAACGGCGCGTCGTTAGCACAAACAGGTTCCCCCAAGATTAAACAAGAACTTGCAGGCAAGCAATAGAAAAGCGACAGTAGAAGAGTTTAGATCATGCACGGCGCCGGTGAAGCAGATCCGGTTCATGCACAGCGGTGTCGGTGAGCAAGATCCGATGCGGTGGACGACGGATCCGGCGAAGCGGCTCCGGTGGGGTGGACGATGCCGCAGCTGAAGCGACTGCGGTAGACTGCTGGATGAGCATATGGTTTCGAGGTTCGGCGGGGATGATCCGGTCCGGTTGATGACGGCGTCGATGAAGCGGCTCCGGCAGGCAGCCGGATGACGAGGATCGCGAGGGCTCGGGTAGGCCAGGGAAGTCCGGCGGGGATGTTCCGGTGCGGTGGTCGTGGAGGTGGTAGAGAGAGGGACTTGAGAAGTTCCGGTGGGTGGTCTCAGATGAGAGACTGAGGGAAATGAATTTTTTTGGGAGGGTATCCGGGGCTAGGGAGGTGGTGATCCAAAAAATGACGGCCAGACCCCCCCACCAACCGACTTTGCTGTCATCTCCACAGGGGTAGAATCGGAATTTGGAAGCGTGTGAAATTTTTGTATTTTGTGGGCGGGAAGTTTTGCCGCTATGAGATTTTGAATTTCGCTAAGGTCCAAGTATAATGATAAAAAATTGTGAGACCGTACTAGTACCTCTGTTCAAGGCCGACTGTAAAATCAAATCATCATCAAGTTGAACATCGGTTACTACCATGATCATCATCGGACACAGATCTGGTGACATGCACCTGAAATTGGTGCATTCGTTGCAAAGTATAATGCTAAAAAAATTAGTGACCGTACTAGTACTTCTGTTCAAGCCCGAGTGCAACATCAAATCATCATCACGTTGAAAATTTGTTACCATGATCATGATCTATCTCTAAATTTGGCGCATCCGCTAAATCTGGCAAAGTATAATGATAAAGAAATTGTGAGACAGTAGTAGTACTTCTGTTCAGGTCGAGTGCAAAATCAAATCATCATCACGTTTAAAATTTGTTACCATGATCATGATCTACCTCTGAAAATGGGCGCATCCGCTAAAACTTGCAAAGTATAATGATACAAAATTGTGAGACCGTACTAGGACTTATGTTCAAGGTCGAGTGCAACATCAAATCATCATTACATTGAAAAGTGTGTTACCATGATCATGATCTATCTCTGAATTTGGCGCATCCGCTAAATCTCGCAAAGTATAATGATAAAAAATTGTGAGAATGTACTAGTACTTATGTTCAAGGCCGAGTGCAGGATCAAATCATCATCACGTTGAAATTCGTTACAACGATCATGACATATCTCTAAAATTGGCGCATCCGCTAAATCTCGCAAAGTATAATGATAAAAAAATTGTGAGACTGTACTAGTACTTGTGTTCAAGGCCGAGTGCAGGATCAAATCATCATCACGGTGAAATTTGTTACAACGATCATGACATATCTCTTAAATTGGCGCATCCGCTAAATCTTGCATGTGGCGCATCTCAGTGCGGAGCAACAGGCCGGTGCTATCAAGGTTGAGGCGTCAGTAGCGTCATCGGGCTCTCCTTTTTTGATAGATCTTCTACATGGCGCGGCGCACCGCCCGTCGAGAAGCAGTCACATGTGATACCGAGGTGGAGACGTCGCCGGCATCCTCGAGGCGCGGCCGCCCTTCTACGAGCCAGCGTCGACTCAAGGTATGAATCCATGCGTTGTCGCGCCCCTTCTTCCGATGAAGTGGGGTGCCTTAGATTTATTGTTCTTCTCTTACGATTATTTCGAGCCGAACATGTGTGCTCTTTCTCTGAATATATTGCTTGAAAAGCTAACCAAGTTAATTAAATTCACTTCGTTCTTAATCTTGCGTGCTAATTCTGTTATTTTTGCTGACAGTGGTGCGCGCAAGGAGATTTATTTGTGGGTGTGCTGAGCTGTTAGGCCTAAGTCGAAATCCTCAGCTTAACGAGGCCTCAGCTTAACACATAAAAAGGTGTTCAATCTCGCCCACAATGTCCTTTTCTTTCCTCTTCCTTTATTGGAACTTGTTTTGCAGACAAGGAAAGTGGCACGTGTAATGTGAGTAAAACCCTCTTAGCCAAAATCAGCTACAAGCAAGATTTTCTGTATTGTAGATGCCCCAATTGACTCTAATCCCCAATGTAGTCTTTTTTTATGTCAGTATAGACTTCTTTACATGGCATGCATTTGCCTAATGAGCAGCATTGTATTGCCATTCTAGCCAACCTGATCGATATGTCAAGCTTCATGCACGAGATGCCATGTTTAATTTACTCCCTCACTCCGATCCATATTTCTTGGTGTAAAATGAATGTGAATCGAAGGGAGTACTTTTCTTAGATACTAGTAGTACTATACCATTTCAAAAAAAAATACTAGTACTACTACATCACAAATGCATCAAAAGAGTACTACCATCACAAGACCACCACGGTTGTACTAGTAGAGTTTAATGCTGAACTTCCAAAGGGAATAAGATTACACATATGAACTTTAAACAGACCAGGAGCATGAGGGCCAGCAGCAGGGGCGTTGACTGGGAACAAGCCAGGCAAGACGTAATTCTGGAGGAAGAGGCCATATGCTGCGTGCTTGGCCTTGGTTGCAGGGCGGTGCTTCCCCGATGTACTTAGGCCTACACCCGTCGCATGTGGATCAGGCTGCGGATGTCCTTCTGGAGGATTTTGCCACAGAATGGGCAAAATAGCTCCCCGCGCATAGAAACGAATTTCACCACCCTTCAGCCGCTTCAGAACGTAGCGGCTCTTCTGGTCCCTGCGCTCCTTGTTGTCGTCCATGTCATCAGAATATTCCTGTGAATTATAAAGTACATAATAATCAGGTGCTTAATGACAGATCGAATAAATACTGCACTATCATAAGCAAACCTTAGAAACCCTAAAATTAAATGTGTAGAACAAGTAAATGGCAGAAGAAATCATACTAAATCACGAGAAAACCCTATGAACAGCAATGAACATAAGCCACAACAATTGCAAGTCCACTAAGTATGAACACATAAATTAATTATATGACAAATCAAGCCAACTACATGGCAGATTAGTCGAAATTAAACTAGAATCTGACCGTACGAACCGTAGAATCAAGTACGTCTACAAGAACAAGGTAGGAGATCAAATCAATCAAGAACCAGGTTCGTGCAAACCACGTGAACAGTAATATGACACAAAAAGGATCGGGACAGTTTCGGTAAAAGAGCAGTACCTCCTCGTCGTCACCCTCGACATCCTCCTGGAACTGAACGTTTGGGCCGAAATCGTCGAAGGGGTCGAGGTCCGCGTCCAGCACCGGGTCTAGGAAGACCTCGCCGTGGTGGCCTGCAACGCCTTGCGGATCTTCGGCGGGAGCAACGGCGTTGCTATCCACCTTCTCCTCGACGGCCAGGACGCCCGTTTCGACCGAGGTCGAAGAATCAGACAAGCAGAGGAGACGAGCGGCCTGGGTACCCGGTGAAGCCTCACCCGCCGCGACGGCCACTACCGCAGAGGCATCCTCTGCGCGAGCGGCCGCCGATTGCTCCGCCTCGTACGCAAGACCTGTCTTCATGCTGCTGCGGTTGGAAACGAGGAAGTCGATGCCTCGGAGGTGCGGTGAGTTGATGGGAGGGGAGAGGACGAGCTCGCGAGAGACGATGAGGCCGATTATTTTATAGCCTCTGACTCTCTGTATCAGAATGGCATTAGTTGTGGACGCGAGAGACGATGAGGCCGATTAGTTGTGGACGCGTGAAGTCGTGCATGTACTCGATTCTCACGTATACCAATACTTCCAAACGTCATAAGTAATTCACAATCATTCAGAATAATATGAGACCTTAACATTTTATTGTTTGTGTCAGATATTGTCCATGAAAAATAACATCCTTCAAAAAATAAATCCCCTATGCCAATCCGGTCATGCCCGTCTACTCCAACTAGCTTCCTCGAGTAATTTGTCACCTTACATTCTTAAAATGAACCAAAATTTGGCACAGGGGCATCACATGGAAAATGATGTTACCATTCTCTCTTCCCATTTTTGTTTGAATTTTTCAAAATTGTCATGCCCTAACGGAAAAAATGTATGTTCCTTCTATGAAGCATGTATCAGAATGGCATTACCAAAACCTGGGGGTGGCGGGGCACATGGTGGTGTGATGATACATCACATTTGGACCACACAACACAATTTGGACCAACCAAAAAAATTCAACCACCCTACACAAACCCTGGTCAAAACTAGTTTGACCAATATTACAAAAGTTGTACATAATTCAGAAACCGTCAGAAATATACGAAGCATTCAGGAGTCAATACTGAAGACAAAGCAATTATGCCAAAAGACGAAGGCAGAGGAGGAACAGGTCTTGCTATATTGCACAACAAAGCCAAATTCAACTTTTCATCGATTCCAAAATTCTGGCTGCAATTAGCACACCCTGGTCTCCTGATGTCGCAATAGTTGGCTGCTGGGAGCGGAGACACTCGACTTCCTTCTTCAACTTATCGCACTCTGTGCGAACTTTCAAGTACTTCGTCTCGAAATATTGCGCATGTTCAGCATGCAACTCCACTTCCTGTTGAAAACTTTCACAGTCACAGTTGCAATCACACTGACCAGCCTTGTCAGTGACCACACTCATCGGTGGCTGGGCGCGTAGTTCCTCGACTTCCTTCTTCAACTTCTTACACTCCGCGAGAACGTCTGAGTACCGTTTATCAAAAGAAGATTGCACGGAACGGGCATTCTCCTTCGATATGGCACGATTTAAAATGCACCTGCCCACGAGGTGGCGGATTTTCTTATGAAGGATGGTGTTGTGGCCCTTGATCTGGTCCAGTTTCGCGGAGAATCGTGTTATCACATCCTGCATTGCAAATTCAACAGCAATGAAGTATGCAGAGTGCAGATGAGGGGGGAGAAATAAACAAATGGAGTGCCAACCTCTTCAATATGCCTGAGAGCTGCAAAGTCCTTGTCCATAGGAACCTCTTCAACGATGGAACCGCCATCCCTGGAAGAAAGACATTTAAGTAGTTGGATCTGGCAGCCAGCAAGGAGGCGATGAAACTGCGGCACGGCAATGGAAACATACACGGCCGAAGATGCACACACGCGCACTGGCTGCTCCTCTCCCGGAGACTGGGCATTCGTCTCTGATTCTGCATTCATGATACCAAACCTATGCAAGAGTTTGAGGTTTCTGTTCTGAAGGGTGGTGTTGTGGCCCTTTAATCTCATAATCCCTTCCTGCATGGAAAAATTCACCAGGAACGAATCAGGGATCCTTTTTCATTCACAGGATATGAAAATCATAAGATTAGGAAAAGCATAGGATTTTGTATACATTAGAGAGGGTGTATGCGCTATTTTATGGGCTATTTGGAATGTACAAAATGAAGTCGTGTTTAATAAACCCAAATCTCATCCCTTCTTGCAGGTTATCCCTATGATTATTCACTAGATCCGTATGTTTCTTATCTCCAGCCCGAGGATCAGCAGGATATCATGGAGTCTGGGTGCAACTGACTAGAGACAGCCGCACGGGATTTTTACAGCCAGGGTGGCTGGCAGTTTCCTCATAGAATTACTTACTGATGTGTTTTTGCCTTTTTGGCACCCGCTGTTTTCTATGTTTCGTTGGTGGATCTTTGTGTCGACTCTAGCTGATCCGTGAGAAGTTGTCATAATTTGTGTATGAACTGAAGAAAGCAATAAAGCAGCCATATACATCATTTTGATGCAGAGGCTGTGATATGTCCCCCATTTCGAAAAAAGGAACAAACATAGGATATATTTCTATAAATCAAACAACTAATGTAGGAAAAAAACCCATAGGATCTAAATGCTACACAATTCTTATAGAAGTCCTACGAATTAAAGAAGCCCTCATGCAGTACGGAGATGAAGAGGAAGAAAAAAAAGCAATGGATATATATTATATAGTGCATACATTATTAATGCTCTTGAGAGCTAACAAGTGCTCATCAAACAACGGGTCCTCGATAGCTAAGTACGAAGTGGATCCTGCGGTAGAAAGCACGAGCCTGGAACCGTCGGCCCTGGAAGATGATAGCCGGTTTAGTTGGCACCGCCTGCCAGCAAGGACTCAACGAAAATCCGGCATGGCGATGGAAACATACCCAGGAGCTTCGTACCCACCAGGTTGGCGAGAAACGAGCGATTTCTCAACTTGGGTAGGAATGGCGCTGAAACCAGCCGCCATGGAAGAAAGACGGTTAAATTGTTTGATCCGCTAGCCAGCCAGAAGGCAGAGAAACTTCGGCATGGCGATGGAAACATACCGGGGAGCTTCGTACCCACCATCTTGGCGAAACACGGTCGATTTCTCGGCATCGGTAGGAAGGGCGACACTTGAACGGGCGGCCCTGGAAGAAAGACGGTCAAATAGCTGGTTCTCCCGGGTAAAAAAATAGTTGGATCTGTTTGCCTTGCTGTAATCTGCGTTCATGGGGGCAAAGAAAGCACATGGCGATAAAAACCTACCAGGACTCTTGCTGGATTACTCTGCCCTGACCCAACAAGCCCGAAGCAGACTGAGCTTGCGATGGAAGCGCAGACATGCCTGTCCGCCGGCGCCGCTGGTACACTTTCAAAGTCGGAGTTTGCAGGACTTTCAGCGGGATGGATTTCACCGCGGATTTAGTCTCAGACAACAACGCCTCCTTCCTCTTCTTACACTTCTTCATGTTCTTCTTAGACAACTTGTTGAACGATGGATGAATCGCTGGAGGAAGAAGGAAGGGACAAGCAGGTGGGGATAGAAGGGGTCGGTGTAGAGCTCAAGTTGGGCTTCCCCGGCCATGTATCTGAAATATTAGATCGCTAGCGTGAAGTTAGAGGTTATCTCGTGCACGGTTTGGTGCACGCCCACATTAGAAAGTCCCCTGGACTATAAATATGTATCTAGGGTTTATGGAATAAACAACAACCAACGTTCACCACAAACCAATCTCGGCGCATCGCCAACCCCTTCGTCTCAAGGGTTTCTCCGGTAAGCACCATGCTGCCTAGATCGCATCTCGCGATCTAGGCAGACGAGCCTGTTGTTCATGCGTTGCTCGTACTGGCCTTTTTGATGGCGAGCAACGTAGTTATCATAGATGTGTTAGGGTTAGCATTGTTCTTAGTATCATATGCTGTCGTAGTGCAACCCTTGCGCATCTAGCCGTCCTTGTACCTCATCATGGGTGCAGGGCACCCCGCTTGATCGTTATTTAGTAGATCTGATCCGTTACGGTTGCTCCTTGATTTATCAAGGATTAGTTTAATATCTGCAATAGTTAGGCCTTACAAAGGGTTGGAGGATCCAGCGGCACGTAGGGTGTAGTTTGCTGCCCCTAGACAGGATGTTCCGAGCATCAACCTAGTGTTGGTTTTAGGCCTTGTCTAGGGCTGGCTTACGATCACCGTGCGTGAGCGCGAGGCCCAATCGTGAGTAGGATGATCCGATTATGCGGTGAAAACCCCAAATCGTCGTGGATCTCATATGCTTTATCTTGATAGCAGGACCACCATATGTTCGGCCACCTTGGACGAATCATGGGTGGGGCTCCAGAGCCGATTCACAGGATAATTGAGAGCCGATCGAGGCTCGTATTTAACGTGTACGTGTGTGCCCTGCAGGAAACTAGGCATCATCCACACCTTTCTGACCAGGTATAGGTCCAGGTGGCACGCCTGCAATTTGCATCGGCGCGCGACCAGAGGCTTTGCGGGCCGTCGCTCCGAGGGACCGGGGCCAGCCGCAGCCCTAGTTGTTCCCGGCTACTATGTTGACCACATCGCTCCCCGGTGGGTTTCGACGTCAACACATTCTCGCACGACGGTGGGACAATCCTCAACATCAACCACATCGCCGTCTACATCGGAGATGGCGGAAGAAACTCCGGTCACTTACGAGGATCTCAATGGCGAGCTCAAGAAGAAGTAAGCCGACCTCATCGACTCCTCCCACGACAGCCGCTCCCATGGCATCTTTCCAACGTGGTGGAGCTGGGGTACCATGGCATGAGGGTATGATGAGGGCGGTGCTCTCATAGAAGGGATGAAGAAGGAGACGGTCCACGCTGATTGGCCCCGACACCGCCGCAAGATCCTAGCGATGATCAAGATAGAAGCCGATCCCAGCGATCGGACCGTATTACACGCACCACCAGCTCTCCCAGTATTCGGCGTCGACCTCACAGGTGACGGAAAGCTAGGGTACGGGTTCACCTCGGCTGACGAGCTAGAGGAAGTCGACATCGGCCCCGGGGATAAGCCGCGGCCAACTTTTATCAGCAGGAAGTTAGACCCACAGCTCAGGGGTCAGATGATTGCTCTCTTGAAAGAGTACCCAGATTGCTTCGCATGGGACTACACGGAGATGCCTGGGCTGGACAGGAGCATCATCGAACATCGACTCCCCCTGAAGAGGGGATTTCGGCCCTTCCAAAGAACGAGCACGACAGTATGAAGGCCGAAATCCTAGAGGAGGTCAAGAAAGAGATCGAGAAGATGTTGGCCGCCGGATTCATCAGCATGCGTATGCGGAATGGATATCCAGTATCGTTCCGGTAGAAAAGAAGGACGGCCGGTGGCGTGTGGCTATCGATTTCCGAGATCTTAACAGAGCCACTCCAAAAGATGAATATCCGATGCCTGTGGCAGAAACTTTGATCAATGCAGCTGCTGGCCACAAGGTTTTAAGCTTCATGGATGGCAACGCCGGCTATAACCAGATCTTCATGGCCCCAGAAGATATACACAAGACCGCATTCAGAGTACCAGGGGCAGTAGGCTTGTTTGAATATGTGGTCATGACCTTTGGGTTGAAGAATGCCGGCGCGACGTATCAAAGAGCCATGAATTATATATTCCACGATCTGATCGGCAAGTTGGTGGAAATCTACATCGATGATGTGGTAGTCAAGTCTGTCTCCATGGAGGGACACTTGGAAGATTTGCGACACGTACTAGACCGAACTCGAAAGTTCGGGCTGAGAATGAACCCAAAGAAGTGTGCCTTTGGTGTGACGGCCGGTCAGTTCCTAGGATTTTTGGTCCATGAGCGAGGAATTGAGATCGGCCTGAAGAGTCAGGAGGCAGTGCGTACCATGCAGCCACCCACCACGAAGAAGGAACTACAACGTCTTATCGGCAAGATCAACTTCGTTCGCCGATTCATCTCTAACCTGTCAGGACGGATCGAGCCGTTCATGGGTTTGGTGAAGACTAAATCCGATGACGAATTTCACTGGGGGGCAGAACAGCAGCAGGCGTTCGATGACATTAAGCGGTATCTGACGACACCACCCGTGCTAGTGCCGCCCCAACAAGACAGGCCGTTCTACATTTACTTGTCAGTAGCTGACACATCCATCGCCTCGGTGGTGGTGCAACTCTACGAGGGCGTTGAAAGGGTCGTTTTCTACCTCAGCAGAAGGATGTTGGACGCGGAGACAAGGTACCCTGAGGTCGAGAAACTGTGCCTCTGTCTGTTCTTTACCTGCACCAAGCTGCACCACATCCTTTTGACGGCAGAGATCTTCGTCATATGCAAGTCCGACGTTGTCAAGCACATGCTGTCGGCCCCCGTGTTGAAAGGCCGATTGGGTAAATGGATGCTTGCGTTGTCAGAGTTCGACCTTCGGTATCAGCCTGCGAAAGCAGTCAAAGGACAAGCATTAGCCGATCTCATAGCTGAGCGAATCAGTACCAATATAGCAGCACTATCCATACGTGCATGGGCTATGTTCTTCGATGGATCGGCTTGCGACGATGGTTGTGGCATCGGCATTCTGCTCGTATCGCCTAGGGGGACGGAATACTCCTTCTCCATCAGGTTGTCGACCCCCTGCACCAACAACGTGGCGGAGTATGAGGCGGTACGAAAGGGGATGGAGTTGCTACTAGAAGCTGGAGCGGAAGCAGTAGAGCTTTTTGGAGACTCCAAGTTGGTGATTAACCAGCTCACGGATGAATATAAGTGCGAGAGTGAATCGCTTTTCCCATATTGGATGGAATGCCGTGAGCTAATGACACAGTTTCGATACATCAACTTTAATTGGGTTCCAAGATCCCAGAATACCGAGGCCAACAATCTCGCGCAAATGGCGTCAGGCTACATAGATACACCTGAAGGGTCAGAAGTTCAGGTCCAATTCCTAGAACAAGATGATTGGAGAGCCGAAATCTTCAAATACTTAAAAGATTCGGCTCGGGGGGCACCTAAGCGGGTAAGATACAAAGCCATGAAGTATGTCCTCATAGGAGACGACATGTTCTACAGGACGTTGGAAGGGTTACTACTCAAGTGCCTGGGACCAACTGAGTCTAATCGGCTCTTACATGAGGTGCATGAAGGCGCCTGTGGAACTCATCAGTCGGCTCACAAGATGAAGTGGCTAATTAGGCGCTCAGGGTTCTATTGGCCCACCATGCTTGAAGATTGCTTCAATTACTACAAGGGGTGCCAGGCATGCCAGATGTTTGGGAAGATTCAGATGGTACCAGCATCAGCGATGAACCCGATCATCAAACCTTGGCCATTCCGAGGGTGGGGCATGGACATGATCGGAAAAATCCATCCGGCTTCGAGTAAGAAACACGAATGGATTTTGGCCATCACAGATTACTTCACCAAGTGGGTGGAGGCCGTCCCTATGAAGAAGGTAAAATCAGAAGATGTGATTAAGTTCGTGAAGGAACACGTGATTCATAGGTTCGGGATTCCCCAAACCATCACGACCGATGGAGGTTCGGTCTTTGTGTCTAAAGAGTTCAGGGGATTCTGCGATGACATGGGGATTAAGCTGATCCGATCATCTCCGTACTATGCTCAGGCTAACGGGCAAGCTGAGGCGTCCAATCAGAGCTTAATCAAGCTGATCAAGAGAAAGATTGAAGAAAACCCAAGGGATTGGCATGAGAAGTTATCAGAGGCATTATGGGCCTACCGCATGTCATGCCATGGAGCTATAAAGACTTCGCCGTACCAGCTTGTTTATGGGCAAGAAGCCGTATTACCTTGGGAGATTACGGCTGGATCAAGACGTGTCACGTTTCAGGATGACCTGACGGCAGACGAATATGCAGCTTTGATGAGTGACACTATTGAGGACGCAACAGAGCTTAGGCTTTGGTCGTTGGAAAAGATTAAGGAAAACAAAGCCCGGGTAGCTCGGGCCTACAATAAGAAGGTTAGACCAAAGGAGTTTCAGGTTGGTGACCTGGTATGGGAAGCTGTGTTGCCGTTAGGAACCAGGGACAAGGCATATGGCAAGTGGTCTCCTAATTGGCACGGTCCGTACAAAGTCGTCCAGGCCTTGAAAGGTAATGCATACATGTTGGAAGAGTTGGACGGACAGAAGTTCCCAGTGGCCGTAAATGGTCAACACCTCAAGAAGTATTTCCCAAGCATGTGGGATGATGGGCACTAAGGTAGGGAAGCCGATTAGAATCGGCTAGCAAAAGGAGATGATCCAATTATGGGTACCAAGTATGGGGCCATGCATCGGCCGCAAAAAATAAAATAAAGCCGATGTCGCCACCATCGACTCTAGAAAAATTGTACGGTGCCCAAAGCTCAGATTTTCGCCAAGATGGTGTTCAGTTTAGCTTCATAGGTTCCTTGGAGCACGTCCTTGCTGATGTCCTCGCCTTGACTAAGGCTCGGGGGGCGCGAATCTAGTTTCAGGAGACCGATTGGGGTTGCTGCAAGAAAGGGAAAGAGACTGGTTGCTCAAATTAGCCGATGAACAATCATCGGCTGTGGGATTGCAAAATACCACGGTCTAGAGAAAATAACAAACCGATTCGTTGCTATCGGTCTTGGTGCGGCAAACGGAGGATGGAGATTGGACTAATGAAAAGATCCTCGTTAATTCAAAGAAGCGGCTTTACAAGAGGAGCCGATGGCTCCCAAAAGAAGGATCTGGTGCCTAGTGCACTGCAACTACTAGTCCTACCCCACTAGTCGTCGCCGTCTTCATCATCGCCGTCGTCGAGGTCGTCGGCGCTGCTCCCAGGAAGCTCCTCGCCGTCGCTGCCCCAGCCGTCGGCTGGAGCTTCCTCCTCCTCCTCGTCATCATCATCATCCTCGCTATCCGCCCAGCTGCGGAAGCGCTTCGTTGGAGGATATCCCGCGGAGGAGGAGGAATCATCTTCCTCCTCCTCATCCTCCTCTTCCTCGTCGTCATCGTCGTCCTCGCTGTCCGCCCACATGCGGGAGCGCTTCTTCGGCGGGAGCTTGGTGGAGGGGGAGGCCTCAGTCCTTGCCGCTCCTTTTTCTTTCTTCTCCTTGTCAGAGGAGACGGGATTCGCCCCGGAGCGGGAATCGTCTTCTTCCTTGTTCTTCGGCGACGATTGGAGGGAGAAGCCTGAAACGGAGGAGGAAGAGGAAGACATTGCTACAGAAGGAGAGGGTTTTTTGGTGTCGGCCGCTAGAACAGAGGAAGGGGATGAAGAGGACCGGTCAATTGGCATGGTTAAATAATGGGGAGCCTAGTGGGAATTCAATGCCATTGCAGTTTCCGAGGAAGTGATGCCAAAGCTGTCAAATTTCACAGAGAAGTGGGGAAGACAAAGTGTCATGATGACGGATGCTGCGACCGTTCTGCTCTGCCACGACATGACCCGACGAGAGAAAAGCATAATGATTTTGGAAATGTTATTTCCAAAACCAGGGGGGCATGTGTTATCACCAGAATTTGACCGAGTCAGAGGTGGGCCGCGATCAAGATGGACGTGAAGATTGTACATGGAAGAAATACGTGAATCGGCCTTTTATACCAAGTTGGGCTAAACTGCCCATGTATCTATAACATATTAGACGGTAGAAGTTAGAGTTTATCTCGTGCACGGTTTGGTGCACGCCCACATTAGAAAGTCCCCTGGACTATAAATATGTATCTAGGGTTTATGGAATAAACAACAACCAACGTTCACCACAAACCAATCTCGGCGCATCGCCAACCCCTTCGTCTCAAGGGTTTCTCCGGTACCATGTTGCCTAGATCGCATCTCGCGATCTAGGCAACACGAGCCTCCACGTTGTTCATGCGTTGCTCGTATCGCCTTTTGATGGCGAGCAACGTAGTTATCATAGATGTGTTAGGGTTAGCATTGTTCTTAGTATCATATGCTGTCGTAGTGCCCTTGCGCATCTAGCCGTCCTTGTACCTCATCATGGGTGCAGGGCGGCACCCCGCTTGATCGTTATTTAGTAGATCTGATCCGTTACGGTTGCTCCTTGATTTATCAAGGATTAGTTTAATATCTGTAATAGGCCTACAAAGGTTGGGAGATCCAAGCGCGTAGGGTGTAGTTTGCTAGCCCTAGACAAGATGTTCCGAGGATCAACCTAGTGTTGGTTTTTAGGCCTTGTCTAGGGCTGGCTTACGATCACCGTGCGTGAGCGAGGCCCAATCGTGAGTAGGATGATCCGCTATGCGGTGAAAACCCCAAATCGTCAGGATCTCATATGCTTTATCTTGATCACAGACCACCATATATTCCTACCACCTTGGACGAACATGGTGGATCTGGCCCAGAGCCGATCTGTCAGGATAACCCGAGAGCCGATCGAGGCTCGTATTTAACGTGTAAGTGTGTCCTGCAGGAAACTAAGCGAGGCATCATCCACACCTTCCTGACCAGGTATAGGTCGGTGGCACGCCTGAAATTTGCATCGGCGCGCGACCAGAGGCTTTAGGGTTGGCTCTCGAGGGATGGCGCCGCAGCCCTAGTTGTTCTGGCTTACAAGTGTTGACCAGTCACTTCTTCTTCATTGTCAAGACAACTTGTTGAACGATGGATGAATCGCTGGAGGAAGAAGGAAGGGACAAGCAGGTGGGGATAGAAGGGGTCGGTGTAGAGCTCTCCGGGGAGGGTTCCCCGGGGAGGAGGATGAAAACTGGAACGAACAGGACAGGGATGGGACTGGGCAATCTTGTCCGTCCATCCAAAATCAAAGGGCGGGAGCACATAAGACTTTGGGCCATTGACAGGCTGGTCCTGCCACAGGCGGACCCCAAGTTTCAGCGATTCAATGTCAGTGAAAAGATGGGCAATGTAAAAGAATCTTGTTCGGGGTCGGCCGCGGAAGCCAAATCTCTGTGTCCCAAAGTCTACTAGTAGTCTACTCCTATATAGGTATAGCTGCATAGCCATCATACCATTGCATTGATCGAGCTGTACGCCTTTACCACTCTGATTCAGGTCCAAAATATTAGTGTTCTCTTGTCAAATCAAAGGCCATGTCAGTTTGACGAAATGGACGTTCTTTAACTCACAAACTACTCCAAGGACATCATTTACGGACTACTCAGTTCGGCAAAAAGATTCTTGAAGCCATGTACATATTTTCTGGATCGATTTAGTAATTTGCTACAACTGTAATACACCTCTCGTCCTACACTCAATTCCTACACAACCAAACAACAAAAATTGGCTATCCCTAGCCAGGTGGTTGGGGATACTCTCATCCCATAAACCTATCCCCTAAACCAAACAACCCCTAATATGGAGGGAAGGAAAACCTAGTATCTGATACTGTACAAAAACACATAAAGCAATCTGGAACCGTCCACATAGAATCAACGGGCCAGAGCAGATGCCTTCTTTGGGAAGGGTCTTGCGCGGAAGCCAAGGAATCCTCTGCGTCGACAATCTGGTGTAGCAGTAAAATAGACCATCATAGCGGAACATTGATGGAGTCACTACAATGCGTCCGAATCCGGGTATAGTCTTGTCATATCAATGGCCATGTCAGTTTCTCCAGATATAATCTATCCGTTAGCTAGTACTACTACTCTAGAGGCTGACGCCACATGCAGAAGTTGTACAGTACTACGACTACTATCGAGTATCGACTAGTCCGATCACGTCCAGGTCGCAACTACTCAAAAATGGCCGTAAAGAAAATGCAGAAGTAGGATGGGGCCACGACAAAAGACATACATCTATTTATGGACAGAGGTAGTATCATATCAGCATGCATTAGCATCTCATTTGCAACTAGTTGCACTCGCATCCTATTATCGGATATCACACTTCTGCACTTTTAAAAAATATGAAGAAAAACAAAACTGGGACACATATTATGTTGTGTATTGCTCCACAGGTCACAGATGAGTATGTAAAAAAAATTCTAGCTTGCACAAAAAAGACAAATGATATGTGAATAGTTAAGGAATATTATTCACTTTGGTCTTTTCTTTTTTCCACAGCTCACATATGGTCACCTTTTGAAACAAATGTTTAGATGTGCGAAAGATACAACATAACCCGTGACTATGATTTGAATTTACATTTTTTTACAAACTCGAAATGTGACATCCGACAATAAGATGAGGGATCAACTAGTTGCGAAATGTTTGCACTCCTGACCATGCATCTGAATCTATCTACTAGACTACTACAACAACATACAAAATGCACCAGTTTTGAACTAGAGATGTAACAGCAGTACTAACCGTTGGTTTCCAAAATCTAACGCTTGTGATTAGAGGGATTCGCGTCAAGAGATACCACAACAGCATACACTTCTTTCTAGAACCATCATGTAGCCATTATGTAGAAGAAGAAAAAAGCAGGGTCACACCAATATCACACGTCCCACTCGATAGTAAGAAAGGTTCCAAGTTATTGTTCCCATTTCTCAACTGGTCATACCTATTTCGATGGTGTAACCTACGTAGTATAAGTTATATATTAGTTGTATGGAAAGTTTGAGCAACATTTAGAACATAATTTTGTACTCCTAATTGGTCCAACATGCATGCTAAGATTGGGGTCTTCACCTTGAAACGGCGAGCGCCGAAAAGCGGGTCAAAATCGCCCAGATCCTCGAAGATATCTACAGGCGCAGCCGCTGTATGAGAGACGGAGTGGGAAACGAGTGGGGCGATGTATGAGAGACGGAGTGGGGGTGTAGTATGTACTATAGTAAGACGGCGAGACGGCGAGGTCAGAGTGATTAAGACTAGTCACAATGGGAAGTACGTAGTACGTAGTATCATACACTACTAGTTTGTGATACTACCTCCACAATGCATAGTATCATAATATGGTTCATACTTATGTCATATTTAAAGTTTTGTAGAATCTCAATGCAAATGTGTGTACATGATGTATTTGTCATGAAGTTTTCTAAGTTTTCTAGGTTTATGTGTTATAATACTACTCTCATCTCTCACCTCATAATTGATGTGACACATTAGATTTTTGCCAACATGGCATGTATGATACTACTTACGAGCCTTAAAAGCACTTTTTTGTGATGTTGATCAAATTGTACTCTAAAATTGTCACTGGACAACAGGTCGGCCTATTGCAAACTTGTTTGAATGAGCTAAAATAGTTAGAAATCTAGAAAATTTGTCACTTCAATGAATTTTCATCCTATAACGTTTACTTAATTTGAAAAACGAATGGGGACGTTTGCCATAATGGGACAATCATTTCTACAAAAAAGAATAAGATGGAAAGTCTCGCAATGTTATTTATCATGACAACATTGACAATGTCACAACCGTGGGGTGATTAGGGAATCCACTCCGCTAGAAAAAACAAACTTATATAAGGCATGTGTGGCAATGCAGTTTGTCTACCTTATACACATATCTAGATGTGTAGCTATATATGGATTTTATTTTCCAACTTTAGATGATCAGTTTATAGTTCACCATTTAATTAGAATTCATAATTTTTGGGAATAAAATACTTGGAGGTACCCTGCAAGTGTGGTACCACAAACAAAGCCCAAACATGGGTCCCAATAGTACAACATAGCGCGCATAGGAAGTTTGAGCAAATTTGAAACCAACCAAATGAGGTAGAAACAAATCAAAAAAAAGTTGTGAAACATGTGCATGGAGCCATCACATGACATGTACTTACTACTAACAAGTAAAAAATATAAAACCCTATCATACATAGAGGTTTGGGGTGAAGAGTTATTATTCACACACATATAGAATAAATATGGACTGCTTTTGGCTTTCTACCCATTAATTTGAGCAAGCTTCATGCAGTGTCCACTTCAAACTTGACAACATTGGAACCATAGCTGCTTGAGTTCGCCTCGCTAGCCTCTTCCCATATGTAAGCTTAATTAATTGGTTACACTACGAAAACCACAATCAACTTCTGAATAATGCATGCATTGCCCCCCTTTTGCACATATGCAACTTTGCAAAGTAGGGATTTTTGGTTTACCACACATTAGTGTGTTGTTTTCTTTTTATTAGGACCCATGTTTGGTAGCCACATTTTTCCAAAGCCAAAGTGTGGTTAGCCAAAAAAAAAGCTAGTATGGCTAGCCACCAAATTGTGGCTTAAAATATTAAAGCCAAACTTTGTCAAAACTTTGTAAAAAAAAGTTGAGTCTATGACAAATGGACCATATATACATGCAATGAAGTGTGATAAGCCAAATTGTGGCAAAAACCAAACACATGCCAAATAAACTATATGCATGGCTGCCAAATTTTGGCTTCTTGACAAATTGTGGCTAGGAACCAAACATGCCCTTGCTGGCCAAAGGGGTCCGAATATGTGTTTTGTTTATTCGCTATCATGTGCAGTACGTGTGTGCACAATACCACAAATCAAAATTTCACGGGTAGGCCAAACATGCATGCATGGTAGGCGAATCGCCATTTCGAAGGCTAATTTGTCAAACTAGCTTACCATGAAACCATCATGTGTACTCCAATTAATTAAGTTCGGATATGAATGGTGGTCATCAACCAAACTAAAAAGAATTCAAAATTTGGGATGATATAGGGATGTGCCCTATTGTTGTGGAATCAGAAAACATTAGCCAACGAAAATGTGGGTTGCATCCAAGTATAGTAGCTCACAAAGTCGATTGCCAAGAAGTTTTTGCCTAAATTTGAAATAAAGCCAAAATGAGGTTCAAACTTATTGAAATCAGCAAGCAAGGCAATCACGAAGTCACCAATTACTACTTTTATCTAGGAAAAATAACAAACATGATGGCATGCAAATATTCTTGAGAAGCAGAATCATTCTGTAAATATATATTTTTGGAACCATGCATGTTGGACATTGATTCGCTTCTTGCCACATGGGTGAGCTAGCTTGGTTACCGCAAGAACCATGCATGGCGAACTTTCGAATCATGACCCCTTTTTTAAGAGATCAATGAAAAACTTCTTATTTTCGACTATACTTTGCCAAATACAGTTTTTTTGGTTTTCCACATAAAGTCTTTTCATTTTTATTGGCCGAATTAAGGGGGGCAAAATTAAAAGGATGTATTTGTGAAGTGGCTACCGCGTGTATTGCGCACACTACCACCTATACAATTTTCACAAGCGGGTGACATGGTTGGATGGCCATGCATTTCCATGGTTTGTTGGATTATCTCATCATGTAGTATATAATAAATTAATTTTGTAAATATTTTTCAATTCAAGTATTAACGATGGTTATATTACAACTCAAATAAATTGGGAAAATACTGGGATTCGCCTCCCTAGAATCAATCTTGCCCGTCCATTTCCTATCAACTGACTATAGGGAGTACTAGATTTAAATGGCGGTTGGAGTTAATTCCTCAACCTCATCGCAGTATTATTCCCATCTGTCCCCACTAAACAACCCCTGGCGGTTCGTTCTCCCCTGCATTTCGGCAAGTTCCAAAAAACCCCATTGTTTGCAGTTGCTCTCCCTCCCTCCCCCTCAATCCCTCCGATCAGTTCGACGTGCTTCAGCGCTGCCATGGCCGACGGCGGCCTGTTTACGCTAAAGAGGAGCGTCGTTCCCCATGGGACGACCAAGGTGAACGTGGTCTACACGAATGACCCTTCCGTTCTCGAGCACACCCTCAAGATGTACGAACAAAAGCTACTAGAGGACAGGTCCAGGTTCGTCGGCCTCGACCTAGAATACACTGCGGACCAAGTAAGTACCGCCGTCGTTCAGTTGGCCATGGACGACCACGTCCTGGTGTACCATTTCTGCAGGTATGTTCTTCACATGCCTTCCTTTATCCTTTTGTTTTTTAATATAGAAACTCTTCCTTTATCTTGGATCTGCTTTTTTATTTCGACATAGACTAGGTTCTAACTTGTATGAAAACACGAACAAACTAACTTGTATGAAAAATGTGGTCTGGAACGTAATATCCAACATACTTGTATAATTTTTTTGGATTGACCACGATATCTAGTTTCATGATTTTGGTACTCAAAATTTGCACAAATTTCATGTACTCATACTCACCGATAATCGGCATGGATGTCAAGATATTAACATATAGTAACTGAATCTTAACTTGACACTTAAATAATTAGATCATATAGTCGCAACAATAATTCATGTTATTTTGATGTGTATCACTGATGCAAAATCATTGTTTCACTGCAACAAGTATACAGTTTACTGGAAGAAAAATATGTGTACTATTTCAGCATATACGATCTTACAAGATTGATTTGTGTTAACATGCAGGAGTCCTGATAATCTGGCACTGCAAGAATTCCTTCAACATAAAGGAATTTGTTTCACAACTGTTGACATCAGGGGTGACTCTAGCAGGTTTGCTAGAGATGGCATTAAAATTCCTAAACATAATTGGATTGACATTCAGGATATGATCAATTTCAATGGTCCTGGCAATAGGACTGGCATGGGTGATTTGGCAGCCGCCATCATTGACCCATCTTACAAAGACATGAAGACCAAGTTCCCTACTAGCAGCCACGATCAATGGGAGTGCATGCCATTGCCTGAAGTAAACTTGAGGTATGCTGCGATTGATGGGTATGTCAGTTTTGAGTTGTACAGGCGACTCAAAAAAATCAATGATGGGCAGCGTCAAGCACAACCAATTCCAAGGGAAGTGGTTTGCCCGGATTGCAAGGAAGCGGCTAGGTTGGCCGCTCTTCCCCCTGCCTGGCGCGACGAGAAGAAGCAGTGTGTCGGGACAACCTACTGGGAATTTGTATCTTATTGCTTTAGGCACAACATACCATTTGATCCGAAGAATATGCCACCATGGATAAAGGACCCGTGCGAGCCTACTTCGGGGTCTCCGTGGGATGGCGGTTCACATGGTGAGCAAGCTAGGGCAACGGCTGGATGTGGTGAGCTAGCAAGGGCAGGGCCTGTATCTGGTTGGGAAGCTCCAACAAGGATTCCCGACACACGAAGTGCGAACGAGTGCAGAACTTGGACTGCCAACCCATGGGAGGCAGGTACAAGCGGCACCGGCAAGCGCATCAAGAGGGATGATGATAATTGGTGAACTAGGCTGGCGTTATATGTTTCCAAGATTGTACATAAGTTTAGAATTATGAACTGGTAGTATTGTTTAGGTGATGTAATTACTTTTGCAACAATGTGTATGAGGTTTCAGAACCACGCATCCTTATTTAAACATGTTTAAAACATGAAAATGAAAAGGTAAGCCTGCATCCTTCTTAGTCACTCCAAAATGAAGCTTTTGGGAAGGTATTTGAAATTTCCATGTTTGAAACCCAAAACGACTTCTCTTCGTGATTGACTTCATAAGACAAAGTTCAGGCTTAGGGGTAGATACATGATTTTTCTGGTTTGAATATGACTAGACCTTGTTTATCAACTTGAGTGCTTACTATATGACATAAGAAGGCTATGTGCTTTGGTTTTTCATTTTTTTTTTGAATCTTGGTCAATTCCTAGGTACGGTTTGACCAAGATTTGAACAAGTTTAAAATATGAAAATAAAATGTAAGCCCGGTCTGGATCCTTCTCTTTGTTAGGTTTTTGAAATTTCCATGTGTTTGAAAAAACCACTTCTTCAAAAACTTCATGATAGAATAGGGTTATAGAATACATGTAAGATATAATAGAAGGTATAGATAGATTAGCCCAAAAAAGAAGAGGACGGGGAAATTTCGAACGCTCGCCTTTAACTCAGCAGACACCTCCCTCGCGCACCTAAACTTTCGAACGCGCGCCCAATATTTCGAACGCTCGCCTTTAACTCAGCACCCAGCCCACCTTGTTCTTCTCTAGACACCTCCTTCGGCGCCCTGTTCTTCTCTAGACACACCCTCGGTGAACCAGGCCGCGCACCAAAACTTCCCCACGCTGTCTATCAGCCGCGTCAGCCGGCGACTGCTGGTGGCGCCGTTCTTCTCCAGCCGCACCGGCAGGCGCGGTCAGCTGGTAGATCCTCACGGTATGCATGCTATCTTCAGGCCTGGGCAAGTACGATTCATTATAGCTCAATCGAAGTCAGTCGCCGTCGCCCAGCCCTTATAAGTTCGTTAGTTCGTTCGAATCGATCGGTTGATATTGTTTTCCTCTCGATGTGTTTGTTTGACATTGTTTTCCGCTTTACCTATTTGCTCGAATTCGTTCGTACTGTACACTGTACTGCTCACCATTGCCCAATGTCTGTAGTCGTCGCTTGGTGCCAGTCCTCTATGGACCTGTTTGTAATCTTATTACTTCTGGGTTCTTTGCACTGCTAATACATCGGTGGATTTACGGCCAAAAAGAAGAAAGAATTTGTTGGTATTATATTGCTTTCGATTGATCTGTTCGCCCCCAAGCTTTTACAGAAGCCGCAAGAGATTCAAGGATGAAATGGCTCTCCTTGTTTGCAGTGGCGGATCTACAGGGTATGCCGTATATGCCACGGCATACCCTGCGTCCAAGCCGTGCAAGATCTTTGATAGTTTAATGAGCTGAGCAATTAATCAAGATGAGTGATGTATATGTATACATGCGGTGCTAATACATGTGGCGTGCAGCCATGCGAACACTGAGCTAGTGCATGTAACCGATTGATTAGACATCCGATTGATTAATGCATTGGCTTTAGCCAACAGTCTACTTGCATGTTTTTCAAGATGTGCGATTTTGTCTCGCGTGTAAGCCTACAAGGCCAGCTATGGCCATGCACCATGACCTGATTAGATATCATGATTAATCAAAGGAAATATCTTGCTACTGTATATACGATTAATCAACTGATAATTAATCTTTGGTAGTCAAGTATATGATTAATTATATATATTTAGTGAGAATTCAGTTCAAAATTAGAGCACCCCGTCAACGGTGCATTTTTCAACAATTTACATTTTGATTATATGCAAAATCTGTTTTATTTAATCATTTTGACATACTCCCTTCAATCCAAATTAATTGACTCAACTTTGTCTAGATACTGATGTATCTTAGACAAGTTTGTTGAGTAGATACATTTATATCTAGACAAATTTGAGTTAATTAGTATGAATCCGAGAAAGTATTTTATTTAATTATTTTTATTAGGACAAAAGAAATTCAATAGAAACTCCAAAATTTTGTTGTGTCATACCCTTTCCTAAAATCCTAGGTCCGCCACTGCTTGTTTGTAAGGCAAAGAGGAAATCATATCATGGCTTATCATCATGGGTATAACCTTTTTAGCTAGATTTTGCTGTTTGGGATCTATGATCCTTTTAGTTGCTGCTCTCCAGTAACATTTTCCCTCTTTTTTATTACAGTGAAAAATACACAGCGAGGAAACCACTGTCCAGCCTAAAAAAATAGACCTCAGTTGGTTTGCTGAAATCGGCTCAAATAACGTGGCATTTAGTTATATAGTTTTATATTCGACCTGTTTGCTCAGATATGTTGGTTTACATTCATACGCAACCTGTTGGGCAAGTATGGACACAGCTTCAGTGACTTTCAGGTCAAAATTCCAGCGGTTGAGTGATTTTTGGTTGGATCCATTCCTGTGCGTTCGATCGGCTTTTGATGGCTGTTATTGAGACAAAGTCATGGCTGGACTTTTGACGCAGCTCCAGTGACGTTCAGCTAGGTCAAAAGCCCAGCGTTGACTTTGGTTCAATATCAGCCATCCAAAGCCAATCGAACACACATGAATGTATCCAACCAAAAATCACTCTACAATAAGTCGTTTCCAGACAAAAACAATGTTTATTCCCAAACTATTTTTTTTGAATCCGACCAATCTTTCCCGGAATGCAGAAGAAATATATAAGATTTACTGGAATGTTGTTCTTTTTACTGGACAGTTTGAATTTTAAGTTTAAAGTTGGTTGTAAAACATAAAATGAGGTTTATTGATAAACAATATGGCTGAATCTGATGAAACTCCCCCAGAATGCATAACCCGACATATAAGATTTACTGGATTTTTGTTTCAAAAACTTCTAGGCAGTACGAATTTTAAGTTTAAAATTTTCTCGTGAAACTTAAAATGGGTAAATTTTGGATCCATTCTCGTGCGTTCGATTGGCTTTTGATGGCTGTTATTGAAACAAGTGTTAATTGGTTCTATGCCACTCCTCAATTCACAAGTTGTGTTTATGCCATTACAAAAACTGAAGTTGTGTTTATGCCACTCTCAATTCTCAATATCCCCTTCTATATATGCCATTTTCAATACTCCACTATAATAAATATAGCATATCTATGATAGTACTCTATGATACCACCCACTATGCACCCATGTTCCAAACACCACTCCCGCTGACTGTACCTTATTGTATCGAGCGATAAGCTTGATGAGCAACCCAAACAAACAAAAAAAAGACTGTACCTTATTGTACTTGCTCTTACCCGTATCTTCTCTTTCTCTTTCATCGCGAGTGCAGCTAATTCAGTTAGTCTTCCAATGAATATTAATATTTTGTCTCAATGATGTCATGTTTCGACTAACAATTAGCACTTTTGAATTCTTAGATTGCTTTTTCACACGATGCACTTCTTTTAATTTATTTTACCACATTTCAATGTGAACCTTGACCAAATAAATAGGACAACAATATCACGATCATATAATACATAAGCAGCATTGTTAGAATCGTGTTGGAAAATACTTTCTAATGATACCAGTTTTATATCAATTTTTTTATATACTTCATCCTGAAAAATATGTTTCAACTTCATCAAAACTTGCATGTATCTGCAAACTAAACTCATCTAAATACATGTATATCTACATAAAATTGAAACATCATTTTTAAATAGAGAGATATAGATTAATATTTTTTCGAAGATAAAATACGAAAAACAAGGGTGCATTGTTTATTGAAATGGAGTGAGTAGTATATATAAAATCATTTTAGTTGCCAATGATCATGTTGAGGGCCTCTATTTCTTGTTTTGCTCAGGCCCTCCGTATTCTCAGGTACGGCCCTGGTGGTCTATGAACCTGTATGCAACCGGTAAAAAAGAAGAAAGAATGTGTTGGTATTGTATTGCTTTCGATAGATCTGTTCGCCCCTCCCCCCCAAGCATTTATAGATGGCACAAGAGATTCAAGGATGAAATTGCTCTCCTTGTTCATAAGGCAAAGAGGAAATCATATCATGGGTAGAACATTTTATATATATTTTGCTGCTTGGGATCTATGATCCTTTTAGTTGCTGCTCTCCAGCAACTTTTGTACATATTTCCCTCTTTTTATTAATAAAAAAATACAAAGTGGGGAAACCCAGTGGTCAGCCTAAAAAAATCTGTTCGCTAGGTAGCCGTAGTTTTGCACTCAGTTTGTTTGCTGAAATCGGCTCAAATAATGTAGCATTTATAGTTTTATATTCGACCTGTTTGCTCAGGTATGCTTGCTTACATTCGTAGGTGACCTGTTTGTTGAAATAGCTTATCGCTTCTCTGACCATCTATCTCCTCAACAGATGGACAGAACTTGGATATTATTTCACTCATTAACCACACCAACATATTTGAGTGGTATTGAAGACTTCATGAAGCACGTTAGTGATTTTACTGACGGCGACAAGACAAAGGAAGTGATTTGTCCATGCCGCGTATGTTTGAATATTGGGTCCAAGCCTCAACATGTAGTCTCAGATCATTTATTCGTTTATGGGATGGACCAGACATATATCAGGTGGATTAACCATGGTGAACACTATGATCAGCCTGACATTATTGATCCTCTTTATTCTGATGGTTATCAGCCTGAAGATCTCGTCCAGGATGAGGCTACTGCTAATTTGTTACGGGATCTGTATCCATATGCAAGCCAACAGCCCCATGGTTATCACAAAAAGCCTCTTTTCCATGACCTGATAGAAGATGCTAAGCGCTTAGTGGCCCCTGGTTCTGTTGTGTCAAGATTCGAATTAATTGTGAAATTACTTCATGACAAGTCATACCAGGGGATTACCAATAAAGCGTTCAATGCAGTTGCGAAGACATACAGCGATGCACTCCCTGGGGCTGGACTGCCAAAATCCTTTTATGAGGTGAAGCAGTACATCAAGGTACTGGGACTTGGATATGAGAAGATTGATTTTTGCAAAAATAACTGTGCACTGTTTTGGATGGAGTATAATGACCTCGATGAATGTCCAGTATGTAAGGAATCAAGATGGAAACATGATGGAGCTGGTGGTAAGAAAAAGATTCCTTGGAAGGTTCTGAGATACTTTCCACTTGTACAAAGATTGCAGAGGTTGTTTGCTTCAGAACAAACATCTCGGGAAACAAGATGGCACAAAGAGATTCTCACGCCCGACCCTGATTTACTGAGGCATCCTGCTGATGGCGATGAATGGAAGCAATTCGACCTGGATCATCCAGATTTTGCTGCAGATCCAAGGAACCTGAGACTTGGCCTTGCTACAGATGGATTCAACCCATTTGGCAACATGAGCAACTCGTATAGCATGTGGCCAGTACTAGTTACACCTTACAACCAGGCTCCCTGGACATGCACCGATCAGTCGAACTGTATGATGGCCTTACTCATCCCAGGTCCCAAATCTCCTGGGAAGGATTTTGATGTGTTCATGCAGCCTCTTATTAGAGACTTGCAAACATTATGGGAGGGTGTCCCTACACGGGATGTGTGTCAACCTAAAGAACAAAATTTTCTATTACGTGCTGCTGTACTGTATTGCACCCATGATTATCCAGCTTTGGGCACTATGTCAGGCAGAGTAACATCAGGTTATAATGCATGTGTTCACTGTGATACTGATCAGCTGGCAGTGAGGATAATAAACAAGATATGCTATATGGGCCATCGCCGTTTCCTTCCATTAGATCACAGTTTCCGAAAAAATAGAAAAAAATTGCAATTTATTGGTGATCAGGCCTGTAAAAAGACTAAACCGCAGCACTTTAAGAGTCACGAGTTGGAGGCGCACCTAGAAGCGGTCAGAAATGTTAAACCAGGAAAACCACCAGCCGCCACAGCAGGTACAGCAGAGAAGAATACAGAAGATGCAGCAGCAGTAGTAGCAGATAGAAAAAGGAAGAAGAGAGGAGATGAACTGAGTCTAGCAGCTACCAAAAGGAAGATGGGAGGTGAAATAGCAGCATGTACCAAGAGGAAGGAAATGGAAAATGATAGACCGAGAATATTTTATAAGCGCAGGACCACTCTTTGGGACTTGCCGTATTGGGCTGGTAAGAAGCTTCGGCATAATATTGATATCATGCACATGGAGAAGAATATATGTGACAGCATTGTCGGCACATTACTCAACATTCCATCCAAGACAAAAGATAGCTCAAATGCTAGGATTGATTGTGCAACATTGAATGTTAACAGGCACTTGCAACTGGATCGTAATGACAAAGTGAACAAAGGCAAGGAAAAACATTATAAATTTCGAGGCGCGGAATTCACATTGCCGATGCCTAAAAGGAGATTATTTTGTGAGTACCTCCGAGGTGTGATGTTCCCGTTCGGATTTGCTTCCAACATTGCAAATTGTCTCAATGCTGAAGGAAACAAGCTCCAAGGGTTGAAAACTCACGATTGTCACATCCTGCTGCAAAGGCTTTTAGCTATTGGCATTAAAGATTTAGTGAAGCCAAATATGTACAACGTGATTGCAGAGTTGGGAAGGTTCTTTAGGGAAATATGTAGTAAAACTCTAAGCAGAGCTGTTGTAGAACGTCTTAAGGTGGACATAGCAGTAATCCTGTGCAAGCTGGAGCTGATATATCCTCCAGCCTTCTTTGATGTGATGGTGCATTTGGCTGTTCATCTACCTGATGAGGCACTTTTAAGAGGTCCGGTACAGTATGGATGGATGTACCCTATAGAACGTCGACTGTGCACTTTCAAGAATACAGTTAGGAACAAAGCTAGACCGGAGGCTTGCATTGCAGTGGCGTATATTGCTGCTGAAGCATATACATTTGCCTCAAGATATATTCCTGATATTGAGACCAGATTCAATCGGGGTCGCAGAATTTTGGAAGTTGGAGGATCTGTTTTTAATCATGGTGTTGAGCTAATAGGAAAGAGGACCGAAAAAACATTAGAGCAGTCTGAATTTGAACAGCTGTCTTGGTATGTGCTGAATAATGCTACAGAGGCTGATGAATATGTTAAGTGAGTACTATGCACACGAACTACTCAGTTCCTCGCATATACTATGAACTTGTATCAAAATGAAATATATTCAGCTGACTTGGCTATGTTTTGCAGGTTGTACATGGAAACGAATGGAAAGCTATCGGCACGTGGGAGTGGGTTTCAGGACTGGTTTGAGAAATATGTAAGATGTTCAATTGCACTCTGACTTGTCTATGTGTTTTCACATGAGATGACCTCTTGTCTATTTTGTAATCGTAGATCTCGAAACTCCATGCGGAGAATCCAGGCGCTGTTAGTGCTGATCTCCTTGTCCTATCACGTGGTCCAGATAAGAGGGTGTTGGTAGCTGCAGCTTGCAATGCCAATGGTGTCCATTACAGCTCCTATGAGCGTGAACAACATTTGAAGACACGAAATAGTGGCATCACAACCAGTGGAGATCACTTGACAACCAGAAAAAAGAGATCAGAGTCATTTGACCATTATGGTCACATAGAAGAGGTTATTCAGTTGTTCTATAGTGATAAGGTTACTGTCCGATCTGTGGTTCTATTTAAGTGTTATTGGTACAACCAAGATCCAAACAAGGGCAAAGGTGCCAGAAATGATGGGTATTTCATATCAGTCAATACTACTGCTCAGTGGTACAAGGATGATCCTTATATTTTGGTACCTCAAGCGGCCAAGGTACTTTTCTTGGAAGACAGATCTAGAAAAGGATGGCAGTATGTGCAAAAGTTTGTGGCAAGGAACATATATGATTTGGATGAGAATGCGGATCCAATAATTGGTGCCCAGCAAGATGATTTCGCTGGTTGTATGCAAACTAAAGTTGCTGACATTGATGAAACCTCGTTGGATACAGGTATCCCTGCACATGATGGAGAAGTAGATTTCACTGTTGAGGTTAGCATAGTCGACAAAGAGATGGATAAACTGAAGCTACCTGGTGAATCTCAGGAGGAGAATGGACAGGACGAGCAGGATGAGACCATGCACGAATATCAGAATGAAGACGGAGGTGATGATGATGATGATGATGATGATGATGATGATGATGATGATGATGATGATGATGATGAGATTAGACTCTTGTCTCTGTATCATGCTGTGAGATGAAGAACCATGATTTGTTTTGATTTTTCTATTTGGAAAATGTATGAGTCCTGAAGACAATTATCTGTTGGATTGTAATCCCATGATGACTAATTATTTATGTTTGTTGTCCTACTAAAAGTTGGTCAAACTTAATTGTGTGGAAGTAATCCCATGCTGTTTGATTCATAGGGTCATATCCCATAGGAAAATAGAATGATAATAGATCAAACTAATGCAGAATATCTTATAACCACAATCAAATAGAATTTCTCTTGACATAGGATTCAAGTTGGCATGGCATCCCTATCATACAGGGTTTTTATTCATACTATGCTACAAATCGAAAATAAGATGGGTCAGCACTTTATCGCGGCAGATAGGGCAGCTGGCGTTCGTTACAAACCAGGAGAAGATGCACTTCCTATGGAACGGGTGTTTGCATCCCCGGAGACGCACCGTTGTGCGCTGCGACAGCCCCAGCATGCATATGCTGCAGTGGCCGTCCTCCGGCGCAACTAGGACCCAACTGTCCTGCAGCGCCGGCAAGTTGACGATGAGCCGGTGGTCCACCCTAAGGGTGAGGTCGAAGTGGAGGCCACCGAGCCGACGACACGCCTGCTGCCACATCAGGTGCATAACATCGTAAGGCATGATGATGTCCCACTCCTCGCGGGCAAGAATCTCGCGCATAGTTCGCACGACATTGCCCCCACTACGCAGCTTCCTCGGAGGCAAGCCAAGATCCAGCACCACCTCTTCGCAGGGTGTAGTGGTGATATCGTCCTCATCCAGTGGGGCAGGGAGGGGGCCGGCCATCCTCCTGAGCTCGTACGTCCTCGAGAAGAAGATGTGCACTGTCATAGTGTACGGGGACGCCTCGCCCTCGCCCACGGCCGGCGGCTCGCCGACGGAGAAGTCGGTCGTGCTTGCCGACACACGGCAGGCACGGAAGACATGTGGGCCAGACTCGATGATGCGCTCGCGTGAGGAGCGCTCTAGTAGGGGCGTCGCCGCCATTGGGGATTCTTCGGAGGGCTGTAGACTGGCGGCTAGTCGACGGTGAGGTGGTTGGTGTGAGATCTCTGGGATGAGGCCAGGGGAAGTGGGCGAAGTGCTCGGGACTAGGGACTGCCCTCAACTTTCCGCAGTAGTATGATAATAATTGGTGGACGAGGGAGACTAGTCCAGAGACTACCCAAAGTTGATAAATCATGTTCGAGGGAAAATGCCCAAGATTTATTATCAAAATTCAAGCTAATTTCGCCGATTTTGTTCTGCCGTTCATTAGACATCATCCAACGGCCTTGGTCTCTGGGATTCGCTGCTACAGTGTCATCTACTATTTTCTACCCAATTCCAGAAACATCCATAAAGCTAGTAGATAGCTTTCCTGCTTGTTGGCCCCACCCCATTTTTTAATCTTTTCTTCCTTATCCCCTTCGCTCATGCTAGCAGCTACTTGCAGCCATTGCTACACCAGCGAGGTGATCTCTATGATAGGCACGGTTTTAGTAAGACAGCAAGTTGTAGATAGCTAACCATGAGACACATGCCTCTCTGGTTGAGACTGAGCTCGCTATTGTGATTGGGCTCCAATGGTCGAGGTGAGTCACAGCTGCAATGACAGAGGTTTGTGCTGAATTAATTAGCACAGAGGCGTAACTAGCACTAGATGGAGAAGGCATAGTACACATATCGGACACGAAGTCGCGTCTGGCGAGCAGCTCGCATTCACTTGCATCAGTGCGGTACAACAAAGATGATGAAGAAGGATTGGAGCTTTGAAGGTAGTCAGAAAAGTTACAAAAAATAATACGTGCAAAACTTAACCTGTATAAACGCACATGCATGGATAATTTTACATTTCTGCATGAGAAAGACATGTCAATTTTCAGTACGACATGGTTTGATTTGTCAAATTTGATGCTCCTTAATGCATTTTAAGTGAAAATTACAGGTTTATTCATTATAATTGCCGATTTTTAACGTTACGTGCAGCTGACTAGCAAACTATAAGTGTGTGATTGCTTGCTTCCAAAATAAGGATATGTAATCATTTTGTATAAGGTAGTACCAATTAGTCGTTATATTGCAGAACTTAAAGAGTTTTGAGAGATTCAACTCGTTGCTACTCCATAAGAATGGTCATGTTGACAAATTTGATCCAGTGTTGAACAGAGCCAGAAACATTTCAAAAACTTGAGCATGGAAGAGGCTAGGGGTAAATGCCCCAAGGCCAGCCGAGCCTATCGTAGGTGCCGTCCCGAGGAGGAAGTACCTTAATTTGGGGCGCGCGCGGACGCTGCGGTACCCCGAGCTCGAGACGCCGCCGTACCGGTAGCTCGACCCGCGACGAGGCATGGCGGCGGCGGCGGAAGCGGAGCGGCGGCGGCGGAAGGTAAAGCTCCTGCTGACAAACATATTAGGCACAAATGGGCAACCTTCAGTAACCCATGTTCCATTTTTTTTGTCAGGATAACCCCATGTACCACCTTCCCAATAGAAAAAGTACTGTTCAACCTTCCCCTGTTGGGCCCAATATTTCACTTTTGGGTTGCCAAGGAACATCTACATGGTAATTGTTATCGGTCTACTTGCTCCGGCCGTCGAAGCCCAATAACTGCAAATGGGCCTTTCTGCTCATGCAATTTCGGCCCTTTTCTAATGAAACACAGATCCTATGATTGGCAAAAAAAAATACACGGAGATTCTACATAAAAGTTGTTTTTATTTATTTTGAATTATAGGGTTCCAATTTTTGAAACTGCTCATGCCCAATATGAAAATCCTTGATCGCTCCATACCCACATGGATAACGGTATTTTTAAAAATTCATAAAGTGGATTTGAAATTTAAAACATATCCTAATAATTCCTTGATTTAATCTATCAACTTGCAAGATCTTGGAGCCAAAGAGCTTGTATTAGTCTGCGAAAATAATACTGATAAACCTGTCGTTAACAAGAAATGAAGGTTTATCGTTCAGAGAGGATGCCATGTGGGACCCATGAGACAGTAGCGTCCTCAACGTTTCAAAGAAAAAGGCAAGTAGCCCGAAAATAGGGGTAAAAAATAAATCCTACAAAGGAAACATTTATAGTTCATAGAGGCTGACATGTGGGACCGATCTGCCAGCTGCATCCTCATCATTTCGAAGTCGGCAGGGATCAGAAGAAAAAGGCAAATAGCCAGAAATTAGGGGTCAAAAATAAATCCAAAAAGGAAACTTTTATTCTTCATAGAGGATGACATGTGGGACCGACCTGCCAGCAGCGTCCTCATCGTTTCAAAGGCCGCAGGGGATCAAAAGAAAAAGGCAAATAGCCAGAAATTAGGGGTAAAAAATAAATACAACAAAGGAAAGGTTTATTGTTCATAGAGGCTGACTTGTGGGACCCATGAGCCAGCGGCGACCTCAATTTCAAAGGCGGCATATGATCGAAAAGAAAAAGGCAAGTTAGCAAAAATCAGTGGGTAAAAAAAATCTAAGAAATGAAACTTTATTGTACAGTCCCATGAGCCAGCACCTTACTCAACGTTTCAGTGGCGGCATGAGATAGAAAGAAAAAGGAAAGTGACCAAATATCAGGAGCAAAAAATAATCCAAGAAAAGAAACTTTTATTGTACATAGATGATGACATATGGGTCCCACTTATACAAGCTCTTTCGCTCCAAGATCTTGCAAGTTGATTGTACATAGAGGATGACATGCGGGCCCCTTGTGTCAGCAGCTTACTCAACGTTTCCAAGGCGGCAGGGGATCAAAAGAAAAAGGAAGTAGCCAGAAATTAGCGGTAAAAAATAACTCCAAGGAAGGAAACTTTTATTGTTCATAGAGTATGACATGCGGGACCCATGCGCTAGCAGCTTCCTCAACGTTTCAAAGGGGGCATGAGATCGAAAGAAAAAGACAAGTGACCAAATATCAGGAGCCAAAAATAATCCAAGAAAAGAAACTTTATTGTACATAAAAGATGACATGCGGGTCCCATTTTGCAGCAGCGGTGTCAACGTTTCAAATGCGGCTTGAGATCAAAAGAAAAAGAGTAGCCAGAAATTAGGGGTAAAAAAACTCCCAGAAAAGAAAGTTGATTGTACATAGAGGATGGCATGCGGGTCCCATGACCCAGCACCTTACTCAACGTTTCAGAGGCGGCATGAGATCGAAAGAAAAAGGAAAGAGACCAAATACCAGGAGCAAAAATAATCCAAGAAAAAGAAACTTTTATTGTACATAGAGGATGACATATGGGTCCCACTTATACAAGCTCTTCCGCCCCAAGATCTTGCAAGTTGATTGTACATAGAGGATGACATGCGGGCCCCTTGTGTCAGCAGCTTAATCAATGTTTCCAAGGCGGCAGGGGATCAAAAGAAAAAGGAAACAGCCAAAAATAAGAGGGTGAAAAAAATCCAAGAAAAGAAACTTTTATAGTATCGAGGATGACATGTGGGTCCCATGAGCCAGCAGCTTCTCAACGTTTCAGAGGCTGCATGAGATCGAAAGAAAAAGGCAAGTGACCAAAAATAAGGGGGTAAAAAAATCCAAGAAAAGAGACTTGATTGTACATAGAGGATGACATGCGGGTCCCACCAGTCAGCAGCTTACTAACGTTTCCAAGGCGGCAGGGGATGAAAAGAAAAAGGAAATAGCCAAAGATCAGAGGGTGAAAAAAATCAAAGAAAAGAAACTTTTATAGTACATAGAGGATGACATGTGGGTCCCATGGGCCAGCAGGTTCCTCAACGTTTTCAAGGGCGACATGAGATCGAAAGAAAAGGCAAGTGACCAAAAATCAGAGGGTGAAAAATAATCCAAAAAAAGAAACTTTTATTGTACATAGAGGATGACATGCTGTCCCAACGTTTCAAATGCGGTTTGAGATCAAAAGAAAAAGAAAGTAGCCAGAAATTAGGGTAAAAAACTCCAAGAAAAGAAAATTGATTGTATATAGAGGATGACATGCGGGTCCCACGAGTTTGCAGTTTACTCAACGTTTCCAAGGCGGCAGGGATCAAAAGAAAAGGAAATAGCCAAAAATCAGAGGGTGAAAAAAAACACAAGAAAATAAACTTTTGTAGTACATAGAGGATGACATGCGGGTCCCATGAGCCAGCAGGTTCCTCAACGTTTCAAACGTGGCATGAGATCGAAAGAAAAAGGCAAGTGACCAAATATCAGGAGCCAAAAATAATCCAAGAAAAGAAACTTTATTGTACATAGAGCATGACATGCGGGTCCCATTTTGGTGCAGCGGCTAAACGTTTCCAAGGCGGCACAGGACCAAAAGAAAAATGAAGTAGCCAGAAATCAGGGGGTGAAAAAAATCCAAGAAAAGAAAGATTTCAATTGGGCTGCATCTGGACATCTGGGCCTTCGAACTATCCTTCGGGGCCTTTTGACTCGTACAATTTCAGCCCACTCCAGAACATGATAGTTCGGATTTTTCTCAAAAAACAGGAAAGATGCTTCGCCAAAACAAAAAACAAGGAGATTCAAGATATATGTTGTAAAAATAAAGATTTAATTTATCCGTTTGCAATAGCTCAGAGCGAAATACACTGTTTATTGTCTGCAAAATAATCAAGATATCACATGTTTCTTGTACGGGGAGGCTGACATCGTGGACCCATGAGCCAGCAGCGTCAACTTTCAAAGGCGGCAGGGGATCGAAAATAAAAAAACAAAAAATCAGTTGGTAAAAAATCCAAGAAAAGAAAACATTTAGCGTTCTGAGAGGATGACATGCGGGACCGATGAGGCAGCAGCATCCTCAATGTTTCCAAGGCGGCAGGGATCAAAGAAAAAAAGGAAATAGCCAGAAATTAATTAGGGGTAAAAAATAAATCCACCAAAGGAAACTTGTATTGTTTATAGAGGATGACATATGGGACCGACCTGCCAACAGCGTCCTCATCGTTTCAAAGGGGGCAGGGGATCAAAAGAAAAAGGCAAATAGCCAGAAATTAGGGGTCAAAAATAACTCCAAGAAAATAAACTTTTATAGCACATAGAGGATGACATGCGGGTCCCATGAGCCAGCAGGTTCCTCAACGTTTCAAACGTGGCATGAGATCGAAAGAAAAAGCAAGTGACGAAATATCAGGAGCCAAAAATAATTCAAGGAAACTTGATTGTACATAGAGGATGACATGCGGGTCCCATGAGTAAGCAGCTTACTCAACGTTTCCAAGGCGGCAGGGCATCAAAAGAAAAAGGAAATAGACAAAAATCAGAGAGTGAAAAAAACCATAGAAAATAAACTTTTATAGCACATAGAGGATGACATGCGGGTCCCATGAGCCAGCAGGTTCCTCAAAGTTTCGAACGTGGCATGAGATCGAAAGAAAAAAACGCAAGTGACCAAATATCAGAGCCAAAAATAATCCAAGAAAAGAAAGTTTTATAGTACATAGAGGATGACATGCGGGTCCCATTTAGCAACAGCGGTATCACCGTTTGAGCAGGGATCGAAAGAAAAAGTCAAGTGACCAAATATGAGGTGCCAAAAATAATCCAAAAAAAGAAAGTTTTATAGTACATAGAGGATGACATGCGGGTCCCATTTAGAAGCAGCGGTATCACCGTTTTGAGGCAACAAAGATCGAAAGAAAAAGTCAAGTGACCAAATATGAGGTGCCAAAAATAATCCAAAAAAAGAAAGTTTTATAGTATATAGAGGATGACATGGGTCCCATTTAGCAAAGCGATTAACGTTTGAGAGGCAGCAGATCGAAAGAAAAAGTCAAGTTACCAAATATGAGGTGCCAAAAATAATCCAAGAAAAGAAAGTTTTATAGTACATAGAGGATGACATGCGGGTCCCATTTAGCAGCAGCGGTATCACCGTTTGAGAGGCGGCAGGGGATCGAAAGAAAAAGTCAAGTGACCAAATATGAGGTGCCAAAAAAATCCAAGAAAAGAAAGTTTTATAGTACATAGAGGATGACATGCGGGTCCCATTTAGCAGCAGCGGTATCACTGTTTGAGAGGCAGCAGGGGATCGAAAGAAAAAGTCAAGTGACCAAATATGAGGTGCCAAAAAATCCAAGAAAAGAAAGTTTTATAGTACATAGAGGATGACATGCGGGTCCCATTTAGCAGCAGCGGTATCACCGTTTGAGAGGCAGCAGGGGATCGAAAGAAAAATTCAAGTGACCAAATATGAGGTGCCAAAAAAATCCAAGAAAAGAAAGTTTTATAGTACATAGAGGATGACATGCAAGTCCCATTTAGCAAAGCAGCGGTATCACTGTTTGAGAGGCAGCAGGGGATCGAAAGAAAAAGTCAAGTGACCAAATATGAGGTGCCAAAAAAATCCAAGAAAAGAAAGTTTTATAGTACATAGAGGATGACATCGGGTCCCATTTAGCAGCAGCGGTATCACTGTTTGAGAGATGGCAGGGATCGAAAGAAAAGTCAAGTGACCAAATATGAGGTGCCAAAAAAATCCAAGAAAAGAAAGTTTTATAGTACATAGAGGATGACATGCGGGACCCATTTAGCAGCAGCGGTATCACCGTTTGAGAGGCGGCAGGGGATCGAAAGAAAAAGGCAAGTGACCAAATATGAGGTGCCAAAAATAATCCAGAAAAGAAAGTTTTATAGTACATAGAGGATGACATGCGGGTCCCATTTAGCATCAGCGGTATCACCGTTTGAGAGGCGGCAGGGGATCGAAAGAAAAGGCAAGTGACCAAATATGAGGTGCCAAAAAAAACTCCAAGAAAAGAAAGTTGATAGCTCATAGAGGATGACATGTGGGTCCCATTTAGCCGCAGCGGTCTCAACGTTTCAAGGCACAAGGGATCACAAGAAAAGGAAGTAGCCAGAAATCAGGGGGTCAAAAATCCAAGAAAAGAAGGAATTTTGGTTCATAGAGGATGACAAGCGGGACCCATGATCCTGCATCGTAAACGGCTCGATCGGAGAGCGTTGAACGAGATGGCGCGATCGAGAAAAAAACAATGCTAGAGAGGCTGCCATGTGGGCCCTACATCCCTGGGCGGTGCTGATTTGCGTTGACTCGGCCGGCGAACCCGAGAATTCGCGATGCACCACGTCCCGGCCACCATACGCGACGTTTTGGCCGCTTTCGTCGGGCTAGGTGGCCTCAAAAACGAGAAAAAAGTTTTGACATGAACCACGGAGGGACCAAAAATCGTCGGCTTTGTGTACCAGCAACCACGGCGCGACTTCAACTTCGTCGGCCATGGCAACTTTTCTGTAGTGGATGTAGAGCCCTCCGCGATGATTCCCCTCCTCCCAGGGTGCCGGAGGCGATCTCCGAATCCCTCGAGATGGGACGCGGCGGCGGCCTCTCAGTAATGTTTTCCGTATCGTGGCTCTCCGACAGGGGTTTCGCGACGAAGGCTATTTGTAGGCGGAAGGGTAGGTCGGGGCACGCGAGGGGGCCCACATGAAACAGGTCGCGCCGGGCCTCGCCACAGCTACCAGAAAACCGCCACCCGTGGCCCCACTCGTCTCTCCCGCCTTTCCTGAAGCTTGTTTAAAAATAGGCCCCCGGGCATTGATTTCGCCCAATTCCGAGAATATTTCCTTACTAGGATTTCTGAAACCAAAAAACAGGAAAAACAAGAATCGCACTTCTGCTGTTAATAGGTTAGTGCCGGAAAATGTATAATAATGCTGTAAGTATGTATAAAACATTCAAGTATTGTAATAAAAGTAGCATGGAACATAAGAAATTATAGATACGTTTGCGGTATCAAAGATCGTGATGAAGCATTGAAGGAAAGTACGATATATAGCTCCGAAGTCGCACCGACACAAGCGCCCGTGCCGAACTCGGCCCTCCATCGGGAGCGCAGACGCGCACCCGATAAAAGTTGCACTCCAGGATCATGCCCGGGGACTTGATTCTGTGTAGGTAACATTGTTTTTCAAGCAGTTAACCAGCAAAAGCTGGGCACGTTACTCGTTATCCTTTACGCATTTGGGAGAACACAAGCTTCGATATGAATTTATCGGATGGTTTATGAAGACCCGCAAGAAACTTCGGCAGAGGAAAACATTCGAGTAGTACAACTTGAGTCTACACGGATTGCAAGCATCCGTATATAGACTCGGGGCTACTCCCATCGGGAGCGCAGGACGCGCACCCGATAAAAGAAGATGAAGCTATTACAAGATGGACAAGAACAAATAAAGGAGAAGAACATTCTGGAGGCATGCTTTAGTCTCTACCCGAAAAATCTTCGGCTAGACACTCGGGGACTACTGACGTGGGCATTACCCTTCGGGTAACCGATATTGCCCTATCCTGTGCGGCCCAACTGGAGGCCCATGAAGATACCCGACGGCAAGGTGGGCCACTAGGACGTTGAAGGAGATTCCTTGGATTACAAGACAAAGAGTCGAACAAGGAAAGTTTAGAGCTAGGTCTCTTGTAAACCTAGTCGCACTCAGAAATCTCTTGAGACCTGGCCTAATATGGGCCGGGAGAGGGGCTACCGAGACACAATCAATCTTAGCAACTTTAGCCACCAAAAGTCTAGAGCTAGGTCGCCGTAGCACTTAGCCTCTCGACGAGATCAGAGCAAACCTTCGGCACCCCATTGTAACCCAATATCTTCATAATCAAGATCAGACAGGCAGGACGTAGGGGTGTTACCTCATCGAGGGCCCTGAACCTGGGTAAATCGCTTTCCCCGCTTGTCTTAACCGATGTCCAGGTCACCGATACGTCCCAAACGTATCTATAATTTCTTATGTTCCATGCTACTTTTATGACAATACTTGCATGTTTTATACACACTTACAGCATTATTATACATTTTCCGGCACTAACCTATTAACAAGATGCCGAAGCGCCAATTGCTGTTTTTGGTTTCAGAAATCCTACAAAGGAAATATTCTGATTGACAATCAACGCCTGTGGTCTTATTTTTTCCGCTGAGCTTCCGGTAATCGGAGGGAGATACGAAGTGGGGCCGCGAGGCCGGCACCTTGGGCGGCGCGCGCCTACGGGGCCCGCGCCGCCATGGTGGGGCCCCGTCGCCCCGACCTACCCTTCCGCCTCTACTTATAGCCTTCACGAAACCCACACGAGAGCCACGATAGGAAAACCTTCGAGACGCCGCCAATCCCATCTCTGGGGATTCAGGAGATCGCCCGCACCTGCCGAGAGGGGAATCATCACCTGGAGGGTCATCATCATGCCCGCCTCCGTTGATGCGTGAGTAGTTCATCCTTGGACTATGGGTCCATAGCAGTAGCTAGATGGTTGTCTTCTCCACTTGTGCTATCATTGTTTAGATCTTGAGCTGCCTAACATGATCAAGATCATCTATTTGTAATGCTACATGTTGTGTTTGGTGGGATCCGATGAATCTAGAATATTATGTCAAGTTGATTATCAATCTATCATATATGTGTTGTTTATGTTCTTGCATGCTCTCCGTTGCTAGTAGAGGCTCTGGCCAAGTTGATACTTGTAACTCCAAGAGGGGGTATTTATGCTCGATAGTGGGTTCATGCCTCCATTTAATCTGGGACAGTGACAGAAAGTAAGGTTGTGGATGTGCTGTTGCTACTAGGGATAAACATCGATGCTTTGTCTAAGGATATTTGTGTTGATTACATTACGCACCATACTTAATGCAATTATCTCTTGTTTCAACTTAATACTGGAAGGGGTTCGGATGATAACCTGAAGGTGGATTATTTTAGATGCATGCTGGATAGCGGTCTATGTACTTTGTTGTAATGCCCTGATTAAATCTCATAGTAATCATCATTGATATGTATTGAATCTTTATTTGTCAATTGCCCACCTGTAATTTGTTCACCCAGCATGTTAGTTATGTTATTGGAGACACCACTAGTGGACTCCGGTCCATTCTTTTACATCTGAATACAATACTGCAATTATTGTTCTTTACTGTTTTTTGCAAACAAACATCATCTTCCACTCGATACGTTTAATCCTTTGTTTTCAACAAGCCGGTGAGATTGACAACCTCACTCACATGTTGGGGCAAAGTATTTTGATTGTGTTGTGCAGGTTCCACGTGCGGCACTGGTGTTGCGCCACACTACACTCCCTCCACCAACAACCTTCACGTGCTTCTTGGCTCCTACTAGTTCGATAACCTTGGTTTCACTGAGGGAAACTTGCTTCTATACGCATCATACCTTCCACTTCGGGTTCCCAACGACGTGCTTACACGCTATCAAGCTCTTTTTCTCGCGCCGTTGCCGGGATCAAGACACGCAAGGGAGTCTCCACATCCAATCTCTTTACTTTTTTTTGTCTTGCTTTACTTTATTTTATTTACTGTCTTGTTTGCTTCATATTAAAAACACAAAAATATTAGTTGCTTTACTTTCTGTCTTGTTTACTAGCTCTATATCTAAACACAAAAATTAGTTACTTGTCTTTACTATTATTTGCTTAGTTTACTTTATTACTGTACAATGGGTACTCCTGAAAATACTAAGTTGTGTGATTTCACTAGCACAAATAATAATGATTTTATAAGTACTCCTATTGCTCCACCTGCTACTACAGCAGAATTCTATGAAATTAAACCTGCTTTACTGAATCTTGTTATGAGAGAGCAATTTTCTGGTGTTAGTACTGATGATGCTGCTGCCCATCTTAATAATTTTTTTGAACTTTGTGAAATGCAAAAGTATAAGGATATAGATGGTGATATTATAAAACTGAAATTGTTTCCTTTCTCATTAAGAGGAAGAGCTAAAGATTGGTTGCTTTCTTTGCCTAAAAATAGTATTGATTCATGGACTAAATGTAAAGATGCTTTTATTGGTAAATATTATCCTCCTGCTAAGATTATATCTTTGAGAAGTAGCATTATGAATTTTAAGCAATTTGATAATGAACATGTTGCTCAAGCATGGGAGAGAATGAAATCTTTGGTAAAGAATTGCCCTACCCATGGACTAACTACTTGGATGATCATCCAAACCTTTTATGCAGGATTGAATTTTTCCTCGAGGAACCTATTGGATTCAGCTGCTGGAGGTACTTTTATGTCCATCACCTTGGGCGCCGCGACTGCTTCTTGATGATATGATGATCAATTACTCAGAATGGCACTGAAAGAACTCTTCAAGGTAAGAAGGTAAATTCTGTTGAAGAAACCTCTTCTTTGGGTGATAAGATTGATGCTATTATGTCTATGCTTGCAAATGGTAGATCTCATATTGATCCTAATAATGTTCCTTTAGCTTCATTGGTTGCTCAAGAAGAAAATGTTGATGTGAATTTCATTAAGAACAATAATTTCAACAACAATGCTTATAGGAATAATTATGGTAATGGTTATGGTAATTCTTATGGTAGATCTGTTTTGCCTAATGAAGAAAAGATATTGGAAATTGAAAGAACTACTAAGAGCTTTATGCAATCGCAATATGAGAAAAATCAATTGTTTACTAAAACTATGAATGAACAATCTGCCTTGTTGAAAAATATAGGAAATCAACTTGAAAATTTGAATGTGAAAATTTCTAGTTTGCAAACTAAACTTTCAAATGCTTAAAAATCGAATCTCATATATGTCTGAATCACAATCTTCTTTAATCAATAAAATGGCTGCTAAACCTGATGATATTGAAATTTTCACTACAAGAAATGCCATCCAAGTTCGAATTAATGATAATATTAGAATGTTGGATGGAATTGCATGCTAGGTGGGATAGAGAAGAGAAAGAAAAACTTGCTGAAGAGAATAATGTAGCTAAAGTTTGGAATATACCACCACTAGTAATGTTGATTCCTCACATGTTGCTACACCTCCCACTATCAATGGTAAAATAATTGGTGCTGGCAATGTTTCTACTCCTAGTGCTAAGCGTACAAAACTGCCTGAAATGGCTGAAACTGCTTGTGATAAAACTGCTGAAATTTTTCAAAATATTGGGGACAATGATCCCATTGCTGTAGAACATAATGGTTTATATTTTGATGATTGTCATATTACTGAAGTTATAAAGTTCTTACAAAACTTGCTAGAAGTCCTAATGCTAGTGCTATAAATTTAGCCTTACAAAACATATTACAAATGCTCTCATTAAAGCTAGGGAAGAGAAATTAAAACTCTGAAGTTTCTATTCCTAGGAAGTTAGAAGATGGTTGGGAGCCCATCAAAATGAAATTCAATGATTTTGAATGTAATGCTTTATGTGATCTTGGTGCAAGTATTTCTGCTATGCCTAAGAAAATTTATGATATGCTTGACTTGCCACCATTGAAAAATTGTTATTTGGATGTTAATCTTGCTGATAATTTTAAAAATAAACCTTTGGGGAGGATTGATAATGTTCGCATTATGGTTAACAATAACATTGTCCCCGTTGATTTTGTTGTCTTGGATATTGAATGCAATGCATCTTGTCCTATTGTCCTGGGAAGACCCTTTCTTCGAACTATTGGTATGGAACACTTCCCTAGAAAGAGAATGAAGTTGCCTTTTGATTCTATTATTAGAACAAATTATGATGTTGATGCTTCTTCTCTTGATGTTAATTGATTTGCACTTTCTGCGCCTAGCCGAAAGGCGTTAAAGAAAAGCACTTCTGGGAGATAACCATGTTTTTATTTTAATACTGTATCGTTGAGTCTTGGAAGTTGTTACTACTGTAGAAACCTCTCCTTATCATGTTTTGTTAAGCAAAGTCTCTATGGTAAAGTTGACAGATTTGATTGCTGGGCGTTGTGAATCGACTGTTGTCTCGTCACGCAATTTGCGAGAACTCTCTCGTAAAAATCAAAATTCAAGCACTTAGGTGCGTGATCCCCGCATATGTACGCAACTTTCATTAGTTTTGAGTTTTTCCGTTTGAGCAAGTTGCGCTCAGAAATTCGTCTTTACGCGATCGTTCGTTTTTGACAGTATCTCTTTCCTTTTATTTCGCATTGCCGCTTTGCTATGTTGAATGGGTTTTTTTGTTCCATTAACTTTCGCAGTTTCTTTGTGCATGTCCAGAAGTGTTCAGAATGATTATGTCACCTCTCGGATATGTGAATTTTTGATTATGCACTAACCCTCTAATGAGTTTGCTTGAAGTTTGGTGTGGAGGAAGCTTTCAAGGGTCAAGAGAAGAGGATGATATACTATGATCAAGAAGAGTGAAAGGTCTAAGGTTTGGGGATGCCCCGGTGGTTCATCCCTGCATATTTTAAGAAGACTCAAGTATTTAAGCTTGGGGATGCCCAAGGCATCCCCTTCTTCATCGACAACTTATCGTGTCACTTCTAGTGAAACTATATTTTTATTCCATCACATCTTATGTTCTTTACTTGGAGCGTCTATTTGCTTTTGTTTTCATTTTGGTTTGAATAAAGTTGGATCCCACCATCCTTATATTGGAGATATTATGCTCCGCTTTTTCATATGGAACACTTGTGTTCTTAATTGTGCTTTAATGTTCATGGCGAAGGCTGAAAATTGCTTCGTTGATTGCTATTTGGTTGGAATCAAAAAATGCTTCATATGGTTTGGAATAACTTGAAACTTGGCAATTGTTTTGAGCTCTCATAGATCATGTTTAAGCTCTTGCATCATGTAGTTTAATCTATTAATGGAGAACTACCGTAGAGCTTGGTTAATTTGGTTTGCATGATTAATCCTCTCTAAGTCTAGATATTGCAAAGTGTTTGAACAACAAGGAAGACACACAGAAGCCACATGGGTAGCAAACCCGTGTTGGTCCCGAAGAAAAACACGGAGGTCCTTCGCATGCGTCGACTTCACGTGTCTCAACAAACATTGTCCAAAAGATCACTTTCCTCCCGAGGATCGATCAAATTATCGACTCCACGACAAATGTGGAACGTATTTCTTCTTTGACGCATATTCTGGTTATAACCAGATCCGACTGAAGGAAGAAGATGAAGTCAAAACAGCTTTCATCACCCCTTATGGCGTGTTTTGTTACAGAACAATGCCTTTCGGGTTGAAAAACGCGGGTGCAACTTACCAGCGAATAGTGCTTAGCCACGCAGATTGGCAAAAATGTCCAAGTATACATTGACGATGTCGTCATAACAACAAAGGAAGGATCAACATTGATCGATGATCTCAGAGAAACTTTCGACAACCTCGACAAATTCTGCCTCAAGCTAAACCCGACAAAGTGCTCTTTCGGCGTCCCTGCAGGAGAACTTCTCGGGTTCCTGGTGTCAGCAAGAGGAATCGAGGCTAACCCGGAGAAAATTCAGGCCATCGTGACGATGCGGAAGCCAACAAAGTTAAAGGAGATACAACAACTAACTGGACGAGTCGCAGCTTTAAGCAGATTCGTCGCCAGGCTAGGAGAAAGAGCGCTGCCGTTTTACGCTTTGATCAAGCAAGGTGAAAAGTTCGAGTGGAACGAAGAAGCAGACAGAGCTTTTGAGGATCTTAAGCGTACAATCTCGACACCTCCAATATTGGTGGCGCCCAAGGAAAAGGAACCTCTCCTGTTATACATTGCGGCCACACCTCAGGTGGTCAGCACGGTACTCGTGGTTGAGCGAGAGGAAGAAGGGAAATTACATGGAGTACAAAGGCCGGTATACTTCATCAGCGAAGTTTTATCGCCTTCAAAACAGAGGTACCCGCATTATCAGAAGCTAGCATACGGAGTATTTACAACAGCAAGAAAGTTACGACACTATTTTTCGGCACACCCGATAATAGTGGTCAATGAGGCACCATTGTCAAATATACCTAATAACCCGGAAGCTACGGTCGTGTCTCCTTTTGGGGGAATAGAATTTTCCCTCGTGACATCACATACGAGAAAAGAAAAGCGATTAAGTCGCAGATCTTACCAGACAGAGTGGATGGAGTTGCAAAACACGGGACCCCCAGATCTATCGAGAACCTGGACCATGAACTTTGACGGGTCCAAGAGGTTAGAAGGAGCAGGAGCTGCGTGATATTGGTTTCACCTCAAGGAGACAAGCTAAAATATGTACTCTACGGATGACGTTTCCCAACGCATCTAACAATGAAGCAGAATATGAAGCCATACATGGGATGAAGATGGCGAAGGCTTGTGGTCGACCCGATTAAAAATATATGGCGACTCCCAGCTGGTGGCTCAGCAAGTGATGAATCAATGTGACGCAGTCAATGATAGCATGATAGCATACAAGGAGCTATACAATGAACTCGAGAAGCTTTTCGACGGGTGTGAAGTGAATCATGTTAGCAGGCTCAGCAATGACGAAGCCGATGTTTTGGCAAATATCGGGTCACAATGCCTAGCAATACCACCTGGAGTATTTTGGGAGGAGATAAGTGAAAGGTCGACTAAGGCAAGGAAACAACCAAAGAAGAAAGAAAAGGTCGAGAAAGGCTCGGGGGCTTCGACAGCCCTCGAAGCAGGCGCATCTGGAGATGAGGAAGAATCACACGAGGTAATGGTAATACAAGTACCATGGATGCAGGCTTATATTGCATATATTTCAAGGCAGCAGATACCCGACGATCCAGTGGAAGCAAGGCGAATTATTCGGAGATCCAAAGCTTTTACTGTGGTTAAAGGCGAGCTTTACAAGAAAAGTATATCGGGAGTCTTACAGCGCTGCACACCTGAGCAAGGGAGGATAATTCTAAAGGATGGACACGAAGGAGTGTGTGGACACCACGCAAGCAGTCGAGCTATAGCAGCCAAGGTTTTCAGAGCAGGGTTCTATTGGTTAACGACAATTGAGGATGCAAAGGACATAGTCCGCACTTGTGATGCGTGTCAAAGGTTTGCCGCAAAACCTCATTCCCCCGGCAGCAGAACTGATGCCAATACCTTTGTCGTGGCCTTTGCCCAATGGGGTCTCGATATGGTGGGCAAACTGCACAAGGCGTGGCTAGGAGGATACGAGTATATGCTTGTAGCCGCGACAAGTTTACCAAGTGGGTTGAAGCAAAGCCGATAAATTCGCCTGATGCACTAGCGGCCAAGTTCATCAAAAGCATCGCTTTTTGGTCTGAGTTCCTCGACAGTATCACATGTGTACAATGGTAGTAACTTCCACATCAAAGGAATTCAAGGCTTATTGTGCGGAAGTAGGCATCAAGCTACATTTTGCGTCGCTATGCTAATTCGCAAAACTAATGTTCAAGTCGAGAAAGCAAACGGGCGCTATCTAAGTGGGCCCATACTCAAGAAGCGCTTGCTCTGACCATCGGGAAAAAGTCACATACTGGCCGTAGGAATTACAAAGTGTGCTATGGAGCATACGAACAACACCTACCTACGCAACTCAGAAACCCCGTTTTTTCCTGGTTCATGGAGCAGAAGCAGTGTTGCCGATAGAAATAGAACACAATTCTCCGAGAGGTGGAGTTTGATGAAGAAACCTCGAGAAAGGCACTGGAAGATGATATGGAGCATTCTTGGCGAGGCTCGTGACGAACTATTATCACGAGTCGCCAAATACCAAACAGATGAAAACTACCACAAATTTCTAATATTAATAACAAGATCTTTTCAAGTTGATAATTAGTTCTTCGACTCCACGCAAGATAGCCATGAGAAATTCGAGTCGCTGGATAGGCCCATACATCGTCACCGAAGTAATTGAAGGAGGAGCGTATAGGATAAAGGACAAGAAGACAGGGATTGACGAGCCAAATCCTTGGAACGTGGCGCAACTTAGGCGTTTTTACGCCTAAGTCAAGATATATATGTAAGCATACAATGTACTGAAACGCCCGCGAGTTTTCAATTTCCTTTCAGGGCACCGAGTGGGGCTGGAAGGTTTTTGATGAGGCGGGCTCGCTGTGCTGCAATATAATAAAGATATTGGTGATATATATCTTTTTCTTCGACAGGCTCGGGGGCTTCCTCCTAGAAGACATTGTATACAAGAAAATTCATACAATATAGAAACTACAACGATTTTTGCCTTGGTATTAAACACTCGCAAATGTAATAAAAATAACGACATTAGCCACCGAAATACTCCTGGGGCTAGGGGAAAGGAAAATACATATCCTGTTTTAAAATATACACGCATAGATACATATTCTCTCGACAAAATAGGTACATACGAAGTAACCACTACGACCTAACATGTCGTCTATATTTATCCCATCCCTTCTCATTGGATGCACCCATAAAATCGGCATAATGGCCGCCTTCCCAGAAAAAAGTCGGCATCCATTCGAAGAAGGTCACCAATTATTTCTTCAGCCACTGGCGTAACTATCGCGTCAATCTTGTCGACACCCCTCTGTCGTTGCCTCAGCTTGTTATGGACTTTGTCAACCACTTTGGTCATATCCAATTTTGGTGGCAGATCTGAAGCATAATAAGAGCAAATCTAGCACCGCTATTAGTTGAGCCCTCACAAACCGTGGATTTGACGCTTTAGTCTTTAAACTTGATCAATGGGCCCAGGCAGAGGTCTAGGTCGAGCATTTCGAGGAAACATGAGTTGTAAACCATGGACAAGTGTTTTGGTACAAAAGTCATGAACCTACGAACTTGGTACGCACGATCTTGAAATCTGACGATTTGTCGGGTGCGTTCAGGTGTAGCCCAAAAGAGGGATCCATGGTCCAACGCAGATTAACAAGGAAATTTGACCTTGTATCAACATCGTTGATCTTCTATGCCAGCATCCAAGAAGGGGACCTATTTGATGACAGCACACCAGTTAGAGAGAGAACAAGTGAACAACGGAAGAAGTTGCGGGTTAAGAAACTTACCCGCCATGTCCAAGCTTGCATCATTCAATAATTCAAGCATGAAATTTTCTCGAGACGTAGCTTGCGTAGCTTCAGCAACAGCAGCCTCTTTTGCAGCTATAGCTTCTGAAGCCTGCTGACGTGCAATTTGTTCCCTTTCGGTTGCTTTTCGGGACTGTTCCATTACTAAGAGTGCCTGTTTCTTCATGGATTGAAGCTGCTGGCGAAGATCTTCCAATTCTTGTGATGGACCCGCACCCGAGAAATCTTCAATGAATTCATCACTAAGTGGCGTTTTCTTCGAGAAGGATGAGGCAGGTAAAGCATCGGAAGGACGAGAAGTTGAAGTGTAGTTGTCAAAGACCAACTGGAAATAAAATTTCGACATCAATCATCAAGCAAAATAGATTTCCATTGATTTTCAAGATATTTACATAGTCATTACAAAAGGATTGGATCCTAGTAAACTAATCATACACTGTCGTTGTTACATCTAGTATGACATGCGGCCAAAAAGAAAGAAAAGGCAAAAACATAGGTAGGGTAATCTACTTGACCTCCGTTTTGGCGGAACTGGAGGAAGGGTCGGCTTGTACCCGAGGAAGGCCAAGATTTTCTTCGAGTGGGGCTTTGCAGCCCTGATTAGGTTTGGCCATTTATCCTGCTTCAGCTTTGTGGCTTCGCCAACTTTCGCCCAGCCGATACTTTGTCGTTTTTCACAACCAGTGTTATCGTGTTCTCCACGCCAATCTTTTAAACTTTCTTGGCGAAGAGCAAGCCCAAGATCTTCTTGGGGGACGAAGCTTTCGGCAAGGGCAGCAAAGGTGTCTTTCTTCGGGAAGAAGTAAGGAAACAGGCGTGAGAACGCCTTCTGGGCATTAAAAATGCTACGGCGCACCAGGTCCGCATGAATCTCAAGAAGAGACAACGCGTCGAGAAGACGGTTGTCTTCAGGTTTCTCCAGCACAAAATCTTGACTCATTTTCCCTGCTGAAGTAAAAGTTTTGAACTTCAACAAAAGAGAAGGGGTGGAAATTCAAGGACAAGATAAAGTCACAGTTAGAACTTATTTTACGAAACGACGATTTAGCGACTCATATGAGCGGTGTTTTTGGCTTCATGGGCAACATTTTGAGCGATTTTATCGCTTAGAGCAGTTTCTGCTTCATGAAGCCTCTTCCGAAGATCTTCAATGCAAGAGGCGTCCTTTTCGCTTTCTCGCGAGCTTCTTCACTTGCCTTGAGTTTGGCGGCAAGGTCACAGCCCGTTTGTCCGCTCGCAGAGAGATTCTGTTGAGAAAGACAAGACTATAGCTAAAATTGCACAAGGGCCATGGATGTTTATCGAGGATTAGGAAAAATAGATTTCCGGGATAGTTTACCTTTTAACCCTTCAACAGTATTGCGGTACCCAATAAATTGGGCGCCAAGGTTGATGAAGGGCTGCATCAAAGGCTACAGAGAAGCACACTAAAAGAAAGGTCTGTGTAGAAGTGAAAAAAAAAATTGGACAGACTAAAAGCATGTAATAGACTTACATCATCCAAAGCCGGAGTAGAGAAACTCCGCAAGGGGAAGAACCTGTCGCTCTAGTCGATCCTTGCCTCCTTTGGCGAAGAGGTTCTGGTTAGTGGCAGAGTCGACCTGAAGTCTTGGATGATGAGCCGAGGGTTTCTCCGCCTCGTGCGGGGTGGTGAGCCTCTTCTCGATAAAGCTAACGATGAGACGTGCTCATAGGAGTGCCACCACGCTGGATTCGCGGGGCCTTCTCTTCATCGCCACCGGATACCGTAGTAGAATGAGATTATTCGATATGGAATCGTGACATCCGACACATATTGACAAGACAACAGCTTATTGTGGCCACGACGAGCTGACAAGGGCCGATGCGTAAGCATCGAAAGGCCGCGGGCCCCCGGGGAAATGCCTCTCGACAGAGGACTGCTCCGCTTGGAGGTGCCAGAAGTCTTCCGCTGGCCATTCCTTCTCCTCTTGCTGGGAGAAACCTGGCCAAGGATGATCTGCTTGACCGGCCCGCATTCAACTTTTCAGAAAGTGAACCGCAAATTTTTGAGAAACTCATGCCTCCACTCAAAGCTGAGAAGGAACTCCGGACATCGTCTGGCGACGATGGCTCGTTCGTTGACATCTCCACCTTTCGGGAAGGGAGGAAGGACGATGCGCTTGATGGTTCTATAAAGATAAGAACGCATGACAAAGAAATTGCGTCGTACACAGCAGGAAAATAGTCGGATAAAGTGTAAAGCACAAAAACAGTCAAACAAGGTGTGAAGAATAAGAATTAGGCGATAAAACATATATTACCTCGGGAGAGCATTGTACCGTTGGTATGGTACCACGCTACAGGATGAAGGGACAGATCTTTTCTGTAGGTTCAACATGTGGGATCTTTCTATTAAGTTTTTCCAAGTCCTTGACCGAAAGATCCGTCGACATACGATCGATCGTCCTTCTCGCCAAGATACATCCGTAGGGGTTTTTGCAGCCTGTGCAGGCCGTAATCTTCAATGCAAGGAAGTGTGTCATATTTGACATTCGACAACTCTGGTCGCGGTATTCTCAAGCTCAGGGATGTGGGACATCAGCGCCTCTATCGTCGTTTTTTTTCTCTTCGCCGCCCGCATCCCAGATCGGCGACTGAGAATTCCCATGCCTGGCCACAAAAGGCGTTAATATTATTCAGTTTCGAGCAATCCTCGCGCACATACAAACCATCTTCTACGCCACCCTTGGACGGAGTTGGGGAATTTGACGTCGAAGTATTCAACAACATCGTGGCTCACTGAGAGACGTTGTGGAGCCATTGCTACGCATAAAGAATGCGTTTCCACAGAGCCCAGTTAGGCTGGACTCCAAGGAAAGCTTCGCAAAGCGTGATGAAGATGGAGATGTGAAGGATGGAATTGGGAGTAAGATGGTGAAGTTGAAGCCCATACACAAAAAGCAGACCACGCAAAAACTCGTGGATGGGTGCAGAGAGGCCGCGGATCAGATGGTCAACGAAACTAACCCGATAACCAATGGGAGGCGCCGGGTAGCTTTCTTCGCTGGGGAAGAGCAGCGCGTCCTTCTTGTTGAGGCCGAGCTTTCAAACAGTTGATGTCCCGCGGGAGATCTTGGATCTCTCCCACACGGTGTTTCAGATCTTGTGCCGCCATGACCTGTGGAGTGTTGTGCCTCGGTGAGTTTCGGCCATGCAGGGTACTGGCAGGTGTTATGAAGAAGGAGAGGGCCCGTAGCTCGGTGATTGCAAGAGAGATTGATGCAGAGGGTATGAACAATGGCGCGGCGAAGGGGATGAACGAGGAAGACGATGGCTCTTTATGGCTGGATGTGGGATGGATGCTGTCCACGTGGCTAAGGGGTAAAAATGTATTTTGACTGTGAAGGAACAGAACAGGCGCTACAGTACGTGCGCCAGAAAAAGCGGAGGACGTGTGTCCCCCACTTGCACGACGTGTCAAATTGATGAGGGTTTTGGGCCCGCAAAACAGAGAAAGAGCGTTCCTCGCGTCTTCCCAATACAGAGGTCGTGGCCAACGTCAGCACTGATGTCATTTTACCAATGGAAAAACATCGGCAGCGGTGATGTGAAAATTGGCGACAGGAAAGAACGACTGATAATCTCGAGAGCCTTTGACCAAATACAAGTTTTTGTTCAAATGCTCGGGGGATACTTTATAAAGATATATCAAGAATATTGATGGAGATGATTCGGTAAGAGTGACAATTCAAAAATATTGCGCTTAGAGATAAGTGGAGCTCATACCAAGTGGAGTAATCGAATCGAGTTCCTGGTTACTCCCACCTGGGAGGCCATTGTCGCGCACCCGATAAAATATGGACAGAAGCATGAAAAATGACAATATAGTGGTGTGATAAAGCAAAAAGGTGAGCCACAAATCAAGCACAAGTGTTTGGCTGTAGCCTCTGGGTTATCCCATGACAAGACAATATAGAATTGCAGACGAAGAATTTTCATCGTACATCTTCGAGTTACACATAACTCTTCATATACTCCCATCGGAGGATAAACACAATATAAGTCATCCGTTGACTCAAATAAATGTGCTACTCCAATGCTCCGAAAAGTACTCGACAATATATTCTCGAGCGCCTCAGTCACAAATAATCTCTCGAATGTCGAACTGCGTAAGGTAAGACCCCTGATCCACCCCGTGGGCGGCGTGGCACCGCTCTCACGGGGCGCTTGCTACTTTTTTTTCTCGTATTTACAGATACGAAGAAAAAAAAACTTAACGACGCGTTAGTACCCGCGATAAAACATGACTGGAATTCGACATCTGGTAAGACCTTAAGCACCTGTCGAAGTTTACACCCGTATCCCGAGATCATGTCCAGGGACGTGATTTTGAAGTAGGTTTTGGCGGATTATTGCCGCAAGAGCAGTTAACTGGTACCGATGCGTCGATGAACCAGCCCCACCACCGTTATCCCTGTATTACATATAATAACCTTTATAAAAGTTATTTGTCGAGTTAAGGAAATCATGTGGCAGATTGTAGAAATGGAGATTTTCCCGATTCTACGTATTCAAGCAAAATCCGGGCTATCGACATAGGCATCCCCAATGGGCTTGCCGAAGAAGGTACTCCGTGGTTTATTGAAGGCCCATGACCCGAAGTTTTACAAAGCCTAAGCCCAATCGAGATATAGTTTGGAAAGATAGAATTGTATTAGGAATATCAACTTGTAATTATTACGGGACGAACTCAAAACCTCCCGAACTCTGTAACTTGTGTACTACGAAACCCTTGGCTCCGCCTCCTATATAAGGGGGAGTCGAGGGACAAAGAAAGGATCGATTCATTGTTTTCCAGACAACCCTAGTTTTCATAGCAGTCGAGTACTTTCCGGCTGAAACCTTCGAGATCTACTTGCCCTCTACTTCCAACTAAACCCTAGTCTACAATCGTAGGCACCCAAAGCGGGGTGGGCGACAGCGCTGCGGTTCGAGTCTTTATCGATCGGGTAGATCCATATGTTCTGAGGGGGAGACGAGGTGTAGCGCAGTCTGGTCAGCGCATCTGTTTTGGGTACAGAGGGCCATAGGTTCGAATCCTGTCACCTTGATGTGGTATTCACACAATGGGGCCGTAGCCTATCCGTGGTCGGGAAGGCAGGCGAAAAGCGCGCACAAAAGAAAAAGAAAGCAAAAAAGCTTATTTGGCTTATTTTGGAATCCATTATAAGGCTTTTGGTATTCTATATCTATCTAATATTATATAGCTATTTCACAGGTTTTATTTACATACCTCAGTCATGTTATTTGTCTAGCCTTCAATCAGAATAGCCTCTCCACCGGTTCCGAAGATTCTTTCGGCATCAATGTGCTTTTGGAATCTTCCTATGAAACAAATCAAATTATGGAACAGTTTAGGACAGAACAGGCCTCAGTAGAAAGCGAGCTTTTTTCGCGTATAGCCAACCTCGAAGCCCAATTAGCGCACGGGCTGCCCCCTCAACTCAACCCTGACGAGTACGCTAACTTGGTCAGGGAGCATTTAGACGGTGCAGTTAGTATTGACCACTACCGCCAAGTCCCAAATTCCTAAATTGATGAAGTCCACATAATGGAGCTCAAAAGCCGTTTCAAAAAGATACTTTTAGAGCATCTTGAAACCGAACATAAGAAATATTATGAATGAATCACCTTAAAATAACATACGAGAGACAGCTTTCTTTTTTTTAGAACAACAAGTCGAACCCAATGAACAATTCCATTCAAAGGAATGTTCTAGAGGGGCCCTTTTCCACTAGATTCGCGATATTTAACAAAATGGAATAAATTATTAATGATTTCTAGAGTTCCGGGATTACTTCACTGCTGATATCTATTTTCGCCTAAGCACGGCCTCTAGGTTAGTTCAAAGTGTAGTACAACGAACTATCGATACACCGAAAACGAGTAAAGATGGATACATAAAATGAAGACATCGTGGATTACCCAAATTGGGACGACGATAGGACATTTCACTTTCTTTCGCAATATTTCTGATCATGACTCAACCACTAGCAAAGGGGATTGCTTACTCTCAGCCGCGTTTTCGCTTATGCTTAGTCAAGTGAGGATTCCATTCGAAGTAACGTAACAGGAGCACCATCTTCAAAACTTATCGGGATCCGGAGTTTTTCGATAAAAGGTCCCATCCTTCAATATCATGATTGGGTCAACCAGGCCAGATCATAAGTGAAATAGTTTGATCGGGTCGACCAGGTCAGGCCCGATCATGAGTGAATAGAAAATCGAAAACGTACATAGCTGTTCCAGCGGAAATACTTTGTTTAATTCTACCACCACTACAAGAAAATTCTAATACACAACGTCCCAAAATCGTCCACTAAGGCCCATTTTTCGTCGCTCTATGGGCCTAACCCGATGATATGGGTTCTGGTGAAATACCGTGCAAAGTCCTACCCTTTTTTCGGCCGTTATACTCAGCGCCTCTTCCACACGAAAAATCGACCGTTGCGTAAGTGTTTTCGGGAGCCCGTTGGCTGCTGACGTCATGCAAACCGACACGTGGCATACGCCGCAACGCGCTAACGCAACCGCCGAACGTGGTAGATGGTAGGCCCACACCAGGCCCAACACGCTTTAAGCGGCTGCCCATTTAGTTTGCAAAGCCGGGGCCACTGACTTAGCTTGACAGGTCAACTATATAGATGGGCTGGTCCATTAGGTACGTGGGGCCTAACCTCTAAGGTTGACGGTCAAAATTTAAATGGGCTGCCCACTAAGCATGGGCGGGCCGAATGCACTGGTTGACCGGTCAACAGGCAAAAGGGCCGGCCCACTAGACATGTGGGGCCCACTTTCTCGTTAGGCCGCCCATTTACCATGGGTCCACCATAGCAAGTGGGCCGGCCCAAGAAGTGGGCCGCCCAATTAGCATGTGGGTCCCACTTTCCTATTATCTGCCGGCCCATTTACTAAGTGGGGTCCACCATAGATCAAACAGCCGGCCCAACAAGCTAGTGGGCCGCCCAAAAATACAGGGTCCCACTCTTGTTAAAGGCCGGCCCATTAAGCAAGTAACCACATTTTGTCAAGTGGGCCGCCTACCAAGTTAGTGGGCCGCCCAATAAGCATGCGGTCCCACTTTCCACACGGCCTACTAGTTAGTAAGTGGGGTCCACCATAAAGCAGGTGGGCTCCAGCATGTTAGTGGGCCGGCCCAATAATAAAAAGTGGGGCCCACTATCGTGTTAACGGGCCGCCCAATTAGCAACCTATGTTGGCCCAATAAGTAGGTGGGTCCAACTTTCCAGTTACCGGGCCGGCCCAGCTAGTGAGTGGGGTCCACTTAAAGAAATTGGGCTGGCCCAATAAGTAAGTGGGACGGTCCAAAATAAAACTAGGTCCCACACTACTGTAAGTGGGCCGACCCACTAAGTTGTAGAGCCCTGGTCGTTTGACTAGTCAACTTGCATTCTCAAGTTAGGCTTATGAGAAGGCCCATTAAATTTCATGAGCCTAAAATCTGATATCAATGATACACACAATTACATACACAAATAAAATAACTAGGAAAATTACAAGGCAATTAATGTGCCCAAATAAAAAAATTACATAGAATCATTGAGGACTTCTATTAGCATCATCAATAACACGTTGACATTTGGCAATCGCCTTGATTGAATCTTGTGTACTCTTTGTCAACATATCAGCTACAGATCTTAAAGCAGCAATACCATGTCTTTCATACAGTACAACCTTGAGATATTTACTGTTTGATGAAAGGAATGGTCTAGGTTGACGGCTATGAGAAGATGCATCAGAAGAAAGATCAGAACTTTTTGTGGGCCTCTCTTCTAATGAAGATTGCTTCATCACAACTGCATTCTGATAATAATGCAAAAAGAGTTAAACGATGAACTATGCAAACATGTATTAAGCATTGTCGATATGAGATAGTCACAAGTACTAAGCACAGACTTACATTATATCGTTGCATAGGCTCACCCCGGAACCTTTTTTGCCCTCTATCTTCTACTAAGGACTTCTTCATTACAACTGCATTCTAGTAATATTGCAAACATAGTTACAATAGTGAACTATTCAAACATTTATTATGCAATGTAGATATAAGATAATAACAAGTTGCATAAATAAGACAATGTATGGAACTTGTACTAAGCACATACTTACATCATAATGTTGCACAGGGTCGCTACAGATCCTTTTTTGGCGACTATCTTCTAATGATGACTGCTTCATTTCAACTGCATTCTGGTAATATTGCAAACATAATTACAACAATTAACTATTCAAACATGTATTATGCAATGTAGATATCAAATAAAAGCATGTAGCAGAAATAAGCACAAGATAAGATATGATACATGTACTAAGCACATACTGGCTGCTGCAGGTCCTTCTCTTGCGTGCACTAGTCGTGGTCAACATGCCTATCATTTTAGGTTCAGCCATCAAGTGAAATGCTAATCCTCCTGCTCCATTGTCCTTAATCTGTGTTTAGATATCACATTTAAGACCAAGTGAGCTGGTTTCAAATAACAAAAAACTTGAGCTGCCAAATGAATAAGCTAATATTTACCAGATATCAGATTAAAACCACCTAGATGTTGCTTTGCATGAGATACGAATTTTAGATATTCAGATTTAGAGTAGGGTAATGCCAAGGTTTTCCACACAAAGTAAACTGGCATTAAGAATGACCAAATGTCAGGTTCAAATCACCTTCGCAGTTGCTCCAAGACAAGCATATCAAATAGGCAGAAACATAGTAAAGCATGAATGGCATTGCTATGGCAGGGTTCCAAGTGTTAATCTCTTGCATAAGGAACAATGCATATAGGTTATAGATAATAACGGAAGTAAACTGCCAAAATTACCAACCAAGAACTCAGATTCCAACCTTCCCTAGCGTCCCCGCTGTTAATGTTGGATGTTATAATAAGTGGTTCGCATGATCAATCCCTAGGAAAAATAACATTGACAAGTTAGTCTATGATAATACAAAGACCAGACATGCACGCAACAATAACTATACAAGCTGTGCGACAGGAGCATTCATGGAAAAAATAGCTATAAGCTAATGACGAGGTATAAGAGCAAGCAGATTGGAAATGCACATAGCATGATTATAAAAGTAGTGTGAGAATAGCAGGCACGAGAAAACAACTAGCGGCTAGTGGTGAGCTAATAACGTGGTATAGGAACAACCAGATCGGAAATTCCCATAGCATGACTATAAAAGCAGTGGGACAATAGCATGCAGACAAAAACAGTTGGCAGCAAATGAATGGGTATAAGGCTATAAATATGGATGCGCACAGGTGTCAGTAGAATGAACAGGATGGTAGCGACCGGATAATGCTTTTGTACTGCCAATATTTAAACGAACTTCATGCTAAGCAACACATCAAGAAAGTTAATGGCATATGAGATCTGCAAATAACTACACAAAACATTGCTAAAGAAACACCGCGATTCACTGCTGCATACTAACCAAGCTGCGAAGGGTGGAGCGATGCAAAATTGCATTCCAAAAAGCGGCGAACGCGGGAGATGATGAATCAACCTATTTTAGGAGTTTTTGAAGCAGGAAGCAGATTGCTGACAAGGGATTCGTGAAGTTGATAGCCACGCCGCGCCGAGGTAGTCGGGGGCCATATGAAGTAGACCCGATCTGCTGGAGAGGATTCGAAGGCCGACAGAAAGGCGTTGATTGCTGCTACGTGGATGAGGTCATGTGAAGCAGATCTGTTGCAGAGGTCCCACAGCGCATCCGTCTGGCGGAAGGCGGGGGAGCGGATCCGTGGGTGGACAGCCAACGCATCAAGGCTACGCGGGAGGAGTATGCCACGACGGCGATCAGCATGAGAGAGTAGCCGTGTGAGAGTATTTTTTGAGCAAATGGGGTGAATGGTTGAAGGTGGGCCCGTGGGGAGGGTTCGGGATCCAGGCAAGATATTTCATTGTTACCGAATGAGCCCTCCATGGTCGGTGGGTTGTAGCTTCTGGACCAGGGTAAAATTGGTCACGGGATTTTCGAATGGATGCGGCGGGATGATTTGGCACGCGGCCGAAATTTTCAGTTTCAAGCTACAGCAGAACGACAAAAATAATGTTCTTCCCTGGAGCTCTCATTTCTTCCTCTTTTCTTTCTCTCTCGAGTCTCTCCCACTCCCCCGTCTCCTCTCCCCCTTCTCTCCGTCGGCCTCGCCGGCCGGAGACGAGGCCGACTTCTCTGTATATCGTACACCCTCTGATCTAAATTAATTGATTCAACTTTCCTTAGATGTGTATGTATCTAGAGTAAAAACATGTGTGGATACATCCATATTTAGATAAGCAAAGTTGAGTCAGCTAATTTGGATCCGAGGGAGTTAGTGTTGTTGTAAGCTTAGATCCAAGAGTTTCCCATGAGGAGAATGGCACAATGTAGTCGGGGATCTCATCATCGGTTTCATATCCGGTCAATGGTGAATCTAGCGAATCGATCCGCGATCTTGCCGGTCAAACCCGTATCCGGTGCCATCAAGGTTATGGCGCAACGTGAGGTTTGCTTGGTCAGTGCTTCGATCTGGCCAATGGTGAAGTCAAGCTGCTAACGTTCACAAGCTCGGGGCATACGACGGCGTCATCCGTCTTGCCCTTGCACATCTTGGCCTTTCAGTGGCCCTTCTCAGAGCCAATATGTCGTTGATGAGGCCCTTCTTCTCCTTCGTCTTGGCGACTACCGGCGACACCGTCCCAAGTGGTGCGTCCCGGCGACGGAGTTGCTGGAAAGGATGCGGAGCAGAGATCTGATGTGCGGTCGAGAAGGACTCGATTGCTTTTCTTCTATATGTTTTGGGGTCCTTTTTGTAAAGTTGCAGGTCCTATTAGTTATTGTCTAGTTCTTTTGGACCTCTATGTAATTTTTGGACTAGTTTCCATTGGCACCGATAAACTTGAATTTTGACAAGTTCACGGGAAAAAAAATTCTTTGCACATATGGCCTATCATGTATAAACATTCTTGAGATTTAAACTATATGTACTGGCCAACACTTGCGCAAAGGGCTCGTCTAGTGCACACTAGTTTCCATTAGCACCGATAAATTTGAATCTTGACAAGTTCTTGGAAGAAAAAATTGATTCACATATGGCCTATCATGTATGAACATTATTGGGATTCAAACTATACATAGATGGCCAACACGTGTGCAAGGGGGTCCTCTAATGTGCACTAGTTTCCATTAGCACCGATAAATTTGAATCTTGACAAGTTCGCGGAAAAATTGCTTTACACATATGCCCTCTCATGTATGAACATTATTGGGATTCAAACTATATATAGATGGCCAATACTTGCGCAACGGGGTCCTCTAGTGTGCACTAGTTTCCATTAGCACTGATAAGCTTGAATTTTGACAATATATTCAAGAGACTTGTTTCGCGATTGTTGGCCTATATCATGCATATATGAACATTTTTGGGATTCAAACTTTATATATGGCCAACACTTGCGAAAGGGGTGGTGTCCTCTAATTAATGTGCACTAGCTAGATTCCATTAGCACCGATAAACTTGAATTTTGACAAGTTCTCGAAAAAACTTGCTTCACGATATAATATGGCATACCACATGTGTATAAACATTCTTGTGATTCAATCTATAGATGGTGGCAAACACACTTGCGCAAGGGTCGGGGTCCTCTAATGTGTGCAATAGTAGTTTCGATTAGCATCGATAAAGTTGTATTTAATTTTGAAAGTTCTCAAAAAAACTTGCATATGGCCGATCATGTATGAACATTCATGGGATTCAAACTAAATGGCCAACAATTGCGCATCAAGGGGGTCATCTATAAATATGTGCACTAGTGTTCATTTAGCATAGGTAAACTTGAATATATATATATATTTATTTCGAAGAGTTCTCGAAAAAACTTGCTTTCCGATATATGGCCTATAGCAATATATATACCATGCATGCATATATTTGTATATATATTTGAACATATTAATTCTTGGGGATTTCAATCTCTCTCTCTCTCTCTCTCTCTCGATCTATCGTTGGCCAGAACAACACACATATGCATGCACTTTATGCGCAGGCGCGGGTGCCTCTAATAATTCATGTGTGTGCGCACTCGATTGATCTAGTTTTGATTAATTGTAGCACACAAATAAAAAAGTTGTATTTTAATTCACAACAAGTTAAAATTAAACCCTAATAACCCCTAAACCCTATAACCCTAACCCTAAACCCTTAACCCTAAACTACCCTAACCCTAAACCCTAACTAATTAGCATTGATAAATTAATTAACTTGAATTTTGACAAGTTCTCGAATGAAAACATGTACATTTGATTAAGTTGCCTCACAATATATATATATATAATTAGTGTGCATGCATGGCCTACCATGCATTCATGCATATATTTTAATATGTATTTGAACATATTCTTGGGGATTTCAATCTCTCTCTCTCTCTCTCTCTCTCTCGATCTATGTATCGTTGGTGGCCAAAAACACACACATATATACACATGCACTTTATGCACAAAGGCGCGGGTGCCTCTAATAATGTGTGTGTGCACTCGATCGATGATCTCTAAACCTAAAACCCTAAAACCCTAAAACCCTAATCCCTAAACCCTAAACACCCTAAACACTAAAACCTAAACCCTAGACCCTAGACCCCAAACCCTAACCCTAACCCTAAACCCTAGCTAAACCCAAAACCCTAATTAAACCCTATATATAGGCCAATGACACTTAATTGTGCATCAAGCAGGCCAGGGGTGTCGCGGTCCTCTAATTAAATTAAATGTGCCATGCATTAACCCTAAACCATATATATATAACTAACCCTAGCTAATCAAACCCTACTTAATTAAAACACATAACCCTAAACTATACTAGCTATAACCCGATCTAATAAAAACATGCTCTATATATAGCAGCTAGCTAGCAAACCGTAGATTAACACCAATTAATATATACATGGCCTATATCGATGATAAATTAATTACCTTGAATTTTTACAAGTTCTCGATCTCGAATGAAAACACATTTGATTAAGTTGCCGCATAATATATATATAATTAGTGTGCATGCATGGCCTACCATGCATTCATGCATATATTTTAATATATATTTGAACATATTCTTGGGGATTTCAATCTCTCTCTCGATCATCTATATCGGTGGTGGCCAAAAACACACATATATACGCATGCACTTTATGCGCAAAGGCGCGAGTGCCTCTAATAATGTGTGTACGTGCGCACTCGATCGATGATCCCTAAACCTTAAACCCTAAAACCCTAATCCCTAAACCCTAAACACCCTAAACACTAAACCCTAGACCCTAGACCCTAAACCCTAACCCTAACCCTAACCCTAACCCTAAACCCTAGCTAACCCTAAACCCTAAACCATGAAACCCTAATCCCTAATCCCTAAACCCTAAACACCCCAAAACCCCCCTAAACACTAAACCCTAAACCCTAGACCCTAAACCCTAACCCTAACCCTAAACCCTAGCTAACCCTAAACCCTAAACCCTAATTAAACCCTATATATAGGCCAACGACACTTAATTGTGCATCAAGCGGCCGGGGTGCCTCACGGTCCTCTATTTAAATTAAATGTGCCATGCATTAATCCTAAACTATATATGTATAACTAACCCTAGCTAATCAAACCCTACTTAATTAAAACACATAACCCTAAACTATACTAGTTATAACCCGATCTAATAAAAACATGCTCTATATATAGCAGCTAGCTAGCAAACCGTAGATTAACACCAATTAATATATACATGGCCTATATCGATGATAAATTAATTAACTTGAATTTTGACAAGTTCTCTCGAATGAAAACACACTACAAGAAAAGTTCTGATAGACAACGTCCCAAAATCGTCAACTAAGGGGCATTTTTCGTCGCCTATGGGCCTAACCCGACGATATGGGTTCTGTTGTCGAAACTGCATCAGGCAAAGTCCTACGACGTTTTTTTCTTTCCGTCGCCCTTGGGCGCCCTTCCGCCACGGAAAATCGGACCGTTGCAAGTGTTTTCGGGAGCCGTTGACTCGCGACGTCATGCAAGCGACAGTGGCACGCCGTTAACAGCGAACGTTAACCTACGAAACCCCGTGGTAGATGGTAGGCCCACACGAGGCCTGCCACATCTTAAGCGGTCGGCCCATTAAGTTTATGGTCGGCCAACACTTAGTTTGACGGTCAACTATATAGTTGGGCTGGTCCGTTATACGTGGGCGGGCCTAACCTCTAAGGTTGACTGGTCAAAACCTAAATGGCCAGCCCACTAAGCATGTGGGCCGGCCGAATGCACTCGTTTGACGGTCGCAGCAAAGGGCCGGCCCACAAGACATGTGGGGCCCACTTTCCTGTTATCGGGCCGGCCCATTTAACATGTGGGGTCCACCTTTAAGAAACTGGGCCGGCCCAATTAGCATGTGGGCCCCACTTTCCTGCTAAAGGGCCGGCCCATTTAGTATGTGGGGTCCACCATATAGCAACTGGGCCGGCCCAAGAAGTTAGTGGGCCGGCCCAGTAAGCATGTGGGTCCCACTTTCCTGTTAAAGGGCCGGCCCATTTAGTACGTGGGGTCCACTATAGCAAGTGGCCCTGCCCAACAAGATAGTGTGGCCACAAAACACAGTGTCCCACATTCTAGTTAAAGGGCCGGCCCATTTAGTATGTGGGGTCCACCATATACCAAGTGGGTGGCCCAACAAGAGTGGGCCGTGCCAAAAACACAGTGTGGGTCTCCTGTTGAAGGGCCGGCCCACTTAGTATGTGGGGTCCACCATATAGCAAGTGGGCGCCCAAGAAGAGTGGGGCCCATAGTGGGCAAGGCCGGCCCTAGTAAGTGGGGTCCACAAAACGCAAGGGTCGGCCCAATGTGCCGGGCCGGCCCGGTAATATATGGGCCACTATCCCTGAATGGTCGGTCAATTATCTAGTGGGGTCCACAACAAAGCATTTGGGCTGGCCCAACAAGTTAGTGGGCCGGCCCAATAAGCTTTCCGCTTTCTACTGTGGCCGGCCAGTAGTGGATGGGGTCCACATTTTATATGCCAAAGATAATAGGCGCTTTAGGATTTTGCCGGCATATATGTTATTTCGCTTAATTGGGCCGTTTAAGGGATGGGAATTTGTGATTTAGATACTGAGAATATTTACGCAAGATTTATCGGATAGCCTCACTTACCACAAGCACCATAGAAAAAAAAGAACTATAAAAACTAACTAAATATTACATCTGCAAGGCTTTGAAAAAATATTACAGAACCCAGAGAAATTGAATGGTAATTAAACCTAGCAATACAATGAAGCCATTCGGCAATCTTTTAAGTTGTCCATGCAACACCTATATCTGAAACAAAAACATTACAAGTTAAGACAGCAACAATGGAAAGGCAAAGACATTACAAAATTGTTTGGCAAAGAATTTGGAGCTCATCATTTCGTTGTTATAACAAGATCATTGTAATGCGCACAATAAGCAAACAAAGAGTGCATGCCGCATACCAACAGCCAATATAACAGAGCACGTTAGAATGAAACAGCGGACTTACTACTGTCGAGTCCCATGCAAACCAACATGTTCGAGTACAAAATTGGCATGAACAACATAGTAGCAAGCTATAAATTTTGTAACAACGACTGAGCAAGATGAAGTTATGATGGCTACAGAGCAGGGAATGTAAACCAAAAATAGAAGTTACGATGGCAGAAGCTAAAGAGGAGGGAATGTGAACCAACCTGTGCCAAGTGCAATTACTTCAAATTGTCCGTGAACTAAATAATACTCCTGAACTTATAGTGAAGGGGATGCAAATCAAAATACTCCTGAACTTATAGTGAAGGGGATGCAAATCAAGATGTTTCGGGATATAAACTTCTATAATAGCTAGGAATAAAACAGATAGGAGTTATAATGGCATCACTCATAAACTTGTAGATAAGGGATTGCAAATCAATTTGTTTCGGGATATAAAGTTGTAATGAGCAACACATAGAGGATAGTAAATGCTACGGCTTAGGATGGACCAGAAACGGAATATAGTGGGATCACCTGTGAACTTGTAGAAGGGAATGCACACCAATATGTTCAGCATTCCATATGTGAGCGCCATGCCAAGTAAGAGAAACAAGTTAATATTGCAGCATTTGAAGAATCAGGTTGCAGACAAAATTATGATCGAAGTAGCTACTGTGACGAGATCAAATAAATTTGTACTGCAGGATGGCAGAGCGATAGCATGCAGGAACTAATAGCAGGCAGTTACTTTGTTAGCTTACGACGAAGTAGATAGAAATAACTACGGCATCACCTGTGTAGCAGGGGAATGCGAACCAACATGTTCAGGGAGAACAAGATTGGCATGAACAAAATAGTAGCCCTATAATTTTTGTAACAACGACTGAGCAAGATAGAAGTTATGATGGCTACATCTACAGAGCAGGGAATGCAAACCAAAATGTTTAATCGCTTAAAGTTAGCAATGAACTAGAGAATAGCAAGGTGTTACTGTCATAGCTAGGAATGAACTAAAAGAGCTTCAGACAACAAGCATCTGAACCCAGAACATGGCACTAAAACAAGGGACTTACATTAGGAGAAGCACTCTGTGGGAGTCACAGCAGATCTTCCTGGGTTGATAGATCCGGTGATGAAGTACACTACATGTGCTACTTGGGGTTGGAGAGACGGCCATTACACTTCATGGTTACTCATCTCATCTGCAAAAATGTAATGGCGCGTTGTTAGCACAAACAGGTTCCCCCAAGATTAAAGAAGAACTTGCAGCAAGCAATAGAAAAGCGACAGTAGAAGAGTTTAGATCATGCACGCGCCGTGAAGCAGATCCGGTTAATGCACAATGGTGTCGGTGAGCTAGATCCGATGCGGTGACGACGGGCGAAGCGGCCCGGTGGGGTGGGATGATACCGCACTGAAACGACTCACTGCGGTAGACTGCTGGATGAGTATATGGTTTCGAGGTTTGGCGAGGATGATCCGGTCCCGTTGATGACGGCGTCGATGAAGCGGGCCCCAGGCAGGATGACCAGGATCGCGAGGCCTCGGGTAGGCCTGGGAAGTCCGGCGGGGATGTTCCGGTGCGGTGGTCGTGGAGGTGGGAGAGAGGGACTGGGAAGTTCCGGTGGGTGGTCTAAGAGGAGAGTGAGGGAAATGAATTTTTTCGGGAGGTTTCCGGAGCTAGGGAGGTGGTGATCGAAAAAAATGACGGGTAGACCCCCCACCAACCGACTTATACATGGACATTGTTGTCATCTTTACGAGGGTAGAATGGGAAGTTAGAAGCGTGTGAAATATTTGTATTTTTCGGGCGGGAAGTTTTGCCGCTGGAATGAGATTTCGAATTTGGCTACAGTCCAAGTAATACAAAAATATGAGACCATACTAGTACGGCCAAATGTCACATCAATTCATCATCACGTTGAAAATCGGTTACGACGATCATAATTATTGGCCGTTGGCACATCAGTTCTCCAACGCTTGATCCAACGGTCAAAGTTCCTTTTTTTTAAGAGAACGGTCAAAATTCATTGGATTCGCTCGGGAACTGCGCGCGCCAAAACGAGTCAGACGAAGATGTTTCTAGAGTTCTCACGGACGCGTCTTGGCGATACATTGAATGCAAATCTTGCAAGGTCAAAAAAATGCAAATCTTGCAGGATCGTATGTGGCTGCTATGAGCTGAAGTACTCCATGAAACCGTGAACATACATGTAGATGGGAATCCCATGTAGACGATCTGAAGAACGACCCGCTGCATCTTTCACAAATCCATCTACATGACATGATAAACTTTAATTAAGAAGCAGCCACGTAACAATTATTGCCCAAAATCTAACGGGTTCGACAATAAGCTGGTAATTCTCTATTATATATAAACACCAAAAAAATATAGCAAGTAAGAAAGGAGTGTCAATGCCACCAGGACTTACAAAAAAGGGAATTAGCACTTCGTAATCTCTTTGTTTTTACACATACCTTCTGCTCAGGAATCCAGGGCCTAGGGTCACATCAAGTCATAATCAGAAACCAAAGTCGGTTCCCATGTTCTCCAATTCAAAACGCGTACAAAATATTTCAGTGTGTGAAATAATTGTATTCGATAGGCAGGAGGTATATGCTACAGTGTTGAGATTTTGAATTAGACGGTTGTTAAGCTATTGATTATATGGAGTCGAAATTTGGTAGCATACATAAGTATCTCTGTTCACAACTCGCCTGTACAGAAGCAGGAACAGCTGTTGTGTTGCAGCACAACACAAAGGAGAAGCCACTGTTCCGTTCATTGCACTCAATACAGCGATGAATGAACCAGACCAGTTGACAAGCTTCTAGACCTGGGCTATATGTAGAAAGATGGAAATCAATGGATCACAGAAAATCATCAGTGTCAAGCTTTAATGCACTAGCCAACGCGACCAAAAGTCCGAACTGATGGAAAGGGCTAGGCAATCCACTTTATACATCGCAACATAGTCAAGGCAACAAAAAGTCCAAACTGACAGAAAAGGCTAGACCGGGAGAAGAGAAGAGAAGGTTTGTGAAAGCGATGACTCGAACTTGAGACTATGGGCTCTGATACCACATCAAGCTTCATCCACGAGCCAACGGAACCACAAGTCAGAACTGATGGAAAGGGCTAGGCAATCCACTTATAATATTAACAATCAGCAGGGTTCCGGTTCAAAAAAATCCACATCACAACAAGGAAACGACCACCAAGATCATAGCAATTGCAGATAAATGCACCTACGAAATATGCTCAGACTAAGGAACCATTTTACAAGACCAAGGTAATGACCTGTCACTGTCCCTGTTCATCTCCAATTATCTAGCAGATACTCTTCTTACTACTTACTAGCATTCCTAACCTGCTCCAGTAGGGCCTCCTTCTGTGCTGCTATCGTTCTAAAATTGTCGACTTCTAGTCTTAGCGCAGCTGATGCAGCTCGTTCTACTTGGAGTTGCTCCTCTAGAACTTGAGCATGCAAATACTTTGACTTGGACATGGACTTGCACTTCAGCAGTCCAGCATTCCGTAAGAAAGTGTTTTTGGCAATGCCTTTCTTTTTTATTGCCATAGAAAATGCCTTCACACATTCTTCATCGGTTTTTTCCAGACCGTTTTTACCGGGTTTTGCCATCTCTAATTTCATATCTTCCTGCAAAAAATTCAGTTCGTACACATGTGTAAACATGATAGTTACTACAGAGAAACTTGCTGATAGTAGATTTATCATGTGTATGACCTACTTTTATTCCTACAGTTTGGCATGTCTGATTCACATCACATGAATTTTAATAAACATATATAATATCATATTGACATGTACTTTACTACTCCTACAAGTTGGGATGTGAGTCGTCACAAAATTTCAATCTTTGAGAAGACTTACAAGAACACTCTGTGCGACTTCTCCAATCACTTCAAGTTTGTTCTTCTGGCATGCTTCAAAAATCTCTGGCAGAGTCATCTCTTTGTTTGGTTCCCTTTTACTTGCATTATGTAACATCTGCATTTTAGTACTACCATTTATAAATCGAATAACGTGGTTGAAATGGAGGATCATAATATAAGTTGCACACTGGTGTATATACTCTGCATGATCTTTTACTAAAATATTTCTAAATAGCAGTATAAAACAACATGTCCTTACTTTTTGCCGAATGTGCACTATAAGGTTACGAGATCCCGTACGGCTAGGTAAAAGTAGTTTACCGCGGTTTTCCTGATTCTGTTTAGCCAAATTCTGCAAAAAGGAGACTAGTGAGACACTGCTATAAATAAGAATCCAAGATGTGATCTGGTCTCAGTCTTACAAATCATACCATATTCTTTGGATCAGACCAGTGCTTCACAAGATCTCCCCACTGTTTGTCAGTCATTTGCTTAAAAGGAGATATAGTTGGAACACTCCCAGTAATCTTTCCAGTGAAGTATTTCTTCTTTAGCCTGCTGCGATACTGGCGCAGACAGTCTGAGAATAGACTGTTGAGAACATGCTTTACTTCCTCTTGGTCCTCATCGAACTCGAACTTTAACTGTTCACAACAATATAAACCGTTGGTGTGATATACATAGATCCAACAACAAGCTAGAAGGAACGGGACGTGCCAATGTGGTATACTAGTATGAGTAACATTACCAAGAGAAAGATGACTTACGTGTAACCTGTGCACTAATTTTTCAAAATGCGCAGAGGTGTCTACGTGCTCTTTCCATGTTGGGAAGATAGGAATTTCATTCCTGACGAAAATTCCTACATCCGATGCTAATTTACAAGATTCTTCTGGGTCCAGTGGCCTTCTGCCACCTACGATAGATGAAAGGCGAAATCTTGATTCCATCCCAGCAAGCTTAGCTACGAACATTTTCCCTACTGTTGGGCCCCTCGTTTTTCTTGATCGTGGTGCAATTACAAAGTTAAGCATTACATCAAGCTATCAAGGTAGATATATATATATACATATATATATTTATCTATAAAGTATAACTTTATAACGGAGAATGAAACTATAAGCATTGGAAAATGTACCTTCTTCGGTGTGGGGCTCATCCTCAGGGGAGTTGTCTATGGCAGGACTAATATGGGTCAGTGGGAGATCATCAACAGTTTGTTGATGTTGTGCTAGCAGTGTTTGGCCAGTTGTGGTTGTGTCAGCTGGGACTGGTACAGTGTGTCCTTGGGCAGTATTTCCTACCACAGCTACTGCTGATCCCAATTGTGGCTGAGAAGTTGCCGTGGAAACTGGTTCTGCTGCCAATTGTTGTTGAGAAGTTGCTGTGGAAACTGGTTCTGCTGCCAATTGTGGCTGAGAAGTTGCTGTGGAAACTGGTTCTGCTGCCAATTGTGGCTGAGAAGTTGCTGTGGAAACTGGTTCTGCTGCCGATTGTCGCTGGTTGACTGGATTGGTAACAGGTGGCTGATTCAACCTCTTGGGGTGTTCACCACGTTTTTTTATTTCAGTACTCTTAGCATTTTCGTTATTTTCTTCAACTAGTGCCATGAATCGCTGAGACTGTCTAGTAGCAGAAGCAGGTTTCTTTTTTGGTTGCAGCTGTTCTATCACCGATTCAGGTGCCTGTTGAATGGTCTTCCTCTCATTGGTGGTTCCTGCGAAATTCTTACTTGAAGCTGCAGATTCCTAGCACACATAAACGATATTTCAGTCTACAGAAGTCCCATATATGATGATATGCAAATGGAATAGAATGAAGAATAGTAAAGGATGACGTGCATGCTGAAACATATATATGATGCATTAAGGAGACCTAGAGGTGGCATGTGAACATGTTTGGTGGGATTCAGGATACAAGTATACAACACATGGAAGTTGCAACAGATATCTCAAAGTAAAAACACAGAAATCACCTGGTGGGGTTGAGGAGAATGGTCAGGCAAGGCATCTTCCTGAGTCAGCTCTCCAAGAGGCTCAGCAGGATCAAATTGTGAATCATAACATTGTTCTTTATCTTTGGGGAGGGGAAAGGGTTCTTCTCCGATTTTGTTCAGGTTTGCACTAGAGGCAATAGCGTTACAAATGTTTGTGCCCACACGGCTTGCATATCTTATACATATATTCCGTATCCGTTTCTCTTTTAATTCATTCTTCTGTATTGCAATAATATCTAGCATGCATTACAAAAAAATGCTAATGAGATGGCGGTGCAAGTAAGCAAAAAAATACTTTTCGAAATCACATGCATAACGAATGCGGCCATATCAACCTTCTTGGAAGTGGGCGCGTGTACGCTTTGGTTTCCTGCCGTGGACCATGGAGGCGCTTTGTGTACCCATCTCTCCAGTCCGGTGGACGGAAGGAGTCGGGGATTAAGATACGAGAACCCGGCGATGGTGACTGTCGCTGACAAGGCGGCGGTGGAAGTCGGCTACGGAGGAGCTCGTATGGTACAGTGGTCGTCGGTGGGGGTGGGGGAGGTGGAAGCTACTCCGGCTTGCTAAAAAGCAAGGGAGACGGCGGAACGTCGTCGGTCACTACGGTGGCCGATGAGAAGGCAGTAGTGCTGGTGTGGGAGTGGGACAGTGGGCCGGCGCCGGCGTGTGAGATGATCCGGTGGGTCATGCAGGGTGGAAGCGTGAGAGAGAGATGCGGGGTTCGGCGCCGCCGGTGATAGGTCTGAATTGAGCGGTCCGGGGGGATAAGATCGACACTGTACTTATTTCACATCGCTTTGAATTTTGGAAGCGGGGGGGATTTCGGCGGGAATTTTGGGGCAGAGTTGAAATTATTACTGGTTGGTGGAAAACTGTGGAACCCTAGCCTACGAAATCCCAAGTCTGAAGCTGAGGGCCCTTTTGCTGTGGCTTTTTGGCTTTTGGATTTTGGAAGCCAAAAGAATATAATATTTGTTTTTGGCTTCCAAAATCCAAAAGCCAAAAAGGCAAAAAAAAAGCCACAACAAAAGGGCCCTGAGTATGTTCGGGGTCAAGGGGATATGCTTGTTGGTTCTTGGGTGCATATGATCTCTTTATTTCGAAATTCATCTTCTATACATTTTGAAATGTCAAAAAAGAATAAAACGAAAAATGCATGTGTACTTCTTCGCTTGCTTTATACACATAAAATATTTCAATGGAAAATCGAATAGTAATTTGGGCTATGTAAAAAAGAGTTACTCCGTAAAAAAATGTGCTAACCATAAGGCTTTTTATGAGACATGTTTTCTCTCTTTTTTTACATCGACCATGAAAAAAACTTGTTTTTTTACATCAACCATGAAAAATACTTTTTTTACATCGACCATGAAAAATACTAGGAATTTGCTAAGAGCATCCACAACGTGTAGCCAAAAGTGGTTCCATATTTGATTTTTGGCTTTTGGAACTAGTTCCATACATTGTAGAGGTAGTTCCAAAACCAGAAAAACAGGGAACCGGAGCAAGTAGGTGCTCCGATGCCAAATTTCACTTTTGGCATTTGGAACTAGTTCCCTACATTGTGAGAGTAGTTCCATATTGGCTTTATGTGTTGTTTTAGCTTGATGGCGGGACCCACGTTATAAATATTTGGAACCACTACATTGTGGAGCTATTGCTATATTTCACACCAAAGCCAAATTCACCATCGTATCAGATTTGGCAATAGCAACATTGTGGATGCCCTAAAGTTATATTTTCCATCTTGTACACAATTAAAAATATCTTTAAAACAAACAAATATCTAATGTCTAGGTGTACCATCTCTACTAGTACTAGTATATATACACGTGCCTTGCACGTGAGGGCTCTTTTTTTAGTGAAACAACTTCGACGCAATAAGAATTCGATCTTTTTTTTAACAAAGGAGGGGGGCCCAAGGGCTTGGATACCATTAAGTGCAACAGAGGGGTACATATTACAGATTGCAGTCAATAGTCACTTGGGTTGAAAGCCAATGCAAGCCCGCCTACATGATAGCAGGATTTTGTGAAGCTTTTTAACTTAATTGGTCAAACATGCGAAGCATGTGCCATTTACTTGTACAACTTTATCGGAAAAAATTACTTGTACAAGCTAGTTCCCCTAAGTACTACCAGCACATAAGTAAACAAAAGAACCAGGGACATCATCAACTGAAAACAACAATCTATTCATATAGCGGCTCTTGCATCACCCTTTGAAAATCATCTACCTGCAAAGATGAGTGCAGAGTTTCTGCTCGTGCTTTCACCTGTTCCAAGATCGTCCAGTTGATCTCATGGACATCTGCATCAGCCAAAGCGGTAACCAAGTTGCCAGCCACTAGCTTCTGCAGATCAGCAACAGCATGTAGGCCATCTTGAATTGTAGAATTCCATCCTCGGTTCATTTCTTTGTTCCGCCAAGTGGCCACATCCAAGTCCTTTTGAAGACGCCTAATCTTAGCTTCCCCAGTGCCACATCCTTCTGTTTTGTTCCTACAAACGTTTGCATCACTGGAACTCTGGACATCTGTGCTACAATGCTGCTTGGCAGGGACATGAGCAGTCACTTGCTTCTGCGATTTGCCATGCATAAAATCAATCAGCAGATTAAAAGGAAATATGTTGGTTGATTCATGTCACCACTTTGAGCAACCCATGAGTTTCTAAACCTTAAATGGAGTCTAAAACATTGCAATAAAAGGGTGGGTGCATCATTTGGATGCAGAGGCCGGGGCGACCCTATTTTCAAGAAAAAATTAGGAAATCTAAAATCTATATCTATATCTCTACCATCTATACCACTCCACTCCTGTTGACAGTTTGATCTCTTTCAGTACATTAGATTATGTCATGTTTAAAACACTATTATAAAATTACCTCCTTAATGTTGAGCTCAGGAGGATCCAGATGTGCTGATCCTAGGCGGCCCCTCAAATGATTGCTTGCTAGAACAATAGGACCAAATCCCGCCTCCTTTCTACCAATGTCTGCATCACTGGCGCGCTCACTGTCTTTGTTAGGAACATGAGCAGTGGCTAGCTGCTGCAAATCAAAGTTCATCAAATCAATCAGCAAACAACACATATGAAATTTGAGCAGTGCGGCTAAATACCTTCTTCAGCAGCTGCCCCACGGAATCGTCCTTTTGGCGGCACATCACACGGGTGAAAAATCTCGGCAACGACTTGGGGTGCGGTGATTTTGTCCCATTCCACAGTATGCCGAGCTTGGCTGCAATTATCTTATTCTGCAAGATATTTTGCCTCCGAGATTCTTCGTAGGCATTCTCGAGGGGAATATCTAGCAGGCATTACAAAAAAACAGATGCTAATAACAAGCAGTGGAAGCAAGCAATAAACTAGTCTCGGAAATCAAATACATAACAAAAGCTGCCGGACAAAGTGTTCAACCTTGGTCGACTGGGGAGGTGGCGCGTTGGCCGTTCGGTTTGGTTCGGTGGATCATGGTGGCGCTTTGTGTACCGATCTCGCCGGCCGGTAAGATGAACCAGTGAGTCGGGGAAGCAGATCCGACGAAGCGGACGGAGTGTGGTTGACGGCGTCGCTGAGCTGGCTCCGGCGCGGTGGATGTCGGCTACGGATGGAGGACTGAGAGGGAGCGAGATGGACTAGGTGCGAGGTAGGGAGAGAGGCCCTTGCTTGTCCGTGGGTGGGGCTGGATATAGGGGAAATGAAAGCCTTAGAAGATAGCATCCTGCTAATTTATGGTGCTGAACTAGAAAATCCCGCCAATATATGGTGCTGAATTGCGGGCGGCTCATAGCTTGTGCACAAATAAAATGGGAAAATCCAAAAAATGTAGTTCAACAAAAAAAACTCTAGTAGGCAAAGTCGCTAGCTCGCCATGAGAAGATGCACTCCGCCAAAAAATGTCATGACAAGCTAGTTTGCTATGGATCTTGCATTAACCCTGCTCGATAAAATGGTGGGCAAAAAAAGACAAGCTAAATCAAAAATAATGGTGGTAGAAAGATGTAACTCTCAAATGTAAACTCTACTAAACAGGGCCAGCTCAAAAATATGCCTCATATTATTAGTACTTCCTCCGGTCCATATTAACTGCCACTAACATGGATGTATCTACAAATACATCCATTTGAGTGGCATGTATATGGATAGGAGTAGTAGATCAAGGAGTTGCGAGACAGTGGAGGAAATGAGGTGGGGAGGAGGAGGGTGACGACCAGACCCCCACCTCCACGGCACCGCGTCGATAGAAGCTAAAATATGCCTGACCCCCTCTGGTGGAGGGTTACGGGATCCGTTCGATCCCGCCGTTCCTGGCGCTCCTGGTGCTTGGGCTTCGCCCTGGCTTCGCCGCCGTGGTGCGGGTGTTTCCACGGTGCCGCCATGGCCTGGCTTGGCCTGGCGCCGCCGCGCTCCGGTGTGCGCCGCCGTGGTCGCCATGGCCGCGCCTGTCTACTCGACCACGGTAAGTGCGCCACCCCTCTTCTTCTCCTTGCTCTGCTTCCTCTCTTCCTTCTCCTAGCTTGGTCACTGGCCTGCCTCTACTCACAGAGGTGTGGCCGTGCCGTGATGTTGCTTGCTTGCTCTACCTGTGCGTATGCTGCTATGCTCGTTGCTGTTGCCATGCGTATGCTGCTGCTGTGCAATTGCTATGAATTCTGGCTGCTGTGCTATGCTATTGTGCTCTGTAGCTGGCTGTTGCAACTCATGGTCTCTTGCTCATGAGCATGCTGTGATGCTCTGTGTGATTTTAGTAACTCCTGCTGCTGCTCTGTATAATATTCCTTTCCTGTAAATGCCATGGATTGCCCTTGGCTTGATCATTCTGTGATGATCCTTGCCTTTGGCAAGTGCCAGTGCTCTGGATATAATTATGGAGCTCTATTCATTTATCTGTGATGCAATTGTTTAATTAAATGGTTCATGACTTGATGCCAGTGATGCCTTAGCATGCTCTGGCATGCTCTAGCCAACACCTGATGATCATATGATCATCAGTTGCTTGTAAATGCTGCTGTGTTGTGTCTGTGACTCATGCTACACAACCTGTGATGTGTGTATGTCACACAGGTTTGCTCTGGTGTGTGCTGGTGCTGGTTTAAACAACTGCTGTTGCTTGCAGTGGTCCATTGGATCACTGCAAAGCCCTGGTGCTTTGATTTGTCTGTTTAGTTCACTTATCTGTGTTGGCCTGAATTATACTGAAGTGGATAAGTGATGTGAACTGCTTTGCAGTTGTGATCATCCAATTGATTATGACAGGGCTAGATGGATGCCAACACTCAGTTGTGTACCCTAGCCCTCTACTGAATCCAAATGGATAATGATGTGTGGGTTCTTGTGCTGGCTGTAGGTTGAGGTAGTCCTGGCAGCACTATATTGCTGTCAAGGATAGCTCCCTTCTTCTGTGGCTTTCTGTGATGGATAGATGCTTTCTGGCTGATCATGTTTGACTGCCAGAAGCCTTTTGATGTTGACAAAACCAGTAGAAACTTGTGTTTCTACCATTCTGATGGTGTAGCTAGACTATTAGGTGCTTGGTATCTTGGTAATGGCTGATTGGGATCAAATCCATGATGGATTTCTCTGGTTGTGTCACTATGTTGACACCACCAGTGTTCCCTTGATTGTTTCCCTGCTAGCCTTTGCTTTAGTCACTGGCATCAAATGGTTTTGCAACCAAATGATGATATATCCAGGGTTTTCCACCCTTATTTGATTCTGTGATGCAAGTGTATGCTTATTTATGAGCAAAACAGGGTTTTGCTCAGGTTGATCTTGTTTATACCTCACTCCAGCTCCTAGAAAATGAGTGTTGGTGTAGAGGATTGCTTCTGTGTTGTTCTTGTGGTTGATTACTTGCCCTGCTCCTCCTGGTGATCTTGTGAGGCTTGATTCAGTGTTGTTGTGAGTGAGCAGATTGAACAGCAGTGGCTGTTCATGTGTTCTTGAGTTCTTGTGTTCTTACCAGTGAAGCCTGTCGATGAATGAGCTAGGGTTTGCTTCTGGAAAGTTTATATATGGTGCTCTCTTGCATCACTGGTCGACAGCTCCTGCTTGCCACCCTTGTGACTCACTGTGTGTGTGTGCAGCATGCACACAGCCCTGTGAGCAGGCTGTGTGTGTGTGTTGTCAAGTGCTGTGCACTTGGACCTGGAACTTGGCTTTGGCCCGGATCAGCTCGGCCACATTGAGCTTATCTGCTCATTTCACCTTTCCATTTGATTTCTAACTTGCCAAGTGGCTTTGCCACTTGGCATAACTTCTCTTTGTTGTGTTTTTGTGCAGGGATCAACCATGGCTCAAAATGGATTTGGAATTCTTCAAGTTCAAGATCAAATGAAGATGATCTTGTAGAATTTAGACTAGGATCATTAACTTGTAATTTTTCTTTATTTTTCTTTCTTCTATTCTGCCTATTTATGTAATGTGTTGTAATTCATTTATTATGAATAATGTAAAAACAATGTATCTTGTGTGTTATTCAATAAAGCTCAAGGTTTTCCCTCATGAGCTCCATTTTATTATAATTGTTCATCTTGTTTATTATTGATTTTTATACTTAATGAATTTCCTCAATTGAATTATTTAAGGTAATTATTTAATGTTTGAATTTGAAATTCAAATTCAACCTTGGTTAGAATTCAACCATGTCATATCATTTAAAATCCAATCAAGTAAACTCTCCCCTCTCTTCTCAAAACCCTAAACTAATGAAGTGAGATACAAGTTTGTCGCACTCTCGAAACCCTAACCCTGTAAGGTGTCGAGAGAGAAACTTGTCCCCCTTCGATGCAGTTTTTGTTTAAAAGCGCGAAATTTCCCCAGAATTTACTATGCAATGCACATCCCTTTCTAAAATCTACCCCTCGATCGTCTCTAAACCTGGGACATTACAGCCTTTCCCCCTTAAAGAAAACTTCGTCCCGAAGTTGTGGTTGTAATACCTGAACAGTTCGGGGTATGTTTCCCTCAAGTCTTCTTCCTTTTCCCAGGTGGCTTCCCTCTCGGGGTGATGCTTCCATTGTATCTTACAGTACTTGATAGCTTTATTTCTGAGTTGTTTCCAGCTCTCCTCGAGAATCTTGGCTGGCTTCTCGATGTATGTCAGATCTGGTTGTAACTCGAGCTCAGCATGTGATACTGGCTCATCTGGGGTCTTTAAGCATTTTCTGAGTTGTGATACATGGAATACATTGTGAACTTGAGCTAGCCTTCCTGGTAGATCCAATTCAAAAGCTAAACCTCGGTTCTGACTCAGTATCTTGAAAGGTCCGATGTATCTAGGGCTCAACTTTCCTTTTACTCCGAATCTCTGAAGACCTTTCATTGGGCTCACCTTAAGATATACCATATCTCCAACTTGTGGCTCCCAAGTCCTTCTCTTTTGATCTGCATAGCTCTTCTGTCGACTTTGGGCTATCTTCAGTCTATCTCTTATGATGTCAATGATGTGTTGCTTTTCCTTGACATAATCTGGGTTGAACTCCTTGCTTGATCCAGCTTCGTACCAACATATCGGTGATCTACACTTTCTTCCATACAAAGCTTCGAATGGTGCCATCTTGATACTGCTTTGATAGCTATTGTTGTATGAGAATTCTGCTAATGGTAGGTGTTCTTCCCATGATCCTCCGAAGTCTAGGGCACAAGCCCTAAGCATATCCTCTAGGATCTGGTTAGTTCTCTCCGTTTGTCCACCTGTTTGGGGATGGTAAGCGGTACTATAATCCAATTTGGATCCTAAAGCTTCATGTAATTGTTTCCAGAATGCTGATGTGAACACGGATCCTCGATCTGACACTATCTTCTTGGGCACTCCATGTTTACTCACGATCTCTTTGATGTAAAGATCGATAAGTTTCTCTCCTTTATCCTGCTGGTTTACCGCTAAGAAGTGTGCACTTTTCGTCAACCGGTCCACGATTACCCATATCATGTCCTTCTTTTTATTAGTCATGGGTAGTCCGGTGATGAAATCCATCCCTATCTCCTCCCATTTCCACTCTGGAATAGGTAAAGGTTGTAACTTCCCTGCCGGACTCTGGTGTTCGGCCTTCACTCTTTGACAGGTATGGCATTCCGCCACATACTGTGCTATTTCTCTCTTCATGTTGTTCCACCAGAATAGTTCCTTTAAGTCCATGTACATCTTTGTACTTCCCGGATGGATAGAGTATGGTGTTTGATGGGCTTCCCGGAGTATTACTTCCTTGATCTCTGCAATATCCGGAACACAAATCCTCTTCTGGAACCATAATGATCCCATCTCTCCACGGTGAAATTCTGATGGTCTTCCTTCGTCAATCCTCTTCATCTCCTCCACGATGAATGGATCATCTAGTTGGCCCATGATTATTTCATTCTTGAGGTTGACATTCATCTCATCAGCTACTTGTAAAGCTGATAGTCCTTCGTGAGCTTCTTTCTCCCAAAGTTGGATTTGGGCTTGGCTTATTTCTTTCTTCAACTCCGGTGAAATTTCTGGTTCTAATCCGCCAGTACTCTTTCTACTCAAGGCATCTGCTACAACATTAGCCTTTCCTGGAGTATAGTTGATGGTCAGATCATAGTCCTTGATCAACTCAAGCCATCTTTTCTGCCTCATATTGAGTTCCTTTTGAGTGAAGAAGTACTTGAGACTCTTATGATCAGTATAGAGCTCACACTTGGCTCCATAAAGAAAATGTCTCCAAGTCTTAAGGGCAAAAACAACTGCTGCTAATTCTAAATCATGAGTTGGATAGTTCACTTCATGAGGTCTGAGTTGCCTCGATCCATAAGATATTACTTTCCGGTCTTGCATGAGTACACATCCCAAACCATGTTTGGATGCATCGCAGTACACGGTGTAATCCTTGCCATCTTCCGGAACTGCTAACACCGGTGCTGTGGTGAGTTTTTCTTTCAGAGTTTGAAAACTCTTCTCACACTCATCAGACCACACGAAAGGTGTGTTCTTCCTTAGCAACTTGGTCATTGGTCCTGCTATCTTGGAGAATCCTTCAATGAATCTCCGATAGTATCCTGCCATTCCCAAGAATCCTCGGATTTCCTTGACATTCTTGGGTGCTTCCCAGTCCAAAACTGAGGCTACTTTGCTTGGGTTTACTGCTATCCCATCCTTGCTAATGACATGACCAAGAAATTCTACTTGATCAAGCCAAAACTCACATTTACTGAACTTGGCGTACAGTTGGTGTTCTCTTAGTGTTTGCAACACTATCCTAAGGTGTTCAGCATGTTCAGCTTTGTCCTTGGAATATATCAAGATATCATCGATGAATACGATGACAAACTTGTCTAAGCATGGCATGAAGATTTTATTCATGAGATTCATGAATATTGCTGGGGCATTGGTTAGTCCAAAAGGTACTACGAGATACTCATGATGTCCGTATCTCGAGACAAAGGCTGTTTTCGGAACGTCTTCTTTCTTGATCTTTATCTGGTGATAACCGGATCTTAGATCAATCTTGGAAAAGACTCCCGCGCCTCTAACTTGATCAAAAAGATCTTGGATTCTAGGAAGTGGGTACTTGTTCTTGATCGTAACATTGTTTAGATTCCTGTAGTCTCCGCACATCCGTCGACCTCCATCTCTTTTATCCACAAATATCACAGGTGATCCCCATGGTGAGACACTCTCCTGTATGAATCCTTTCTGTTCTAGGTCATCCAATTGTTCCTTGAGTTCCTTCAACTCTTTAGGCCCCATCTTGTATGGTGCTTTAGCAATCGGAGCTGTTCCTGGAATTAGGTCGATAGTAAATTCTATCTCCCTATCAGGTGGCATACCAGGTAATTCCGCAGGAAACACATCCTGGAATTCATTTACTACAGGTATATCTTCTAACTTGACCTCCTTCATGCTGTTCAACTTCAACTCCACTTCAATCTGAGTATGTTTATCTCCTTGGTAAATGATTCTATCTCCACCTGGGCTTTTCAAAGATACTGTTTTGTGGGTACAATCTATAAGTGCGCCATTCTCCTCTAACCAGTTCATACCAAGAATGACATCAATGTCCTTCATCGGTAAAATGAACAGGTCTGCGTCAAACGCACACTTATTGATCATGATGACTTGTCCAGGTTTAGTGTGGGTTACTAATATCGTTCCCCCCGCAGAAAGTATGGTGATTGGTTTATCTAGTTTATTGCATCTAATCCCATGTTTGATGATGAATTGCTGGGAAATGAAGGATGTAGTTGCACCAGTATCAAAAAGTACTTTGCCAGGATGAGTGAGTATCTGGAGCGTACCTATCACCGCCTGGTCAGAGTTGACCACCTCCTCCAGACTGGTACAGTTCAGCTTGCCGAAGGGCTTCTTATTCTTCCAGTTCCCTCCGGTGTTTCCTCGATTTCCTCCTCCTCCAGATTGACCTCCTCCGGAATTCCTCTTGGGACAGTCTTTCAGCATATGTCCCTCCTGGCGACAACCAAAACATATGATCCTTGGCTTCTTACAATCCTTAGCAAAATGTCCTGGGTATCCACAGCTTCGACAAATTATTTGATTTGCAGTCTGGAATGCTTGGTTCTTTCTACTACCGTAGTAGTTGCTGTTGTTGTTTTTGTTGTTGTTGTTGTTGTTGTTGTATCTGGGTTTAAAGCTCAAACTCATGTTTGGCTTGTTGTTGATAAACCTCTTAGGCTCATATTTGGCCTTCTTCCTCTTCTCCTCCTGCAGTTGCTTGAAGTCATCTTCCAGGGTGATGGCTGCATCCACCAACTCCTGGAACTCTGTTGCTCTCATCATTCTGAGTTGTACCTTAAACTGGGGACTTAATCCCCGCAAGAACCTCTTCTTCTTTTTATCCTCAGTATTGACCTCCTCAACGGCATACCGAGACAGCTTCGAGAACTCTCTGACATAAGTCAGAATAGCATTGTCTTTCTGCTCAAGACTCTCAAATTCTCGACGCTTTAACTCCACAATGCTTTCAGGGACATTGGACTCCCTGAACTTCCTCTTGAACTCTTCCCAGGTAAATACCTTCTCTGCCGGATACACGGCTACTATATTGTCCCACCATGATGCGGCAGGTCCACACAGCAAGTGCGTAGCATAACGGACCTTCTCCAGGTCGTTGCAACCAACAGTATTGAGCTTTCGCTCGGTGTCCATAAGCCAATCTTCCGCGTCCATTGGCTCGGGCGCGTAAGCAAAAGATATTGGCTTGGTATTCTGGAAGTCTGCCAAAGTGACTCCCTGATTCTCGTGCCTCTCAACTCTGTTCTGTTGCAGCAGCTCCTGGAAGAATCTATTCTGCTGCTCCAGCGTCACACGCTGTCTTTCATCCATCATTTGCATGTACTGGACAAAGTTCTGCTGCGTCATGGGTGGTGGTGGTGGTGGAAACTGAGTCCTGGCTGCTTCATCAGCCTCTGCCTTCTGTCTGGCCTCGCGCTCAATGCGCTGCTCCTCACTCTCCTCACTCGGCGTTCCCGACATATCCCCCTAGTTCTGCAACACAAAGTGGTACTCATAGTTACTCCATGCGCAAGTTTTCTGAGCTCAACTTTGTGCACAGAACTAGTCACGCAATGGAAATCAAGAAGCAAATCCAAATCATACAAAACATATATGCTGTATATACATACATAAGTGGTCTTATTACAATACTCAGTAGCGATGTGAGTATGCAAACTCACTTATTAAAGTATATGTACAAATTTATACAAATATTACAAACTATAATACACGTGGTACTTGTGTATTATAGCCACGCCTCCCTTGGTGGACTTCTAATCGGTCTTCACTCCCGGTACATTCCAGGCTTCCATCCGGTCGAACGTGTCGTCCTCCTGATAGACCCTGGAACATAAGGTCTCCCCGTTGGCTTGTAATCCGAATCCGATGATGATCCTAAGGAGAAATCAGTGTTCACAAACTGATCATTGAGTGCATCATAGTCCACCCATCGGGTGTACTCTCCTGTAGCCACACCATAAGGGTTACCAAAGCCCATACCCGACTCAACTTGGGTCGGATATCCTCCATCCACTCCTTCATTACTAGGATAGCTCTGGTTCTGGGTTGTTGCGTCATCATTCATCTCCCCATCATAATACTCAGTAGTACTATGGGTTCCAGTATCACATCCCCAACGCCAACCCCTGGAATTCTCGATAGGAGTCTCGGAACGCTGCATGTTTCCGGATTCCTCTCCGCCCTCGTATCCCCCATAGGAACTACCCAGGTAGTTCCCAGGTGTAGCAGGTGTAGTTTCACGTGCAAGTGGATCAATACTGATGTAGTCACCAGCTGAATAAACTGGTGTCTGCACCACATTCTCCATAGGTTCTTTCCCCCTACTGTCCTCCTTGGGTTCAGTGAACTCTTCTAGCATTGTATCAATTGCTCCCGTCAAATGACGGTTCAACTGAAATAACAATGATAGCAAGTTACGGCTATTGTCCATGTATTTTGCAGCTTCGGCTGGTTTGCGTCTGGCGTATTTAAAATGGTCCAGCATGAGGTCTTCCTCTTCCTCCAGGTGAGGAATGTGGGTGAATTCGGAACCCATAAGCTCTTTCGTCTTATGTTCCCGGATGTCTGTTATGGCTCTCATAACAGCAATATGATAGGCTGTGTTGATGGTTCGGGCTTCTCCTGCTGGCATAACTACGCTCATTCCCAAAGATTCGGGAAGTCGTAGCCCTACTCTACACTTTGCCAATACTGGTCCATCATAGAACCAGTATTTCGTCGCTTGAATTTGGGGATCGCACCCCAATTCAAGTAACATGGCACGTAGGATGTCTGCAAGTCCTCCGTCGTATTCACTCAAGTTTGAAGTCTTCACTTTCACATTTCGTCCCGGGCGTGAACTTGCCATTGTTGGCTGTAGAAATAGAGAGAATATAAGATTAGTAATAATAATGCATCATAATAGAGATAATAAAGAATTATCGCACTAAAACATATGATTGTTGTATTCTCAAGTGAATATACACCATATTTTTAGAGAATTCTTTACTAGTCCTATTTGACTCCTAACGTTTTCGTCCCATTTACTAGGTTCCAACCTAAGGTCAAAGCTTTTGCTCTGATACCAACTGTGGTGACCCTGCATACCACTGCATGTTGTAGTATGCCAGTCGTTGATATAACATTCACGAAGTACCATTCCGCAAATATTACATCCCTCAGAGTAGTACAACAGAACATAGCAGGGTCCATAACTCATTCACTTATTATTACAAGCATCAAACATATATTGTCTTGGAGCTCCTCTTGGGTCCTCAGAGGAATACTCCTGGGTTCGAGGTGAACCCAACTTAGCTTACAACATAGGAGTCTCATTAAACTAAACATTTATTGCCTCGAGCGGTAAAGTACTAAGGGTTCGTACTGCTCGGTTACTACTACTACTGCTTAACGGTCTAAGCTTGTCCTTCTCCGGAAGCCTCCCCGGTTCCGTAGACTATGAGGTAGTCTACGCCTTCAACACCTCCAGAGAGGTCTGGTTCTTCATAGCCGATGAGGTCGGCTCCTTCAGTTGTTGTTGTCCTCCCGATGATTCAGACAGTCTAAGCGGGGATTTAAGAGTGGTATGAGTACGAGCGTACTCAACAAGTTCATATTAGGAAAGAGGTGTTTAATGCTCTAACTACGGCACCAGACCAGAAAGTCTGATACCATGCAAGTTTTGATAACCATTTCTTCAAAAGGTTGTTTTTATTCAGAAGAACTATGTCAGCCTTCACCGGTTGACTAGAACTTCATGGAGTTCCTTTCCGGCGGCGTTCGCAGTTCCAAATCCCGGAACAAGGAGGACTGTCACGATTCGTTACACTCTGCAGAGTGTGTTTCTTTACCCATAAGAGATCTTAACCTTGGTGCCAACCGGCAGCTTTCCCGTCCACACTTCCTTCGGTGTGAGGCCCGGTATAAGGTCCTAGTCAATCATGTTCCTCCGCTACCTCGCACACCCACCCGTTGTTGCATGCGCCGACCCTGGGTCCACGTCGGTCCCATTATTCCCGTAATTTCAGGGTGGACCCCGACCACGACAACAGTGCTGGGCTCTACCATACACTCCTACGCCGGTGGCTGCAACCCATCATAGACCGCAATACCGTGGGGAACTTAAGGCTTCCCCAGCCTACCGCTTGTTCCTCGGGCGACAAGTGTCTACGGACTATGCCGTGGGGACTTAAGGCTTCCCCAGCCTACCGCTTGCCCCCGACAGATACAAGTGTCTACGGTAAAGCGCGTCCGTTGATGTACGAGAGGTGGAAACACTTTTGACTACTCCGTCCCACCAGATCTTATGGTGAACACGAGTTATACGGCACAAGAATCACTGGACGACATTTGTTGTTAATCCTAGATGGATATAAACCCTTGCAATGGAACCTCCACCATATCAACACAATCCATGGTTCCATTGCCCACCACATAGTCATATTCATAGTTATGAAAATAGTGGTTTTGCTTTTTATGCAATAGTGATAAACATAGTACTTTGCAAGTAATTTGGTAAAAATACTCAAGTGACATGAGCAAGCGATGAACTTGCCTGAATCTGCAAAGTGTTGCAGTTGGATGGTGTGGACTGACCCTTGTCCTCTTGTTCTGAAAAATAGCATCATTGTCCGATAAGGGCAATGGTTAAAGAAGCAATTATGCATGATTCCATTTTTAGGGTTTGTTCCCCCCTTCCGATATCATTATTATTTCATGTAGGAGGTTAATACTAAGAATAATTTGGGGATACATGATTTAAAGTAAAATACAACCTTGAAATGTTGTCAAGGTGTTTTTGAAGTCCCAATTCATTAATGGACTTATTTTTATTATTGAAAATTTTATGTGTGATTTAAATGATTATTTAAATCCTCAAATGAAGACTTATTCTAGATTATCTTCAAAAACTCTCTTTTGTATTTTATTATGATAGAGAATTTTATGCTGATCTATTTTCATATTTTTAATTATTTTTTTAGAGCTTTTATGAATTTTCTATTGAATTTCCAATTTCCTGGTTTTTAATGAATTTGGAAAAGTCTGTTTTGCCCCTGGGCCCACCTGTCAGTGGAGCCCAGTGGTTTGGCTAGACCAGCTCGGGTCCAACCGACCCGAGCGGTCGGTCGCTCACTCCCTCACCACGCGCCGCTCGTCCTAACCCTAATCCTCTCCCGTGCTCTGGCGACCCGCGTCGCCCGCATCGTCGCCGGCCGATTCCGGCGATCACCGGCCGCCATGGCCCTGCCATGGGGCGCAATCGAACCGCCAGTCGACGGCGATTCGTTCTCTCCGCGTCGATCTGACGCGGGCGACCCGCTGCTCTCGGCCTCGACCCCCTCTGGTGCTAGGGTTACGGGATCCGCTCGATCCCGCCGTTCCTGGCGCTCCTGGTGCTTGGGCTTCGCCCTGGCTTCGCCGCCGTGGTGCGGGTGTTTCCACGGTGCCGCCATGGCCTGGCTTGGCCTGGCGCCGCCGCGCTCCGGTGTGCGCCGCCGTGGTCGCCATGGCCGCGCCTGTCTACTCGACCACGGTAAGTGCGCCACCCCTCTTCTTCTCCTTGCTCTGCTTCCTCTCTTCCTTCTCCTAGCTTGGTCACTGGCCTGCCTCTACTCACAGAGGTGTGGCCGTGCCGTGATGTTGCTTGCTTGCTCTACCTGTGCGTATGCTGCTATGCTCGTTGCTGTTGCCATGCGTATGCTGCTGCTGTGCAATTGCTATGAATTCTGGCTGCTGTGCTATGCTATTGTGCTCTGTAGCTGGCTGTTGCAACTCATGGTCTCTTGCTCATGAGCATGCTGTGATGCTCTGTGTGATTTTAGTAACTCCTGCTGCTGCTCTGTATAATATTCCTTTCCTGTAAATGCCATGGATTGCCCTTGGCTTGATCATTCTGTGATGATCCTTGCCTTTGGCAAGTGCCAGTGCTCTGGATATAATTATGGAGCTCTATTCATTTATCTGTGATGCAATTGTTTAATTAAATGGTTCATGACTTGATGCCAGTGATGCCTTAGCATGCTCTGGCATGCTCTAGCCAACACCTGATGATCATATGATCATCAGTTGCTTGTAAATGCTGCTGTGTTGTGTCTGTGACTCATGCTACACAACCTGTGATGTGTGTATGTCACACAGGTTTGCTCTGGTGTGTGCTGGTGCTGGTTTAAACAACTGCTGTTGCTTGCAGTGGTCCATTGGATCACTGCAAAGCCCTGGTGCTTTGATTTGTCTGTTTAGTTCACTTATCTGTGTTGGCCTGAATTATACTGAAGTGGATAAGTGATGTGAACTGCTTTGCAGTTGTGATCATCCAATTGATTATGACAGGGCTAGATGGATGCCAACCTTTGTTGTGTACCCTAGCCCTCAACTGAATCCAAATGGATAGTGATGTGTGGGTTCTTGTGCTGGCTGTAGGTTGAGGTAGTCCTGGCAGCACTATATTGCTGTCAAGGATAGCTCCCTTCTTCTGTGGCTTTCTGTGATGGATAGATGCTTTCTGGCTGATCATGTTTGACTGCCAGAAGCCTTTTGATGTTGACAAAACCAGTAGAAACTTGTGTTTCTACCATTCTGATGGTGTAGCTAGACTATTAGGTGCTTGGTATCTTGGTAATGGCTGATTGGGATCAAATCCATGATGGATTTCTCTGGTTGTGTCACTATGTTGACACCACCAGTGTTCCCTTGATTGTTTCCCTGCTAGCCTTTGCTTTAGTCACTGGCATCAAATGGTTTTGCAACCAAATGATGATATATCCAGGGTTTTCCACCCTTATTTGATTCTGTGATGCAAGTGTATGCTTATTTATGAGCAAAACAGGGTTTTGCTCAGGTTGATCTTGTTTATACCTCACTCCAGCTCCTAGAAAATGAGTGTTGGTGTAGAGGATTGCTTCTGTGTTGTTCTTGTGGTTGATTACTTGCCCTGCTCCTCCTGGTGATCTTGTGAGGCTTGATTCAGTGTTGTTGTGAGTGAGCAGATTGAACAGCAGTGGCTGTTCATGTGTTCTTGAGTTCTTGTGTTCTTACCAGTGAAGCCTGTCGATGAATGAGCTAGGGTTTGCTTCTGGAAAGTTTATATATGGTGCTCTCTTGCATCACTGGTCGACAGCTCCTGCTTGCCACCCTTGTGACTCACTGTGTGTGTGTGCAGCATGCACACAGCCCTGTGAGCAGGCTGTGTGTGTGTGTTGTCAAGTGCTGTGCACTTGGACCTGGAACTTGGCTTTGGCCCGGATCAGCTCGGCCACATTGAGCTTATCTGCTCATTTCACCTTTCCATTTGATTTCTAACTTGCCAAGTGGCTTTGCCACTTGGCATAACTTCTCTTTGTTGTGTTTTTGTGCAGGGATCAACCATGGCTCAAAATGGATTTGGAATTCTTCAAGTTCAAGATCAAATGAAGATGATCTTGTAGAATTTAGACTAGGATCATTAACTTGTAATTTTTCTTTATTTTTCTTTCTTCTATTCTGCCTATTTATGTAATGTGTTGTAATTCATTTATTATGAATAATGTAAAAACAATGTATCTTGTGTGTTATTCAATAAAGCTCAAGGTTTTCCCTCATGAGCTCCATTTTATTATAATTGTTCATCTTGTTTATTATTGATTTTTATACTTAATGAATTTCCTCAATTGAATTATTTAAGGTAATTATTTAATGTTTGAATTTGAAATTCAAATTCAACCTTGGTTAGAATTCAACCATGTCATATCATTTAAAATCCAATCAAGTAAACTCTCCCCTCTCTTCTCAAAACCCTAAACTAATGAAGTGAGATACAAGTTTGTCGCACTCTCGAAACCCTAACCCTGTAAGGTGTCGAGAGAGAAACTTGTCCCCCTTCGATGCAGTTTTTGTTTAAAAGCGCGAAATTTCCCCAGAATTTACTATGCAATGCACATCCCTTTCTAAATCTACCCCTCGATCGTCTCTAAACCTGGGACATTACACCTTTTCATTTTCATGTTTTAAACTTGTTTAAATTATCTTGGTCAAATCTAGGATTTGACAAGATTCAAATGGGCATCAAAATAAAAAAATCAGAAAAATGAAAAACCAAAGCACATAGTTTTCTTATGTCATATAGTAAGCATTAAAGTTGACAAACAAGGTCTAGACATATTCAAACCGACAAATCATGTATCTATACCCCTAACCCCTAAACTATGTCTTATGAAGTCAATCATGAAGAGAAGTGGTTTTGGGTTTCAAACATGGAAATTTCAAAAACCTCCCATAAGCTTCATTTTAGAGTGACTAAGATGGATACATGCTTCCCTTTTCATTTTCATGATTTAAACTTGTTTAAATTATCTTGGTCAAATCTAGGATTTGACAAGATTCAAATGGGCATCAAAATAAAAATCAGAAAATGAAAAACCAAAGCACATAGTTTTCTTATGTCATATAGTAAGCATTAAAGTTGACAAACAAGGTCTAGACATATTCAAACCAGACAAATCATGTATCTATACCCCCTAACCCTAAACTATGTCTTATGAAGTCAAGCATGAAGAGAAGTGGTTTTGGGTTTCAAACATGGAAATTTCAAAAACCTCCCAAGAGCTTCATTTTAGAGTGACTAAGAAGGATACATGCTTCCCTTTTCATTTTCATGTTTTAAACTTTTTTAAATTATCTTGGTCAAATCTAGGATTTGACAAGATTCAAATGGGCATCAAAATAAAAAAATCAGAAAAATGAAAACCAAAGCACATAGTTTTCTTATGTCATATAGTAAGCATTAAAGTTGACAAACAAGTTCTAGACATATTCAAACCAGACAAATCATGTATCTACCCCTAACCCTAAACTATGTCTTATGAAGTCAAGCATGAATAGAAGTCGTTTTGGGTTTCAAACATGGAAATTTCAAGAACATCCCAAAAGCTTCATTTTAGAGTGACTAAGAAGGATCCATGATTACCTTTCATTTTCATGTTATAAACTTGTTTAAATCTTGGTCAAACCTAGATTTGACCAAGATTCAAATGGACACCAAATTTAAAAAATCAGAAATATGAAAACCAAAGAACATAGTCTTCTTATGTCATATCGTAAGCATTCAAGTTGATAAACAAGGTCTAGACATATTCAAACCATACAAATCATGTATCTACCCTTAACCCCTAAACTATGTCTTATGAAGTCAAGCTCGAAGAGAAGTGGTTTTGGGTTTCAAACATGGAAATTTCAAAAACCTCCCAGAAGCTCATTTTAGAGTGACTAAGAAGGATCCAAAGCACGTTTTCATTTTCATAAACTGAATTATTAAATCTTGGTCAAAACCTAGATTTGACCAAGATTCAAATGGGCATAAAATTCAAAAAAATTATAAAAATGAAAAACAAAAGCATATAGTCTTCTTATGACATATAGTAAGCATTCAAGTTGATAAACAAGGTTTAGATATATTCAAACCAGACAAATCATATATCTACCCCCTAACCCTAAACTCTGTCTTATGAAGTCTAGCATGAAGAGAAGTCGTTTGGGTTTCAAACGTTTAAGCCAAAATCCCCATTTCAAATATTTCAAACTTATTCAAATTTGGTTCAAATTTGAAAGACATACAAGTTATAGCACACATAGTGCATACATGTTCACACATATCGCACTAGATGCTAACCCTACTTTAGGGAGGACCTAGATAAATTTTTAGAGGGGCAAACATATGATAAGTGATGCAAATATCATATTACAAGGTTTCATAAAATTGAGTGGGGGCAGCTGCCCCCCTTGGCTATAGTCCGGATCCGCCCATGCTATAGTTTGAGGCCATTTGGATGACGTCGAAAAAAATCTTTGATTAGAAATGGGGTTGTTCGAACCCCGTAGTGGATTTTTTGAACCTTGATCCGTAGTACTGGGCATAACCCTAGTTTAACCTAGTATATTTAATTATAGATTCGTAGGTCGAATTTTCTACCTTTTTATTATTACTATGGAAGCACATATGTGTTTGCCCGTCGAGTGAAACTCGAGGAAGAGGGATCACTCAAGGAGAGAAGAAGGAGACCATTATGGTGTTCTGCATGATGTTGGACTTTTGTGCGTGGTTTGTCAAAGGAGCAGGAGGCAAAGTGAAAGGAAGCGAGGCGAGCGAGGCCGAGAGCTAGGCCGAGAATGAGAGAGATTTGTTTTTTGTGTGAGAGGATAACCGAAGGATCCCGAAGGGACCCGTAGACTTCCAATACGCATCCCTCGATGCGTCTTCGACAAAGAAAATGGCCGGGAGTTTGCGTACCTATTGCATGTGACTGTGCTCACCGAAGTGTGGGACCTCACACATGGGCACCACACGTAAGTGACAGACCTGTTGGTGTAAAAACCTCGGTTGATTATTATAGTGCATTAGAACAAAGTTTCCTATGGATTCAAGGGTAGGAAATCCAAGTTAACTCATTTACATGACATTATTTTTTCCATTAAGCAAAGTTAACACATCTATCAATTGGTACATTTTGGAGTGACTAGAAGGATCCAGGCTTACTTATTCGTTTTCACGTGTTAAACTTGTCTAAATCTTGGTCAAACCTAGGATTTGACAAGAGTCAAATGGGCAGAAAATTAAAAAAAACAGAAATGAAAAACCAAAGCACATAGTCTTCTTTTGTCATATAGGGCATTAAAGTGATAAACAAGGTCTAGACATATTCAAATCATACAAATCATATCTACCCCAAACCCTAAACTATGTCTTATGAAGTCAATCATGAAGAGAAGTAGTTTTGGTTTCAAACAAGGAAATTTCAAGAACCTCCCAAAAGCTTCATTTTTTAGTGAGTTAAGAAGGATCTAGGCTTACCTTTTCATTTCATGTTATAATGATTAAATCCTGGTCAAACCTAGGATTTGACAAAGATCCAAATATATGGGCATAAAATTCAAAAAATAGAAAATGAAAACCAAAGCACATAATCTTCTT